>WOAB01000020.1:6495117-7120176 GCA_027886185.1 Rheum nobile
ACGTTTGAATTTGCACCTTCCCGGTGAGGAAAGCGTTTTATTTGATGATGATGATCCTATTTATGTCGTCTTAAATGATCATGAAAGTGATAAATCAATGTTTCTGCAATGGATGACATCTAACAAAAAGTTTCCAGAAGCTAAAGATTTGACATACTCCGAATTTCCAGAGAAATTTGTTTGGGTAGCTTCATCTAGGCATTGGAAAAAACATGACAGGCGTGGTTCGGTTGGAAGGATTTATCACGTAGCTCCTGGTAGTGGCGAGAAGTACTATCTTAGAATTTTGTTGAATCATATAAATGGGCCAACATGCTACGAAGATTTAAGGACTGTTGAGGGTTCAGTTTATAGTACATTTAAAGAAGCTTGTTATGCACTGGGGTTGTTAGATGATGGCAGAGAATATGTTGACGGGATAACTGAAGCAAGTTTTTAGGGATCAGCAAACTACATTATGAGTCTATTTGTATTTCTTTTGGTGTCTGATTGCATGGCAAAACCAGAGTTTGTTTGGGAACAAACATGGAGGCTTCTAGCAGATGACATTGTCGATAAACAGAGGAGAATTCTACGAATTAAGGGTATGTATTTCATTAACGTTGTTTACTTAATCATAATCGTAACTGCATTTGATGTACTTTTTTCATGAATATATTTTACTCATTTAATTGTAGTGACATATGCATTCTATGTATATGCAGATTTGCATGTTACAAATGACCAATTACAAAACTACGCTCTTGCCGAAATTGACAAGTTATTACGACGAAATGGTAGTAGTTTGAGTCACTACAAAACCATGCCTTCTGTAGATTCAAGCCTCATATCTGAAGGTTTCAACAAGCTTATACAAGATGAACTTCGATATGATACAGCATGTCTAAACGAGGAACATTCACAATTACTTTTTAGATTTACAATGGAGCAAAAAGGGGTGTATGATGAGATCATGAATGTTGTTTTATCAAATAACGGGGGTGTCTTGTTTTTATATGGTTATGGTGGAACATGCAAAACTTATATATGGAGGGCACTTTCGGCGGCTATAAGGTCAAAAGGTGAAATAGTCCTTATTGTTGCCTCAAGTGGAAATGCAGCTCTCCTAATACCTGGCGGCAGAACTGCTCATTCGAGGTTTAAAATACATTTGCAAGTTAATGAGGATTCAACGTGTCATATATGTTCAGGTACTGAACTTTCTGAGTTGATATGTGCCGCCAAACTTATTATCTCGGATGAAGTTGTCATGGCAAATAGGTTCTGTTTTGAAGCATTAGACAGGACGTTAAGAGATATTTTACGGGCTACAAATCCCCTTAGTTTAGAGCAGCCTTTTGGAGGGAAAGTCGTATTATTTGGTGGAGACTTTAGGCAAATCCTACCTGTGATCTCAAAAAGGAGCAAGCAAGATGTTGTTTTTTCCACCATTAATTCCTCTTATTTGTGGGACCATTGCAAAGTTCTTACGCTGACAAGAAACATGAGGATTCAACAAGGTACATCTGAATCTGAGATCCAAGAGGCAAAAGAATTTTCTGAATGGGTATTAAGCATCAGAGATGGGACTGCATGTGTTGACAATGATGGGAAAGCGCAAATAGAAATTCCCGATGAACTATTGGTCAAGGATTATGACTTAGATCTGATTCCAGCAGTTGTTAAATTTGTTTATCCCTCTCTAATGGAAGATCGGTTATCTCCGGCATACTTTGAAGAACGAGCAATTCTTGCTCCATCACACGAAGAGGTAGATAAAGTTAATGAGTATATTGTCTTTGTTGCCCGGTGATGAAAATGTCTATCTCAGTTCAGATAGTCTGTGCAAGGCAGGTTCTGTTAAAGACAGTGATGCGAGTATTTATACGTCTGATTATTTGAACAATATTAGATGTTCTGGTCTGCCAAATCATGTACTCAAACTAAAGGTTGGGGTGCCTATTATGCTGCTCCGAAATATTGATCAATCTTTAGGTTTATGCAACGGGACGAGATTGATAACCACACAACTTGACAGTCATGTCATACAAGGGAGAATTATTTCAGGCAACAATATTGGACATACGGTTTTGATTCCTCGCATGATAATGTCACCATTAGACACTTCATTCCCTTTCAAGTTTCAACGAAGACAATTTCCCTTGAGTGTATGTTTTGCTATGACCATAAACAAAAGTCAAGGCCAATCTCTTGTAAATGTCGGTTTGTATCTTTCACGCCCTGTTTTCAGTCATGGCCAGTTTTATGTTGCATCATCAAGGGTGACTAGCAAGAAAGGTTTGAAGATATTGAATTGCGACAAAGACAAGAACATATATAATACTACAACCAATGTAGTATACAAGGAAGTTTTTGATAATTTGTAGCAATTTTGAACATCGTTCCACATTTAATGTTTATCGTTTCATTTTCATGTATTATATGAACATTTTTATTATGTTTGATGGTTTTAGTAATATTGATGTAAGGGGTGTGGCTATACCTGTTTGAAAGACTACTTAGCCAATTTTTATTATTAATAAAGTTATGGAGAGTGCCGCCTCTCTTTATATAATTTAGTTTTTTGTATATCTTGAATATTTTTTGTCGATTAGTCATTTTTTTTAAATAACTAATCAAATAAATATTGAACAAATGACTAATCGATAATTAAAAGATACTATTTTTACAAATGTAAAAAAATATAAACAAATCACGTGCAAAGCACGGGTATTACACTAGTTTTGACCTATTTTCCATGAAATTTTATGAATATAGTTCATTCTGGGCCTTTTGAAAGATAATATCTGATAATATATGGTAGGGGTGGGCGTGGGCGGTTAACCGATCCGATGTATTTCAGTTAGTGAATTATGGTAACCGTACCGTAATTCTCGGTTAACCTACACCGGTTAACCAAATGTTTCGGTACGGTTAATCGGTTAACGATTTCTTTTATAAAAATTAAACAATATTGTTTTTAAAACTTAGCCTTTCTCCCATCACCAAATAGAAATAGAAATATACAAGTTTATACAACATAGAAATATACAAGTTTATATTCAAAAGCACCTAAGATGCTCCGAACCCATAAAACTCATCAAATTTGTCGTAGGATCTTGAAGTGAATATATGTACACTACTTTCGTCTACTCGAATTATGTGGACAGTGAAGTCGAGACTCGAGAGATTTGCCTTGAGCGGTTGACATATCGAGCAGTAGAAGCTCAGTTGGTGGAGGTTTGACAGATCGAGTAGACGGTGAAGTGGTGTTCAGTGTTCACTAGCTCGGTACATCGGTCACCGGTGGGCGGTGGTGGATAAAGCTTATAGATTTGGAGGAGATCTGGTGGAAATGGTAGAGGAGCTCTCGTTTCATGAAGGAGGAGGCCGGAGGCAGTCACATCGAGGCAGCAAAAATAAAAATAGGAACTAGGGTTTATTTGGAAGGTCTAAACTTTAAAGAGTATAAATAATTATTTTAAAAAAATCATACACTACGCTGTCGTGCCAGAGTTTCGAACATGTGCCCACATGTTCCTTTTAATAAAAAAATCAGCCTTCTACCACCAGGCTACTTAAGTTAACTTGTCTTCTTTCTAAAAACATGTATATTATCCTCTCGGTTATTTGGTTAACCGAAAAAAAAAAATCAGTGAACCATAACCGAACCGATTGACCGCTAATATTATCGGTCGGTTAATTGTAAGCGAAAATATATATTTTTCGGTACAGTTAACCTAAAAATGAGCAGTTTTTCGGTTCGATTTCGGTTTTTTATGCTCAGCCCTAATATATGGCGATCAGACGTTGATGTTGACCTGCGTTGACCGACTGGTCAACGGCTAATGAAAGTGTCAAAGTGTCATCAATGTGATGACACTTTCGAAGTGTTATCAAGGTCAACGGCTGATAACACTTTTAAAATCAAAGATAAAACTCTTATCGAAATATCACAAACTTGAGAATTATAAATTTTGGGTTGCTTGTGCTAGGTAGCATTAAACCAAATGAGAACATAAATTTTGACCTATTTTCCATGAAATTTTATGAATATAGTTCATTTTGGGTCTTCTGGCCTTCGAAAGATAATATCTTATAATATATGGCGATCAGACGTTGATTTAACCTGCGTTGACCGTTTGGTCAACAGCTGATGAAAGTGTCAAAGTGTCATCAATGTGATGACACTTTCAAAGTGTTATCAAGGTCAACGACTGATAACACTTTCAAAGTGTCATCAGGCTGATGACACATGGGGATCAATAGACTAAACTGAAAACTTAGGGAGACAATTAAGTGAATTATGAAAATAAATAATTCTAAAAGGCAAATGAGCCAAAACCACTCAATAATATAAGTTTTAGGGTAAGAATATTTTTAAATTTTTAGTATTGTTTTTTCTTGCCTTTCGAAAGATAATATCTTTCATAAATAGTGTTCTTTTAGAAGATAAAGCTTTTTTTCCATGAAAGATTTTAGGTTAAGGATTTCTTTTACTGTTTAGGCTATGTTGGCATATCGAGTTGCAACTGAATTAGTAGCTGGAGTTGAATGAATAGCTGGAGTAAAAGCTAAATTCATTAGCTTAATTTTCTTCAAAAAGGTAGTTGAATGTTCGGTATTACGAGCTGAATTTTTAAAAGATAGCAGTAAAATGACAAAAGAGGGTATAATAAAAACAATCAGGCCCATAGATTTATCTTTGCGAAGTTGCATAGAAAGATACTTCGCGTCTTAAAAAAAGGTTTGAAGATATTGAATTATATGTCAAGCTATACTATCATGATGCATATAGACATCATCATTACATGTTTTGCTCTCTACAACAATATCCTAAAGCACTAAAAAAAAAATTGATAGAAACTGCAAATATAAAATTCAACGGAACCAAAGGTTACATGCCAAACAGAGGCATCAGATAGACAACATACATGAACACCATTGCCATAAGGAGGCAAGGAACTACCAAAGAAGGCAACAAAAGCCAGGAAAGACCAGGAATCCCGACAAACCTAGCAAACTACAAGCCCCAATCTAGAGTCAATACGTCCAAGAGATTCACATCAATACTTGGTTTTAAAGATTTACTCCCAAGAGCTGCATTGAATTCATCAGACATATGCAGAAGAGACCCCAAGACGTCAGAGCCAACAAACCTAAAACCAATATGTACAAGGAGGACCAAAAGGACCCTAAAGGCCTGAAAACAACCACAAAGACCAAACCCAAAAAGACTCCAAGAGCCAGTCAAACCCAATCTACAGACAGAAACAACCAAAATCAAAATACCATAAACGAAATTACAAAAACCGACTACCGAAAGCAAATCAAAGGGGAATCGTCCCTGAAAAGAGCCCCAAATCAGTGCCAATTGACTGATTGCATATGAATAAATCAACCTGGATCTGCACAGAAACTGGCAGCGACAAAGGTCTGAGACATGTTTCCAGAGGAGATGCAAGCGGCCAAAACAAAATCGGCCATGAAGCAGAAGCTTTGAGGCCAGGGCAGACGCATCTGAGCGGAAGCACGAACAAGGACGAGAGGTGGAGGAGCAGAGGCGACGCGGAAGGGAGAAACATAAACCTGTACATGACAGACGAAGGCCGTAGACAACGGCGAGGAGCAGGGAAGGAAGACACCCACGGCGCCGATGGAAGAGCAGGGAAGGAAGACACCCACGGCGACGCGGAAGGAGGAGGGAATCGGTGGTGGAGCGGAGAGTGAAATCGGTGGCGGAGCGGAAAAGAGGGCGGCGGAGAAAGGACTAGCACCAAGGCTAGAAAACCCTCACAGAGGAGAGAAATGGAGTTTCCCTCATCAGGAGGGTAACCCCAAATTTGTACCAAAAAATAGAAGATTATTCCTAAAGCACTAAATTAGTGATTCCTATCTTGAAGAAAAATATGAAGACCCTAACTACTAATCCTATTGTTGCAGTGGAAGGCGAAGATAGTGCACCTGGAGGAATGAAGAACATCAAAGATGCAATTGGCTGGAGATTTGGAATGGTAGAATATACTTTTGATGGGTTAAGATTTGTCTTATACTATTCCTTTGTCGATGCACTAATTGCATTTATTATTTCTTGATTATCTTTTTTATTATGTTTTAATCAGAACTTGTTACTTTACAAAGTTACATATAAAACATAGTTATTAGAAAAATTGGTAGTATTAAAGCGATCAATTAAGAATTGTTGGAGAGAGAAGAAGAGTATTTGAAATAAGCTTGTTAAGCTTTTATAATATTGGGGCGACATTAAAAAAATTAAGTGAATCAAGCTACACCCATCTACGATAAGTTTGTTAAGCTAAGAGAATATTTATTTGTTGAACACTCAACAAGCGGATGGAAAAAAAAGCTCCGTTAATGTGCAAAAATAACTTTGTCGAACTGAGCATTTAGTGTTTTTAAAGCTACTGTCAATTCACTCATTCCTTTTATTTGACATGTCAAACACACCTAAGACTATCTTCGGTATAACCAACTGAAATAGGAATTGGAGTTGAATGACTAGTTAAAGTTAGAGCTGGAGTTAAATGAGTAGTTGAAGATTAATTTACCAGCTTAAGTATTTAAAAATTCTAGTTGGATGTTCGATATTACAAATTGAAATGAGTAAAAAGATAATATCAACTTGTTAATTTTCAACAATCTTGGGGGTCACATTAAAAAAATAGCAAAATTAAGTTGCATTCATCTACTATTAGCTCTTTAAGCTAGATTAACTTTTTTTAACCGGACATTCATTAAGTAGATGAAAAAAAGTCAAGCATCGTTAATGTGCAAAAAAGTTCTGTCAAACGGAACCTATATTGCTAAATTCATATTCACATGATGAGAGTGTGGTTTTGGATCGTGCCATGGTTAGAGAACTTGATTTTTTAGATGGGGGACATAAGTGAATTAATCAAATGTGAAGGGTGATGTTAATCTTCACACTAAATTAATAAACTTCACACCTTGAAATTACAATAATATCCTTGTCCATAATATGGTAATATCCTTGCCCATATATAACATGGTTACATAATTTCCAAATTTTATCTTCCATAATTGCCCATAACATGTTAATCTTCCATAATTGGAAGCAATAGTAGACTTTCGACCCCTACTACTTCTATCTATAATGCAAGGGAAGTAATAGGTGACATAAAAACATACTTATGCCTTGATTTTTATGAGAAAAAAATTATGGTTGGACTGTGTGATTTAGACGTCCATAAGTGAACGACAAGTGCGCACTTCAAAATGGTCATTCAATCAACCTCCTTTCATTTGCATTATGTCTCTTTTGGATGGCTTTGATTTGTATTTATTCATTTATCCAAAAAAAGATTAGTTAATAAAGGTTTATAGTGAGATAAAATTAGTGACACAATTGTTTCAAAGATAAATACAAGGAAAGAAAACAATAAAAAAATATATAATCATATACCGTATCTTTGAATAAGAATGAGTTAGTTTGTTGAATCTTTAAAATAAAATTGCCTACGGAGGTAGGGTTTGTTTATAGATGGGCCTTCTTTCATAAGAAAAAGGAAAGAAAGTGGGAGAATTTTATAGTAAAAAAATATAAAAGTGTGAAGTAGAGATATATTTTGGTATGAAGAACACTTATGAATGTGAACCATTGTTCTCATACAGACTACGGGAATAATGTGCATCACACATTGCGACTCAGATTCATGTGTGTTGTGATGTACATTAACTATAATGCACGACCGAAGTGTGTTGTGATGCACATATGTGCACCACAAAAACTTCTAACATTGATCAATGGTCTCTAACATTGACCATTATTCACCCGCCGTTAACTGACTTTGACTTGTCACATGGGCATTGTAGCGATGTGTATCGTAGTACAAATAAATGTGCACTATAGTAATGTGCATTACAATACAAATCAATGTTCATCACAATACAAACAAATATACATTACAACAATAATGTCCATAACACTAGAATGTGCATTATTGGGACAATTCGCACGAGAAGCATTGTTGGTACCGGAAGTGTAACTGGGGCATCATATGCTCTTCGTATTTTTTGGTGATGGTATGGATTATCAACGATAATATCTTATAATATAATATTATTAATCATTAATGTAATATAATTCGTTATCACTTTATATGCCCTACGTTTTTTCACAATCAACTAAAATGAATGGCGAGTTGCGAAAGGTAACTTAATTAATTCTATTGTTAAATTTAAATCAATATGGTTTATGTTTGTAAGAAACAATATTTAAAACAAACAAAAAAAACAAAGACGGTCGAGTTATCAAGGTTGAATGATATGAAATCAGGGGCGGATCCAGTTCAGGCCTAGCCACCCTGGAAAAAAAAAACTTTTTTTTTTCAAAAAAAAATAAACATTTTAAGAATTTTTTATCCTTATTGAATCTGAAAATGTAATTTCAGTTAGCCCTAATAAATTTAAGCTATAAAAATGAAATTATCTTAAATCTTCCCCCCTTATCTCATCTGAAAATGCAATTTCAGTCAATTCTAACAGATTTAAATCAAAAAAATAAAATTACTTAAGTTTTTTCCTTCGTCTCACGTGAAAATTACCTTAAGTTTCATAAAAAAATTAAAATTGATTTTTGCGAAATAGGATTTAAGTCACGTTAGATTTAAGTCAAAAAAAAATATCGCATGAGATTTTAGCCCCTCCTGGGGTAGATTCCTGGCTACGCCTGAAACAATAATTTTTAAACACCGATGAAAATTTTGCTCAAGTATTTGTAGTGGCTGGTTATATTACAAGAGATATACCTCTTGTTTAGGGCCGAGTATTGATTCAAAATAACAAATGACTGATAACTCAAAACCAATAAAATATAAACCGAACGGAACCGAATTGTATCGGTTCAGTTTAATTCTTGTCTTCGGCTGAGTCGGCTCAGTTCGGTTAAAAAACAGAGTGTACCCGATTCAATATTAGAGCACATTTAGTACATGGGTTTATTGGAGGCTTTTTGCCCATAAGTCTCATTCATTTCTTTAATTTAAGTGGAAGGCTTATTAGAGAGACTTATTGGAGTATATTAAATTATAATTATACATTTTTATTTATATCAAATTATCAATATATTTTTTATATTAAATATTTAATATATTATTTATATTAAATTATATATAAAAAAATTATTAAATATATTTTATTTCACGTATTTTGTTATATTATTGTTATTAAAATGAAAATGAAGAGTGAATAATAGACTTGAAAAAATTAATGACAAACATATATATTAAAACAACAAAATGAAGCAAATTAACAAAAGGAGGGTTACAATGGAACAACATAAACTGAAGCAAATTACCGAATTGAAAGACAAACTGAAGCAAATTACCGAATTGAACGACAAACATCGTCACACGATACATAACTTAATATTATAAAAAAAAACAAAGCACAAGAAAGTCTCTAATCTTCGCCACGTAGTCGCCAAATGTTTGCCTTCAAATCTTCCTGAAGATGGAGGTGTGTAATTGAATTCCGAAGTGTCCTCGTCCGTTCCAGGTAGTTTCTCATATTCGGTGGTGTATCGGTGGAGTATGTCCAATCCAGGATATTCGCCGATGATGTCTCTTCACTTACTTCTTCGTCAAACTCTGGGATTTCGTATCCATTATGGCTATAAGAATCTCGCTCATCTTCTACGGTCATATTATGCAGAATGATACAAGCTCTCATTATCTTTCCAATCTTCACAAGATCCCAAGAGAGTGCTGGGTTACGAATTATCGCGAATCGAGATTGCAATACTCCAAATGTCATTTCCACATCTTTACGAACAACCTTTTGGTGTTGGGCAAACAACTTGGCTTGAGGGCCTTGAGGAAGCCGAATTGATTGGACAAATATCGTCCATTGCGGATAGATGCCATTAGTGAGATAATATCTCATGTTGTATTCACGTCCCATTACTGTGAAATTAACGTTTGGAGCTCTACCTTCCAAAACGTCATCAAAAAGAGGAAATTGATCAAGAACATTAAGATCATTAGACGTACCTGCTATCCCAAAAAATGCATGTCAGAACCACAAGTCGTATGATACAACCTCTAAAGTGATTGCCGAATGGCCATGTCCACGGGTATATTGACCTTTCCATGCAGTTGGACAATTTTTCCACCTCCAATGCATACAATCGATGCTACCCAATATCCCAGGAAATCCACGAGACTCTCCCACGCTTAGTACGCTTTGTGTGTCTTCTGCGGTTGGACGCCTCATATACTCATCACCAAAAAAGGTAAGGACTCCATCGACAAAATGCTCCAAGCTTAACCTTGCGGTTCCTTCAGAAAGACGAAGATACTCATTACTCGCATCAACAACAATTCCATAAGCCAACATATGCAAAACGCTAGTACATTTCTGCAATGCAGATATGCCAAGCCTACCCACTGCATCTGACCTTTGTTGAAAGAACTACATACCATTCTCCATCATTTCCACAATGCGCTTGAAAAGTTCCTTGCACATTCTGAACCTACGTCGGAACATATGATCTGGATAATCTTACCAAATGTCATTTTAAATTAAATTAATTCATACATGAATAAAATTTATTTAGTGTATATTTATATTTTAGATAGTAATTTTGTATAGTTTAAACTATCCACAATGTCATTTTAATGTAAGGAAATTAAATTACTATATATTAAAACTTGTCTAAATATTTTAGTCTAAATATTTTAGTTAGTACATTTTTATAGTTTTAACTATCCACAATGTCATTTTAATATAAAGAAATTAAATTAGTGTATATTTATATTTAAAATCACCATAAATAATATTAAATTTATTTGTTTTCAATTAATAATATACAAAATACAATAAAAAATTTCAAAAATATTAGAAACATAATCATAATGGTTATCTATGGATAGAGAAAAATGCAATTAGAATTATAATAATTTTTTTTAATGTACGAAGATAAAAATAAAACATTTATAAAGTTAAAATAACGGATCGCAACGATTTATGTTGGTCGTCTGATTGCGATCCACGCGGCACCATCTGGGCCGCGTTCGCGCGCCGAGTAAAATGGCGTCGCACTGCTTGCTTTAAGCGACGCGTTTTGATACGTTTCCAACGATTTTTTTTTAAAGCGGACCAAACGGTCCCTCAACAATAAGCAAGCTGAATGAGACTTAAAATTGGCCCAAATTTTAAAGCTTTGAGGGGGGCTTATTGATAACTTTGAATTTTTTAATCCAAAAAATTCTAAAAGCCCCCAATAAGCCCCCATTAGACAATTCATTTTTTGCTTTCTTCAGTCCATGTTGTTCGTATAGTGACTTGGTGATGCCAATTTCCACTTAGTAAGCCACTTGGGCGACCTAATCCTTCACCTGTCCAAAGTACTCGACTCGCAGTAGAGAGAGGTGGTCACTACCCACCGGTAGCCAACGGTGTAGAGCGGTGGTCGGCAGGACAAGACCGGCGGGAGACGACAGTCGTGCCGCAACTAGGGCTAGGCTGCACATGTTCTTTCGACCTTTTCTTTGACTTTTTGCTGAGTTCGTTCAGGGAATGGCGGTGTCCGATGCAAGTTTTCTCCACCTGCCAAGGCCCAACTTAGCCACATGGCCACGACCCAACCCAAGTTGTAACTTTTTATTTTAATATAGTTTAACCGAACCCTACAAATCCTTAAACCAAACCAAATAATACCGTGCTCAACCCTACTTTAATTGCCTTGTTTTATCTTTTACCCTTCTCGACTTCTCCTTGTGCTAAATCTGATTGAGATGGTATGAAATCTAGTACAATTAATTCGATTCATTAATTCTATATTGTGGATTCGTGAATCTAATTTTTACTTTGACAACTGTGAAATGGGGGGATTTTGGGAGACTCCGATTAGTGTGGCACGTTAATTCATATTAAATGGAAGAGTTTGCTAATGAAGATGTTTTTTTTTTGTCATAATAGATATGCTTTTAGAAGCCAAATATGAGAATAGTCATTCAATTACATAACTTTAGTGTATTATTATCACTAGGATATGTTCGGGTAGCATGTATTATAAAATTAATATTATTGTTAATGCATTAAATTGAAAATTGTATGATATGAGTTGTAGAGTTATTACAGTACATATGTATTGTTGAAAAGGGTTTTTGGTTCAAGTACATGTGATTTTTTTTTTTGTGGTGTGTGACTATTGTTGATCTAAGAAAATATTTGTACATGAGAAAATCGAACACGAAACCTATTGTTAAATAGAACACTCTTCATACATATGAACAACGTAATGAGACCTTACATCACTATCTCAGGCCATTTCATTGAATTATATTGTTGAAAAGTGTGATTGATAAGGTTGTCATTAAAATGAATTATTTAAAAGAGACCATAGGATCCGACTAAAATAAAAATAAAAAAGACCATAGGTCTAATTGAACGAGGATAATACAAACTGATAATATACATATTATTCAAGAGCTAATTGTAACAAATCCATCCGGGTTCGAGTTAAAGAATTTGATTGAAATAAAACTAAGGTTTCGAGTTTCATCCCGTTCGTACAAAAACCACAATATGGAAAATATTATCACGGGAAAATTACATTTTGCATGCACTAGCTTCGACCACCAATTCCTCTCAAAACACGTGTCACAAATTAAGAGTAATTTTTTTTATAAGGAAAAAATTAACCCGAAAACCACAAAAAAAAAATGATTTCTCAGTATAGCATCTTACGGATGAGAACTAAAAGCTCTGGATTGACTTGAAAGTCTTCCAAGGGAAACCGTTGGCTCACGCAATATAATCAGCAACAACGTTGGACTCCCGAAAGACATGATGGATCTGCACTGTGGAAAAAAGCTGTAAAAGACAAAAGATATCAGAAATTAAAGTTTCAACATCCCAAGGACAGTGTCAGATCTTTCTCAGAACGTTTACAATAATAATTAAGGTTGCCACATTCTAATTCGATGTTATTTAGTCCTAGTTCATAAGCTTTAATTAAATCTAGGGGTGTTCATCAGTCCAGAACTGAACCGAACAAAACCGAAATCACGAAAAATCTGAACCGAAAACCGAATCGATTAAAATAGGTTCGGTTCGGGTTCGGTTCGGTTTTGTTCGGTTCGGTTTCGGTTAAAACCGAACAGTGAAAAATATGTGAACCGATTGTGAACCGAAAACCGAATAGACCGAAAAACCGAACAAAAACCGAATAAACCGAACCGTTTTACTTGGCTGAAAATGAAATGCTGAATACAGAATACCTGACCACTTGCTCAGCAAGTATAATGTGTTTGCTTACTTTGCCAAAATCACAACCAATGAACCAAATATAAGAATCAAACACTAATAGTGTCAAAACAATTAAACAAATACAAAGCTTGGTTCATGTCCTCAGTCCTCACAAGATGAATCATGACCATACAAAACCATTAATCGATCAAAACATAATTGAAGTCTTCAATGATCAACAATCACTTCACATTCACATGTCTCCACTCTCCATCATAAGATCCAAAACCTAAAAAATGAACAAAGATTATATAGAATTAGAACTTTGCAAGATATACTTAAAAGTTAAAAGGCCAATTCATTTAGCATAATATGAATTCATTAATAATATAAACCATTAACTATTAACTAATAACTATACCTTTTTCACATTTTTGCTTGTAACTGAATCCTTTCTCTTGCATCATGACTTCAAACATTCAAGCAGTTCATATCTAACAAACATATCAAGCCATTGAAAGTTTTTACCCCAAAAAATTAACAATTTGCAAAAACATAAGCAATGAAAATATACTCAATATAAGATATATAATATGACTATAGTACTATACCTTCTACATCCTTATGTGACTCCATATATTGATTGAGTTCATCCCATTCATTTTCCTTCTTGTCACGAGACCTTATATCTGCACGGATCCAGTCTTGTGTGCAAAGAAGTGTTTGAACCATCTAATCACAATAAGAAAGTAAATGGTTGATATTTGTTACATAAAAATACAAATGTAACTAAATTTACATTACAAAGAGTTAAAGACTTAACCTCAGGGGACAATCTGCTTCGAAATTGATCAATAGTACGCCCTCCTGCACTAAAGGCTGATTCAAATGGAACTGTAGTGACGGGAATTGCTAACACATCACGAGCCATTCTAGCAAGAATTGGATATCGAATCCCATTCATTCTCCACCATGTCAAGACATCATAATCATTACAAATCATCTCATCTAAGAAGCGATCAAACTCAGATGTTTGCAGCGCACCAGCAGATACATCCTCATTAATCACATCAGAAGTGACGCCCTTCATAAACTCAGTATCAATAGGTGTAGACAAATCAACTCTCTGTCTCATCATACTAGACCCAACATCAAAACTCAAACCCGGAGGAGCATACATGATTCTGTACTCATCAAATATCTCTCTTGCTGTACCCTTTAGATGTAAGGCCAACACCAAACCTTTCTCTTCACCATATAAGCGTTGAAGTGCACATTTCAACGTTTTGAACTTAAACGAAGGATCAAGTAAAATCCCAACAAAAACGAACACATTCATCTTCTCAATGTCACCCCAATACTTGTCACATTTCTTCTTCATTTGGGCAGCCATAGAACGACAAACTGAATCAATATCTTCCACTTTTCGATTCAATAAATGGACAATTGATCCAATGTGAAAATACAGATTATTCACTATAACAGTAGCAGACCCAGACACTGAGTTTGTGAAATTATAGAAGTCTTTCAAAAAATTCACAATGATGTCAACCTTAGCCCACTCCTCTGCAGAAATGTGTCCTATATGCCGACCATCATCATCTTTTGGAGTTTAAAACCGAGGAAAAACCTG
Organism: Rheum nobile; assembly: GCA_027886185.1. Taxonomy (NCBI): domain Eukaryota; kingdom Viridiplantae; phylum Streptophyta; class Magnoliopsida; order Caryophyllales; family Polygonaceae; genus Rheum; species Rheum nobile. Next base: position 6,509,963 of record WOAB01000020.1, read on the forward strand.
TTTAAACTTCAATGCAACATCTAACATAACATAAGTATAATTCAATCTAGTAGGAACATCAGATACCAATGTGCACTTGCTATCAATTTTCAGCTTTTGAGCTTCTTCTTTAAACCTTCGCATTCTACTTGGAGAGCTCCTAACAAACTTGACAACAATTCTAACCTTATCAATGCAATCAATTTGCTCCTTTAAACCCTCCTTCACAATAAGATTAGCAATATGAGCAGCACACCTCATATGCATATTCTTCCCACCATTTATGCTACTACCACTAGCTGAGACCATCTCTTGCAATTTCACACAAGCTAAATCATTAGCACTCGCATTGTCTACGGTCACTGTAAATATCTTATCATTTAAATCCCACGACCTTAGACAATCCTTAACATCTCTAGCAATTTCATCCGCCTTATGTCCACTAATTGGACAAAAATTTAGAATTCTCTTCTGTAAATTCCACTCATTATCAATAAAATGAGCAGTTAAAACCATATAATTCATTGTCTGAATAGAAGTCCAAGTATCGGTTGTCAAACAAACTCTTTGACAGCTCTGCTGAAAAATCAGTTTCAACTTCTCCCGTCCCTCTGCATACATCTTACAAGCATCACGAGTGACAGTAGAACGTGATGGCATAGTAAAGGTAGGGCATGCATATGTCATCATGTCTCTAAAAAGAAACTTTTGCACAAAATTAAATGGCATCTCTTCTCCAATAACCAATCTGCATAATTTTGTTCTCAACACCTCTAGATCTAGAACACTACTTGTCACCATGCAATTTCCAGCAACATCCATTTGTTGTAAATTAAGAGTAGTTTGAGTAGTACCTTTGGACTGGTTGTCGGGATTCTGTTCACAAGTCTTCCAATGATTACTCAGATTGGTGGTACCATTATTTTTCGAATGGGCTGCAAAAGTAACTTTGCAAAATATGCATTCAGCTCTTACTGTTTCTCCTTTACTGTCCATGATTTCCAAAACAGAGCCCTTTTTCGCATCTTCATCTTCTTGCCTTTCTTGGGCTTCAACTTAGAGTTTGAAGGAGCTCCCACTTCATCTTCTGCATTCTCAACTGAGGGTGGTGGAGGGTCCTCAGCATCAATATCCTCGTCAGGATCATAATCATCATCAATGGGAATAATGGGATCAAGCTCTGGTGAATTTTCAGATGCATGTGAAAGTAGCAATTCCCGTGACTCTTGTTGAGTGCTAGATGAGGGCCTTGACTTTGACGTTGTATTTAGGCGCTTTCTTTTGGATTGAGAGCTCAACATCTGCATTAATAAAACACAAAAAAATGGTTTAACACTTTAATTGGCCATCAAATTATTTTTCAAAATAAATACTTAATGAACAATAAGAGTTTTAAGTACTCACATTGGATGAATGTCTATCCGTGATTTCGTAATTAATAATAGACTGAGGAATGAGAATTCATTCAAAATAAAATCAATCAGCAGCCTGCACTCCTGCAGCCAGCAAATAATGAGATTCCATACAAAATTACAAATTCAACTATTCAAGATTTCAAGCCCTCAGGCAGTCAGGCCTCAGCAGCTACTACATTGAGTCATTGATAGGATCATAATCTCTAATTAATAAAAGGATGATGCGTTGAGTCAATCTCTAATTAATAATTAGACTTACTACATTCGTAAGTCTAAATTCAGTAATTCACCAGCAAATTCAATAAAACCAATGTAGTATCCATGCTTGACTTAGGGGATGATGCATTGAGTCATTCCATACAAAATTACAAATTCAACTATTCTTACTTTCTCAGTTTCTCACCCTAAATCCCCTAATTCGTAAGTCTAAATTCAGTAATTCACTAGCAAAATTTGCAAATAATGAGATTCCAGTATTCCACAAGATTGTGTTCAGTGTTCTCACCCTAATTCGTACGCCGGACGGAGAGCAGTAGTCGCCGGAGCAGGAGCAGAAATCTCCGACAAGAGCAGGAGCAGCAGTCGCCGGCCGGAGCAGGAGCACTGGAGCAGCAGTCGTGAGTCGCCGGTCGGACGAAGTGACGAACTGAGTGAGGAGGCTGGAAGAAGAGGCGCCGCCGCCGCTAGGGTTTTCTGAAGAAGGGATTGGGGAATGAGGACGAACCGACGAAGTGAGTGTGGAGGACTAGAGGCGGGAGGGAAGGGAAGAATGGAAGATCGAATGATCGATCATCGATGGGAAATTTTTAAGGGGAAAATGGGGGTAAACAGTAGTAAGTTTAGTTTAGGGTTCAACAGTCACCCCTTCAGCGAGCGGTTCAGTTTTTTTTTATTATTATTTTTTTATTGATAAAAATCTTTTTTTAAATCGGTTTAAACCGAACCCGAACCGAACCGAAAACCGAAATGTAATATTTTCAAAACCGAAAACCGAACCGAATTAAATCGGTTCGGTTTCGGTTCAGTTTGTTCGGTTCGGTCCAAAACCGAAAAAAACGAAACCGATGAACATCCCTAATTAAAGCATTTCTAACCGTTAAGGTTTTTGTTCTGAAGGGGGTTGAAACTCCACATTTGTCCCCAAACATAAATATCGGTTCACCCTGATTGTTTCGGAAAATATAACCGAAACTAGAGTCGCAGTTAGTCATAGTTTATCCATCCATATTAATTTTTATGATGCTATTCGACGATTTTTTCCACTTCTTTTTCGGCCGTCTACCTTTGTTTTTATTAACGCTTTTTTGTTTGATTTCAGCAAGAGGGTCTGCATTCCATTTTTTTGCTTTTTTCCTAATAAACTATTTGTTGTTTGATGTTGATTGGAACATCCTTGATTGTGTCATTGTCAGTGTTCGCTCTTCCAAAAAATTGTTGGTTTCTGTAGAACCAAATTCTCCACCAAGCGACTACTAATTCCTCAAATTTTGTTTGACCAATCTTGTTGTGAATTTCTTCTATTATTTCTTTGGTTTTTTATTCCCTGTAGATAGGGATATTAAAGTTCTGTGTGTTTGGTTATTGATTTTTCAATTGTTTTCAAAGTATGGCTACACTAAAAAAGAAGGTGGTTCAAGTCTTCAGTTTGTGCATTACACTGCACACACCCTTGCGGGAGCGCAACTCATTTTTCGGCTAGTCTTGCTTTTGTGGGCAGTCCATTCTGAATAATTTTCCAAATAAAAAATTTGACCTTTGGATACGTGTCCAACTTCCAAATCCAAGACGAATCATAAGTTGTGTATCTTTTGTTTGATATTATCATATCCATAGCAGACTTGGTTGAAAACCAGCCACTTTTACTAGCTTCTCAATACATTATGTCATGAATGTTATGAAAAGGTATGGGTATAGACATGATTTTCCTAGTTAAATCAGGCGGTAACACTTGTTCAATCTTAGCCTTATTACATGTCATATTTTGTTGGATAAATTCTGAAATTGTTTCTTCTTTGTTCAGAATTGGTTGCATGTTAATGATTTCACACAAGGGAACATTTGATATCCATTTATCAGTCCAGGATTTGATTATTTTACCATTTTCAACTTGCCAAATAAGGTCTTTCTTGAAATCATCCAAAATGTCAGCCATCTTTGACCATTGCCATGAGCAGATGCCTTATTTTACGTAATGAAGGATATGTTGTGTTTTTAGGTATTTTTTAGTTATAATTTCCACCCAACAGTTATTGGGTTCCGCCAAGATTTTCCATAGAAGTTTAAATTGTAAGGCTTTATTCACGTCTTTAAATTTTCTCAACCCAAGACCTCCTTGTTGTATCGGTTTGCATATTTTTCCCCATCATATTAGTGGTTTATATGATGGGTCTTTGTTCCAGAAGAAGGATCTGTTGATCTTATTCAATTCATTATGAGTTTGTGATGGTAACATAAAGCTTTGCATCAAAAAATTTGGCCTAGATGCAAGGTTCGATTTTATTAGTGTCATTCTTCGTGCTTGTGATAGCGAATTCGCTTTCCATTTGGTTAGTTGTTGTTGAGTGCTAACTAAGAGATCAACAAAGATATTCATATTAATCCTACCATTAATGATTGGACAACCAAGGTATTTTTCTAGTGAAATCATGTTTGTAATGGTAAGAATACCTTGGATACTCATTTTTTGTGTGTTCGGTACTTTTTTTGTTACTTGAAAAGCCAATTTATGATAGTTAACTTTCTGTCCAGAAATTTTGCAGTACTCATCAACAATATTCTTAATCTCTTTACAATTTTCCTGTTTCGCTTTCGAGAAGATCATAATGTCATCAGCGAAGGCCAAGAAAGGGATGCGAGTTCCATTTTTTGCTAGTTGAAAACCAATTGGGTTTCTTGGTCTGTCAGATGCTCTCAGTAATTTCTTGTCAAGGATTTCAGATCCGAGTATAAAAAGGAAAGGTGAGAAAGGATTGCCCTGTCGGAGTCCTCTTGTTGGTTTGAAATTTTCCACAGGTCCATTGTTAACTAATACAGAGAAAGATACCGTAGTAATGCATTCTTTAATCCAGGAGATGAATTTATCATGGAAACCAAAATTTTCCATAGTTTTGATGATCAACTTCCATTCAATTATGTCATATGTTTTTTCCATGTCTAGTTTTAAGGCAATCAATCCTTGGGTTCCTTTTTTCGATTTAAAAGAGTGAAAAAATTCATGGACAATTAAGATATTATCTTGAATAGCCCGATTAGCAACAAAAGCACCATGCAGAGGGTGGATTAATTTTTCCATCGTCTTTTTTAATCTATTTGTTAGAATTTTTGAAATGATTTTGTAAATTGTGGAACACAGACGTATAGGTCTATAGTGGTTTGTGAGCTAGGATTGTCGCATTTTGGTATTAATGATATGATTTACTTGTTTGAGTAATTTGCTTGATAGAAAAAAACTCTTAACTGCTTGGATGACAAAAGGGTCTACAATATCCCAGTATTTATCCAAGCCAATATCAAAAACAACCTTTTTGATCTCTTCGTTGGATACATTTTTTGTTAATTCCGCATTATCTTCGGGTGAAACCTCGAATTGAATAAGCTCAAGATTATCCCAAAGAGTATGATCACTTGCATATTCACTTTTAAATCATTTAATGGAATCATTTCTAATATTTTCTTCCCCAATTATGCTTGTACCTTCTTGGGTTTTTATTTCCTTTATAATTTTTCTATTTCGTCTTTCACTAGCTATTTTATGAAAATAGCCAGCATTTGTATCATTAAAATTGATATGTTTGACTTTAGCTCTCTGGTTCCAGAATGTCTTATGGAAATTTAGAAGTTGTTCTTTCTTTTTAATAGGCCTATTTTGTTTTTGGATAAGGGTATTGTTACTGTTGTTACAAATTTCAATTTGTATATCAGAAAGTTGTTTTCAATATATTTAAGTTGGGTAAACACATTTCCGAAAGTGCTTTTATTCCAAAATTTTGCATGTTTTTTAAGTAATTTGGTTTTTGATACCAGGTCATACAACCTGGATCCATGATAATGTGTCCTCCAAGCTTGTTTGATAGAGTTTCTGAAATCCTTTCATGTCATCCATTTTTTTCAAATTTGAATGGTTGGTTTTTGACAGTTATCAACGAAAGTAGTTCGATGGATATTGGACAATGATCTGAGCTCGTAAAAGCATGATTTTTAGTAAAAATATCAGGATACCATTGTAGAATCTGGTGATTAACCATTGCCCTGTCTAATTTTTCATAAATGATGTCAATTTATGTTTTGTTTTTCCTCCAAGTGAAATTATTTCCTTATATCGGTATATCCAATAACTCACATTCATTTTTGAAATGCCTTAATCTGGCAAACTTTCTGATCCGTGGGATAGAACCACCCATTTTTTCACTTGGTTCTTGAATCTCCTACAAATCTCTCATGACAATACATGGATAAGAGATGTTTTTGATAAAGGAAATAATACTATCCCAAAATTCATGTTTTCCAGATTCATATGGGGGTGCGTAAGCTAGGATCAAATTAATTTTATTATTCGTACAAAGATTTGTGTACTTAAGACACACAAATCTTGAATTGATATTATCAATTTCTAAAATTTCATTTGGCAGTTGATACGTTTTCCACATTACGCAGATACCTCCTAAGAAGCCAGTAGTCGGGATAAAAAGAAATTGGTCAAAACCTGCCTTTTTCCATATTTTTTCGTTTGGTTCTTTGTTTGTTCTTGTTTCAAATAAGCATAAAAGTTGAATTCGTTCGATTTTACAAAAGGATTCAATATTCATCGAGAGATTTTTCCTCCCAATTCCCTTACAATTCCAAGTTGTAATCTTCATAAAAAACTATGTGGAAATGTAACCATTTGTTTAAAGCAGTTAGTAGTCTTATTCCATAGTTCTTATTGTCGACACTCATAGCATAAGTATCTGTAAGGACGATCTTGATAGTTGTTAAGTTGTTCAATTTTTAGTTGAGTAAAATATAGTTGGTCTGTTGTCAAAAGAAATTCATCCAAAGCTAAACAAAGTAGAAAAGACACTAGTCATAGCAGACCTAGTGAGATTCATGTAAATTGTAATTTGGTCAAGTTGTTTCATATTACACCCATTTTCATTTCTACAAGAAGAAAAAGATACAATGGGATCACAGGGGTTCATATTTGCTTTTCTGTTTGGCCAAGGGCATGTCAACATGCAAAGTATGGAAGCTAATTTATGAGCATTACAAAGATAAGTTAGGAAACACCCAAGTACTTTTGAGAGAATTGGTTGAGATAAAGTATTATGCAACAACCGCATAACCCACATGTTTCGATCGGAATTGTTTAGGGAGTTGAAACTCCAAAGATGTTTGTTCAGGGTGGTAGTTTTCAGATTATGATTTCTTTGATAATACCATGTTCCTTCAATTGCCTTGAAGCAGGGTTCATTGCTGCCAGTCTTGGGGATTATGTTCCATTCAAGGAGCACCTGTAACCAAAGCCATCAAGCAGAAGTTCCATTAGTCATTTTATAAAGAATATAGTTTTGTAGGGATAGAAAGCTCACCATGTGGTAGTTGAGATGCAAGACTTGAGAGGTCTTATCTCTGTTCTAGTGTTCAGTACTACACTGCCGGAAAGAGAGGCCAAGCAGCTAATCCATAGCAAGAGAAGATATTTGTTACCATTATCACAAAGCACACAACAGTGAAACAAAGTAAGATAATCATAGATTAAAACAATATGCACATCATAGAGATAATTGTTCAAAAGGCTCAGTTTTGCAAAGTTAATAATAAGTAAGCACAAGGAGTGGCACTCAACCCAAACTCCCATCAATTCACCAAAAACCATAGACATCACAACAACCATTGAGTCATACAAGTTCAGATGGTCAGGGTTATGATTGATGTTAGTAAGATAGAAAAGAAGATAGCACAGAAAGTACATAAACTTCATTTCATAAAGGATCAAATTCAAACAAGCAGCAAATGAGTCAAGAGACCAGTACAGTGGCCCATGACTAACAAGATACAACTTAAAGAGAAAGAGATGACAAGTAATCAAAATGGTTCTGTCGCAGCAAAAGATTTGATACCAAAAGTAGGTCAAGGGGGTTACCCTTTCAGCATAGTTTTCAAACTTAAAACAAACAGAACCTAAAATTTGATTATTGGGCTTACACATATTTATTCTTTTATTTTCTTGGCACCCTTCAGCCCCGAGGTGGCGGTATCTTCCTCAAGGGCTATCTCTTTGCGCTTAGTGGACTTAGAGTTGGAGGTTTGAGGCTGATCTGCATCAACTCCAGCATCAAGAGACATTGCACTAGCCTTGGACAAGATTGAAATGCTCCCAGGAGGCAACACCACCTCAGGAGCTAAGAGTTCACTGATCAACTCCTCAACATCCTTTTGAGGAGCCTCAGGACACTCTAGAAACTCATCCAAGAGATCATCATTGTCCAGCATAAGAGATTGCCCAAGAGGAGCCCCCAGGCTCACATCGGTACCCTCGTCATTAGGGTGAGGGAGTAAAAAAGGAGGGTTCAGACTTGGAGGGAGTTCAGTGGGTGTACTGACCTTTTCAGAGCAAGGCACCACAATAGAGGGGTTCACAACAGGAATACTGGAGGTGACCTCAGGAATAGGGGCAACTGTCTCCACATGATCAACTTGGACCACAATGGATTCAGTCACAGGATCAATAACAAGGGCAGTAGGTTCAGTAACATTTTGATAAACAATGGTGAAGCCATTGTTCTTAGTCAAGGAAGCATTGGATTCAGGAGATGAAGCATTGGCCTCAACCTGCTTCTTTTTTTATGGGTAACAGTTTTCCATTTGGAAGTAGAATCAATAGAGGCTTCCTTTGTGACATCGGAAGGAGAACTCACCCTGAGTCATTGGAAAGTAATTTGGAGAGATTGAGGTTTTGTATTCCTCAAAGGGCACTTGTCAAAATTATGCTCAAGGGCCCCACAGTTTCCACAGCCTTCAGGACACTCTTCAAACCAAATTTTGTATTCTTTTGGTCTACCCTCTTCATTTGGGACAATTATAGTTTTGTGTTTCACTCTCTCAACATCAACATTGATGCAAAGCCTCACATAGCTCACTCTTTGTCTTTTTTCTGTGAAGGGATCAAGCTTGACAAGTGTCCCAAGGTTGTCCATATCAATGATGGTGCTTAAGGCATCAAAACTTATAAATTTCACTGGTAAATGGGGTATCATAATCCACATATCAACAGCTGATATGGATTCTGAGAAGGGGTCAAAATTAGAACACCAAGGCTTCAAAAGCATGAGTTTTCCAAAAACATGGTATGATCTCTTAGAGGCCCCATCACACGTGACATAGTGCTGGATAGATCTTCCTTTACCCCACCAACTCCAAACGAAGCCCTAACTTTCCGTATAATAAGGAAAAACAGAGAGACAGAAGCTTCTCGAAAGACAATCTTGATTTTGGTGGGATAATATATCAACTTCGTAATCATAGTGAAGTAACCCTCACCATCGATGAACAGGGTCAGAAGGACATCCATCTCCTTGATTTTCTCCCTAACAGACGATTCCCCTTCAAGGAAGGAGTGGTTGGCCTGGAAATTGGAGGGTGAAGGTTGCAGTCGGCATGGTGATACAGGGTTAGCCGTGTAGAAGATGGATCTAGGCAACGGATCTCAAAACAAAAGAAAACACAAGATTAGAACAATGGCGGAAGTGAAACTAATGGAAATGATAATAGATAGAACCAATAGAAACGATGAGAAAACCCGCTTGCTTGATAGCAAGGAACCTTGTCGAACGATCTACCAACCCGATCTCTACAACGCCACACAACCAAGAATCGCTGACGAACTTGGAGCACGGAGAGGATTGCTTATGATGTACGAAATCACCAACTCCAGAGGGACTTGACAAAGACGAAAACAACTAAGCAGGAAAGAACAATCGATTGAGACTCTCACGGGGAGCCGAGTTTTCAAAGCAAAACCCAAGCTCTGTTTTTGTGTTTAACAATATGAGAAATCTGACTAATGAAGAAGACAAGGGAGGCCTTAAATACCCTAGGAGGGCCGGCCCTAGCTTCCCAAAAACGGGTTACACTTAATCCCGAAATATCCGAAAATAGAAAGCTTAAAACGATTAAATAATAATCCTAAAAATATCCAATGCAGAAATTAATAAGATTAAACATATGTAACATTGACCAATAAAGTCAATGCCTTGACTTTGGACTTGTCCTCTTCGTCATGTGATACATCATGTGCCATAAACGTCTCCAGCTCTTGACGTAGTTCCTTCAATCTTGACCTAGTAATCGGTCCATCAAAGGTTGGCACTAATGGAGGGGATGATTCCTCATCATTCTCCCCTTCTTGAAAAGGACTCGTCCTCGAGTCATCAACATCAGCGACTGCATAAGGGGTAAGATCACCGACATTGAATATCGGGCTCACACCATAGTCATCGGGCAGCTCCAACACATAGGCATTGTCGCCTACTCTCTTCAGCACCTTGAACGGTCCATCACCTCTGGGAGACAGCTTCGACTTCCTCTGCTCCGAGAACCGCTCCTTGCGCAGGTGTAGCCACACCAAGTCACCGGGCTCGAACAACACTTGACGCCGGCTGTGATTAGCTCGGGCTGCGTTCTTCGCTGCAGTAGCTTCCAAACGAGCCTTAGTCCGCTCGTGCAGCTCCTTCATGAACTCAACCTGTCTATCAGCATCAAAGTCTGCTCGTTCCGGTAAAGGCAACGGCTTAAGATCCAAAGGGGTTAGGGGATTCAAACCATACACACATTCAAAAGGGGACATATTAGTAGAAGAATGAATAGTCCTATTATAAGCAAACTCAACATGTGGTAAGGCTTCTTCCCAACTTTTTAGATTAGATTTAATAACAGCCCTAAGGATAGTACCCAATGTACGGTTAGTGACCTCAGTTTGTCCATCTGTCTGGGGGTGACTAGCAGTAGAGAACAACAACTTAGTACCAAGTTTACCCCACAAAGTCTTCCAAAAGTAACTCAGAAATTTGACATCCCTATCACTCACAATAGTACGAGGTACACCATGCAACCGAACAATCTCTCTAAAGAACAAATCAGCAACATTCCTAGCATCATCAGTTTTATGGCAGGCAATAAAGTGAGCCATCTTAGAGAACCTATCAACAACCATAAATATAGAATCTCTCCCCTTCTTAGTCCTGGGCAATCCAACAATAAAATCCATACTAATATCAACCCAAGGAAAGCAAGGAATAGGCAAGGGAGTATAAAGACCATGCGGTTTTGCCTTAGATTTAGCCTGTAAGCACTCAACACAGCGTTTGATAAAATTCTCTACATCCCTAAGCATGTGTGGCCAATAGAAATGAGTATGCAACATGTTATAAGTCTTATCTCTACCAAAATGACCCATCAATCCACCTCTATGGGACTCATCAACAAGTAACAACCGTAGAGAACAAACAGGAATGCACACCTTATCAACTCGAAACAAGAATCCATCAAACAAGAAAAACTTATCAAATGAACCCTTTTCCACACAATGCTTATAAATCACTCCAAAATCAACATCCATATCATACAACTCCTTAATATAAACGAATCCAAGGACCCGAGCATCCAAAGTAGTCAAGAGTGTATGTCTCCTAGAAAGGGCATCAGCTACAACATTATCTTTTCCTTTCTTATACTTAATCACATAGGGAAATGTTTCTATGAATTCCATCCACCTACCATGCCTCCTATCCAACTTATCTTGACTCCTAAAATGCTTTAAGGACTCATGATCAGTTTTAAGCACAAATTCTCTAGGCCAAAGGTAGTGTTGCCAAGTTTTCAGCACTCTAAATAAGGCATATAATTCCCTATCATAAGTAGAATAATTCAAACATGCACCTTTCAACTTTTCAGAAAAGAAGACAATAGGCTTACCTTCCTGCATGAGGACTCCTCCAATACCAATGCCAGAGGCGTCACACTCTACTTCAAAGGGGCGAGTGAAGTCAGGCAGAACCATCAATGGCGCGTGTGTCAAACGATCCTTGAGAGTCTGGAACGCCTTTTCTTGAGCTTCACCCCAACGGAACGGAGTATTCTTCTTTGTGATCTCTGTCAGCGGGGCTGCAATGGTGCTAAAATCTCGAACGAACCTCCTGTAGAAGCCAGCCAGGCCGTGGAAACTGCGCACGTCACCTAGGTTCCTCGGGGTCGGCCAGTCACGGATGGCTTGCACCTTCTCTTGATCCACCTGCAGTCCATGAGCACTCACTACAAAACCAAGAAACACAACTCTGTCAGTGCAAAAATCACACTTCTTCAGAATTCCATACAACTGTACAGCTCTGAGAGTGGATAAAACTTCCCTGAGGTGCTCTGCATGTGCTTCCAAAGATTTGCTGTAGATCAGAATATCATCAAAGTAAACTACAACAAATCTACCAATAAAAGATCTCAAGACATGATTCATAAGACACATAAAAGTAGAGGGGGCATTAGTCAAACCGAAAGACATAACAAGCCACTCATACAAACCAAACTTCGTCTTGAATGCTGTCTTCCATTCGTCTCCTTCCTTCATCCGGATTTGATGGTATCCACTGCGAAGATCGATCTTGGAGAAGGTGGAGGCGCCATGGAGCTCATCCAACATGTCATCGAGCCTAGGGATCAGGTGCATGTACTTGATCGTGATGTTATTAATAGCCCTGCAATCAACACACATACGCCAAGTATTGTCCTTTTTGGGGACGAGTAAGACAGGCACAGCACACTGGGATCGGCTCTCTCTAACATACCCTTTATCTAGAAGGTCCTGGACTTGGTTTTGGATTTCCTGGGTCTCAGTAGGGTTCATCCTATAGGCAGGCCGGTTGGGTAGGGTAGCTTCGGGAATCAGGTCTATTTAGTGTTCAATGCCTCTAATAGGGGGTAGGCCAGGGGGTATCTCATCCGGGAAAACATCAAGGAACTCAGCTAAAAGGGTCTGGACAGCAGCTGGGAGTGTAGCTCGGTCGTCGTCACCTAACAGGGTATAGGCCTGACAAAGGGACATGAGGGCGACGTCCGGGGGAAGGTAATCTACCAGGTGGTCTCTGCTGGATGCTAAGAGCACTCGGCTAGGGGTAGAGGCGAGGGTGAGGTCGGTCCGTGTGGAGGCAGTGGATGGTTCGGCTGGGGACTTACCCTTACGCTCGGCCTCTCTTTTCTTATCATAAGCCTCAGCCACTTGAAGCGGCGTCATTGGTTTCAACACCACTTTCCTACCACGAAACTCAAAGGCATGTTGGTTAGTACGTCCATCATGAATAACATGTCTATCAAATTGCCAAGGACGACCTAACAAAATATGACAAGCTTGCATAGGAACAATATCACATAAAATGTCATCCTCATAAGTTCCTAACTTAAGTGTAATCTTAGCTTGCCTATTCACCTTGAGTTCACCACAATCATTCATCCAATGAAGTCTATAAGGTCTAGGATGCAAAAAAGTAGGGAGTTGCAGTTTATTAACTAATTCAACACTAGCAATATTACAACAACTACCACCATCAATAATCATGTTGCAAACTTTCCCTTTAACAAGACATCTTGTATGAAACAAATTCTCACGCTGATTATCATCACAAGGAGCATGATTAACATGCAAAGTCCTCCTAACAATCAATGAATCACCATGCTCATATTCAATAAAATCCAAATCATCATCATTGGCATGCTCATTCATATCATGGCTAGCAACTAAATTTTCATGCTCAGTGTCAGACTCAGACTCTAACTCACCCAAATGATTAATCATCAAAACACGAGTATTAGGACAATCCTTCATGTAATGACCCTTTCCTTGACATTTAAAGCAAGTGATATCTCTAGCTCTAGGAGGAGGGTCAGCAGGGTTATCTCGTGTAACTGCAGGGGCGGGCCGTGTGGGCTGCTGTGGTGCGGTGGAGGTAGAGGGGTACGCACCACAGGAATTCTGCTCATTGCCGCGAGGCAGACCGGTTGCTGGGCGGGATCTCTGGTGTCTGGTGCGGCCCTGCTACTGGTCGGGACGCCAGCTTTGGCGTTGTGGCACCGTGCGGTGTTGTTGGGTATAGCTGGACTTGAATTGTCTCTCCACTTTAATTGCTTGGTGTAGCAAATCTGTCATGGTAGAATAAGGATACAATTCTATAGTGTCAGCTAAATGAGGATGCAAGATACGTAGATACCTGGACATAGTGGCCTCTTCATCTTCGACGACGTTGCCGCGTGCCATGGCTATCTGCATATTGTTGTAGACCTCTTCAACACCTAAAGAGCCTTGCCTCATAGTCTCCAAACGGTTGCGGAGAACTCTATTGTGGTGGTGGGGAACGAAGCGGGCCCTCATCATAGCTCTCATCTGGTTCCATGTGTTGACCGGAGGGTCCATGGCTTGTCTTCGAGCCTTCACAACAGAATCTCACCAAACCAAAGCATAACCAGTAAATTCAAGAGCAGCGAGTTGTACCTTTTTATGTTCAGGGAAATTGTGGCAACCCCAAATATGCTCAATCTTCGTCTCCCATTCAAGGTAGACGTCTGGATCACACTTTCCATCAAAAGCCGGGATCTTCACTTTGATCCGTCCAATGCCGTCTTGTTCGGCTTCACGGCGGCGGGGCTGTCCGCGGTCATTCCGGGGGCGGTAAGGACGCCACTCATTACGCTCCTCGCGCTCATAGTCCTGCATATCATCATCACCCCATAAACTAGAACGTATCGACATAGGAGGGGACTCAGACCTATCACGAGGTGCGGGATGCCGAATCAGGCGTATGCGGTCGGTGCCAGTGGCTCTCGGTTGGCGATGCTCGTCCATCGCCGCTTGGTAGGCCGTGGCTTGGTCGACCAAGGGCTCGGTGGCGGGAAGCGGTGCGCTATGCGATGGACCAATGTGTTCCTGCACAGCCGGGAGTGGGTTGGAGCGGGTCTCCAACGAGTCAAACTTCGCAGACAACTGCGCGACTGTAGAAGCCAACTATTATAGCATTGCATGCATATCGACATGGGAACCATTTACAATAACCTGTTCATCACCGGAACCTGTCATGATCACCACTTAGACGAACACAGAAAGACGTTAAGGTTAGGAAAACCAAAAAAACTCTCAAGTGTTTGCACTCGGTGATTGTACAACCTGCGAAGTTAGGCTCGTAAATGACAAGTTCTCTATGTGCTCAAGATACGCAGCAAATCAAGGTCAAGCAGAGATGTAGTAGACAAGACAAGTAGATGTACGACGAAAAATGACTCAAACAAAAGCGAGACTAGAGGACGACTCAACAAGGAAAGCGACACAACTATAGTCACAAGAATGAAATGCAACCAAAGATGGGGCTATATATGTGTTTCGAACTCAAGAAATGTGAATTGCAAGTCAGAAAGACGTACCTTTGTCGACTTGGAACGAAGCCAATTGGAGCCGAGAGTGACCCGAGGGAGCGGAAGGGTTCGGAAAAGAGGGGAACGGGACGGCTCGACTGAGGACAACTCGGGCAAGGTCCGGCCGGGTTGCGGGTGGGGTCAGGCCGGGTGGGGCTCGACTGAGCGGAACCCGGGCAGGACCCGGTCGGGTGGAGGCCGGGTGGGGCTCAACTGAGCGGAACCCGGGCAGGACCCGGTCGGGTGGAGGCCGGGTGGGGCTCGACTGAGCGGAATCCGGGCAGGACCCGGTCGGGTTGGGGCCGGGTCGGTGGCAGGTACGTGAGGGCTGGGTTAACTGAGGCTCACCCGGTCGGGTTGGGGTCGGGTGGGGCTGACTGAGCGCAACCCGGTGGGGACTCGGTCGGGTACTGTTGCGGCGGCAAAGAGGTCCAAAAAAATCTGAAACGGAACCCTAAATTTTTATTTTTATTTTGTATTTCGAAAAAAAAAATTCTAAAAAATTCTCAAAAATCCCAGATGCCTTTTCCTCTTTTTTTTTTTTTGATATAATTTTCTTTTAGACAACTTGTTTTTCCTGGGATATTACACCATAAAGATAAAATAAAATCTCTAGAAAATCAAGCAAGTATCTTGAAGGTTACCAAAATTGAACAACCGGATCTCTGGTGCGCACGAACCTGGACGCCGTCGTGTCTTGCTCGCCAAGCTAGGGTTCGAACAACAATGGTGGAAGGGGGGGGCCAAATTTTATTTTTTTTGGTGATTTTTGGACGGTTTTGGTATGTTTTTGTGGATCCTCGTAGTCACAATCAACCGCAACGAACTCCTTTCCAAGACAAACAAGAGCAAACAATCAGTCAGACTAACAATTCACTAATGTGACTCAAACAAAGAAATTCAATTGACGATTGAAAACAGGAAGATCCAATTTTTGATGATGAATCTGGAACCGTCAAAGGCGATCCGAAGCCGCAAAGCTCTGATACCAATTGATACGGGGTTAGCCGTGTAGAAGATGGATCTAGGCAACGGATCTCAAAACAAAAGAAAACACAAGATTAGAACAATGGCGGAAGTGAAACTAATGGAAAGGATAATAGATAGAACCAATAGAAACGACGAGAAAACCCGCTTGCTTGATAGCAAGGAACCTTGTCGAACGATCTACCAACCCGATCTCTACAACGCCACACAACCAAGAATCGCTGACGAACTTGGAGCACGGAGAGGATTGCTTATGATGTACGAAATCACCAACTCCAGAGGGACTTGACAAAGACGAAAACAACTAAGCAGGAAAGAACAATCGATTGAGACTCTCACGGGGAGCCGAGTTTTCAAAGCAAAACCCAAGCTCTGTTTTTGTGTTTAACAATATGAGAAATCTGACTAATGAAGAAGACAAGGGAGGCCTTAAATACCCTAGGAGGGCCGGCCCTAGCTTCCCAAAAACGGGTTACACTTAATCCCGAAATATCCGAAAATAGAAAGCTTAAAACAATTAAATAATAATCCTAAAAATATCCAATGCAGAAATTAATAAGATTAAACATATGTAACGTTGATCAATAAAGTCAACGCCTTGACTTTGGACTTGTCCTCTTCGTCATGTGATACATCATGTGCCATAAACGTCTCCAGCTCTTGACGTAGTTCCTTCAATCTTGACCTAGTAATCGGTCCATCAAAGGTTGGCACTAATGGCGGGGATGATTCCTCATCACATGGTGGTGGTAGAGATTGCAGTAGGAAGCGATGTGAAAGATCAAGATCCATGAGCAGCGACTGTTTGTGTTCTAGGGTTTGGGGGTAAGGGGTGAGAGACAGAATAGGGAGCATTTTACTGTTCGGGTTCATGTTTCTCATTTCAATTAAGAGTAATCTTTAAAAATATATTGAGAGCAATAATGAACATTTTGCAATATTCAAACAAAGTAATATTTGCAACAAGAGAAGTACAATAATCCAAATGCAGTCTTAAAAAGATTGCCATAAAAATCTAAACAAAGAGTTATGTTTGGTGCAACCATATAAGTCCCTATTACACTTCATCAACACTACCCATTAAGGATGGGCATCCAGTCCGGTCCGGACCGGACATGTACGGTCCGATCCAGACCGGCGGACCGTAAAACTTTTAGGGTCCGGACCGACAAGACCGGATTTCATATATTATTCAGTTTTAATTGTTTGCTTACGGACCAGACCGAACCGTAATAAAAAAAAAACTGGTGAGTTGACATCTTACAACCAAAGTCCAAATTCCAAAATTCCATAGTCACATTCACATTGAAAAAAAATACCGAAAGTATTCAACTAAACAAAAAACAATAATAGTGTCTTAATTTTTAGAAATGTCCAAAACTTCATGACTTGAGGGGTGACTTGTTCGATAACTAGCGTAGCTCTTTCAATTCCATGCATATGCGCCTCGCCTACAATTGACAAAGTACAAACAAAGTTAACAAACTCATTCAATTACTAAGAATTACAAATCAAATAGGATCATTTTAAACAAAAACCGTGTAGAAAAATCTCATACCTATATGGCTATACATCAAGCAAAGAATGTGGCCTCATCATTCATCAAGCATAGAATGTGCCTTCATCATTCTCATCTAGCAATTAATAAAAGACATGACATTCAATTTTAAGTATATCGAATGAAATAACAAGGTTCAATATATATATAAAATATTATAATCAAAAACATGTTTACCTTCATCACTCTCATCTTCTGATTCATCATCATCTTTACTTTTCTTTGTCCTTGTTCGTAGTCGTAACCAATCTTGAGTGCATACAAGTGCCTGCACATTCTTTTGTAAATAATAACATAATATTAGTACATAATAACATAATATTAGTACATAATAGTATAGTATATCTAAGTATTAAAAAAAGGACTTAAAAAATGAGCTTACTTTGGAAGACAAACGACTTCTTTTGTGAAAAATCATTATTTGTCCTTGTGATAAAAGTAACATTTCTTTTGTTTGATCATTGACGGATAAATTATGACACGCACTAGATCAGCTAGAGGTCCTGCCCCTACAGAAGAGGATACTGAGCAAAGCCATGATTCTCTAGAAAATTTTGAAGAAGTCAATGTTGAAGAGGTTGAAGAGCAGCCTGGTGGAGGCTCCTCACAACCTTGGTTTTAAAAAGCGCGCCTGAGGCTCAAGGCGCCACGAGGCGCAAGGGTTAGCGCCTCAAACAAGGTGGGCGCAGCGCAGTACGAAAGGCGTGCGCCTAATTCCACCTGGTGCACACATCGGGCTTCAAAGCAGTGTTACAATCAACCTTGCATTTCTCAACTAGTTGTTTGAAAGCAAGCTTTCTAGTAGGAGAAACTTTAACATACTTAACCACAGCTCGAAGCTTATCAACATATTGACCACACTCCGCAATACCATCCTGAACAATCAAATTTAAAATGTGTGCCATGCATCTCATATGCAAAAACTTGCCTGCACTAATGCAACCCTTTTCTTTTGCCATTTCAGTCAAGTAAGCACAAGCAACATCATTTGAAGAAGCATTATCAACCGTCACAGTAAAAAGCTTCTTATCCAAACCCCAATAGGTTAAGCAATCATCAAGATCCCTACCAATATCATGTCCTTTATGACTAGAAATGAGACAAAAGTTAATGACCTTCTTTTGCAAATTCCAGTCTTTATCAATGAAATGGGCAGTGACACACATATAACTATCCCTTTGTGAGGATGTCCAAGTATTTGTAGTCACACATACCCGCTGACATGAATTTGTAAAAAACTCTTTCAACTTTTCTCTTTCCCTAGTTCAGCTTACAACAATCACGTTGAATTGTACGGCGTGAAGGCATCTTAAACTGAGGACAAGCAACAAAAAATGCATTTTTCAAGCCATCTTTTTCTACGGATCTATACGGCATCTCATCTCTAATCATCATTTCAACAATAGCCTCTCTCAACATTAGTATCAAAGCTCCAATTTTTCATTTTCATGCCATTTTCACCCAAATTTTCAAGGACAAGTTGAGTTTGTGTACCTTTTCCCTTATTTGCTGGATTGCTCTTGTAGTTTTCAAAATGATTCTTCACATTCTTTGTGCCATTCTTGTTAGAATCGCATGCATAAGTAGCTCCACAATATTTGCACCTTGCCCTTCGAAGATTGTTTTCATCAAAATATTCTTCATAGGCAACCCAATATTCAGTGATCGTCTTTCTCCTCTTCTTAACATGTTCTCGAACACTTCTTTGTTGTGATGAGCCTCCACCAGGATGCTCTTCAACATTGACTTCTTCAAAATTTTCTGGAGAATCATGGCTTTGCTCAGTATCCTCTTCTGTAGGGGCAGGACCTCTAGCTAATTTAGTGCGTGTCATAATCTGTCTGTCAATGATCAAACAAAAGAAATGATACTTTTATCACAAGGACAAAACATGATTTTTCACATATAACAACATACGAAAAAACCCTCCACCAACTTACGTTGCAAGAAAGTTTCATAGACAATTTCAAGGATAGTTCTTTTCTCATAATTCTGCATTTCTGTTTGCAAAATCATTAAATTTAGTCAATCAATTATCAATTAGTTGAATTCAAAGTTCAAACATAAAACTTATTTTTTTAGATATGCTATTACATTTACAAAGATTAACCACACGATTAATCATCCATTCGAAGCATTCAAATTACATGACTTTATGTAACAACACTCTTCAAAGTTCAACCACACACAAAGTAATAACACTAATTTGGGAAAAAATACTAAATACTAATAATACTTCAACCGTACACAGTCCACACATCAAAGTATCAAACTCAAGTACTCAACTGAGAATGTGCAAAATAATAACACTAAAATCAAGTATTCAACATTTCAACTTGCAGTAAAATAAACTTAAATAATCAACTTGAGTATTCAACATGCAGAATGTCCTTGTAGTAAAATACTATATAAACTCACGTATTCAACTTGCAGTAAAATACTAAAATCAAACTCAAATCACTAAAAAAAAAATCAGTAAATCACTAACCGTGGCTGACTGGCTGTGGCCTGTGGGTGGGTGGAGGTCCTGGAGGAGAGAGGAGACTGGAAGACCGTGGGCAATGATCACTACAAGAAAACTAAATTTGCTCAGAATCACCATTGATCAGATTGATATTTTAGCAAACACTGTGTACGTAGATAGCTAATTTAACGACCTTATCACACGAAGCATCTTATAGCTTCTCATAAACATCAGTCTTTCATTTAAAAACTACATAATCTCAAAAGCTTAAGCAAGCTGAAGTATCAGTACCTTTACCGTGGGTACTGATACTTCAGCTTAAGCAAGCTAATTTAACGACCGCCGGAGCCCGGAGGAGACGAGCAGTGGCCAGTGGGTGGAGGGACTGGAGAGTGGAGACGAGCAGTCGCCGGAGAAGATGACGAAAACGAGCGTCGAGCACGGCCGGAGGAGACGAGTGGACTGCGTGAGGGGAGAGCACTGCCGGAGAAAGACTGACCGCCGGCGCCGGAGGAGATGACTGGGAGTGGGAGAGGCGAGACCGCGAGAGCCGAGAGGGAGGAGAATCAGGAGATGACTGCGGGACGTAATTAGGGTTCCATGGAATTCCCTTCACATACAGACTTCACGAAGGCCTAATTTTATTTTATTTTTTACTGTCCGGCCGGTCTGGACTGGACCGGAAATCGAAAACCGAAATTGTAAAATATCCGGATCGTAGACCGGACCGTAAATTTACGATCCGGTCTATTTTTATCCATTCTTACTATTCATATGTAAACTTATAATGTCCATTCTTACTATCCATATGTAAACTTATAAGGATTTCTTTAACTTATGTCCTAAAAATATAGGTTAAATTCTTAATTTAAAAAGTTATAATTATATGTTATTATTTTAGAAATTTTAATTTTTTAAAATGATTTTAAGTATTTATTTTTTAAGAAATAGTTTTCAAAAACTGGGAAGGTTTAACTTTTTTTTTATAAGGTTAAGTATTATAAAAAAAAAGATGGTTCTCAAAACCGATCTTATAATAACATTTTTTAGAAGAGGAAAGCGATTTGGAAAAGAGATGATTGTGAGATTGATTTATTGTACCGCTATTCTAAGGCATCATAATCTAAAACTGTATTGTTTGTAGACTTGTACACATACAAACCCATTACCACAAATATGCATAAGTTGATATGTAAAAAAATTATTAGAATAAATGAAATATACGGAGTATTTGTTTTTTTGGTTCGAAATAAGGAGTCTCTTTCTGAAGTGTGAAGAGTAAACAACATAATAGCTAGGCCGAGGCTCCTATAGCCTGGTGGAGGGGCACTAGCCTCTTGTCCATAGGTCCGGGGTTCGATCTCCGGGAGCGGCATGACCCCCTCAATTTAATTGAGTGGGATAGGGACTGTCTCTCCGTTTGAAATGAGTTCCGTTTTTAGCCCGATCAAAATAAAAAAAAAAAAAAAAAAACATAATAACTAGACAAAACCATCCTTACAATTCCAATTTTTTATAACCATCATTAAAAAGGAAAAAAATACATATAACACACTCCGTATAAATTACGGAGTAACAAACAACAACCCCATACGTTTTTGTCATTCCTCTATAGTTGAGTGAACAAATATTCTCTACATTTACTTTTTTGTGCAAGTATTCAACGGCGAATGAACGAAAAAAGAGTTCGTAATTTGTTGTTCGTTTACTTTATTTGAGCCTCTTTTTTTTGTTAATATCCATAGGTCTAAGAGGTTATTTTCTTGTATTTCCCATTATAATGGGTCGTTTTTATAACAAGACCTCTTACAGAATAATCTTATGCAAGTGGTGAATAAATCTTGTGGTTTTGCTTATCGTTATAGAACTCAAGTGAATAATACTTGGAAAATGCGTTTGATATTTTCCAAACCTAAAACCCCAGGCCAGGTAGAACTAGCAAAATTTGGGACCCGGATTTGTCTTGAGCCTTTCATTGGTTGATATCGGGAAACCCCATGGTAGTAATTTGTGGCCAACCACATACTACAAAAGCCCATCAAAGGGAGGCTCTCAACCCTAAGCATTTTATTTCTCCTTTTAAAAATTCCTTTAATTCTCCCATAAAATTTCCACGAGATACCCCATGTCTCCTCCCTCTCCCCTTCTCCTTCCATCCGATTGTCACGTGCATTTACTCTCTTCACATTTTTTCATCCCATTTTCTGAGTGACAGGAACAAAGATCAGAGCCCCCGATTTGGAGCGTGTCGTTCACTCTCCATCCCCGCGCGTGCCGACCATCTCCCACCATCCCTTTAAATCTCGATTCCCCCTCCCTGATAGCAACCTCTCTCTCCCATCGTCCGCCATTGCCAACTTCCCAGAATCTTCTGTGATCCTTCTCCCTCTCCTTCTCTCTTTCTAGAGGGGACGACTTGTTCATGTGCCTCCGAATTGCGTCCCTCTGTTTTGATTCTTTCTTTTCCTTCCCCTCCCTTTTGTTCTTCCTCCGTTGAAGAAATCAAACGTGTGTTCGCGAGGAGGAAAATCAAAATCACAAATTCCATCGCCATAAAAGGCAGATAAGTCGTCCGCAGCAATCGTCAATTTCTCCTTCCTCCTGCTCTGGAGAAGCATAACATAATCGCGCTGAGTCAAACCGAACGAGTCATGAGACCGATTCAGCCACCTCCTCCCGCCGCCGGGGGAAACAGCCGGACCGCCGGACCACAACGCCAGCGGCGCCGGCCGGACCTCACGCTGCCTCTTCCGCAACGCGACCTCTCCCTCGCCGTGCCGCTGCCTCTCCCGCCGTCATCCGCGCCGTCCGCTTCCTCCTCCACCGCCGGCCTCCAGTCGAACCACCAGCACACTCTCAACTTCTCGGATCTCGAAAGAGTCAACCGCGTCGGCTCTGGCGCCGGCGGAACCGTCTACAAGGTCCTCCACAAGACCACCGGAAGGATCTACGCGCTCAAGGTGATATACGGTAATCACGAGGACGCCGTCCGGCGTCAGATCCGGAGGGAGATCGAGATCCTCCGCAGCGTCGATAACCTGAACGTCGTCAAGTGCCTCGACATGTACGACCACAACGGCGAGATCCAGGTGCTTCTGGAGTTCATGGACGGCGGTTCCCTGGAAACAAAGCACATCCCGTTCGAACCATCCCTAGCGGAACTCGCACGCCAGGTCCTCTCCGGCCTTCTCTACCTCCACCGCCGGAGAATCGTCCACCGCGACATCAAGCCTTCTAATCTTCTGATCAATTGCCAGAAACACGTGAAAATTGCCGATTTCGGCGTCTCCCGAATCCTCTCGCAGACCATGGATCCTTGCAATTCCTCGGTAGGGACGATCGCGTACATGAGCCCCGAGAGAATCAACACAGATCTCAACCATGGGAGGTACGATGGCTACGCTGGGGACATCTGGAGTCTAGGGGTGAGTATTTTGGAGTTCTACTTGGGGAGATTCCCCTTCTCCGTCGGCAGGCAGGGCGATTGGGCCAGCTTGATGTGTGCGATTTGCCTTGCTCCGCCGCCGGAGGCGCCACCAACGGCGTCGAGAGAGTTTAGGGATTTCATCTCTCGTTGCTTGCAGAGGGAGCCGGAGAGGCGATGGAACGCTGCTCAGCTGCTCAACCACCCCTTCATAGTGCAGAACACCGCCGCCCCCGCCCCAGATCATCAGGTTCCGAATCAGACTCATCAGCTCTTACCTCCTCCTCCTCGTCAACTTTCTTGAGGGAAACTAAAAAAAAATCCTTCTCATGTTTCTCTTTTCAATCTTGAATTATCCCTTCCCTGTATGATCTCTGTATTTTGGGGGGAATTTGAAGAAACTAGACAACAAAGATGGTGTGTTTAGGAAGGAGGAGATTCGAGATAGGGGGCTGCCATTGTTTTTCTTTGTTACTTTTCTTTAGGTTTTTTTGGATCAATCAAATGCCAAATCCAATTGGATCGGATCCGTCCAGGTTCTTTTGATAAATGATGAATAGTGGAGAGGGCAAAACCAAAAGAAGAATTCAATGAGATAATGGGGAAGTTATTTTACCATCTTTCTGGCCATTCTGTCTCCTTCTAAGCTTTTTTGATGAGTTATCAGTCACTTTTTTGGGTACTTCTGTTCTTGTGAATGAATTGATATAATACTAATGTTAGTTTTAATTTCTGATTTGGGTTTCACAATAACAACTCCAATGATCATGCCGCGCACAACAGTTTCTCTGTTCTAGCTTTACTTGTTCGATATTCATCACCTAATAACTGTTCCTAATGAGATGGTGGATTTTGGGATTTTAGATGATTCCACTACATGTTTCTGTATTTTTCTATTTGCCATTTTGGTCACTTTATCTAAACTCTAATGGGGTTAGGCATTAATCTTTGGTTGCCCATTTTTCTTCTTCTTCTTCCACTTGTAACATGCTTTGAATTTCGCACATACATTTCATAAGGCAATGGATTTGTGCAATACCTAATGATTGATCCCAATGTTGGCAATTCAGTTTTATGAGGAGGTTTTGTACCTCTTACTAGTATATAACTTCCATTTCATGGTCCTGTTCTTTGTTTTTGCCATTTTGGTTAACATGTTGTGTGGATGACATTGTTTCTAAAGAGGAAAGTTTGGACCAATATATGATCCACCTCTTATGGTGAATCATTGTCCCCCTTTGCATTAGGTTAAATTGATGCTATATATGTCATTGCTTTCTCTACCATTCCATTTGGGGCAAATTGGCCCCTTGAGGACTCTTCTCATTTTAAATGTTCCATCTTTTTTTTTTCCATGTCGGAATTGTCTTGCTTTCAGTTGCAGAAAGATAGGATAATTTGAGGTTTCTCTTAACCAAAATTCGGTTTTGTTATGGTGTCTTGGTTGATGATTGTGTTGATCCATCATCTATGATGAATGTGTATTGTTCAGGCTGATGTGCAATATGTTCTATCATGGTAAATTGGGTCACTTGAGTTAATTAGGAATCATTTATGGGTTATGGATATGATTGTGTTTTATCTTAGCTGAGAAAAGCCAAAGTTGATGTAAATGATTGATCATAGATTAGTTTTAAGAACAAGTGATGTGTAAAATTCAGGACAGCGGAGGACGGCCCAGAGACAGTGTAGTAATTGCAAGACATGGGTCCGGTTCAAGTTTGTTTCTTTTCACTTTATTAGTTGTATGGATTTCCTTTGATTGAACTCCTTGTTTCATCATGAAATGAAGCTGAAGGCTGTCTTCTGTCGTATACAGTCACTCTTCTTGTTGCTTTTATAAAATCCTTGGGCGCATTTGGATGCATAAAGCTTGAATTATAAAACAAGCTTTATGCTTTATAAAGTCACCGAACTGTCCACCGCTGTCGACCTTACCATGTACCGCCCTTCAATGGCGTCAACCTAAGGCATGAGTGGAGCCGTATGGAAAACGTGTTATAATTGATTTATAATCAAAAGGTGCTTCAGTGTAAAAGGGACCATATTAGCAGAGTACAGGCGAGTCTCCACCATTTATAGCGTACTGTAGCATTTCATGTATTAGTTTTGAAACCATATTAAACAAATGCTTTGGAAATTTCTATTAAGTTTGCCCCAAAAGTCTAGTATCGATCAATTAGAAGAATTTGGGTTGTTTCTGTAAGTTCACTCTTTTGTGGGCTGGTTTGGTTTCAATGTACCAAATTTGTGGATGGTTTGCGTAATTTATCCCCGTAAAATTAATAAGAGAATAATTTATTTAAAACATTTGTCATGAATCATGATGCATGGCAGATTAAACACATCTATTAAATAATACATGTATTGTAACTAATCAATTACAAACCAACGCAATAATACGTTATACGACGGTCGACGAAAATGCAAAAATCTTGGTGATTTTTTTTGAAGTCGGAAAAAAGCGGAGGAGGGACGGTTCTGAATTCCTTTTGTGTGATTGAATACGAATAAGAAAAGCTCAAGAACTCAATTCAAGAACAACAATTCAAAGTAAGAATAACGTTTGAATGGAAAACACACAAACACATAGCCAGATGTATGTGTCTTCTAATCTACCATCTAAAGAAAAAAAAAGTGTAAATACTAGAGTTCCAAAGGCCACCAAAATAACCCCCAATGGCACAGAACTATGACCCTAGATTGTTGCGCTATTGTAGGTGAGGAACGAGAAGATGTCCATTCTCGTTGTGCCAACGCCCTATGCTTGTCCCAAGTTTCAGGTGGTTGATATATCTCCCTCAACCCCTGCTACCTACGACGACGACGAATCAAGGACGATTCGAAGTCAAGTGGGGGAGAATGATCGCATCCGAGGAGAGACGGATCGAAGACCACCAAAATGACCCCCAATGGCACCCATGAGTGACTTTTTCGTGTCGGTCAAATTCCGTTGTCGTCGTTAATGCACCCCCAATGATTGTACCTGAGGAGGGACGATTTGAAGGCCACCAAGACGACCCCAAAAACACCGAGCAACTTGTTCGCTTCACTCAAGTCCCGTCGTCGTCAACAGGCCCCACTCAAGTGACGATGCAGCCAGACCGAAGCAAAGTATGACGTCACGCCCCAACAGAGGTGCATGAACGGCCACCAAACCGTGCACCCTGTTCTGCAAAGAACAATTTCGTGCACAGTCCAATGCACGGCCTAGTGACAGACTGTACAGTCCATGTGCACAGACTGTGCAGTTAAGTAAACGGCCTGTGCGTTCGGTGATGTTTCCGAGAATTTTATACGGGTTCAATTTGGATATTTTTAATGTTTTAAATATTTTTAGAAAATTATGTTAGTTTATTTTCTATGCGTTTGGAACCCTAGTATTATTTACATACGCTCTTTTCTTCTTTGGAGGTTAGATTGGAAAACACAAGCATTTTGCTAGGTGCTTGTGTGGTTTCCATCCAAACCATTGTTATTCTTGTTTTGGATTATTGTTCTTGCATTGAATATTGGATTGAGTTTTGAATTAAGTTCTTGTGCATTCTTGGGCTTTTCTTGTTCGTGTTTAATCAAAAAAAGGAATTCAAATCTTGTTTCCAAGACGGGAGCAAACATCAATTGTGGCGAAGAGAGTTTGTCATGTATCAATTGAACTTTAAAAATTTTGTCCGCTTTTAAAGCATATTCTTAAGGTTTTATTAGACATTATTTTGTTATTTTAAAAATATTTATGAAAAAACGGTTATAAGAGGTTGTAAAGAAAGTTGTTGAGAAGAATATAGGAGAATGAGAGATATATAGAACTTTCGAAAAACTAAAGTATATACACATGTCAAATAGAAAAGAAGTCAAATACCATGCAACTTTTTTTAGGATTTGTGTTATCAATTAATGTATTAAGGAGACTAGGGAGATTTACTTGACATGAAGTTTAAAACTATTGCTACACAATATTGTCAATGATGTCTAACTTTAATTTTCAAGATATGTTATCCATTAAGTATTTTTTTTGCTATTTAGATCGAATTAAAGTAATTTTTAATCGATGATTTTAACACTCACTTTATTTCTAATATCTTCTATGATAACCCTCTCCTCTAATCTCTACGTTTGCATCAGAATATAGAAGAAGATTTAAAAATTAGCCTTTTCCATGCCCACCTCCTTCAAAAATGGAGGAACTCATGCCATGGCCTCATTGCCAGATAGATCTCCATGCCGATTGCTGGGGATCAATAGGAACCAATCACAGATTTAGGGATTCTCTCTCAAAAAAATAAAATATTAAAAAAAACTAAATTTTGAGAAACACAATCATCGTCTCTCATTGCTGGATGGATTTCCCTTTAAAAACCATCTTCATGAGCGTTGCAGATTTGTCCATGGTTCCTCACTGATAACGAGCCAGAGACCTCATACACCACAAAAACCTATCTCCAGCTGAAATTCGATCCGATTCAAGAAGAATCGTTTCTTCACGCTTCGGATTTCGCTTTCCATCACCGGAACCCTATAAAATCCCAAATCCGCCTCCATTGAAGCCGAGTAAGGTGGTCAGAAAACCCTAAAGAAAAGGCTGGGAAGCTAATTGCTTCCAATTTCATACTCCAATATCTCCAATTTGTTGATTACTGAATCCGTGGAGGTTGAAGAGATTGAAATTGGAAGCAGTTGGGGTTTTTTTCCCCTTCTTTCTCCCGCCATTATTTGGTTACAAGGGGCGGTAAGGGTAGAGCCGGCGATAGACGGAGGTTTTGTGGTGTGAGTGGCGGTCGAGATCAGATGAGGAAGCGGAAAGCGCAGGTGAAGGATGAGAGAGCGGCGGAGGCGGAGGCCGCCGCGGCGAGAGGTGATTTCATCGGCGTGTACGGTCATCCCGACGCCTTCCAAGTGGCGGGGCCTCGACACGTGTCGTTCCCCAATTGGAGAGATCTCATCAAATCAAAATGGTTCGCGCTTTCTCTTACTCAGCGTCCGTTTGGCGCAATTTAATGTTGCTCCATTTTTTATATAGGTTTTTTTATAATGTGTCTATGCGCATACTCTAAAAAATTTTTTGTTGACAATTATTTAATTAGTCATTAGTTTAATCTTGTTTGTTAAAGGTTTATTAATTCTTTATTAGAGAATATTTTAAAGATAAATTTTCTATTTAAGCTTCTTAGTATGTGACCATGGGCACACACTAAAAAAATCGTTTTATATATTAAAAAAACAACTCTTTTTTTTGGGGTGCGGAAAAAAAAAAAAAAAAAAAAAACTTTTTGAGAAAGAATAAAATAACTATTTTACATTGATGCTCAGATACAAAATATTCGTGATAGTTGTACGGAAATCGCATTTTTTTATATTAATGAAAAGTCGGTAAGCTAAACCAATTGTCGTGTATCCACATCATCTCCGTTTTCTGGATAGTAACATTGACTAATCAGGCTAATCAAAAGGATTTAACGTTGTACTGGATCAAATCAACGAAAATAGAGTGTGACACATGTTTGAACACTGTCTTCAATTTGTAAATCAACATGTCATTCACTAGGAATTATCCATTTGATAATATGAAGGGCGTCCCCAAATGTATATATACTATAGTCTGATTTTCCTTGAATTTCTATTTAGATTAAGCAATAAATATTTTGATTGCTGACTAAAATTGCCCCAAACTTACAGTTATCCATCAACATTGGAAAATTTTCTCTTTGGATCACCCATATATAGTTTTTTTGGTAGAAATCACCCATATATAGTTTCCAAAGGTTTTTGTCGGGTTTGATATCCCTATTTCCTGAAAGTTGATGTGATGAATTAGTGTTTTTGGTTCTTTTCTTTTGCAAAACCAGTCTACAAGAAAATGTGCTTGTGTATATTCCCTTCATTCCAGGGATGTTCATTTTTGGACCGGACTATAAACCCGGACCGGACGAGACCGTAAATTACAATCTAATCCTGGACCGTGTATGTAATGTAACAATCTGGTCCACTGTCCAAGGTTTTCTTAGTTTACGGGTTACGGTCCGGTCCAAGACCATAAATTTATGGTCTGGATTAGTATGATTTTATTATAACCCTAAGTCTTAAGAAATAAATTCATCGTTACGGTCCGGTCTAGATTTGGACCGTAAATAAATCATTATTTGAATGATTTTATTTTAAAATTTTAAAAAACCATTAAAAATAAGAAAACGGTCTATTACAGTATGAGACTGGACCGGATCGTAATTAGACTGAGACCGCATCGGTCCGTAATTAGACTGAGACCGCATCGGTCCGATATTGTCTAGATTTGGATGTAAATAAGCCATTATTTGACTAGTTTTATCTCAAAAATTTTAAAAATCCACTAGAAATAAGAAAAACGGTCTAATATGTCCGAGATCGGAGCGGACCGTATTGGTCCAGTCCGGTCTTCAAATAATTACGGTTCATCGGTCCGGTGTCCAGTCCGTATGAACATCCCTACTTCATTTGTTTTACTTCTTTCCATCCTGTACTATGAACAAGTGCTTTAGTGTCTTTCTTTTGCAATAACTAGTCATGCAATACAAGACAATGTGCTTGTTTATTCCTGCATTTTCGAGTTCTTTGCGTTCATATCTCTTTTATAAGTGGTGTTCTATGTGCACTTTACACCCTCCTCGTATACGCCTGCAGGAAGGAACCCAAGCACAGGAGAAAGATGATGGCTTGCCTTTGTGCAAGCAACATACCTTCTTGAGCTAGACAGGCAAGGAAACCGAACAAGGCGCAGCGCCCTGACTCCAAACTGGTGGCTACCCTTCAAGTACAGGCTGGTCAAAACCCTCATAGACCAACGCGACGGGTCCATCTTCGAGTGGGACCAAGCAGCCGCCCTATCCAACTTCATCCTCGCCAGACCCCGCGGGGCCCCAAAGGCCGTCCTCACCCTCCTAAAGGGCCCCACCTTCAGACGGGACCTCCAAGACGACCTCCGGTTCCTCGCCTGGGAAAGCCTCAAAGGTGTTGGGCCTAAAGCCCATTAGTTTACAGCCCACTCTTCTTATTTGCTTGGCATATATAAGCTAATGAAGAGGAGAGAGAGGCACGTGTGAGGTGTGCAAAATTTGGAGCAAGTTTGCCCTAGTGAGAGCCCCCATTTGAGATTCAAGGAGCACAAAAAGTGAGGAGGGAGATTGGAGAAGAGAGAAGAAAAATTGGTGGAGAAAGTGAAGACTTTTCCTTGTCTACACCTCGGATCGTTCGTCTCTTGTCCCAGGAAGCCGACAACGGGTGTTTGTCGGTAGGCATTCCTCTTTGGTTGGATCTAATCCCTAGTTACAAGTGTTTGTTGTTAGATTGGAGATTTGCTTGAGTTGATTCTCCATATCTTGTTATCTCCTGTGTGAGATTCGTATTGTATGAACACTTGTACTCTGTTTTGATGATTAGTGGATTTCGTGCTCTGACGGGCGACATTGGGTTTTTTACCTCTCCTTAGGAGGGTTTTTCCCACTTAAATCTTGTGTTGATTTTGTGCATTATTTCTATTGTGGTTGTGTTGCTTGATTGTGGTTTGGTTTCTGCAATCTGGTTGAATTTGGTTTGGTTGTCGGAAAGAGACCTAGGTTCATTGTTTTTGAGCTTCCGCTGATTTGTTAGCAGGACCGAATAGTGATCGATCCCCAACAAAAGGCTCTAGCAACGCTCAGATCCGCCGCTGCCAAGTACGGCAGCAAGAACATGTGCGTTGCAGGGCACTCCTTGGGAGCCGGGTTCGCCTTGCAAGCCGGAAGGGCGCTGGCCGAGGAAGGGATCTACGTGGAGGCTCATCTGTTCAACCCGCCCTCCTTCTCCATCACCATGAGTTTGAAGGGCGTTGGGGAGAGAGTTGCTATGGTTTGGAAGAGCTGCAAATCCGCCATTGCTGCTAAGCTTAAGGGCAGTCGTTGTTCTAATGAAGCCAAGAAATGGGTGCCTCATTTGTACATAAACGACAGCGACTACATCTGTTGTCAGTATAGCAACAACTCCATAATTTACCCGCACAGCGAGCACCGGGACATTGTGTCCACGAGTGACGGGCACGTTTCCCCGAGGATGATCGTGTCGTCTAAGGAGAATCAGAAGTTTCTGGAAGCTCATAAGCTGAGGCAATGGTGGGCGGGCGGGCGGCCTCGAGGTCGAGACGGTTCTGGATCACAGCAAGTTGATAACGCAGCAGCTGCAATCTCTGTATAGCCATCCAACTTCTCCGGGTTCGTCGCCTCCACGGAAGAAAAGATGAGATGTTTTGAGTTGAGTTGAATGCCAGTTGCAGTGGTGGTGCTTTCAAAGAGATACGATGCCGAAATTTTCCCTCTTTTATACTTCAGATTTTATGTTGCTAGTTGTCATCGGCATTCAATCTATGAAAGTGTGTATCATGAACTCTTCTGTTGTCATAGACGAAACTGAAGGAGATGAAATGAAACCCTCGCCATTAAAACCTACCAACTGTGTCAGATGAATGGATTTTTTTTTTTTAAGTTAGTTTCAGATTCTGGTGATTTGCAAGTGATCTAATTTTGGGATATGAGTCGGATGATAATACAAATTCTCTATTCCTATTACTATGTGGTACAAATCCTAAAGGATGAAACAAGAGTTTTGTACTAGCTAAAATGATGATAATACAACTGAATAAAATTTCTTCTGTCCCATCATAATGCACTTTTTAATTTGTGCCACATACATGCCCATCTCTTGATTTTTTTTGGCAGTGTTCGAGCCTATTTTAAAGTCAAAATCACAAAAACATGAGAATTGAGAATGCAACATGTAAAGAGCTAAAACAATTTATTATTATATTCTACCACAATCAAGTTTATGAGGCCAAATATGTCACCACAATCCAAACAAAAGCTCTATTGAATCACTTTCATGGTAGCTACAGAAGGACAAAAATGTATAGAAACAAGGAAACAAATCTACAAAGATTCAGGTAAGAGAGTTTTATGGGGCATTGAACAGAAATTACTATCTATACTGTCTTTAAGGTCACCAAAATGCAATGAACCCAGAAAAAGAAAGAGAACAGCTTACTTTACGACGCAGATGAAGCATTTTCAGATAGTGATGAGCCTAGACGGAGCATTATAGGGTACACTGGGTTAAACTCCTTGTCTCCTCGAGTTCTAACGAGTGCGTCATAATCGTCTAGAGTGGCTTTGATACCCTTCCAGATCTGATTCTCCCCTTGTGAATCCAACCATAGTGAATATTGATGGGGCGTGAGCTTGTTTCTCTGCAATGGTGATTGCAGTTCATCAGGGCCTCTGGAATAAAGATGGTGAAGTATGATGCTGGGTCTCAGATCTTGAAGTAATGGCGATGCTTCGAGTTGAGAGGTATCCAAGAAGATGACGGGTCTAAATGCACGAAGAGCACGGTACGGTGCACCGAGCTGCTCAACAGGAAACAGATTCTGGCCAACTGCTAACTCCAACTCAGCCATGTCTCTTGCCATCCTCAGCTTCCCTGATTCAGAGAGAGGCCTTACTAGAGACGCGTGTCTGATGAAGAACATGAGAACGCGTGAAGCCATGTGCCGAACGAGCTTTGTACATATGGTATCTGTACCAGAAGCTGCAGCATTTGCAAAGGATGGTAACAACCTGGCCAAGAACTCGGTTCGGAAATGAAGAATGCACTTCTGTAGCTCTTCCATGTATGGTGAGGCGTTGTTATCCATTGCAGAGTCCATACCGACTGCACCGAAATTCTGGCCATGAATTTGCAAGATGCAAGATTCTAGGCGCTCGAGCATGGACTGAAACAAGGATGTTACTGAATCACATGCGACTCCGTAGATGGAACCTAGAGCGGGAGACAAGACTTCAGATGCTTCAGGAGGCAGTGCAGTGAGCAGGGCCGAGATACGTGAGTGAATATCTTGAAGATGCTGGCATAAGGCGAAGTTCTTTAGCTGTGATGGAGTTGCTGCAGCACTTATCTGGCGTGCTTCAGGTCCCGTAGATATCTGCCATATTATGAAGAACATGTGGGTATAGTGTGAATAAATCACTGGGAACACAATGTTGTGGCTTTCTATGCAAGTAAATTAAGCAAATGATCATCAACATCAATTGTTCACAACTGGACAGACATGGTAGAAAAAAGAAGCTCATATTCTACCAATTCATTCCCAAACATTTTACAAAAAAAAAGTAATGTACTGACTTGTCAAATTGATGATCTTTGAACATGTCCACTCAAATATATGATGTCCTATGAAAATTGATGATTTTTTTCATTCATGAACTCTCATCACAAGCAAAACATGTAGCAGATTCAGAATTGCCAGCATAAGGATGAAACTTGATCTCTTACCAAGAAAGTGGTAATATTATAGCTTAATTACTCTACGTACCCATTGACAGCATTTTCTATTGTGAAACTCATTCTACACAGGTTATGTTTAATAAAAAAGGATAAGATTCCCTTATGCATGATTGACTTAGTTGAGGGGGAAAAAAGGCCAGAAGCATGAGAGAAAAGAGAGTATAAACAAGAAAAGTAATATTAATATATCTTTCAATGTATTCTCCAGCTATTTGAATTCTACAATCTCCCCAAAAATATAGAACTATAATGAAGATGATAGAGTTTCGAAGAGCATCAGGAAGGTTAAAAGAGCAAATAATAGCAATTCATTTTCACTTATAATAAAAAATTAAGCACCCTCAGCTCCTCAACTAGATAAAAACAATCAAGCATTTCACCTGATATTCAGCTCGTTGTGCTAATAGAAGTAAGACTTTTCCGATTTGACGCAAGACAAGGAGCATCAAATGGCCATCAAATTGGACAGCTTCAATCTCTTCCTGGATTCGAAATATGATTTTTGAGATCTGTTCTTTTGAAGGAACACTTCCACGACTAGACATAGGGAACACCGAATTGATTAGATCTGACAGGTGACTAATACATTGGGCCAAGAATGCTGTTTGGAAGGTTTCAATTGCAGCAAACATCTGCTCTTTTCCATCCGAACTTATAGCCTGGAGGACCCCCTTGACATCTGTATCACGTGAAATTCTCTCTAAAAGGTTCTCGACAATAGAATAGAGTTTTGGATATCCTGTTGTAAAGATCTCCTTCACAAAGCTTGATGCTGTGAATGCAGACTTCATTTGGCTCACAAAAGACTTTACAAATGCCTCCCAGACTCTATCTGTTAATATTGGATCACCATCCTGAGAAAGCAACGATTAGGATTATGTAAACCAGGAAATCAAAAATCAATGTCTGTTTCATGTGGTTCACAGCCAGCAACCATGAAAATGCAACTATTACCATAACTGGCCTTCTGTTCTCGGTTTCTCTTGAAAAAAAAGAAATAGGATATTTTCAGCAATATGAATAAATGAATGGATGTGGATCCAGCATATAAGGCAGATGCAGAACCACTAAAGTTCAAAAGGAACCTTAAGGTTTAAGCTGTAGTGGATACCCACCCTCCACCAGAAGAAGCAAATCTATCAACTGTATATCCATAACTCAGGAGCAACACTAGAATCATACCACATTGATGCAATATTTAGCACTTGATGAAATGACTAATTCCATAAGACTAGTGAATATTCAGATACCAGTGCCATTTGAAGCTCCCCTCTATTAAATCATAGGAAAATTACTTCTAGCTAAATGAATGTTTTATTGCCTCTCTACCAACACTTGTATATACACAAATTTATGTATTTCAGGATTGATATGCCTCTTAGCAGTCTATGCAGTTGTTTCCTCATCACTCAACATTTGAATCCTTTACTTGCGGAAAATGATTCCCTTCCATGTCAAAAGACATAAAAATAGGTATCTAATTGGTCAAACAATTAATTCATTACAAAGTGAAGGCAAAGGAAACCAAAATGATCTAGGTAATATAACTATCCACAATTACAAAATGAACTCAAAATCTTCAACACTTGGAGATAAAAACAATGACTTCGCAAAAGAAAAAGAATCCTACAAAATTAAAATGTGCTAGTCAAGATACAATGTCCATAATGCAGAAACTTATGAAACCAGCACAAATCATATCACACGTTCCTTTCTACCTCAAACTATATCCTTTGTAAATATACAGATTAACAGATAACTTCACCAAGACAGCATAGAATTTAATGACGGCATTCATCATATACCATCCACTATATCTTCCAGTTTAATTGCAACAAAGAGCTACAAATTTTCCCAACATAAGCTGATAAAAGAGACAAGCTGATAAGTCAAAAGAAGCAAAACAGTCAGCTGAATTGCATAGCCCCTCAGAGAGAACATATCCGAAATCAAAACTAAGCACCAACAGTCCTTCATGATGTGACTTTATAAGAGGACAGATTCTACAAAAAATATGGGAAAAGCAAACCATCACAAAATATCAAACTACTTTAGTATCTACTTGAACTTAATCCACCTCAGCAATCTAAGTAAGCAAAGAGAGT
Source organism: Rheum nobile (assembly GCA_027886185.1). Lineage (NCBI taxonomy): Eukaryota > Viridiplantae > Streptophyta > Magnoliopsida > Caryophyllales > Polygonaceae > Rheum > Rheum nobile. The sequence continues at coordinate 6,545,661 of WOAB01000020.1, forward strand.
AAATATTTTCCCAATGCTTCTAGGTTACTCTGGCAATTCACTAACTCTCTACAAAATCATCCTTCCAATTTCCAAAGGCATTCACAAACAGAATTTAATACTCAAAAAGCTGAAAGAATAAAAACAACTAAAAGTTTGAAGCCTGCAATGCAGACAGAAAGGAGAAGCACCGCACCTGGAAAACCTCATCTAGAAGCAAAACATGAGTGAAAGGATCCCTCTTCTTAGACAAAACCCTCTGCAAATTCCAAACCGCGACAACAATTGCATGCAGCTGCTCCATACAAGCAGCCATCCGCTGCCAAAGCGCCTCCTTCGCCTTCAAACCAGACCCCATCTGCGGAGTGCCGCTCCTCTGGACCCCACCAGGAACAAACCCACCCCCATTAGAAGAAGAAGAAGCTGAAATGGCCTTCATATCAAGAGCAGCACTTATAGCCTTCACCCCAAGGCTCCTATACTTGCTCACCAGCCCATCAATGGTGGGCCTGAGCTCCCCAAGATTGTAAAACACTTGCAAACCACTTCCCACCTCAGCCTGATTCAAACCCTCCAATCCCCTCTCGAGCACCTTCATCCCCTCAGACCTCAACCGAACCCCAACCTCCGAAACCCATCTCAATTCCTCATCAACCACATCGATCCCGGAGAGCGCATTATCGCTCGCAATCCCTAGAATCTCGCAATGCAGCTGAGCGGCCTTCAAGAGGTCCAATTTCTCCGGATCGGAATCGGAAACCGCGATCAATTCCCGGAGCTTCTTAGATAACCTAAGGACGCGGATCGTGTACTGCAAGAGCTCGGAGGTTACCTGGATGTTGGAGAGCTGGGAGGTCTTGACGCGGATCTGGCGATTGGGATCGGCAATCTCGGAGCGGATGCGGCGGGCGGATGATTGGAGGGAGGACACTGAGGAGCGGACGACGGAGAGAGACGATTCGGCGTCGCGGAGGGAGGAGAGCTGGGAGAGGAGGTCGGAGTGGCGGGAGAGGACTTGGGAGCGGAGGAGCTTCTGGAGATGGCGGATGCCGTCCTGGAGCTTCTCGGCGGTGGAGGCGGCGGAGCCAGAGGAGAGGGCGGAGGAGGAGAAGCGGAGGGAGTCGAAGTCGGGGGAGAGGAAGAGGGAGAAGATGGGGTCAAAGGAGAAGGAGGAGAGCGGGTCGGCGGTGATGGTGGAGGAGAGCGAAGGGGGCGGTTGGAGGTCTTCGGTGGCGTCTTTGAAGGTGGAGAGCCGCTGGAGAGGGGAGGAAGGAGCGGGTTTGTGGATAGCCGGTGGCGCCATTGGAGGAGGAGGAAGAGCTTCTTCTTTCTCTTCTCCAAATCAAACTCAGAGTGCAGATCCAGAACTAGTCATCTGAAAAATGGCCTCCGAGATTAAGATCGGTTAACCGGTTAAGGAGGGTCGAAGATAGGTTAATCGGATTTTAGTCTTCGACTAGTCCAGAACTTGGGTCATGCACGGGGTATTTTTAGGCGGATTAGCAATAATATCAGAATTTCAAAGTCAACTTGTAAAAAAATCATCTTTAGAAAAGTATTGCAAAACTATCATATTTTTATATGGATTATGATATTTTTACTATTGTTGAGGGTATAATTTAACTTTTCTTTTCAATTGAATATCCTTAAAAGTTGACTAATATTTTCTCAAAAAAAGATAAAAGAAATCTTTAATCTCTCCTTAATCACTTTTTCCCTCCCGGTGACAGCCCCATCACACCAACCTTCAAGTATGTCTTTCTTGAACTGTGCCTTAATTAAAATTGGCGGGCAAGTTTCTCTCCAAAAGAAAATTATTCATCTCCTTCAACCCTTAATCCCTCCAGCGTAGCTTACCTGACAAAAATCCCTGAATATTAATGGAGAACTTGAAAGCAGCCTGACTCTAGCACTTACTCCACGTGAGATATTTCACACCTGACGCCCTCCATTAAAGCTTGAATGGGTAAGTAAACTCTCCTGAAAAACAATCGATTTTCCCTCTCTGTATACGTGAAGTTCAAAAATCTTCTTTATTTGTAGGTACGAAAGCAGTGTATGTGAAGTTCATTAGTGGTAGAGATTGGAAACAACAAGGGAAAAGGTGGTTGTATGAGGGTGATAGGAAAGTCATGTTGCTTTCCCCTGACATGGACTTGGCTACACTGCGCAACAAATGGACTGAAAAGAATCCATTTGATGAAGAGAAGTTGTTTGTGCAATACGTTTATCAAAATAAACCAGAACTTCCACCGATCGTTATAAATGATGATGACGATCTTGATGCGTTCAAGTTCTTGAATAACTGTGGAGAAAATTCATCAGAGTGGAATATTGAGTTGTACACCAACATTTTAAAGAAGAAAGAGATTCGAAGTGAAAGGGTTGAACATCGTACTCTTCCTTCTCCAACAGCTCCACCACCAACTCAGAGCCAAGACAATAGAGACTTTTTCAGGTCGTTTTTTAACAAAGACAGAGCACTCGACACTAACGTCAGGTCAATTGATGAAATTATTGAAGCTGACAATGAAGTAGAGTTAAGGAGATTAAAAAGGGATGAAGTGAGGGGGAAAGACAAGAGAAAGTGTCCCATGATACTGGAAGACATTATATCATTGAGCAGCGATGATGAGGACATCGAAGCTGCTACATCAAGAAACAAAGGAAAGGAGAAAATGACTGATTATGCCAATAGTGGAGATTCTTTGGAGGATGAGATAAGAGATTATAGATTTGATTACAGGGGCTGTTATCAATCAGGTGATGATGATCGTGTTGATGGTGGTGATGGTTTAGAGTATTCTTCAAGTGATGCTTCAGGTGATGATGTAAATATTGTTGGTCTAGATGATGTGTGAGAGGAAATAAATGGCAATGAGGGAACACACAACGAGGAGTAAATAGAGGAGGACCAAGAAGAAGAGATTGATGTTGATGAAGACATGCTTAGAGAGATTGAAAAGAGGTACTATCCAGCGGAGAGGGACATGCAAGGCATGTTAGTTGAAGATGAGGAAACAAGTGAAAACAAGTCCTCATATCCAACAATGAAGGTTGGTTTGATCTTCAATTCTAAGGAAGAGTTCAAAGCTGCACTCTTTTCCCCGACAATGGAAAATTTCTATGAGATGCGTGTGAAGAGGTCCGACAAGTCCAATTATGATGTTGAGTGTGTTGACGACAAATGCACCTTTGTTTGTCGTGACTCATTGTATCGAAAAACGTCCTTGTTTATGGTGCGACAATATGTTGCGGATCATACCTGTGGCATGAGAGTAAACCACAATCATCACAAAGGAGCAACTTCTCGGCTGATTGCCGAGAAAGTACTTCACAAGTATGTTTTTCTTGCATTTGAACAGTTTTTGTTATCAAAGGCCAATATGAATGCATTTATAGATTCACTTCGTGACATCTCAGATTTTTAAACGACCGTAAAGGCCTCCGTGCTTCAGAAATACAGGATTTCATGTTAGAGCATGGGATAAGGACAAACTACTACAAAGCCAATCGAGCGCGGCTCTTTGCCCAGGACATGGCACATGGAACAGCTGAGGATAGCTACAAGACAATGTACTCTTACATGCACATGTTAGAGAAATCTAACCCGGGAACATACACGAGAATAGTCAGAGATGCTGACCAATGCTTCAAGTATGTCTTCTGGACTTTAGGTCCATGGATAAGGGCAGCGCCACATCTGAAAAAGGCCAGTCTTCAGTCTCATTGTTGTCAAAGTCGGGACGTATAGTTACTTTGTCAGGTCAAACGCCTATATGACTGCATGTGTGACAAACAGAACAAGCATCATAAGTCAGTCCATATTATGTTGTTTTCAAAGCTTAACATCCTAATGTCAGGGCAACTGCTGAGAACATAGTTTTGCGTGTGTAGGTAATATCAGTTGACGGCACTCACCTGACAGCCATGTTCAAGGGGATACTTCGCCTGGCTACGGCACAAGATGGAAACGGCTAAATATATCCACTTGTTGTTGCCGTTGTTAACAGTGAGAACGATGATGCATGGTCATTTTTCTTCAGTGAATTGAGGGTTGTTGTTCCTGATCATCCTGAGTTGTATTTCGTGTCTGACCGTCATGTTAGCATTGGGAAGGGTCTGAAAAATAGCTATCATTTCGCCAATCATGGATATTGCATATATCACATATACCAAAACTTCAAGAGGAAGTTTGGCAGGCAAGACCTCTTCGGCATATTCAAAAAAGCTGCTCAGGTACACAGTAGCTGAGTTCAATCATCAGTTTGCTCAAATAACAGCTGCATCTCCAAAGATTGGTCAATATCTAAAAGAAGCCGGAGTTAACATCATGACAAGCTGCATCTCCAAATATTGGTCAATATCTAAAAACTGGGCGAGGGCGCATTTTCATGGGAACAGGTTTAACATCATGACAAGCAACAACGCCGAGTGTCTTAATGGCCTGTGGAAAACACATCGTCAGTGGCCTATTCTTGCTCTGTTTGATGCGATTCTTGAGACCATTTCTAAATGGTTTTGTGAAAGAAGGGAAACGGCTTCAAAATGGGACCAATATTTGTCACCCTCTGTGTACACGCTGGTAGAAGTGAACTACAGAAGGTCAGCTAAGATGAGTGTTCGAAGACTTAGCCAGTTTGAAGCAGAGGTCATGCAAGGAACTATCAGATACTCGGTGAACCTTAATGCTCGTACATGTGATTGTAATATGTTCTAGATTGATAAAGTTCCATGTGCTCATGCCATAGCGGTTGCAAGTGATAGGGGAGTGCGACTCACTGATCTCGTCCATCCCATGTTCAAGAACGACTGCGTGAGAGAAGTCTACAAGGAAACTGTGTATCTTGTTCCTCCCACAGGCCGATGGCCAGTTCCTGAAGTTGTGTCATCCATCAGATGCTATGCACCAAAAGTAAAACGTCCTCTTGGAAGGCCACGTATTAATCGATACAGGGCGACGTGGGAGAGGAACTGTTCTAGGAAGAGGCGGTGTTCTTATTGCGGCAACCAAGGCCACAACAAGCAGTACTGTAGGAGGAGAAGGATTGACGAAGGATTATAGGAAGAGAATGGGTTAGTGTATTTTTGTTTACAATTGTCACCATGTTGGTGTTTTTTGGGCGTTTATGCTGGTAAACGTGGTCGCGTAAATATTGAGTCTGTTGTTGTTGGGTGCTTGAAAAGATGTATGGTTTAAGTCTCTATAGTCTTAAACCACACCTCTTTTTGTGGGGGTTTCCCTTTTGGCTGGGATATAAACTTGATAAATTCAATCTTTGCTTAAGAGTTGATTACTTCTTATCTTTGTAAAACTCACAAGATCAAATTGTAAAACTCTAGGACACCCTGTAAAGTAACGTATATGTCCTGACATGATCATTTGCATGACGAAAACTTATAGGCGTTTGTCGTGATGAAAACTCCAGGATGCCCTATAAAAGTAAAACACAACCTGTAAACCTTGAATACGTCCTGACAATGTACATCTAAAAACTTAATACATAAACACAATCATCTGTGAAACCATTTGAGTTAATAGGATTTGAACCTTAGTCTATAAACTTAATACATAAAACAATCATCTACGTACTGTAAACAGCTAAATATTGCCTGAGAAACTAGAACAAGGAAAAAACTATATATGTTGTTATTGCTCCGACTTCAATTAACAGGGCGCGAGTGAGACAAACTATAAGCCCTGGAAAACTATATATCTTAGAAACAGAACAAGCATTAAAAGTCCGTCCATATATGGTTGTTTGCAAAGCCTATATCTACGTTGTCAGGGCAAATATTGAGTCTGTAGAGAAGCAAGAGAGAGCCTGAGAGTATTTTAAAAACCTTGCAGGAGAGCCTGGTCATATTGGTAGAGAAGCCTTGGTAGAGAGTAAGGGTCTTTCATGGAAAATTAAGAGGGGTCAAATCGGGTATGCATTGGAAATGAACTCACTTATTTCAATGTAACCTGACAAACCTGAATACGTACTGTAAACATCTAAATATTGCCTGAGAAACTGGAACAAGGAAAAAACTATATATGTTGTTAAGAGGGGTCAAATCGGATATGCATTGGAAATGATCACTTTAGATGTGTCCTGAAAAAGTTACATTTGTCCTGAACAAGCATGTTGACATATTCGATAATGTTTTTTCTCTGAAGTGTTAATGCCTTTGCCCTGAACATCAGTTTCTGAATTATGAAAATGTTATAGTTGTCCTGAAAATGCATGAATATAGTCAAAACTAGTAAATGCAGGGATAAAGACAAATGATCTTATTTATTATCAGTCCAAAACAACACATAACCTTAATAATTTCCAAGTAGACACCCAAACACATAAAAAACAACATGAAAAATACTAAGAAACACCATTAAAACTACATCCCCACGGTCCTTTCCACGGCCACGCAAAGAACGGCATCCCTACGGCCATCACTGGGGCGGCAGCACATCATCGGGTTGATCACGAACGACGTACACTTTCACTCCGGCTACCTTCTCGCCGAGGTGGACGAGATCCGCGACGTCGTCATTTGTCTGCAACGGTTGAAGGTACCGCTGCCCGGAATCTAGGATCTGCTAAAAAAAAATCGACTTTGTATCGCGATAGCTCGACAGGCTGCTGATCATCCCATGGAGGGACCAAATTTCCATCTTGTTTTTCGGCACCTTCAGGAGTCTAGTGCTCCCCCCGTGTAGACATGTGTAGTTAACAAGGCCATATCGCCGATGGTGGGGGATAATTCCCCATTCCAATAGACCTGCAGGAAGACCTTAATGAACGAGTCAGTCATGTTGCGAAAGAGTTTTTTGAGTTTTAGAGAGGAGTTTTAGAGAGATTTGGGACTTTTAGAGTAAGGGAGGATTTGTGAAGGGTTTGCACAAGGCAGGAACAATATTTATACACACAGATGAGTGGGGAGTAGAGTTAATGATGGGGTCAAATCGGTCAAGCTTTGGACACAAGGAACTCACTTATTTCAATAAAACTGACAAATCTGAATACGTGTTGTAAAAGACTTAATATGGCCTGAGAAACTCTTTAAATGAAAAAAACTATTAGGTTTTTGTACTTAAACCGACCTGACAAATCTGAGTACGCATTGTAAGACTTCAATATGGCCTGACTTCAGTCAAAATATTAGGTTGGTTAATGTGGAAGTTTTAAAACCGTCATAAAACCGTTTTTTAGACGGTTTCATCACAAAATGTGACGTTTGTTTCAAATCCGCCCTAACTCCTAATCCTCCTATGGTGTATCCTACTCTGGCTATGCAAAAGTAAAGTTGGAGAACATTGACTCAAATCTGCATGTAAGAAAAGGATTGCTTGAAAAAGCTTTTGTTTATGTACAAAAAACTGATAAAGATGATGACCTGACACACATCACATCAGCATTGAAATTTCATTTCATTTCTCTTTCTTTAATAATAATAAAAAAAACTAAAAATTCATATTGGCACAGATCTGGTATCCTTGCTAATATGCCAATTCATATTTGCACAGAAGAAGAAGAAAGAACATCGAAGAGGAGAAAGAGGAACACCCTCTTCGAAAAGAGAGGAATCGAGAGTAACATCTTATAGCAAACGAGAGGAAATTATACGATGACGAAAGGCTGGACACAAGGAAGCTCATCTGCCAATTCAAATTCGTGGAGGAGAGGGCACGAAGCCAGTGAATCATCAACTCGAAGATGTTTCCATGGCCTCCCTGAAACAATACAAACTTGCAAATACACTCAAAATTCGGGAAAACAGTTCTATGGGTGTCCATTATGGAAGGTAATATTGAATTTGAATTTTAGGTTTTTGATTTAGGATTTTGGTTATAGGGTTTAGGGTTCTGATTTGAGGCTTTTTCAATTAGGGTATAATTGGGGGTTTTTGAATTTGGTGCAAAATATGAATTTGTACTTGTTGGTAATTCAATTGGGATTTCATTTAGACTTAAATGAAGTTCAAGGACGATTTCACTGATAGTTGATTGGTTTAATTTTGTATTCAACCATAGGCAGGTCAGGATTGCAAATACTTCAAATGGGTGGATGGTCAAGCTTATGCTTTTAGAGCCAATGAGACTATTGAAAGCGTAAGAGTTGTTGAAGATCACGGGACAACCTCTCGGCCAAATATTTACCCGCATCATTCGACTTCAAGCAATGACATTATGAATATCAAAACAGAAAATTTAGTGTTGAAAGTTGTACTTGGTGTGGTGGTACTTGTGGTGTTAGTTGTTGTGTTGGTTGCCCAATTTGTAACCTTGTTGGTTAAAGTATGATAATTAATCATAAGCATATGTTTAGCAAGACAATGTATTTTGTAGGTTCCTTGCTTGTAAAACGAGCGTATGTCCTGACTTAAGCATCATCTTGTTTGAAAAGCTTAGGTTTACGTATTTAAAATGACATGAAAACTGTGCATATATGGACTGAACTGTCTCCTGAAATGATGATATATGGTCTGAAATAAGCAAATATTTTTTGAAATGTGAACAAATAGACTGAAGTGTGCATATATGGACTGAACTGTGCAACCCTAAACTGAAAAAGTTGTTGTTCCTGAACACGCGTGTGCGTTTGCCCTGAACATCACCTTAAGAATTATGAAAACGTTATATTTGTCCTGAACACGCATGGTCATTTTTCTTCAGTGAATTGAGGGTTGTTGTTCCTGAACACAATCATCTGCTCTACCATTTAAGCTAATAGGATTTGAACCTTAGTCTATAAACTCAATACATAAACACAATCATCTGCTTAGTCTATTATTCTTCATATGAACCCTAGAATGTTTTGAATCATGTTTTTAAAACCAATTGACCATAGGAGTATCTAATTTTGTAAACCTCACAAGAACAAACTGTACAACTATAGGACTTCCTGTAAAACAACGCATAAGTCTTGTAAACGTGCAATACATCCAAACAACCCTAAACCATAAAACACGATCTGTAAACCTTCAATACATTCTGACAACCTTCATCTACCATTTGAGTTAATAGGATTTGAACCATGGAATGTTTTGAGCTGTAGACTTATTACATAAACACAATCATGTGCTCTACCATTTGAGCCATAAACACAATCATATGCGTAGTCTATTATTCTTCAGTTGAACCCTAGAATGTTTTGAATCATGTTTTTAAAACACATTCATCTACGGTTTGTCCTGACATTGTGTTTATAGCCGCTGAAAATATTATTGTTTGTCCTGAAAACGAATGCAATAGGTACAAAATCATAAATGCATCCCCAAACATACTAAGCATTGTTATGAAAACATTATCCAGCCATTACATTGTTCATTGCCAAACAAAAGTGCCCTTGGCAAGGCATCCCCACACATACGAAAAAAAACTAGAACCGCAAACTTCATACAAAAGGAGGCAAGATTAACAACGCACCCATCAAGCTAGATAGCACGCCATCAAATCTCCCTTTAAGAACTCGACATGCTCCAACCCCCTTTTTTATGTTGATTTCATTGAAGACTTTGTCCCATTCAATCTGCCAAAAAAACAAAGCATCTTAGGCACGTCACTTGCACATAAGAAGAAAATATACAAGAAAACTCTTACCAGTCTGAACCTGAGCTTTATCCGACTCAGCTCTTCTTCGGTCTGTGCCCTTGCCGAATTCAGAGCAACAAGCTCCCGCCTCAGACGAACCAATACCTTCAGGTGGCTATCCAGCTCCAAATCCCTCGCGACAACGTCGCGAGAGTAGCTCGGAAATATGTCATCGCTCATCATCCGCCCTGCAACAACCACAAAGTACGTCAAACACAATACAAAAAAGGCTGCGGGATAACTCGATACCGACCACAAATAAATGACCCACCTCCAAGAGGATCCACTACATCCTTTGCAGCTTGCAAAAGGTCATATACCTCTGCGTACACGTCAATGACGATTTGATGCTCGGCGGCCATGGCTTTAGAATAATGAGTAGAGAGTTTTGAGTCTGTTCAGAAGCAAGAGAGAGCGTGGGAGTATTAGAAGAACCAAGAGAGCTTGTGAGTATTTGAAGAACTTGAGTAGAGAGCCTTGGTAGAGAGGCTGAGAGTATTTGACGAAACTTGGTAAAGAAGATTTGGGAAAGTTAAGAGGGGTCAAATCGGATATGCATTGGAAAAGAACTCACTTAATTCAATATGCCCTGACAAACTTGAATACTTACTGTAAGACTTAAATATGGCCGGAGAAACGTGAATAATGGAAAAACTATATCTCTTGTTATTGCTCTGACTTCAATTAGAAAATACTATATATGTTGTTATTTCTCTGACTTCAATTAAGTGTATGAAGTAATAAGTAGTTACACATTCGATTTTTTTTAATGTTATGGTGGTTTGTTTCGCATATATGTTGTTATTGCTCTGATATATTACAAGAGTTGTCCTGAAAACGTTACATTTGTCCTGAACAAGCATTGACATATTCGATGTTGTTATTGCTCTGAAGTATTAATGCGTTTGCCCTGAACATTAGTTTATGAATTATGAAAACGATAACTTTGTCCTCCTTATGGTGTGTCCAGCTCTTGATTGAAATGTGCATACCTGCAAATTGCTTGAAAAGCATTGGTTTATGCTCTGAAAATGACCTGACAAACTGGGGTACTTGCTTGTAAAACGAGAATATGTCCTGACTTAAACACCATCACAAGCATGTAAACATCCTGAAAACACGATCTTCCAAATTAAAATACAATTATCACATGTCTTCCTTGTCGAATGGTTCTCAACAACACAATACAATTATCACATTAAAATCAAATGTCTTTAAAAACCATCCCAACGACATCTAAAAATACTATGAGCCATTTGATTTCTGTGTCCATCTATGAATTTGTCGGACGCGAGATCCATGTTTATCATGCCAAGCATCAACAACTCAATGTGCTTCAAGGTGTAGACCCCACAATCTCATCTGCAAGATGTACAAAAACAGTTAGAATGTATATCAATTGTAGTTTGATAAGGATTAATCATTGCATTAATACACATATACTTACCCGCGCTTGTTCTGCTTAATGTTATCACGACGAGACATGGACATTGGCTTGTCCAATAATGGTTCACGTCTCTTTGCCAGTGGCTCATACATCTTGACATATCTTTGAACAGTTTGAATGACGGGCTGGATCATCTCGAAAATTTCCTTGTCTAAGTACAGATCCATATTGCAGTCATACACCGTCACACCCCAGTCGCATAGTTCAATTTCTAAGGAAAACCAGTGGGACTCTGTGATGTTGAAGGGTTACAAAGGCAGGAACGATATTTTGAAAGGATGCATTGGAATATTACCTCACTGACCAACCAGTCCTTTGGGGCAAACAATTTCTCAAAGAACTTCTTATCCAATGCTTGCCCATTTGGTCCAATTCGGGGTTCAATACTGCATGATGGTACATATTCATTTGAATAATAAACAAGACAATATATCAGTATGTCAGTCCATAAGGAATCATATTTTTAGTACATATACAGGCAATATATAAGTTTGTCAATCCATAAGGTATCATTTTTCGGTCATATTAAGTTGAGTAGAATGGTTAAGTCACTAACCTCTCACTTTGCATCCACTTTACCAGGTCTGTCATCCCTTCCACCTTGCTATTTTTGGTATTTTTTTTTGCCAATTTTTGCTCATCCATATTACGGAAGGGTGATTTTGTCGCCGCAGCAAGCTTGCGAGTGCGACTTGGATATGTCTTTTTCTGCACTTGGCGACCCTTCCTTAGTCTCCCCTTTCCTCGGCACTTTGGACTCCTTGGTCTCCCCTTCATCATCCCCCACGTCATCACAATCAGCCTTTGATACCTTCTCACCTTGTAATTCTGTCCCAGCCTCAACACCTCGCTCATCAGCCTTGGTACCTCCCTCCACAACATCTCCCTTTGATTCCTCCATAACTCCTTCATCAACCTTGTTGAGTCCCTCCACATCTCCCTTTGGTTCCTCCACAACTTGGTCATCAACCTTGGTCCCTCCCTCCACATCACCTCCCTTTGCTACCTCCTCAGCATCCACACCTCCGTCATCAATCTTGCTACCTCTCTCCACAATATCTTCCTTTGGTTCCTCTAGAATTCTGTCCTTAACCTTGCTGAGTCCCTCCACAACTCCATCATGCAGACCCTCCTCAGACACTGCTTTTGTTGCCACCTCATTTTGTGTTGCCACCACAGTCCCATCATTAACCAACTCCTCATTAACCAACTCCTTGTTGAGTCCCTCCTCATCTTGTGGTGTTGCCTCATTAACCAACTCCTCATTTGCCTTATTTACCCCCTCCTCAGTTGTTAGCCCCTGTAGTATTGTAGTCGTCCGGATAATAACTGACAGTGAATCAGTTGCATCCCCTTGAACTTCTTGCTCATTTACCATTGCAACATCTTCACCCGCCTCTTCTTGATAAACTACATTATCTGCAGCATAAGCATATGGGGGTGATCCAACCTTCTTCACCTCACATTGTCCACCAGTTAACACAATTGCACCATCATCTTGCTCTTCATCCATTGTCTCCTGAAACGATGATATAAGGTGATAAACACTACTTTGTAGGGCTTAAGTAAGAGTCATTAGAGATTTTATTGGTGTCATTCAGGTAGATTTAGACACATTCATGTGCATGGCGTTTGGGGCGAAGTTTGGTAATTAATTAAATGTCACGTGATTGATGGGCCGAATTGGATGAAATAAAGGCCCACGTAAAGATGAAGAAGCCCACTTGATGAAGAAGCTGGAAAGGGCCGAGAATAAGGGGCCCACGTGAAGGCTGAAGTGGATGACGTCAGCGCGTGAAGAATTTGGAAAATGAAGGATGGAGCCCACACGAGAAGCCGTGTCAAATTGGAAGCAGCGAAATGAATTGGAGGATGATGACGGTGCACGACATCAGCGTGAAATTGAAAGCAATTGGAGATGGGTCGAATTGTAGAAGTGGGCCGCGCTTCGTGAGTTGGACCGAGAGAGAGAGAGAGTTGCTCGAGAGGCTTTGCCGAAGACGGGATTAATTCCCAATTTCCTTTAATTATTTTTATTGTTATTTTATTATTTCGTTTTAGGTTAATTTAGATTTTATTTCCTTTAGTATATTAGGGTTGAAAAAAGGCTTGTTTGCCTATCTTCCATCATCTTATTTTTGAAACCCTAATTTCCCTTTCTACGTTCTACGTTATGAAGAACTAAGCCTCCCTGGCTTAGTCAGACGCTGAAGCTTTCGTTTCGATAAAGTTGTGAGATTTTTGTTCTTAATCTATTGCATGGTTTTTATCTTTCTCTTGCTTAAGTTGTTTATGATTGATATTGATAATCTCTATTTGGACGCAACTAGGGTTTATTGTTATTGATTGATTGCTAGATCTAGATTGTTACTGGTTGAGCATATCTATTTCAGAGTAGCAACTGCATCGTACTAGTATCTGGTTGTGCTAGTCTTATGCAGAAGAGAATTGATTTACATTCTAGGATAATATCTGGTTGTTTTATGCTAGAATTGTATCCAACTATATTCCTATCCGTAAGGCTGCTGTTAAACTGAATCTTGATAGTTTCAGGGTTGTTTAATTAGTTAGTGCTAATAGTATCTGGTTGTGCTATTAGTTATATCTGAAAAGGAATTGGAATTTCCATTACATTAGATTTTGAATGAGTTTCTAGGATCAACTTGTCATACGAATAGTGGATGTTGTTTGACTAAGTGCTTTTCCCCATTACTGAATCCATCACATCTAGTTGTTTACTTTTGCATGCTTAGATTAATTAAACTCACAAAAACCCCCTTTGGTTACTTTAGTTTGGCATACAAATTGCATATTAAGATAGAATTCGCCTCCATGTGGATTCGACATGTACTTACCTAGGACTACGGTTTAAGGTTTGTTTGGATATTTTACATAGCAGTTTTTAGAACGACAAAAAACCTGTTATCATAAGGTCTGAAATAAGCAAATATTTTTTGAATTGTGCTCAAATGGACTGAAATGTGCATATATAGACTGAATCGTGCATATATGGACTGAACTGTCTATTGAAACGATGATATATGGTCTAAAATAACCTACCTATTTTTTTAAATGTACACAAATGGACTGAAATGTGCATATATGGACTGAACTGTACATATAATAACTGAAAAAGTTGGGCATACCTCATCAGTCTCTCCCTCTTCGGACTCATTCTCTTCGGACTCTCCCTCTTTGGACTCATTCCCTTCGGCCTCATTCTTTTTGTCATCTTCAGACTCTATCTTTTCCTCTTCTTCATCTTCATGCTCTGACTCATCACTCCGATCTGTTGATTTCACCTCCCTCATGCTCTGCTGGTGTTGGGTAATGTTGGGTTCATCATCACTTTTAACCTCCCTAGACTCTGGCTCCTGGTGTTCTCTGATGTCTTGAGCACTGTCATCACTGGATGAAGATGCCACTGTTGTAGGAGTTTTGCCTCTTATGAACTTCTTTAACTCAAGGACTTCCTCCCCTAATAGATCATGCTTTTCATTCAGAGTATGCATCGTTTCAAGCAATTCATTCAAACAACACATCAATTGCCTTTGGTCCAAACCCTCAATGTTTCCAGTTTGCCCTCCCTTACCAACTCCCTTGTCCTTTTTACCAGTCCTTTTTCTTTTGGGCATCAACTGCTTAACAATCTCATCCAAGGATTTGTGTCTTTCCTCCTCCGGGAAGTAACAGCTTTCTCCCAAGTCCTCTCCGTCCTCCTCAACAAGGATCTGTTTAGCAGCGAAAGTCCCCTCTAGGGCATCAGAAATCAAATCCAAGCTTGGCCTACTCGTTTTAAGCCACCTCACACCTCAGGGCTACACAACTTTATTCAGCTTTTGGGCAAATGTTCTGTCAAAATGGGGCACTGTCTCAAACAACCATATCTGAAACAAACAGAATTGGAATTAAACCACGATTATGACCAGAGGCATTAACCTTTCTCAGTTTTACATATTCAACTACTAACACATTACCTGAAACACCATCGGGAAACCCCTTATGGTGTATCCTGCTCTAGCATTGTTTGAACGTGCAAGTGCAACCTTAACTGACTCTATTCTTGTGTCCAAAGCAGAAGCCAGACTTGGATGGAGGTCAATATATACACTCCTACCCCATGGGAAATTATTGAAACGATCCAAGTCTTGGGTCAATTTCACATGTAGGGGTCTGACCTTCCTCTTCTTATCACCCCCAAGTACAACACCCTCAAGAATTAACAATAAGGTCATCTTCAGCTTAAATACATTTTCCTCCCGATACGATAAGAACTTGGTTAAAAGGTTAGCAATGGTAATACTCCTCACACCAAAAAAATCAAAGACTGCATTCTTATCCTCCACAGTGTCCTCCTCATCGGGCATCCCACAATTCAGTCCTGTTATTAGCCTAAACTCCTCTATTGAAAACCTATATGGTTGTCCACCAAGATCATACCATGTCTCAAACTGCTTTTTTGTGTCCAGTTGCCTAAACAACACATGGTGAATCAGCTGTGCAAACAGTTTCAAGTTTTTCATAATTTTGATTATTGGGCCAAAGGGGCCCTGCAGAACTGTCTGCCAATCTGTTCGAGTTAGGGTGTTCTCGATACAATTCAGATACTGAAGCCTTGAGTTCTGATTTATCCGACCATAAAACAACTCCTCGGAATGCCACTTGTATATTATATATAATGAATGACATTCACATATACATGACAGGTAAGAATGACTTTCATATTCACATAAAAGAAAGAAATGCACCATCTTACTTTGTCAGGTAAAGATATATGTTTTCAGTATACAAAATAAATTGTCAGACTACATTTTGGTTTGCCAGGCCAAATGGAAGTTGTTCAGGAAAAGTCTTTACCCTAGAGTATAACTTACAATTTTGTATCAACATGAATCATGCTACTATGACATTCTAACCACACAACAAATACATGACATTCATATTCACATAAACCCGAAAACTTACTTTGTCAGGTAAGATAATTCGTTTCGTCGGCATACATTTTGGTTTGTCAGGTAATATGGATGTAACAGTTTATGATACTATGAATTTTCCAGACCTCTCCATGCTCTGTTTTTTATAGAGTAAATCATGCTCTGTTTTTCACATAAGCCTAATTTTAGCATGAAGTTTATCCAGACCCTAAACCTAGCATGCATCACAAAAAAAAGATAAAATATTTTTTTTCCAAGTAATTCAAGAGTTAGAGAATGACTTTCATATTCACATAAAAGAAAGAAATGCACCATCTTACTTTGTCAGACTACATTTTGGTTTGCCAAGCCAAATGGAAGTTGTTCAGGAAAAGTCTTTACCCTAGAGTTTTCAGTATATGTTTTCAGTATACATGTAATTCAACTACATTTTGGTTTGCCAGGCCAATATTTTTTTCCAAGTAATTCAAGATATATGTTTTCAGTATACAAAATAAATTGTCAGACTACATTTTGGTTTGCCAGGCCAAATGGAAGTTGTTCAGGAAAAGTCTTTACCCTAGAGTATAACTTACAATTTTGTATCAACATGAATCAGACTACTATGACATTCTAACCACACAACAAATACATGACATTCATATTCACATAAACCCGAAAACTTACTTTGTCAGGTAAGATAATTCGTTTCGTCAGCATACATTTTGGTTTGTCAGGTAATATGGATGTAACAGTTTATGATACTATGAATTTTCCAGACCTCTCCATGCTCTGTTTTTTATAGAGTAAATCATGCTCTGTTTTTCACATAAGCCTAATTTTAGCATGAAGTTTATCCAGACCCTAAACCTAGCATGCATCACAAAAAAAAGATAAAATATTTTTTTTCCAAGTAATTCAAGAGTTAGAGAATGACTTTCATATTCACATAAAAGAAAGAAATGCACCATCTTACTTTGTCAGACTACATTTTGGTTTGCCAGGCCAAATGGAAGTTGTTCAGGAAAAGTCTTTACCCTAGAGTTTTCAGTATATGTTTTCAGTATACATGTAATTCAACTACATTTTGGTTTGCCAGGCCAATATTTTTTTCCAAGTAATTCAAGATATATGTTTTCAGTATACAAAATAAATTGTCAGACTACATTTTGGTTTGCCAGGCCAAATGGAAGTTGTTCAGGAAAAGTCTTTACCCTAGAGTATAACTTACAATTTTGTATCAACATGAATCAGACTACTATGACATTCTAACCACACAACAAATACATGACATTTATATTCACATAAACCCGAAAACTTACTTTGTCAGGTAAGATAATTCGTTTCGTCAGCATACATTTTGGTTTGTCACGTAATATGGATGTAACAGTTTATGATACTATGAATTTTCCAGACCTCTCCATGCTCTGTTTTTTATAGAGTAAATCATGCTCTGTTTTTCACATAAGCCTAATTTTAGCATGAAGTTTATCCAGACCCTAAACCTAGCATGCATCACAAAAAAAAGATAAAATATTTTTTTTCCAAGTAATTCAAGAGTTAGAGAAGACCACTAACCCCGCCAACTAACTTCGATGGCTCCTTCCTCGACCTCTTGGCTTTTGGTTCTTCAGCCTCCGAGATTCTCGGTTTCTTCTTCTGCATCGAAACGACTGGACTCGGTGATTCTTCTTCCTCCGACGACCTGTAGGCTCTCTTCTTTCGACCACTCGCCACAGTAGCCGCCTTCGCATTCGCCGGATGTTCTTCGCTTTCCTTAACCCTCTTTCTCCTCGAAATTGTAGAAGCCTTCGCCTTCACCTTCTCGACTCTGGCTTTCGCAAACTGCAAACCTCTTGTCTTCACCATTCTCGATCTGGGGATTTAGTAAGGGCTTCAAAAATGGCTTCAGAAAGGGCTTAACAAAGGGCTTCGCCTTCTCGACTTTAGGGATTTAGGATTTGGTTTGAGGAATACGATTCGGGGATGAAAGGAAAAAAGGTTCTTCAGCGGCGAAAAGAATTTGGGGAAGATGAACTGCTATCGGTTGAACAGGTACTTGATTAGACCTACTCATATAACCGTTTAGAATTAACTTCCTCTTTAAACCTTTCTAAAACACTTTTATGCTTTTTGAAAAAGGTTTATTTATAATTTATTTTACCTTTTTATTTTTGAAAAGTGTTGCAGCTTTATGGTAGTTTTGCAATACTTTTCAAATGTTGGTATTTTTGCAAGCGGCCTTTCAAAATCTGGTAGTTTATGCAATTCCGCCATATTTTTAATTACGGAAATTTCGCTTGATAACTTTAAGTTTTTTACTTTTTTGCGAAATTCTCTAAGGTTTTGATAATTTTGTCTGATAACCCTGATTTTTTTTATTTTTTTGCGAAATTTTCTCAAGTTTTGACAATTTTGTGTGATAACCCTGAGTTTTTAATTTTTTTCGCATGATACCCCTCTATCCATTTCACTTAAAAAAACGTCAACTTTATTAAAAAAAACGCAAAATACTCAAATCGTTAAATACAAACGGTTTTATTTAAAAAAAAAAAACTAAACCCTAAAAAAGTGTTTAGGGGTTAAGTGCTTAGGAATTTAGGGTTTAAGTGTAGGGTTTTGGGTTTTAATTTAGGGCTTAGGGGTTTAGGGTTAGGGTTTTGGGGTTTAGGGTTAGGGTTTTCGCAAAATATTCAAATTGTTAAATACAAACGATTTAGGGTTTATATTTACGCACTTAAAATAAATATAAATCCTAAGCTCCTATGTCCTAAGTCTTAAACCCTAAACCCTAAATACCTAAGCCCTTAACCCTAAAAATGTTTTTTGTTTTAGGGTTTAGAGTATATATTTACGCACTTAAAATAAAGTTTTTAGGGTTTATGGTTTATTTTTAAAAAAAAATTAAAAATGTTTGTATTTAACGATTTAGATATTTCGCGAAAATCCTAACCCTAAATCTTAAACCCTAAAAGCCTAAACCTAAACCCCAAACCCTAAACCCCTAAGCCCTAAAAAAAATTAAAGTTAATGTTTTTTTAAGTGAAATGGATGGAGGGGTATCCGGCGAAAGAAATAAAAACTCAGGGTTACCACACGAAATTGTCAAAACCTTAGGGGATTTCGCGAAAAAGTCAAAAACTCAAGGTTACCAAGCGAAATTTCCATTTTAATTAAGGTGTTGTTTTAGTATATCTTTAGTATTACTTTTACGTGTATATCTATAAAATCATATTATATTAGCAAAAGCCATAAAAAAATTTATATTTTATTAAAAAATACTAATCATAAATTCATAATATTAGTCAAAAAATAAGAAAATTTGAACATTATTGTTCACATGTATCATAATAAATTTGTAGAAACTAAAAGATAAATGGTATGCTGAAGTGATATATTATCACTTCAGATATATAATTGAATATACAAAACAAAGTAAAATATTTAATGAAAAATATGGGTAAGCTTTGTTTGGTAAGTATGATCTCTTTAATAAAATTCGTGTTTCATCAATTCAATATAAACAATTATAAAATTTTATATAAAATTAAGAATTAAACTTTTAATTAATGTAAATAATTTTAGAAATTTTCAAATTCATTAATTTATTTTAATGTATATTTATATTAGCTTTGAGTAATCTTTGTTAAGCAATAGACTTTCTGAATGTTGAAGTTGGTTAAATTTGCTTAATGCTTAAAAATGATTGTTGTTCAAGGAAATGTAAGCAACTTAATAACACGAACAAAACAATTGATATAATGAACAATAAACATATCTCTCACATCAAGTAAATAATACTTACATTAAAAACTTTGGTTTGATATCTGTAATAAAAACAATACCCGAAACACTATAAAAATCTTTTTTTTTTGAAAATTTGCTAAAAAAGGTGACTAACGTATAAAGAATGAAGGAAAAAAATACAATTTTACACGTCAAAAAAGCTTAATATGATTAAGATGAATTGAAAAATGAATAATTTGAATGTGTTACGAAAATGAAGTATAATATTAATCATAAGTTCTATATAGCTAAATTTGTGTATTTATATATATGGGATTAAGGATGCATGGTTTCCGACCCAATGTTATTTGATTCACTTTCTCTTTTATCGTATAGAGTTGATGAGATCGTGAAAACAAAATACATAATCAATCGTAAATAGAACAAAATTTATATGGTTCGTTATATTATAAGTACAGTTATTTTATAGCTAGCTTGGTTTAAATTTACTTGAATGAAAAAAAAACCCATAAAGTTAGTAGAAACTCGACATATGAAATATAAGATATATATGATCAGTTACGATGTAGTAAAAAATTAAGGTAATATCTATTGCTTTAATTTTTTTAAAGGTTGGATGATGTGACAATTCTAGAGTCCGACGTGTAGGTGAAATCAATGTGAGACCAAAAGGTTCGCGAGATGTCTCTCCTTTACAAACTTTAAAATCAGAGATAATAAAAGTTCAGAAATAGATACAAAAGAAAAGAAACAATGAATTGTAAATTCCAAATTGAAAGTGTATAAAATAAATTATGAGAAATTTTCAATATTTTTTATTTCGAAATGCTAGCATCGTAAAACCTGAAAGAATATATGAACTAATATATAAGAGTATAAGTTTTATTTTCAAAATAACTTTTACATAGATGAAGTACATTGTAAGAAAATCCAAAATAAAATTGATCTAATTTTACTATATAATTTTTGTTCCTAACTACCTCAATTTAGATTCTATTTTATGACTACACATATAGGTTGTTATTATAAATATTTTTTAAAATTTTATATGCGTTGTTTGCATAAAATACTTAATGAATTCATTAATTTATTTATATTATTTCATAAATTGGGCTTAGTTTCAAAAAATTTATTAAAGTTGCTTCACTTCCTTATCTTATATCTTAATTGACTTATTGGTATATTATGTTTGCTTTAAAATGAATGAATTATGTTATTTTTTATTTTTTTGAATAGTATTTTACTTTGTGTCTATGATAGCTCATATTTTCTTATCAATTCAAAAATAAATATTTATTATTATAAATATTAGTTAATTCAATCCATAAAATTATACTATTTATAATATTATTTATTTTTAAATTTTAAGTTGAGTTGAAATATGAAGATATTAAATTAATTTAAAAATTCGATAGATAAGTTAACAATTAATTGAGATATCTTAAATTTAACTGTGTATGATAACAACTCCGTAGATTTGTTGGAAAATAATTGTAAAGAAGTAAAAATATAAGATAATGTTAGAAAGATCTCCTAGGATTTGATAAGGTCAACAAATTAAGAAATTTACACTTATTAATTTAAACTAACCACGAAGGATTTTGTATAAAAAATGGTAAAATAAGTATAAAAAAAAAGTAAAATTTGTTAAGAGTATCAAAATAAATAATATTAATAATTTATGGTTTAGAAATAACATAATCATAATAAATTATAAAAATTAGCTTAGGTGTCGTCGTTCTTGTAAAAAAAACAATCCGTCTTTTTTTATATTGACTATAAATACTATATAAGACCCCTTATCAAGTTCAAATAATCATATAATAATATTCATGGTAGAAAATGAATGTGAAATTAAAACAAACAAATATAAGGTTTAGATTAGTTCATATGTATTGTTAAAAGATATAAGCTAATTTCTTATAAAGAATAAAACTAATTTGATGAGATTTGGTTAAGATTTTGATAGAATTTAAATTTGATTAATTTAATAAAATAAAATAAAATTATTAAAGAAGATATTAATAAATAAATAAATGGAAAAAAAATCATACCTTAACAACCTGAGCCTAAAAACGCTCCGATAGCTCAAAAAGGGTAAAGCTTAATATATAGTTATAGATAGATTCGGATTCACTTTTTCTAGTAATCACACCAAAAATAGCTTCCGTAACCTACCCGTAAAAATCAAGTTCTAGTAACGCTAGTTAAGTATCAGTTCACCCAAAGAATTATTATTTTTTTGAGGGAAAGAATTAGGCAGATTCTAGCGTTTATGCAAGGTCCCGTTTAACTAAAAAATCTTACTTGACTTACTCGAGAACCCAAACCATACACACTAACACATCAAAATTTATTAATAGTTATAACTCATAACTAGGCATGATCCGAAACCAACCAAATAAAATATAAGCTGAAACAATAACCAAATATCACATTAACTATGATTTGTGTATATTTCCAGAAAAATAAATAAATAAATGTAGGGATTTAGATGCTTAAAGCGGAATTTCAGGAAAACGTTTCTCCTAACATCTAAACAAGAATCTCATGCATAAACTAAATAGATCATAGATAGAAAGAATTAATTACCTCTTTGATGCGTGTTTCAATCTACTTGAATGAAGAGATTAGAGCCTCACGTGTGACTCCTCTATTTGGTCCACCCGAGCTTGGATCTGGATCACATAGGACTCGGTTGCTAGAGCGAGGAACGAAGGAGAACTCCAAGGAGAAGGAGGCAGCCGAGTATGTGTGTATGTGGATTAGGGTTTTCTCCTAGAAAGCCCTTCTTTTATAATACCATATGTAGATATATTATTTTCTAAATTAATATATCTTTTATCATCAGTAATAACTCTTTATTACTAATACGCCTTATCTCCCAAGTTATATCATATATAACTTTATATCATATACTTTATATAATATGTCTCTCAATAAACTGATCCAGTCCATAAACTCTAAGGGTGTGACCTCGTAGGACCCGATAATAATAGCAATAGACTTTATATCATATAGTCCATAAATCATAGTTGGTTTCTAGCAAAGCACTATGACTACCTAAGATAACCGGATTATGAATCTCCATAAATGGTTCCACTTCATAATTAGTAATTGCACATTTGATTAAAAGACAAAATTCCTTCAATCTCCCACTTGTCCTTAAAACAAGTGTGCAGTGTTAAAATTCATTTGTCACTTAGTGTCTTATTTGACTATATGATGAAACTCATCTTAACCGCCAAATACGTTTCTTGAACTCTTGAGATCAAACTGTCGGTACAGATGATTACTAATAATCCATCTGAGCATGGCCATGCGTTTTCACAGTTCTCACTCTTCAAGTGGCCGAGACACCAATCCTTTCCAAATGTATCGTGGTATACACGGAATAGGAGGACATATTCAATCTTGTAAGACTACAGCTCCCAGTTAACTTTTGGCAATCCCAATCACTGTTTTTATAACTGCCTGTTACGGTCAGCGTTTGACATCGTCAAAGACATACCAGCAGTCAAACGATAACTATATCATACTCATGTCTAAGGAACTCACTAATCATGAATAATCCTAGAACTCCGCAGTAAAGCCCCGAGGAGTCCTAAGATCGGTATGTCCGATATGTATCGGTATACACATCTATGTAATCGATTAGATATCTCTATGTCCCTATAACACATGAAACCCGGTGTTATCAATCAATCTCACAATATGGTCTTTTGATTAAGTCATTTGTATCCAAGTTAACGACTTAGACCATGGACTTCTAACAATTTTATAATTTCAGTTCACTTAATGGGGTTTCATTCACCAAAACAGTTTTGATGAGCCAATTTGATAATTATTAAATTGTTTGGATACTTTATCTAATCCCAAGTAATGATTAAATAATAATATGAAACTCATATACAAATCAAGCATAAATGTATGTGATAACAATAAACATGGTTTATCATAAAACAAACAATGTCTCAAAAGAACTCTCTAATGTGCTTGAGCCCCTTGGCCCGAGTGTGACTATCATGCTTGGACCTAGGCATGGGCTTGGTCAAAGGATCTGCAATGTTGTCATCTGTGTGCACTTTGCACATCCTCACGTCTCCGTTGTATAATTTGCTACTGTCCCTTGCTTCGAGCTCTTCCAGCTGACGACTCCTCCATTCAGAATGAAGACATATCCAGACTGAGATTCAAAATCATCTATGTCTGTCTGGAAACTTGCATCAGTATAGCCCTTGACGACCAGCTCGTCATCACCTCCAAATACCAATAGATCATCCCTAGTCTTTCTCAAGTACTTCAGGATGTTCTTGGCTGCACTCCAATGTGCATCACCCAGGTTTGATTGGTACCTGCTACACATACTCAAAGCATATGCAACATCTGGGTGAGTACAAGTCATTGCATACATGATGGATCCTATGGCTGAGGCATAGGGAATCCTGCTCATCCTCTCAGTTTCACCAGGTGTCTTAGGACATTGGCTCTTGCTGAGATGTAAGCCATGTTGCATAGGCAGGAACCCTTTCTTAGAGTTCGTCATATTAAATCTATCAAGGACCTTATCTACATAAGTTCCATGACCCAGACCAATAAGCCTCTTAGATCTATCTCTATAGATCTTAATGTCTAGTATGTACTCAGCCTCTCCCAAGTCCTTCATTGAGAAATACTTCTTAAGCCACTCATTAACTGTCTACAGCATAGGAATGTCATTCCCAATGAGTAATATGTCATCCACATATAGAACTAGGAAGGCCACTTCATCAAAACAAAGATTCCAACTCCTGGATGCTTGCTTAAGTCCATAGATGGACTTCTTAAGCTTGCATATTCTCCTAGGATTTTCTGGATCCTCAAAACCTTCTGGCATCATGTATACATCATCTTCTAAATATCCATTTAGAAAAGCGGTCTTGACATCCATTTGCCAAATCTCATAATCATAATAAGCGGCAATCGCTAGGAGTATCCTAATGGACCTGATCATAACGACCGGTGAGAACGTTTCATCATAGTCAGTACCATGAACCTGTCTAAATCCTTTGGCAACTAGTCTTGCCTTATAGACAGAAACGTTTCCATCCTTGTCTGTCTTGATCTTAAAGACACATTTGCATCCAATGGGTTTTACCCCATCAGGCAAATCTATCAAGTCCCAGACTTGATTCTCAGACATGGAGTCCATTTCGGATTTCATGGCTACCAACCATTTCTCGGAGTCGGGGTCCTCCATTGCTTGCTTATAGGTCGCATTCTCGTCGTTCTCTAAAAGTATAACGTCAATGCTAGCAGTCAAGACGTAATCCTCATATCATCTAGGCTGCTGCCTTGGCCTGTCTGATCTCCAAAGTGATCCAACAATAGGAGAGACTTCAACAGAAGGGTTGACCATATCGGTATGCGGGACCTCAGGTGCTTCATCTACTTGAGGAATTGCATCTTGAATCTGGGCGGTTTCCCTTTGAGAAGGTATGCCTCCAAATTCAAGTTCCTCAGTGACATCGTCTATGCCCTCGTGTTGTTGGGTTTGTTGCTCATCTTGAATATCATCAAGATGAACATTTCTCTCACTTGGCTTCTTGGAAAAAAATCATTTTTTTCCAAAAAGACACTATCCCGAGCAACAAACACTTTATTCTCAGCGGGATTATAGAAATAATATCCCCTTGTTTTCTTGGGGTAACCTACAAAGAAGCATTTGTCTGATTTGGGTGCTAGCTTATCAGATAGTAAACGCTTTACATAAGCCTCACATCCCCATACCTTCAGAAATGACAAGCTAGGAACTTTTCCATACCATATCTCATGTGGTTTCTTGTCAACTGATCGTGACGGAGTCCTGTTTAGTGTGAACGCAGTAGTGGTGAGGGCATATCCCTAAAAGGATGTAGGAAGATCAACAAAGCTCATCATTGAGCGGACCATGTCTAACAATGTCCTGTTTCTCCTCTCAGATACGCCATTCAGCTATGGCGTGCC
This sequence comes from Rheum nobile, assembly GCA_027886185.1. Taxonomy (NCBI): domain Eukaryota; kingdom Viridiplantae; phylum Streptophyta; class Magnoliopsida; order Caryophyllales; family Polygonaceae; genus Rheum; species Rheum nobile. The sequence continues at coordinate 6,571,309 of WOAB01000020.1, forward strand.
TGGTGGAGTCAGTTGTGTCAAAATGCCACAACTTCTCAAGTGATGGTCGAATTCGTGGCTCAGATATTCACCCCCTCGATCTGATCGGAGTGCCTTTATCTTCTTGCCAGTTTGTGTCTCAACTTCATTTTGGAATTCTTTGAACTTTTCAAAGGACTCGGATTTATGCTTCATTAAGTAGATATACCCATATCTACTAAAATCATCTGTAAATGTAATGAAGTATCGATAGCCTCTCCTAGCTTCTGTGCTCATAGGTCCATATACATCGGTATGTATGAGAGCTAAGAGCTCAATAGTCCTCTTACTTGTACCAGTGAAATGTGACCTTGTCATTTTGCCCATCAGACATGAGTCACATGTTTCAAATGACTCTAAATCAAATGACTTTAGGCTACCAATTGTTTGGAGTTCCTTCATGCGTTTGATGCTAATGTGACCCAAGCGACAATGCCATAGATTGGCTTCACTTATATCATTCGACTTTTCCCTCTTTGTATCAACGTTATAAATTTCAGATTTGAGATCCAGTATGTATAGTCCACTACTACTCATATGAGCTCGAGCATAGAAAATGTCATTCTTATAAATGGAAAAACAATCCTTAATGACAAAATCATAACCCTCAAGGTTCAAAACTGAAATTGAAATCAAATTTTTAGTAATAGAAGGAACAAAATAACAATTATAAAGTTCTAAAAGTAAGCCAGAAGGTAGAGGTAGACTATAATCTCCAATAGCAAGTGCAACAACCCTTGCTCCATTTCCAACGCGCAGATCTATCTCACCCTTCTACAACCGTCTCCTATTTCTTAGTCCTTGCACATTCGAAATAATGTGAGAACCACATCCGATATCTAATACCCAAGAATGAGACTTGGTTGATAAGATTTCAGTAACGTAAATACCTGAAGTGGAGACTGTTCCCCTCTTCTTTTCTTCCAGGTATTTGTGACGTGCCTTATCCTCATCATATGAGGTGGCAGTCAGCTCTGAGATAGGGGTTTCAAGGACATCCTCTTGTCCCTCAGACCTGTGAATGATTCTCAAATTTCTTTCCCAATCAAGAAAATTTGTGTCGTTCAACTTGTTTTTCTCAACAATTGAGCGGAGAGTGAATTTGAGGTGTTCAGAAGACATAGTAACTATAAAAAAAACGGAATAAAATATGTAGATAAATTATGCTTGACATGTAAGAACTTAAAATTTAGACAAGCTATAAACAGTAAGTTATTGCACACTACTCAATTAAATTGTCCCTTGTGAGTAAAATGATTCCAAGATCCTATCTTAGATAAAACTCGAGCATACTAAGGCACTTCCCCAAGTCTCATGTAATCAAGGTAAGTAAACTATTACTAATTATAACACCTTATAACTCTTGGTTGATGGTCACATCTTATGTAAGACTCATCCTTATGCCTTAAGATCCAAAACTGAGCCTTTTGGTCTCTTGTTGAGTGTAACCATATCAAGGCAGCATGCCCCTATTAGACATACCCGCACTATCCCAAGGTCAAGGAAGGACACCTCGCTATGGAGAAAATTATCCAACAAATTCCAAGGGCCTCATGGTTATGACATGGAAAGGCATTACCTCAATATTCTTTTAAGGGACTTAAGCATGCAATGATTGTCTATCTATAAGTGAACTAAATAATATAAACAGACAAGCAAGCATACAAAGTGGGAAATAGTACATCATTCAAGTAATGCAATAATAAACAATTAAATTTGTGATCCTAGTATGGCCCCTAAGGAGATCTAATCTTCAATAGTCTTGACCTTCTTGGATCACCATCCTTCAGTCTTCATAGGATCTTCTTGTCTTACATATAATTGAAATAAACTTTCTTGCAGAAATTTAAATTACAAAAATACATAACGATACGCCGACCGTGTACAAGAAAAACATAACGATGCGCAGATCGTATTTATCTATTTTAATGTGGGCCATACTAGTCACCGCATGCAATAATATCACAATATTAAATATACATGCAATAATAACATATAAATTTTCATCTAAATGAAACATGCTATTAATCCAAAATAAAAACATAAACAATTAATCATATTAACTATTTAATATAGAAACTGATTTCTTATTATTTTAATTCAATTAAATTGTGTATGGAATTAATATCTTATATTAATCAATAATTTGCTAAAATATGATGAATCTAATATTCCAAGAAAATATTTAATTATGGTAACTCAAAATTTTACCAAATAAGATATCAAAATATCTAAAAAAATAATTTAATCTTTATTTACCAAATAAAATATCAAATATCTTATTGATTAAAATAAATCTAATTTTGTAAGATAGAATATCAAATATCTTATATTGTTTTGGTAAATAATATCTTTTTAGGGTAATTTCTATCCAATTAGGAATTTTCCCCCAAAACACAAAAACCCTAATAACCATTAGCCGCGACCAGCAGCCGCAACTGCGATCGCGTTTTTTTTTCTTCTATAGCCACGAGCCAAGACGACCAGCAGCCGTGGCCGCGATTGCGGGTCCAAAACCACAATTGCGGTTTTGCTCTAGTCAGTAGCCAGTAGCCACAGTAATGAAACCGCAGTCGCGGTTTTTGGAATGCGATCGCGGTTTGCCCTCTGCTTCTGAATCTGTATTCGAAGTTAGTCACCGCGGCACCACATAATAAAACCGCAGTCGCGGTTTTTGGACCGCGATCGCGATTTTTCCCTCTGCCGCCAAGATGGTGTCGAACCATCTACACCGTGTAATTCCGGTGTTTCTCCCACTTAAAAATTGTAACGTTTACAACTCTTTGGTAGGAAAACTTATGGTAATGTTTTTTCATAAAATTCAGGCTTTTTAATTCATAATTTAAGCATGAAAAATCAGATTTTACATGTTCGTTCATAATCTATACAACAAATTTGCATAAACTAATCAAAAGAATCAACTCTAGGGCAAAATAGCATGAAAATTTCAAAAATTCAGCAACTATACCCACATGAATAGAGAGGGAGTGTGGCCCATTGGCCCCCTACAAGTTTTTAATTCAATAAAATAGCCCTAAATACTTTCTATTCATTTTCCAACAGCCCCTTTATAAACCACATTCCACAAGTGGCCCCCACATCCTCCTCTCTCTGGAAATCTTCGCTGGAAATCTCGCTCTCACTCCCGATTTTCATCCGATTTCGATCTCGGATTTTCTGTCGATCTCTCTCTCGCTCACGCTTTCGATCTCGATCTCGTTGTCGTCTCCCACGCTTCATCATCTCTTGTCGATCAAAGCCAGGTTGTCTCCGGAAATCTCTCTCTCTCTCGCTGAAAATCTCGCTCTTTCGCTCACGATTTTCATCCGATTTCGATCTCGGATTTTCTGTCGATCTCTCTCTCGATCTCGTTGTCGTCTCCCACGCTTCATCATCTCTTGTCGATCAAAGTCAGGTTGTAGTATTTCTCTATCGAACATGTTTGATTTCTTCCTTTTTTGGCTTAAACTAGTTTCTATGGTTTCGATTACACCTACATTGCACTTTGAAGAACGCGTTAGTTTCGATTACACCTCTTTTCTAGTGTTTCGATTGCATTTCATTGTAGTTAGGGTTAGGTATTCAAGCGTTTTTATGTCCATTTCACTCTTTCGCTTCTAATGACACTATTTTATATGTCATTGCACTTTGAATGCTTCATGATAGTGTTTTATGACACTTGGTTGGCGTCATTCTTAGTTTATATGATCTTAATGACACTTTCCATGCTTCATGGTGTCATTCTTAGTTTATATGATCTTAATGAAACTTTCCATGCTTCATTCCAGTTTATATGACACTATAAAATGATAATGACACTTTTTTTATCCACAACTGTCGATTATATATTTTGTTTAATGACACTTCTAGCACCACAGTGACACTTTTTAGCCTTCCAAAAATCAATTTTTTTTCCATTTTAATCATGCAAATTAATCCATAGAATCAATCTCTACATAATTGAATCAAAATAATCATGAACATGCATCAAAATTAAAGACTTTAAATTTGATATAATCAATTTATTCAAAAGGCAACTAATATCACTATAGGGATTTAGATGCTTAAAGCGGAATTTCAGGAAAATGTTTCTCCTAACATCTAAACAAGGATCTCATGCATAAACTAAATGGATCATAGATAGGAAGAATTAATTACCTCTTTGATGCGTGTTTCAATCTACTTGAATGGAGAGATTAGAGCCTCACGTGTGACTCCTCTATTTAGTCCACCCGAGCTTGGATCTGGATCACCTAGGACTCGGTTGCTAGAGCGAGGAACGAAGGCGAACGAAGGAGAACTCCAGGGAGAAGGAGGCAGCCGAGTATGTGTGTATGTGGATTAGGGTTTTCTCTTAGAAAGCCCTCTTTTTATAATACCATATGTAGATATATTATTTCCTAAATTAATATATCTTTTATCATCAGTAATAACTCTTTATTACTAATACGCCTTATCTCCCAAGTTATATCATATATAACTTTATATCATATACTTTATATAATATGTCTCTCAATAAACTGATCCAGTCCATAAACTCTAAGGGTGTGACTTCGTAGGACCCGGTAATAATAACAATAGACTTTATAACAAATAGTCCATAAATCATAGTTGGCTTCTAGCAAAACACTATGACTATCTAAGATAACCGGATTATGAATCTCCATAAATGGTTCCACTTCATAATTAATAATTACACCTTTGATTAAAGGACACAATTCCTTCAATAAATTAGATATGTTGTCCAGTACTTGAGATGTAAATGCTCTAATGTTGGATATGAAGTATTTTATTTACCTATCACTTGTTCATAAATTTATATTAATAGAGTTAATTATATAATTGTATCGATAATCTTCCTAATATATTAAAGGAGTAATAATGACTATAAAAAAGATTGAGCTAAGTGGTAGGTTATGTTGACATGTATAATTTTATTTTATTTTGATTTTTTTAACTTGTTATTGGTCACACACCACTCACTCATCTCATGTTATTTCTCCACTCATTTTTTTAAGCTTGCAATTATTATTGGTTTTCATATTTATTAATGTGAATTTTCTTCATTTTCATTTCGACATGAATAATTCAATTGGAAATTCTTCATTTTATGATTATTTGTTATTTATTATAGGTTTTCATATTTATTGTTGGGAATTTTCTTCTTTTGCTCAATTGAAATTTCTTCATTTTTATTACTATTTATTTGTTGCTATTGTTTAGTTCTTAATTTAGATATTGTAATTGGCTTTCTTCAAAGTACTCTAAGTTTTCTCATTTCATAACTCAAACAATCATGTTAATTTTCTAAAAATTATGGAGTGCATCATGTTAAATACACCAATTAATAAAATACGAATAGTATGAATAAAATAAATGCTTGGAATGCACTGTGAAGTTTTGAACTTTATATAAGTGTATCCCAATTAAAATGGCCATGTATTTCCAATTTATGATTTTTATTGCTAGTTTATAATAGCCAAATTTGATGTGTGTCTTGAAAATATCGTTCATAGCAATGAGAACATGTATACCTTAGACCCCGGCGGATTACCTCCCAGCAAAAGGCACTGGCGAACTAGTCCCGGTTCATAACCAGTTTCAAAGTCTATCTCAATATACAACCCTCTCAAATACCTCAAGTCCAAAGACCCCTCTGAAAAAAGAGTCTCAGACTAAAGCAAAAGTCTTTCATAAGTATTTCATCAAACAAACTCCCTTTGAAGAAATATGCCTAACCAAAGAGTTCGTAACCCATGAACCAAAAGAGTTCGAACCCTTCATTAAAAGCCTCTTTTCAAAAGACTTTCAGTGGTTCCCTTCTGAACCAGCAAAAACCCAAAAATTTTATGAATTCATTCTGGTAGATTCCCTGTCCGCAGAAATCTCCCACACCAAAGATGATAAAGACCCCAACCTTATTCTCTACTCCAAATGCAAGATCCGCAATATCATATCCAGAGAACAATGGGGAGATCCGACCATTCAAAAGCAATTCTCAATCCCTTTCTACCCCAAGGGATATTCATACTATGACTATCGCCTGGCATGGTCAAAAGCCTTTTTTATCAGACCCTTCAACCATTCATGGTTCTTCTTTTTCTGCAAAGACTGTCCTGACACCATACCAATCTAGTTTTACTCTTGGTGGAACCTCTTTGGCCCTGTCCCAGAAATTTATCCTGAAACAGTCAAATTGGCAAAAAACTACTTTTTTAATCATTGTTTTTTGCCAGAGCACGTCAAACCTGTTCAATTTCACAAAACAACCGGCATAGCCTAGATCTTCTGTTGGATCTATGACCTCAGACAAATCCTCCCGGCACCTCTCCCATTTTCCCTCTGTAGACTTTACAAGGTTAGATGGTGGGAGAAGTTCGATTTAGAACTTATCACAATTGACAAAATCAAGACCCTTATCCAATCAAAGAAAGCTGCCCAGGCTCCTCAAAATACCCAAACACATCCTTCAGGTATCCCAGTCGCTTCTTCTTCTTGTCCATCATCCTTATCTGCAGCCCAGCAAAAGGAATGGGATGAGTTTCAAAGCTGGAAAAATTATCGTGAGAAAATGACAGCCCAGTCAAGTGCAACAAGTGCAAAGGCTGTTCAATCCAAGACCATACTGATCAAAGACGACCAACCCATACCACAAAAGAAGAAATCATGGGCTGACAAAGTCCAAGAGGAGGAACTAGAAGCCCAAAGCAGTTCACCCGATCAAGATTACAATGAAGACTTTAACCCCTATGAACAATATGCTCAAGATCCTTATGACTTGTAAAACCTTCATCAAACTACAGGCCCAAAGACTATTAAAGCCCATCAAGCAGTCCTTGGATCAGTCCAGCAAATTTCTCAGTCTATTATCTTGAAGCCCAAAAGGTAATATGACCCATAAAGCAATCAGCAAAAGTCACTTTCAGCATAAGATTCTGGCCGACAAAGGCCTCCAACAAAAGCAGATGACAGCAAGATTTCCACTGGCAAAAGCTTATCTTTATCAATAATAGAGCTCCACCAGCAAACAAAGACAAAAACACTTTTAGACCCACTAAGGCTCTACTGTATACATGAATAGTTGTACGGCTTCCTTTTAGTGGTTCTCAAATAGTCTCTTTTCTTTAAATAGAAAAACCCTTCAGTCTGTTGAAGGCACGCAAAAACTCTCTCTCTCTCTCTCCAAATTTCTCTCTCAAATTCTAAGTTTTAGCTTGGCTGGTCCTCAGCTCATTGTAAGTCATCCTTGTACAGTTTATTTCACTTAAGGTTGGGCAACTAAAAATGAGTAAGAAAGCCCAATCACTATTCGAAGAACATTGCATCTAGTTGCAGTTGTATAATATATGATGCCCTAATCCTCCTACCCAATCTACACCAGGTTTGCTTCTTTAGTTAATATACTATAATTTTTATTCTACTCTACTGATCATTTTACATTCCTGTATAGTAAGATTGAATTTTTTTTCACCTGAATTTGCTTGTTTCAAGCATACTGTACAGTTCCATCGTACTTGCCTTCACTAAACTTCAAAACATTATTAGAAAGAATTCGCGTGTTTTAAGCATATTGTACAGTTTCATCGTACTTGCCTTCACCGAACTTCAAAACAATGTTAGAAAGAATTGGGTATAGGTGGGTATTTGTTAAAGCCACTAATGTCCATTAAACTACCAATGCTTAAGTGCCTACTTGCACATATGTTATCAAAGGTTGCGTGTACATTCCACCTGATGAAACAATTATAACTTGAGCATCAGGTGTTGCCTTCTTCATCAATGGCAACATCGATTCTGTCATGTCATAAGTACCCAATACATTTACAACAAAGTTCATCTCAAATCTGTAAAAGTAGAGCACTTGCTTATAATGGCAATAAACGAAGTTGGACATATGCTGAAATATAAGTGCTAGGAATTTGGAGACATACCCTTCTGATGTCAAAAATACTTATCCTCTCAAGCAAGCCAACATTGTTAACCTAATGAGCAAAAGAAAGAGAGATATCACAACAGGTCATCAGTTTTGACCCAATGAGCTTCAAATTCACATCACTTACTACTACTGAGGTTAACAGACCGATATTTAATTTAAAGATGTTCAGATTGTCATAAATATATATGAGAAAGTTACCACGGCAAGTCATTAGGATCTAAGCAAAAGAACTGCAATATCATAGGTATGCTGGCCAATTTACCTCTTGCTATTGCTTAGCTTTTGACAACAGTTGGTCTTGTTTCTGCCATTACAAATAAGAGAAAGGAAAACAGTTACAAATAAGACATCTCCTTACAAAATTTCCCAAATGAGGAATATATTTTCATAGAGAAAGGTAATCCAGTCTGGATTACCTTTCTCTATGAAAATATTTTCAAAAGCTATACGATGTAAGAAAAGCAATAACTCAACATATAGACACTACAAAATTAGAAGCAATTAAGGAAAAAGGAAGGGAGAGCTTACATTCTCCTTCTTGAAAGAGTGTTTTTCTCTGCTGTTTGTGCTGAATCTAGAACCATTATCAGAGCCAGTTTGCTAGAGTAATGCAAAATCTTGGCTTTTAGTTTTGATATTTCTGCATATCTTGTTAGGAACCTTGAAGTTGGTCGATCTTTTCCCCATGGATTAGACCAATGGACTTATAATCGATGGTTCAAACTTCCAAGATTGTTGAATACCTGAGTGTGAACTCCATCAATAAGATGAATCCAAACATCAAAATATTTACTTGTAAAATCTACTTCGATAGACAAAATTATCGAGTTTTGTTTAACCTTTATGTCTGGGTCAGATGTTGAGATATCTTCATTGCATCATCTTACATATATCTTCATGTAAAAGGTTAAGTAAGATTTACGGATTAGTTTGGTGGAAGAAATTACTTATCAATTGATGACTGGTGATGTTGGCTCCTTCCTAGAGAGTCCTTTTATAAGTGATAAGACCATATATATGTATATATTATTGTCTCTTTACTATTTTTCTTTTCTTGAAATCGTACACAAGTACTCAAATATAGACCATAAACTTAGATTGTAAGGAGTATCTTAGAATCATGTCTGCACTAGTAGATTGCATATTCCAAGCATAGCACCACATACAATCATAGAAAAAAAAATCTATCTCATTTTCAAAAAGTTTATCAAAGTAGAGTTAACTTAATGTTAACCGGTCCAATGCTTGAATTATGTGAAATTGTATTATGTACACAGAGTAAAAATGATAAATCAAGTCATTTCCAAATGGTAGGGCACTCAAATTAGGGCTTAATAAGATTGAATTCATCAGAACTTGAAGTTTTTATAACAAAAACAATTAGAGCTTAATTGTTAAAGCAAATTGAGGAGAAATTGAAAAGTAGTATACCTAGATTAGGATCAAACAACAATTGAGATGGTAGGGCACTCAAATTATTTTAGATTGGTGAAATGACCGGAGATTAAATCATATAATAACAAAAAATATAGAATGAAAAGACTTGAAACCCTAAAAATTGACTAATCGCGATACCTTCAAAGAACCAATAGGGAGGCGGCCAAAATCTATGGATGGCCGGTAATCTATGCTTGAGTACGTCGGCGATCTCTCCCATCGGCGCCTCCACTATCGCCATCCTCAGTTTCCATGTCCATTCCTCCATTTCCAACTCGAACGACGACGGGCTCAGCCAGAAGAACAGAAACTTCGCCGCCAGCTATGACGTCATCGCCCCATCTCTACCCACGTCGAGGCAAGCCACTCCAGGATACCACTTAGAGCCGATTTTCATAAATGGAATGTTGAAGACTCAATTGAATTTGATCAGGGAGTAAGAGAGACAAAAGCGTTCTCTTGTGGAGGCGTGAATAAGAGAGAGAAGTAGATTGAACGATTTTACAACTTTTTTTATGAAAACGTGGGGTTAACAGTTCCGAAAAAGGAAAAGAACAAATATGAAAATAAATTTAAATTAAAAGGGCTGAAAGAGGTGCCACTTGAAGAAGAAGGAGGATAAGGGAGTTTGCTTTAATTATAATAGTGTAGTATTCGTACCCTGTACGGGTGAACCTATTTTAGTAATTTTAAGAAAATATATATTATTCATATTGTTTAGGAATTATATAAATGGAAGATTGAAATAACAATAAATTTGTTGTTTAAAAACAATATATTCAACATTTTATTGTTAATTATATAACTCGTACAAATATATTATATTTCATTCATACTAATTCTCATATTTGTTGTTAAGTATATTGTTGTTTAATCAATAAAATGTGATACAAAATAATTTTGATGAAAATTAAATAAAGATCATTTTCAATTTATTGATTACAAGGTATTAATTCATCAATGAGTCATCCATAAACTTATTTGGAACAAAAAATATTGACTCTTTAATATATGTTAGCTTCAACTATTCTATTATATTTTCCTTCATTTCCATATTGATGATGCTCATCATCAATCAAGTTGGACGAAACACGTTATCGTAAATCAATATTATATAGAGAGAATGCAATGCAATTTGCTTCGAAAGCTCAAATTCTAATTAATGAGTATAATTCATACTATTTATTTAGTCACATTGGTGATATGCTATTTATCTAGACGAATTAGATGGATGGATAGATAGTTATATTTAATAGAAAGTATTGAAAAAAAAACTATTTAACTGACAATCTTAAGCAAAAAAAAAAATAGTGAGAAAATAAATTAATAAAGTAAAAAATATGGTTCGATCAGACCAAAGAAAATCTTAACAAGAAAATTTATCTTATAAATTGTGAATAATTAATAGGTAATAAATAAGAAGATGCAAAAAAAACTACGGTCAAATTTAGTTAGTTCAATTGTCAAAAATTGTGATACCCCGTATTTTTATAAGGTTATTTTGGGAATTTTGAAATTTTCCCGAGTACCCGTTGTGTACGTCGGATTTAATTCAGGTAGCTTGAGACATTCTGTATTGTGCTCTGTATCTGTAATATTTTTCTCAGTGAAATAATATACAGACATCATGCCTTGGATTTTATATTGTCGTTCGCGTACGATAATTTTTTTCTCGGTTTATCGTCAAGCTCGTTCAAAGCCGAATGGGCGGGAAAAGGGGGAAACGGCGACCGCCGTGGTTGGGCCCGAGAAGTCAACGTGTCAGCTTCTAGTTGGCCGCGACAGGCCTAGCGACGGCAACCGCCGCATTTACGGCGACCGCCGCGTGCCCGCCGCAGGCAAAATTACGGCGACCGCCGTGATTGTCCAGTGGGCATTGCCGGTCGGTCGCCGGTGTCGTTCGAGGCGCGCTGTTGCGTCGTTTGCCGCGTCTGAGGGTTTGCAGATCACTCCTTGGGGTTTGCCTATAAATAGACGAGCTTGGGCATGGGTTTTGGGTCATCTACAACCCTGAATCGCTGCCAAATTCGCCTCTCGCCGGAGTTGTGTTTTCGCCGGAATTTGAAGGTCTCGCCGGTGTTGCTTTGGTGTGGTTCCTGAGTGCCTTTGTGAAGCTTTTGGTTAGCCTTGGAGGTTAGAAGCCAAAGCAAGTCGAAGGAGGCCGAACCGCTCGTGTTTTGGGGTGAGATTTCTCTCGTTTCAGTCGGCCGTGTTCTTCACGGCGACCGCCGTGTTCTTCACGGCGACCGCCGCCAAGAACAGCGACCGCCGCCAGTGCCCAGAACGCCTTTGTGGCTTTGGCTTGGTCGGTTGTCGTCGTGGCGTCTTTCCTTTCGTGTTCTTTCGCCGTGTTTAGATTCGTATTGTTTATGTCGGATCTAACTTAGGGTTCCTTTTATGGGTCGACTCGAAGGTTGTTGTGCTGTCAGAACTATACTGTGTCGAGCCCGGAATCCAGTTGACGTCTTTAGACTATTATGCGGAGTAAGGCAAGTGGCGGTTCGCTCTTGCTCATTCGTTCCATATTTACATTAATTATCAGTAGTTTATCTGAGTAATTAATTTGGAATGAATATTCTGTTTGTCTGGAAACGGTTTTGATAAACTATTTTGAAAACCATATAATAGGTTGTATATCTGTTAGAACAACGCTATTATCTGTGATCGCCTTTCGGGCCTTTATGTGGATTTATCCTGTAACTGTTGTTGTGCTGTAACTGTTTAGTTAGCACTGTTTAATAGGAACGTTACTCGGACTCTGTCCAGTCGTTTCTTTATAATCTGGTATCGGGATGGCTCATCCCCATCTGGTACTATTCTATGATCATGATCGGTCTCTTACACATGTGTGTAGAGACAGGACACTTAGCTGGTGTCACAAACCTTTCGGTATACGTCACTCTCGACGAAACGTATACTAAGATGTGTCGTCCCATTGGTAGGGTACACATGTAAAAGTCTATAATGTGATGTGTGTTTTTGAAACATAAATCAGATAAGTGCTACCTTGACGCACATAATTAATACACCTTGGGCGAGTAGTGCAGCTAAGTTATAGTGCAGCTAGGAAAACTCGTCTTGACTTGAATGTAGTACGTTCTCTTTCCAATCTGGATTCGCTGTAGGCGATGAGGTTGGTCGTGAACCGAAGCATCTCAGTCAGTTTTAAATCATTGTTGTATGATTCTGTAACTTTCCAGATTTGTCATACTTCCTTAAAGACTCATTTCAGTTGGAGTCTTCTTTCGAGTCGATTTCTGTGAAGATTCAGTCTTCCAGAATCTTCTCTTGTGCATACCTCTTGTTTATTCCAGTAGGAGTATGGTGGTTGACTAGCGTACTCGATTATTATTCGAGGGACGAAGAGTCTAACCTAATACAACTACTTCGAACCATTCTGCTTTGTTCCCTTGCTAGTCTATTCATTTGGACTAACCAACCAATATTTTCCCTTGCATGGTTGGCTGGTGTCATCCGTTCGTTTCGGCACATCAGCTAAGAAGTAGCTCAGAAGATTAGAAGGACTATGGAGTCGGCGGTGGTTTTTGAATGTTTTAATTATTTCTTTAATCACGTTATGATCCTTTGGAGAATAACTCCGTTTGTAATATACTTTCTTAGTCTTCCGCTGTGATTGGTTTAAACTATGTTTTGACCTATTCGGGATTGGGTTGTAATCCCGTAACTCTTGTTTCCTCAACAATGTTATGTTTTGGAACTTAATGCTTGATCTTTGTGTATCAATCGCATTTCATAAATTGTATTTATTTGGTAAAGCCTTGGGTGATCTCGGTAAGGAACACTGGGGTCACTGGCGGTAATACATTTCCAAAAGGGTTAAGTTTTGGGGGTGTTACAGTTGTGGTATCAGAGCAAAACGTTTTTAAAACGGGTTTGGAATTTTTATAAACCATTTAACCATTTTCGAAATGCTTTAAAGAGGGCTCTGAGTTTTCATTCTGAAAAGAATTTCAAAACACCGTTCATAGTCATGTCTTCTTTATAGTCTGATATAGTAAGCTTGCTTCTATGTCTAGAAAGACTAATTCCTTCCTTATTGTTCGATAGGATGGGTGTCTGCTTTTCTATTGGTAGGGGGTCGGAAGACGCCAAGTCGGATCAGCCGAGGCTAGATTTTCCGTTACCTCAGCGATGTTTCGAGGTTGGGGGCCCGAGTAGCCCACCCGAAGACGTCAAGCACGTTCTCCCCGAGTCAGTTGTCCTTGTAGCCAGGAATGCTATGGTCCCTAGACCTGCACCTGTGCCGCTACCAAGGGTGGAGGGAGTACAGGAATGGGAGCAGGAAGACGAGTTGTCAAGGTATGAACAAGGGGTTTACCAAGACGACTTTCTACTGAGACCAATTCCCGAGGAGATCGAGTATGAGGAGGAGGAAGAGGAGATGCTTGAGCAAGATCATGTCGAGGACGAGGATATGATCGAGGATGATTCCGAGGATGAGGATCCCATCGAGGATGATCCCGAGGATGAGGATCCCATCGAGAATGATCCCGAGGATGAGGATCCCATCGAGGATGATCCCGAGGATGAGGATCCCATAGAGGATGATCCAGAAGAGGATCCAGAGTTGGACCTAGGAGGGCAGAATCAGGAGCCCGATACAGGATTGTCACCAGTGCCAGAGTACGCACCCATGTCAGAAGCTGATTGGGAGGCACTGTATACCGAGTACGGTATTGGGAGAAGTGACAGGGAATATCAGCCTATCCCTACTCCAAGGAGATGGAGGTCGGAATCCGAGCTGCAGGAGATTCTCCGCCAGAGCGAGGTAATCTCCGCAGAACAGCAGCGTCAGAGGGATGAGCTGATCGTCAGTACTCAGAGGAGGGCTGGAATAGGAGGACCAGTCATGGACGACCCATACTTTACCATGACTGAGCTAGGACTATATGCTTCAGGGTCAAGCAGGGTGCGAAACCCATCGCCAGAGCTCGATGGTGAGCCTAGCCCGAAGAGACCATGCACGAGTAGCCAGTCGTATAGGAGACATTTTGGAACGCCTTGAGGAGGAATGGCGTTGCCTATCGTAGTAGTTTCGTTTCTTAGTATTCCAAGTTGTACTTTGTGTAATATTTCAGTATTGCGGCAAGTACTCTGAGAAACACTTATATCTTCGAGCAATGTTGTCCAAACGCTCGAATGATAAACTTATGTGTAACTTGTGTAAGAATTCGAAGGTTCATCTATAAAATACCAAGTTGATCTATTCTGAGTAATTTATTTACGTTGGTATATTGCATAAGTATATTGCATAATATTAATGTATTGAATGCTTGGAATTTGATCGGTAAATAGATGGTGAACCCAAGAAGCACGAGAAACTCGACTCGAGCCGGTGCTGGGACTAGCCAAAACCCCAGACCAGCAGGAAGAGGTGTTCAGGATGAACACGAGTCTGAGTCTCGCGTCCAGCAGAGGCGTGAAGGTCAGGATCAGACCCAGGCGCCGACGCTATTTGACGCTGCAGCTGTTGAGGCGATCTGTGGAATCGTGATGCAGGCAATTACAGATGTCTTGAGACCAAGTGCGCCTCAAGCACAAGAAGTGCCTATTCACGCAGCGGTTCCTGATGTTGTGGAACCCAGAAACCCCGTGATACAGGAGACTGCCGTCAGAGCGAGGGACAGCTATGGTCGCGCTCTTAAGACCATTACTTCCATGAGACCCGACTGCTATAACGGGAAAGGGGAGCCAGTGGCAGTGACTCATTGGTTCTCCCATATGGAGAGGTTGTTCAGGAACGTGGAGTGTACGGAGGCCGAGAAGGTCCATATCGCTTCTCTTCAGCTGAAGGAGGAGGCTAGCGAGTGGTGGGAGAGCACTGGTTTGGCTGAGAGCCCAGTGTTGACTTGGTCGATGTTCAAGACCAAGATGGTTGATCGCTTTTTCTCTCGTGCTATGAGAGAGGAGAAGCATAAAGAGTTCTTGTACCCTCAGACTGATGGTCTGAGAGTGACCGAGTTGGCATCTAAGTTCAACCATCTTCTACAGTACGCCACTGCCGAGATCACCAACGAGGCTCAAAAGATCTGATACTTCCACGAGTGGATGAACCCGGATATCAAGCCATTAATGGTGCACCACACATGCTCTACCTTGGAGCAGTATGTGGATTGTGCCTATAAGCTGGAGGTAACTCTCGAGGAGTCGACCAAGAGGCGCAACCGATAGAAGTCGATGTAGAATCAGAACCAGGGAGGTGGCTTTAAGCGCCCTGCGCCACCGTCTAACTTTGCCACATCCGGCCGAGCTAAGACGGAGATGACGCAAGGAGGATCGACTCAGCAGTCAGGGCAGACCAGGAGTACAGTTCAGTGTTATAACTGCGGTACTGCTGGGCACAAGAGCACTGAGTGTCGGAAGGAGAATAGGCCATGCTTTGGGTGTGGACGTGAAGGTCATCTGCAAAAGTTCTGCAAGCAGGGGAAGCAGAAGGGAGTAGAGTCGCAACAAGGGTCAGTTCATCAGAGCAACCGACCTAGGTTTAAGCCTGCCGAGACTCCTAGCCCTTCAGTGCAGACGACTGCTCAGAACAGGGGAAAGGCCCCAGCTGTTTCTGGAAGTCAGGGTCAACGCTTGTACGAGATGCGTGAGGCAGATGGACCCAACGCTCCGATTGCTCAAGGTACTCTATACCTTCACTCTACTTCAGTGTGCATTCTGTTTGATTCTGGTGCTACGCATTCCTTTATTTCGGATAGCTGTGTTAGCAAGTTAGACTTAGTGTGCAACGATTCGTGCGACCCTTTTGTCGTTAATCTTCCTAATGGAGAACGTTTGGTGGGAACCAAGCATTTGTCCGACTTTCCGATTACCATTCAGGGTAAGGAATTCGAGGCAGATTTAATCTGCATAGCCATGGCTCCATACGACATTATTCTCTGTATGGATTGGCTGATGCGTCACAAGACGGTGATCGACTTTAGTTCAAGAACGGTGACGGTTTCATCCGGGGGCCAATTCGTGTGCAAGTTCAAAGGTCGAAATGACGCTGATAACGGCAAGCTGATCAATGCGATGGCTGCGTTTAAGCTACTACGACAAGGATGTGTCGGGTACCTTTGCTACTTGGATTCGCCTGAGAAGGATGGACCTGAGGTTCTTGATATTCCTGTAGTTAGGGAGTTTTCGGATGTCTTTCCGGAAGAAATTCTAGGATTACCCCCGAACCGTGACGTAGAGTTTTCAATTGATCTCGAGCCTGGTACGGCGCCGATTTCCAAATCACCGTATCGGATGGCTCCAGCTGAGATGCAAGAGTTGAAGAATCAACTTGAAGATCTTCTTGACAAAGGTTATGTCAGGCCGAGTGCATCGCCGTGGGGTGCTCCGGTACTATTCGTCAAAAAGAAGGACGGATCGTTCCGACTTTGTATCGACTATCGAGAGTTGAACAAGGTGACGATCAAAAACAAGTATCCTTTGCCTAGGATTGATGACTTGTTGGACCAGTTGCAGGGAGCAAAGGTTTTCTCCAAGATCGACTTGAGATCTGGATATCACCAACTTAGGATTCGTGAGCAGGACATTCCTAGAACTGTGTTCAGGACCAGCTATGGTCATTACGAGTTCGTAGTGATGCCTTTTGGGCTTACAAATGCTCCAGCTGTCTTTATGGATTTGATGAACCGATGTTTTCACCAATACTTGGATAAGTTCGTGGTGGTTTTCATCGACGACATCTTGATCTACTCTCCGAATGAAGAAGTCCACGAGGAACATCTACGGATTTCCTTGCCAATCCTTAGACAACATCAGCTTTATGCTAAACTGTCTAAGTGTGAATTCTGGATAAAGGAAGTGGCTTTCTTAGGCCACGTGATCAATATAAATGGGGTTATGGTTGATCCCCAAAAGATTGAAGCGGTGGCCAAATGGACACAGCCCCAGAATGTGAAGGAGGTGCGCAGTTTTCTTGGACTTGCCGGGTATTATAGAAGGTTTGTAGAAGGATTTTCAAAGATCGCTCTACCGATGACCAATCTACTCCGCAAAGTCCACAAGAAGTTTGTCTGGAATGACAAGTGCGAGGTCAGTTTCCAGGAGTTGAAGCGATGGTTGACCTCGGCACCCATGTTAGCACTCCCAGAGGGGAATGACGATTATGTGGTCTATAGTGATGCTTCCAAGTGTGGTCTCGGTTGTGTTTTGATGCAAAGGGGCAGAGTCATTGCTTACGCATCTAGACAACTCAAGACTTACGAAGAAAACTATCCGACCCATGATCTTGAGTTAGCAGCGGTTGTCTTTGCGCTGAAGATTTGGAGGCATTACCTCTACGGTATAAGATGCCAAGTCTTCACCGACCACAAAAGTCTCAAGTATATATTTACTCAGAACGAGTTAAATATGAGACAACGCCGCTGGCTAGAGTTGCTCAAGGACTACGACATGGAGTTGTTGTATCATCCGGGCAAGGCTAATGTAGTAGCTGATGCACTAAGCCGGAAGACAACGCATGAGACTGTAGTTGCTCTACTTACTGCTCAAACCAAGCTAAACCAAGAGTCATGCGACATTGAAGTCTTATATGACCAGCGTAGAGGGTACCTGAGTATGATGGAGATTCAGGCTACACTGCTGGATCAGATCAAAGAAAAGCAAGTCGATGATATCATCTTGGTGAAGTTAAGCAGTGAAGTGATAGATGGGAAGGCTCCCAGCTTTGTGGTTCAGGACGATGGATCACTTTGGTTTCAGGATCGGATCTGTGTGCCTGACACAGAGGGTCTTCGTCAGTTGGTGATGAGAGAAGCTCATTCATTTGCTTATTCTGTGCATCCTGGCTCTAGCAAGATGTACAAGGATCTCATGAAGAAGTTTTGGTGGCCAAACATGAAGTGGAACGTAGCAGACTTTGTGGCAAGGTGCTTAACTTGCCAAAAAGTCAAGATCGAACACCGCAGACCAGGTGGTGAGATGCTACCTCTCCCCGTGCCAGAATGGAAATGGGAGGACATTTCCATGGACTTCGTCACTGGGCTACCCAAGACTCGAAGTCAGAGAGATGATATCTGGGTAATTGTGGATAGGCTTACGAAGAGTGCTCATTTCATAGCCATCAAGACCACATGGGAAACCCAAAAGCTAGCCGAAGTTTACCAGAAGGAGATTGTCCGCTTACATGGCATTCCTAAGACCATTGTATCGGACCGAGATGGCCGTTTCATGTCAAGATTCTGGAAGGAACTTCATAAGGCTATGGGAACCGAGTTGAGGTTCAGTACAGCGTTTCATCCTCAAACAGATGGCCAGTCTGAAAGGACCATCCAGACTCTGGAGGATATGCTTAGAGCTTGCGTGCTCGATCGTCCGACTAGCTGGGAGGATAGCTTGAGTCTGATTGAGTTCACGTACAATAATAGCTGGCATGCTACAATCAAGATGGCTCCGTTTGAAGCTTTGTATGGTCGCAGATGCAGATCTCCGATTTGTTGGGATGATAATGCCGACAAAATTCTGCTTGGACCAGAGTTGGTCGAAAGGACGGCTTCAGACATTGCTTTGATCGGACAAAGAATGTTGACCGCTCAGAGTCGACAGAAGTCCTACGTAGATCGGAAGCGCAGGACTGTCGAGTTCGAGGTCGGTGACAAGGTTTTTGTCAAGGTATCGCCATCCAAAGGAGTTTTCAGATTTGGTAAGCGTGGGAAGCTTAACCCTCGCTACGTGGGACCATTCGAGATTTTGGATAGAGTGGGATCTCTAGCGTACCGCTTGGCGTTGCCGCCATCGGCTCACCCGGTGTATAACGTGTTCCACGTATCTTTACTCAGAAAGTATGTACCAGATGAATCTCATGTGCTTAGTTATGAAGACATCGAGATTCAAACTAATGGTACTTATGAAGAGTTGCCCGTGCGCATTTTGGAGCGTCGGGAGAAGCATTTGCGCAACAAGATCGTACCATTGGTACGAGTGCTGTGGTCCAAGTCAGGGACCGAAGAAGTTACTTGGGAGACGTGGGAAACCGAGTCAGATATGCTCAGGCGTTTTCCCGAGTTATTCTCGACCTAAGTTTCGGGGTCGAAACTTCTTGTAAGGGGGAGGAGATGTGATACCCCGTATTTTTGTAAGGTTATTTTGGGAATTATGGAATTTTCCCGAGTACCCGTTGTGTACGTCGGATTTAATTCAGGTAGCTTGAGACATTCTGTAATGTGCTCTGTATCTGTAATATTTTTCTCAGTGAAATAATATACAGACATCATGCCTTGGATTTTATATTGTCGTTCGCGTACGATAATTTTTATCCCGGTTTATCGTCAAGCTCGTTCAAAGCCGAATGGGCGGGAAAAGGGGGAAACGGCGACCATCGTTCAGAAACGGCGACCACCGTGGTTGGGCCCGAGAAGTCACCGTGTCAGCTTCTAGTTGGCCGCGACAGGCCTAGCGACGGCGACCGCCGCGTGCCCGCCGCAGGCAAAATTACGGCGACCGCCGTGATTGTCCAGTGGGCATTGCCCGCCGGTCGCCGGTGTCGTTCGAGGCGCGCCGTTGCGTCGTTTGCCGCGTCTGAGGGTTTGCAGATCACTCCTTGGGGTTTGCCTATAAATAGACGAGCTTGGGCATGGGTTTTGGGTCATCTATAACCCCGAATCGCTGCCAAATTCGCCTCTCGCCGGAGTTGTGTTTTCGCCAGAATTTGAAGGTCTCGCCGGTGTTGCTTTGGTGTGGTTCCTGAGTGCCTTTGTGAAGCTTTTGGTTAGCCTTGGAGGTTAGAAGCCAAAGCAAGTCGAAGGAGGCCGAACCGCTCGTGTTTTGGGGTGAGATTTCTCTCGTTTCAGTCGGCCGTGTTCTTCACGGCGACCACCGTGTTCTTCACGGCGACCGCCGCCAAGAACAGCGACCGCCGCCAGTGCCCAGAACGCCTTTGTGGCTTTGGCTTGGTCGGTTGTCGTCGTGGCGTCTTTCCTTTCGTGTTCTTTCGCCGTGTTTAGATTCGTATTGTTTATGTCGGATCTAACTTAGGGTTCCTTTTATGGGTCGACTCGAAGGTTGTTGTGCTGTCAGAACTATACTGTGTCGAGCCCGGAATCCAGTTGACGTCTTTAGACTATTATGCGGAGTAAGGCAAGTGGCGGTTCGCTCTTGCTCATTCGTTCCATATTTACATTAATTATCAGTAGTTTATCTGAGTAATTAATTTGGAATGAATATTCTGTTTGTCTGGAAACGGTTTTGATAAACTGTTTTGAAAACCATATAATAGGTTGTATATCTGTTAGAACAACGCTATTATCTGTGATCGCCTTTCGGGCCTTTATGTGGATTTATCCTGTAACTGTTGTTGTGCTGTAATTGTTTAGTTAGCACTGTTTAATAGGAACGTTACTCGGACTCTGTCCAGTCGTTTCTTTATAATCTGGTATCGGGATGGCTCGTCCCCATCTGGTACTATTCTATGATCATGATCGGTCTCTTACACATGTGTGTAGAGACAGGACACTTAGCTGGTGTCACAAACCTTTCGGTATACGTCACTCTCGACGAAACATATACTAAGATGTGTCGTCCCATTGGTGGGGTACACATGTAAAAGTCTATAATGTGATGTGTGTTTTTGAAACATAAATCAGATAAGTGCTACCTTGACGCACATAATTAATACACCTTGGGCGAGTAGTGCAGCTAAGTTATAGTGCAGCTAGGAAAACTCGTCTTGACTTGAATGTAGTACGTTCTCTTTCCAATCTGGATTCGCTGTAGGCGATGAGGTTGGTCGTGAACCGAAGCATCTCAGTCAGCTTTAAATCATTGTTGTATGATTCTGTAACTTTCCAGATTTGTCATACTTCCTTAAAGACTCATTTCAGCTGGAGTCTTCTTTCGAGTCGATTTCTGTGAAGATTCAGTCTTCCAGAATATTCTCTTGTGCATACCTCTTGTTTATTCCAGTAGGAGTATGGTGGTTGACTAGCATACTCGATTATTATTCGAGGGACGAAGAGTCTAACCTAATACAACTACTTCGAACCATTCTGCTTTGTTCCCTTGCTAGTCTATTCATTTAGACTAACCAACCAATATTTTCCCTTGCATGGTTGGCTGGTGTCATCCGTTCGTTTCGGCACATCAGTTAAGAAGTAGCTCAGAAGATTAGAAGGACTATGGAGTCGGCGATGGTTTTTGAATGTTTTAATTATTTCTTTAATCACGTTATGATCCTTTGGACAATAACTCCGTTTGTAATATACTTTCTTAGTCTTCCGCTGTGATTGGTTTAAACTATGTTTTGACCTATTCGCGATTGGGTTGTAATCCCGTAACTCTTGTTTCCTCAACAATGTTATGTTTTGGAACTTAATGCTTGATCTTTGTGTATCAATCGCATTTCATAAATTGTATTTATTTGGTAAAGCCTTGGGTGATCTCGGTAAGGAACACTAGGGTCACTGACGGTAATACATTTCCAAAAGGGTTAAGTTTTGGGGGTGTTACAAAAATAATTTACTTAAATCAAAAGATAATGAAAAATTAATATTATAATAATAACTCTTAACAACAAAATACTTCAAAATTTACATATTTTATCTTAAAAAATTAAATTATTTTCTTAGTCAACTGAAATTTTAATTGTTTAGTCACTTTTTTCTGTAAGAATGCTTTACTCTTATTCCAAATATTTATATACCATATTTTTTAAATAATAAAAACACCATTTTATGTTTTAGAATATATAGTTTGTTTGTATAATAAGAAATATCACTCTAAATATTGTTACTCTTGTTGTCTTGTTGATGTAAGCCAGGTCAAAATACATATAGTACTTTTAAAATTTTGTTAAATAATTTATTCAAAAAATTATAAAAATGTTAAAATTGTCTGTTAAGATTTGTTAGTTTACAAATTATTAAATAACAGTTGTATTTACAATTTTAAAAAAGTAAAAAAATTATAAAATGTGGGCTCAGAATTGTTCTTATGACTGTAAATGAAAGAGTTTTAATATAGATATTACATATATAATATTCGGCCCATGTGAGGATAAATTTTCTCCGAATAGATGGATAAAATTAAATAAAAATAATATAGGTTTATATAGTACTACTAGTTAAATATAATATTACAAAGAAGGGAAAAAATGTTGAGATTCTATTGTACACTTATCATTGATAAAAATATAATTCATCCAATAAATGTGTAAAAGTCCATTTGTACGCTAATAATTAGAATGAAGTAAAGAATTAATTTGTTAAGATTTGTTGGTTTAATTTTTATAAAAAAATGTTAGATTTAAAATTTGCTAAATTAATGATATTATAATAAATTATAAATTTAAAAGCCCCACAATTTGAAGGCCCACAATAATTTTGATGACTTTTTATATGATAGATTTAATACATATATATATATATAAATATAGATTTTGCTAAATATTTCACATAATAATAAATAAAAATATTTAAAAAACTAAACAATATAGCTTCAACAACCTCCTAAAAACACTCTCATGACTCTAAAGGAAAGAGTTTTAGGCCTTGTTTGACAACCTATTTATCAAGGTATTATTTCAAAAAATACTTTTTTTACCCCTTTCACCATTTTCATAACACCCAATTTTTAAATTTTAAAAACAACTTTTCTAAAAAAGTATTTTTTAACTAAAAATGTCTTTATAAATACCCTCATCAAACAAACCCTTAATATATATATATATATATATATATATATATATATATATATATATATATATATATATATATATATATATATATATATATATATATATATATACTAGGTTTTGTGCAAATAATCAAATATTACTGGAAACTCGTCGTTTTGTTTTGATCGATTGACAAAACGCAACGGTAACAAGGTTAGAGTTAGTACGCGGGTTCGTACAGAGAACACAGTCGCACACTCGCCCCTTCATATCTTGGTTTTTAGGGTTTTAAACCTGTCTACTACCATCCGCTTCAAACAGCACAAAGCTCCCGCACAAAGAGAAGAATCGATCAAGCTCCACAATTTGCAGCCATGGCGAGCACCAAAGTCCAGAGGATTATGACCCAGCCCATCGTAATCTCCATCTCTTAATTTCTTTGCCTCCTTACTCTTCTTCCCTGCAGCTACTAACTTTTACTCTGTTTTTTCTTCTTCTAATTGGTGCTTTCCCTGTCGATTTCATCAGAATCTCATCTTCAGATTTCTGCAAAGCAAAGCTCGTATCCAGATTTGGCTGTTTGAGCAGAAGGATATGAGGATTGAAGGTCGCATCATTGTAAGTATACTTAGTTGTTACTTTGACACAAATGCTCAATTGGTTAATAGACAGTATCGTAGTCGTGGTTTTTAGGGTTTATTCACTGTTTGGATTCTTTCAATTCTGTAGTGTGTACAAGCATAGAATACCCTCGTTTCCAGTCCGTGGTTCCCGTTTCTCCCTAGCTTTATTGTCTTTTGGGGCCTGAGCACATAAATCTAGGGTAAATTACGCAAAATCCAAAGATTTTAATGCATTGGAAAAGGGATTGTTGATTTGCAAATGAACACATTAGAGGTTTTAAATGGAATCTTTGTTTCTACAGGTAATTTCATGCTAAGGTTAAGTAATGTGTGGTTTGGTGTAAGTTACCCAAAATCCTAACCCTTCTCTCATCCTGCTTATGCAGAGTTATAGTAGACGAGTAGTGGTTATTGTGTAGAATATTGCTTAGGCAGCTGCTTCTGTACTTTTATCTCATGAAATTTTTTCATTAGGGACTTCTTTGATGTTACTGATTGACATTACAGTGCTGCATTATAGGAACATTTTAATCTTGTTTTTCCAAAAAAACAAAGTGTACATAGGATGATAGGATTCACTAGAAGCAAGGAGAGATAAGTTTGCTATTCTTCAGTTGACATCATTTTTTCTTTAAAAAAAATTTAAATGCAATACAACTGCAGATTAGATTAAGATAATAGTGAAAGGTGTAGCCTTTATAGCTTTGTAAGGTCGTGTATTATTGGATAAGGAAAAATGAAGTGTTTGTCGGACTGCTTTCACTTTTCCTTGAAAATTCTTCACCTCCCTATAGTAGGTTGTTATGGTGAGATAATTTCATGCGTGATGGAAAATATAGGTGGGATTTTTATTTTATTTTTCAAGAGAACCTTTTGTTTTATTCTTTACTACACTAGGTTAACTGTGGTATTTGTTCTGATATACGATTTGTCTTGCAGGGATTTGATGAGTACATGAATTTGGTGCTCGAGGATGCTGAAGAGGTGAATGTAAAGAAGAAGACTAGAAAGTCTCTAGGTAAGTCAGAAAGACAATCCTGTTTGATTGTGCCGAGTTCTTTGTCATTCATCTCTAAGCAATGTTGTTATGTGCAGGGAGAATCCTTCTGAAAGGAGACAATATCACTCTCATGATGAACTCGTATGTTAAATTTCTTGCATAATCACTACCCCCTCTTTATTTGACTATTTGTTATTCCCTGTAGATTTATTTCCTTATGCTCTTGAGTGGATTTACTTACTTGCAGGGGTAAATGATCTCCTGGTGAAGGCACTGAAGTGGGTCTTGCTCGTGTAATCCATTGTCACTGATTTGTGTAGTTCCAAAAGCTCTTCCGGGCACATTTTATCCAAAAGACACTGAGAATGCAGGAGATAGTTATTACTAGTTAAGCTTTGTGTCGACAGTGCGGTTCTGCCGCGTAACATCATGTAACTCTTTTGGCTTTGTCAACTTTTGAAGTGATAGATTGAGTATATCTTTTTTCTGTGCATTTCTTCTTTCTTTCTCGTGATTTTTGTTGCTCCTCGTCGCTTGCTTACCTTCCTACTCCAGAGTTTAGGTCTGCTTGTCTGACCTTTTTCATCAAAAAAATGAAGCTTGAGTGATAATTTCTCCGAAGAAGTTTCAGTAGCTTTGCATTTGGCTTTTGAGTTTTGATGACCAAAAAGATATATCTTTGTTTGATTGATATTCGGGCCTTGGGAGGAATTGGTCTGTTTAAAACCTGATGCAAATGTACACTACAAAATAGTCCTCGTTTGGCTTTGCCATGAGGATGTTCATCCAATTTTTGTCAGTCTGCTTTCTGTTCAATGGCAGTGGAGTACCAATCTTGATTTGCACTAGAGATACTCAAAAGCTACAATTAGCTTGTCGTATAAAGACAACCAACCCATCAAGGACTATCAATTGAAGAACAAAAATCTGATGTGACAAAGGGAGTACAACCTGTGAAGCACGGACACGCCTAGGAAGGACACGGCCAAGAAGCGAAGACGCGGGGAAGCTCCAGGACACGACCAAGAAGCGGCCGGACACGGTCAAGACACCGTCAACATCTCGGACACGGTCAAGACACTCCCGTACACAAAATATAATGTTTTGATAAGTTTAAAAAAATTCTTCTTTCAGTTTTAACCGTAAGTAGTAGCACGACTCTTCTCTTCTTCGCTCCTCACCACCAGTCGTCGCTCCTCACCAGTGCTGTCGGCGTCCAGCCTTCGCCCACCGCCGTCGTCGTCCATTGTTAAGAATACTAACCATTTTTTATGTCATTGGATATTATTTATGTATCTCTTATGAATGTCAGTATATTCTTCTTTACAAGAGCTTTAAAATGAATTATAATTTAATTTATATTGTCGTGTCCCATCGTTTCTGTTTTTTCCATTTTTTCTATTTTTTGGGTTTGCCGCTTCCCCGTATCCGTGCTTCAGAGAGTACAACTGTAAAGGAGAGATGTATCATTCCGTTATGAAACTTCCTCCACCAAGAACACCTGTGTACAGTATAGTTTGCAATAATATCCCATATTTGAACACAAGCTCACTGCATAAATCACTATTAAACGCAAGTTCTAGTACGAGCAAGATAAGACTTATTTGACATAAATTGATTCAACAATTCATAATCACAAAAACTCTTTCTGTATGACTTCCATGTATATTTGTAAGTCCTTTGTAAATTTAAATGAAATTGATGTGATATTTAGTTTTGGAGTTCAATTTTAAGCCCATCGAGTCTCTGACAATGGAGCGTAGGCGATCCCCATCCTAGGCTCCGGGACAATTACATATGGGAATGTCATTAGGCTGCTGTTTTGCAAGCACATAAGTCCTATTGAAACTTGACACAACCGAGTCTTGTTTGCTTGTCTATTTCTGGAAGGGCACATGAAAGTAAAGATTCATGGGAAAACTTAAGAGGTCATACTATCTAAAGATGCAAAATTTGCCCTTCAATGAAAGGTAAACAAGCTGAGAAGTTGATTCCTCAAATCAATCCTTGGCGCTGTAGGTCAGTGTATGTTTTCTTGTTGTATATATTACCCTCTTGATCTTCATATTCTTCCTCGAGTTCTGGGCGCCACTTGTTTAC
Organism: Rheum nobile; assembly: GCA_027886185.1. Lineage (NCBI taxonomy): Eukaryota > Viridiplantae > Streptophyta > Magnoliopsida > Caryophyllales > Polygonaceae > Rheum > Rheum nobile. The sequence continues at coordinate 6,598,050 of WOAB01000020.1, forward strand.
ACCTTGCCTTGACCGAATTCTATCCCACAACCTCTTTGCATCCTATAACAACAACACAGTCTTAGAAGTGCTAAACTTGATAGGATATCATCATCAAGAAGCAGAAATGTGCATAGACAATAATATGTAAAAAGGATTCCATGTCACAAAATGAATCTGACAATACCTCAATTGATGTGATTTCATTGAAGTTCTTCGTGTTGGGAATCCCAAGGCAACGCATTCCATACTGATGACGCCATTCCTTAAAATGCCTCTCAAAAGCTCTACGGCCCCAGTAACTATGGTTCCCACATATTTCACACTTGAACTCCTAGTAAAACAAAACAAGACAGCTGAGCTGAGTCATGCAATGTAGGTTACCCAAGGTCAAATTGATAAGAGTTAATAGTACAAACATACCTGACCAAGACCATGAAGTTTATACAGCCAATAAGGTATAGGCTTCCCGTCCCATCCCATTGGCAGCTTCAAAGGGTTATATATTTGTTGGTCATCATCATCACTTTCGGTGTCAGCTTGTACCTCATCCTGTACATGATTTAAAAAATCCAAAAGTTCGTCATTACATAGAGAATTTACACATCAAACACCCCAAGTTACAAACCATATGATGAACAAGAAGATGGTAAGCCAGTATACAAAAAAATAGGATATATTCTCTGAGCATAGAGCAAATCATTTTTTTTAGTTTTATCTATCAAATAAGAACAAAGAGCACATCTGTGCTGGCAATTAGCATATTTGTTACCCTTCTAGCAAATAAGAATCTCCACTAGGACCACTACAGTCTCGACAGTAGTGTAGTAACAAACTATCTATGATGGATTCATCCACGGTAATTCTAGTAGCAGCACCCAAAAGCAGCCAATACTGCATAAGTGGAACAAAGATGATGTCCTAATGCTGATGTTCATGCACAGAATGGAAAATGATCATGGAATTAAGTACTTAGGTCAATTGAATAAGATATAACATACCTCCTCACGTTCAGCTTCCATTTCTTCATAAGTCAAAGAATGTTTCTTTTCAGCATTTTCTTTTGTTCTCACGATTGTCTGCAAATTTCACATGAGAAGTTGAATACCCCATGTATACATCCCCAAACCCAAATCTCATTGTTCACCAAAAAAACAAGGTCAAGGAAGGATGGACATCTATGAGTATTGGAACTAGGAAAAGTATGCTAACCTCCTGTAATAATTCACAAAGTTTTTTCATTTGGATTTCCAAAAGGGCAATTTCTTTGGAATTTTCTTGTTTAGAAGTGAGCGCATCACCATTCTGCATAGTACCACGAGAAGTTTTGGCAAAATGTTTCTTGTCCAACTTCTCAAGAGGAGTGTTCTGCAACAAGGAACAATAATTAGGGGAACAAGCACCAATCCTCAGGAATCAATTTTCAATAATAATGATAGATCTTTGAGGCCAAATACTCCATAATTAAGAAGGCTATGCAGGTTGAAGTAAACTGCTGATCTCCACTGTGACAAAACACTTGATGACTTAAGGGGGATGCAATGAGAAATGGATAGTAGGACAGGGGAAGGGAAGTAAAATAGTATAGTTATGTATATGTGCTTGTTTATCAATTGGGTGTAAGCGGAAGAGGGTCAATATGATTCCTAATTATTATTCCCATGTGGGAAGGGAATCAAGCAGAGGGAAAAGGGATTTGTGATGATATGATTTACTAATGAAGTTTTGAAAAATGAACAATATTATTTTTCATTCCCTTCTCAATGCCATAATTTTACCAAATAACTCCTCTATGGGATCAACCTGAAATCCAAAGAGATCAATCAAGGGCAACCAAGACAAGATAAAAATCACCAAGATAAAAAACAATATCTATCAAGTGAAGGTATAAAGTACCAGCAGGAGATCATTGCCACAAACATGAGGTAACAACCCCCAACTATATATTTTACAGCAATCTTTCAAATTTTATAAACCAGGAATATTCAAGTGGAACATCAAATACAAACCATAATGGTGCTAAGGTGGAAAACTAAAATGATTTAAGCGAGCAACTGATCATCTGAACAAAGTGGAACTAAATGAATACTTCCAGATAGAATTGATTTTTCCTTTCCTACTTCGTTGAAACTTCATAGAAACTGCATATACCTTGGTAAGAAAAAGTCTCTCGGCTCTTTGCTGAACAGTTCCACCTGTTTTTAGCCCTAATGCAGCCAAGGCCTAGCATGAAACAGTAGAGTCAAAAGGCAGTTTCTCACAGTAAAATGTAGTGCTCCAACAAGGCGTCATAGTCCAAAGAAACTAGAGAAGAAAAACGTTTTTAGCTCAATACAAAGCAGTTAGTGCATGTCAAAGCTTTTACCTGAAGAATCCAGGAATATAGTAAATTAAAATGAAACCATTACTGCCCTTCAGCATCAGGAAGTAGCTTCGAGGAAGGTCAAACATTAAACAAAAGAAATTGAACATTCAAAAGAGAACAAAAAATACTAGAAACAAAAATTCCTTGATACGCACTAGACTATTTGCAACACCAACACATAAAATGTGCAGCTAGTCAATGAGTGGCAGCAAATTCCTTGAGACTGCAAAGTAACGAATCTGTATCATATGATCCAGAATTTCGGACACAGCATTTACCTTTTTCTTCATCCATCAACCAACCTGTTATCCTTGTCACAGAAACACTTTAATTATACTCACATGCTTAAGGGCTACTACCTATAGAAGGTTTACAGAAATATAGGAAATAGGAAGTACAAAGTGCATGGATTGACACTCAAGGCTCTTAAGACCTTGAGAACCAGGAGATTCACTATTCATACAACAACATTTATTTAATTTACAACATTTTTGTTGTTCAAGGACATGAGGTCAAGTTGGTTCAAAAACTAAAAGAGCAAGTGATCAAGGTAGAGTTTCCCCAAAAAAAACTTATTATAAAGAAGATTATTACAAATAAATAAAAAATCCTCATTACTAACCTCTTTCAACTTTTCAGGTCCAACTTCTGTCAGCTCTTCCACCGTACTGTAGTAGTCAAGATCAATTAAAGGAACCTCAGAAGACTTATGGACATTCTCTTGTCCCTCACTCTCCCATCCTTGTAAATTTCCATTTGCCCATTGCTCCTCAAATTCAGAGGATACCTGCCAACAAAGTGTAGCATTACATCAGAAAGCTCCGAGATACGGCATACTAAGAATCCCATCTGTTGCAATAAGTCAATTCGACAACAAATTTAGGCCAGTCGAATTATGTATGGTACTTCCGTTTCACATGATATAGATTTTTTACAAACTAAACCTCTGAAGTATAACATTCACCTAAGAAAAATGAACCCCAAGTTTCCAGCAGAAAGCATCTTGATCTGTATTTACGATGAGGTAAAAACATTTGTTTTAATTTAACAAGAGATCAAAGCTTACAGTAAGATAAAACATCCTCCAAAACAAAATGAATTTAATTCAAACAAGAATACTGAGTGCAATTGAGGAGAAGAGAAATGTCTATAAACCAAGTCTACTCTTTATATATTACTATTGCTTTTTCTATTCATGGAGATGCATAAATGTACACAAAAGCTGTCAAAGCACAAGTATTTACTTCTTCAAAACATTATTCAGAATATGGTTAGTATCAAAGCACAAATAGATAGCTAATCAGCGACAGCACAACAGAGGACTTGAACATACACATAGTAGCTAAACATGGATGTTTGCTTGGTCGTTAAGAATCAATAAACATAGTACACATAATAATAAGCAAATTCATTATTGAGAACCACCTTTGAAAAGATTCTATCAAAATCTTTCAAGGGCTCTGTCCGCTCAAGAAAAGAAATTAGGTACTGCAACAGCTCGGACATGTACTCCTTGTATTGTCTGCGAAAAACCCGAGATAAAGACATTATCACGAACTCTTAAGAGAAAATAAAGGCAAAAAACAGAGTTACCCATATCATATAAGTACCTTGTCATTTTAAATTTGCGAGGGATCTTGTCTGGTTGTGAAAAGATATCCAAGTAGGCAGTGTACTCAATAGGCTCTCCGAATTTTGAATTGATATACTTGTTGTAGAACTCATGCAAGTCTAAATATCGTCCAAAGGCTTCCTGGTAAATGCATGCAATATTATTAGCTTCATAGGCTAAAAGCATAAAAAATTGAATATGATATAATTACATAGAATGCTAAATATTCACATCGTTTAGCATATAAAAATCAATCCAGGCAAAAAAGCTATAGATAACGACCTGAAGCTTGATAATGATGGAAACAGACAAAGTATTAGTATCTGTCCATTGAATGAATATCAAATACTGGCACCTATTTACAAGTATCCTCCAGCTACAGATTAAGACAATGCCATTTTGGGGAAAATTCATACTTGTAATATCCTTTTGTAGTTTCAATACTCCTTGACCAGCAAAGGAATTGTAAATCTCTCTTTATGGAGAAAGCGAAAAACAAAGAAAGGCATTACTAATTTTATTAATCCTCCCCTCTAGGGCACTCACACCTTATCTAGAATCTTACATCCCTTGTGAAAAAAATGTTTTTATTGATTTCTCATTTAGAATCATAACTGTACCTAAACAAGGTTGACGGTGTTTCTGTACGCTTTCAGATCGGTTTTCATTTGATCAACAAGAGTAGGTAAAACAATCCGTTCAACTACAGTTTTTTCAGTTTCCCATAACCATGAACCCTAACCGACCCATAAAATCTCATTTCGGTTAGACAAACCATTTTTTAAAACAGAATATTAGTTCTGTCGGCCAAAAAAAGTTACCATTCACGGTCTTTCACTCTTGGTATTCTTAGACACCAAACTATGCTTTCTGTAAAATTAGACCAACAGTAATATTCACTTTCAGAAGACAAAAGTTTCGGAGGCATAAAATTAGTGGACAACACTCTACTGTCTGCAAGGAAAATTCAACCACAAGACACAAAACCAATTATAACCTATGCAATCAGAATCTGTCAAATGGAAATAATTTCAGAAATGATAATAGATTAAAAAAAATACATAACAGCAGCCAGGTTCCTACATGGAGATAAAATGGCAAAGAGGTAACTAACTCAAACAAAAAGAGTTAGACAAGTACCTCCCCACTAAAATCAAGTAGTGGATCCTCCTTGAACATCTGTTCAAATTCTTCATCTGCATTTACAATGCGTGCAGCTGGATGGCGTCTATGGTAGTCCCGAATCTAGGTTATTGAAATTACATTAAAAAATACAGTTTTAGAATTTCAAAAGCTCATCTCCTGTTAAAAAATCAAGCCCTGGGAATAGAAAGGAACTGAGTTGACAACTTGACAATCATAAAAAAACAACTAACCTCCTTCAATCTGTCATAGAAAGCACTGAACACATTAATTCCTGTTGCAGTCTGTCCTCCAAGCGCTGCAATCTCATCCTTCCTAGCGCCATCCTTGTCTTCATATATCTCAATCTTCAATCCATCATACACCACCACCCAATTCTTTATATTAGAACAAGATAGGAAGTTGCATTAGGGTTAGAAAATGGAGAAAGTTAGCAACTGGAAGAATTACGAGTTTATCAGTGGTGGTGATGATGTGCTCGATCATGTTGCTAACTCGATGGCTTTGAAAAAGACGGTCCTTGTTGGAGGCCGGCTCAGCTTGGAGCTCCTTCACGACAAGCCGCTCGAGTCGTTCGACCTCCTCGTGGGAGGAGCGGGTCACCTCTAGAAGAGTCGACGACATCTTCTCGCTTCACTCCGGCAATTCGACACCAAGTTTGCCAAATTAGGGTTCTTCCTAGCAAAATATCGCTTATTACAACCGATTCCAGATGAAAAACCAATTCAAAAGATTCCAAATTGTAACCCTAAAAGCTAGCGAGCGCTGAGTGTTAAATAATGGAGGGAAAGGGGAGGAGAGCTTACCTTGTGGCAGAGACGGTGGCCGCGGGGGTTTGTCGCTCAGCGCAACGGTGCAAGAAAGTAGAAGTGGGTTCCTTGGAGGCAAGGGCGCACGGACACGGCTAACTCTGGCCAGGGCTAGTCGGGTATCCAACTCGATCCGGTTAATTGGATTGGATTTTTTTTTACAGTTTATTCGTCGATACCCTTGAGACAACGAGAAATTCGCGAGTTGCTCTAAAATTTTACATATTTTGTGCAGTATCTTTAATTTTTTTAATTTTTTTTGGCCAAATGTCCATCTTTTAATATTTTTAATTAGAAAATCCAAAAAAAATCCCAAAAAACCCCAATTAAAAGAAGGGTCAGTCTATATGCAAACGAAACGCCGTCTATATGCAAACTGTTTTGTGCGTTAAGGCTAAACGTACAGGCTGGTGCGTTTAGGCTTAACGTACAAGGGACAAAACTGGAATAAAAGTGAAAAAAATATCCAGAATGACACTGTAGCTGTGCGTTAAGCCTTAACGTATGGCACTGTAGCTGTGCGTTAAGGCTTAACGCACATACAAAAAAAAAAAAAAAACTTTTTTTTTGCCCCATAATCATGTAGAGAATTTCAATACGAGTCCGTACATATAAAATTCGTCCAAAACGGACATCGTTTGCCCCTCCAAAAGCCCAAAAAACAAAGCCTTCCTACCCATTTTTTTTACAATTTGGTGTCCGACATATAGCGTAGTGAATTTTTTTGGTTTTTTTTTTTGCATTTTTCTACTATAATTTTGTATAAATTTTAATACGAGTCCGTACATATAAAATATAATGAAATACTATAGTATATAAGTGTAACTATATGAAATATAATAAAATATAGTATATAAGTCTAAGTATACTAGATTTAATGAAATACTATAGTATATAAGCGTAACTATATGAAATATAATAAAATACTATAGTACATAAGTGTAACTATATGAAATTTAATAAAATATTATAATATATAAGTCTAAGTATACTATATTTAATGAAATACTATAGTATATAAGTCTAAGTATACTAGACTTATATACTATAGTATACTAGATTTAATGAAATACTATAGTATTTCATTAAATCTAGTATACTTAGACTTATATACTATAGTATTTCATTATATTTTATATAGTTACACTTATATAGTATAGTATTTCATATAGTTACACTTATGTACTATAATATTTCATTAAATCTAGTATACTTAGACTTATATACTATAGTATTTTATTATATTTCATATAGTTACACTTATCTACTATAGTATTTCATTACATCTAGTATACTTAGACTTATATACTATAGTATTTTATTAAAGTTCATATAATTAAACTTATGTACTATAGTATTTCATTATATTTCATATAGTTACGCTTATATATTATAGTGTTTCATTAAATCTAGTATATTTAGACTTATATACTATAATATTTCATTAAATTTCATATAATTACACTTATGTACTATAATATTTCATTAAATTTCATATAGTTACACTTATGTATTATAGTATTTCATTATATTTCATATAGTTACACTTATGTACTATAGTATTTCATTAAATCTAGTATACTTAGACTTATATATTATAGTGTTTCATTAAATCTAGTATACTTAGACTTATATACTATAGTATTTCATTAAATTTCATATAGTTACACTTATGTACTATAGTATTTCATTAAATTTCATATAGTTACACTTATGTACTATAGTATTTCATTATTTTTCATATAGTTATGCTTATGTACTATAGTATTCCATTAAATCTAGTATACCTAGACTTATATATTATAGTGTTTCATTAAATTTAGTATACTTAGACTTATATACTATAGTATTTCATTATATTTCATATAGTTACACTTATATACTATAGTATTTCATTAAATTTCATCCAATTATACTTATATACTATAGTATTTCATGAAATCTAGTATACTTAGACTTATAAACTATAGTATTTTATTATATTTCATATAGTTATACTTATATACTACAGTATTTCATTATATTTCATATAGTCACACTTATGTACTATAGTATTTCATTGTATTTCATATAGTTACGCTTATGTACTATAGTATTTCATTAAATTTCATATAGTTACACATATGTACTATAGTATTTCATTATATTTTATATAGTTACACTTATGTACAATAGTATTTCATTAAATTTCATATAGTTACACTTATAAACTATAGTATTTCATTATATTTCATATAGTTACACTTATATACTATAGTATTTTATTATATTTCATATAGTTACACTTATGTACTATAGTATTTCATGAAATCTAGTATACTTAGACTTATAAACTATAGTATTTCATTATATTTCATATAGTTATACTTATATACTATAATATTTCATTATATTTCATATAGTCACACTTATGTACTATAGTATTTCATTATATTTCATATAGTTATGCTTATGTACTATAGTATTTCATTATAGTTCATATAGTTACACTTATGTACTATAGTATTTCATGAAATCTAGTATACTTAGACTTATAAACTATAGTATTTCATTATATTTCATATAGTTACACTTATATACTATAGTATTTCATTATATTTAATATAGTCACACTTATGTACTATAGTATTTCATGAAATCTAATATACTTAGACTTATGTACTATAGTATTTCATGAAATCTAGTATACTTAGACTTATAAACTATAGTATTTCATTATATTTCATATAGTCACACTTATGTACTATAATATTTCATTGTATTTCATATAGTTACGCTTATGTACTATAGTATTTCATTAAATTTCATATAGTTATACATATGTACTATAGTATTTCATTAAATTTCATATAGTTACACTTATGTACTATAGTATTTCATTAAATTTCATATAGTTACAGTTATAAACTATAGTATTTTATTATATTTCATATAGTTACACTTATATACTATAGTATTTTATTATATTTCATATAGTTACACTTATGTACTATAGTATTTCATGAAATCTAGTATATACTTAGACTTATAAACTGTAGTAATTCATTATATTTCATACAGTTACACTTATATACTATAGTATTTCATTATATTTCATATAGTCACACTTATGTACTATAGTATTTCATTGTATTTCATATAGTTACGCTTATGTACGTATTTCATTAAATTTCATATAGTTACACATATGTACTATAGTATTTCATTATATTTCATATAGTTACACTTATGTACTATAGTATTTCATTAAATTTCATATAGTTACACTTATAAATTATAGTATTTTATTATATTTCATATAGTTACACTTATATACTATAGTATTTTATTATATTTCATATAGTTACACTTATGTACTATAGTATTTCATGAAATCTAGTATACTTAGACTTATAAACTATAGTATTTCATTATATTTCATATAGTTACACTTATATACTATAATATTTTATTATATTTCATATAGTCACACTTATGTACTATAGTATTTCATTGTATTTCATATAGTTATGCTTATGTACTATAGTATTTTATTATATTTCATATAGTTACACTTATGTACTATAGTATTTCATGAAATCTATTATACTTAGACTTATAAACTATAGTATTTCATTATATTTCATATAGTTACACTTACATACTATAATATTTCATTATATTTCATATAGTCACACTTATGTACTATAGTATTTTATTGTATTTCATATAGTTATGCTTATGTACTATAGTATTTTATTATATTTCATATAATTACACTTATGTACTATAGTATTTCATGAAATATAGTATACTTAGACTTATAAACTATAGTATTTCATTATATTTCATATAGTTACACTTATATACTATAGTATTTCAATATATTTCATATAATCACACTTATGTACTATAGTATTTCATGAAATCTAGTATACTTAGACTTATGTACTATAGTATTTCATTATATTTCATATAGTCACATTTATGTACTATAGTATTTCATTATATTTCATATAGCTACGCTTATGTACTATAGTATTTCATTAAATCTAGTATACCTAGACTTACATATTATAGTGTTTCATTAAATTTAGTATACTTACCCCACTCTCCGTCCATTAGATCTAGGCCAATTCGATATCCATCTCCGTCCAACACGTACCACCCTACCCCACTCTCCGTCCATTAGATCGTTAACGTAATTACAGATTTAAGCCGAACTTTTTATTTTCATTTAATTTATCCACAACTTCAAAACTTGGGTATTTATGGAAAGAGAATTTCGGTTTTTAGCTTTATGGAAATTGAACGATATCTGGGCCAATTCGATATCGTTTTAGGTCAAACTTTATACGATTTCGAAGCTCTTCCCGAGACATTTCCAACCCCTATAAATAAGGCACCTTTTAATGAGTTTTCGGTATCCAATTTAATCCCAAAAGCTCAAGAACCCTAGCTCCGCGGCCGTGTCTGTTCATCAAAGAAATTCGTCGACCACCATCCACCGTTGGAGTCGCCGCTACCACCAAAAGTTGCGTCTGGAAGTTAGCTTCCAAAGCCCCAAGCTCTCACCGCCGATTACCCACCTTCGGTCGCCGCATTAGCTAGAATTTTATATGTCCGTTTTTTGGGCTTTTGGAGGGGCAAACGATGTCCGTTTTGGACGAATTTTATATGTACGGACTCGTATTGAAATTCTCTACATGATTATGGGGCCAATTTTTTTTTTTTGTATGTGCGTTAAGCCTTAACGCACAGTTACAGTGCCATACGTTAAGGCTTAACGCACAGATACAGTGTCATTTTGGGCCTGTCTCCCTTGGCCCATTTCAACCTGTGCGTTATGCCTTAACGTATAGGTGGTATCCCCGAATTTTCCGAAAATGCCTTTTCTGTCCCTTGTGCGTTAAGACATATCGCACCCTATCCGTACGTTAAGGCTTAACGCATATTTTGGTTTGCATTTAGACAATTTTTCGTGTGTATATATCTTTTTCCTTAAAAGAATCATCTTCGTTGTGGTTGTAAATTGATCAGATTCAATTTCACAAAAATATAGTTTTGTCATTCAATGTCGATTTCGTAAGATTTCCCCCCCTTCCCATTCATCTTTTTTTCCAATTGCAAGCAAACTAAGAAGTCACAACCTCCAATCGATCGACACCGTCCACCACCTATCACCTACAATCCTCACCAGATTTAGTACAACCAACCGATCTGTGAACCACCGCTTTATTCTCCGTTCATATTTGTCATCCAGTTTTTCAGATCTAGTTTTGATTTCCGTCAAAGAGTAGCAAAAAATACCCAGAAACTGGCTATCACACCCTTCCCGTACTACTCAAATCACCTATTTCCAAGGAAGAAATGAACAAGAATTTGATTTAATTTAAAATATATGTTTCCTCTTGTACAACTAGCAAGAGATGAGACAAAAAATGGCTAAATCTGAGGCAATGACATCGGTCGGAGAAGAGCGATGGCGACGACAGAAAGGGGAGGCGGTTAGAGGAAAGGGGCGGTGGTCGGAGGAGACTCGAGAGAGGGTGGTGGTCGGAGGAGGAGACTCGGGAGAGGGGCGGCAATTGGAGAAGACTCGGGAGAGGGTCGACAGTCGGACGAGAAGGCAACGTCGGTCGGAGGAGAGGGGCCCTCCTTCAAACCATCGTTTTTTTTTTTTTTTTTTTTTTTTTTTTTTGCTTTTTCTCACCTTTTTCAGTCTTTTTTTTGGGTTTTTTTAATTAAAAAAATAAAAGATGGACATTTGGCAAAAAAAAAAAAAAACTCGAGGGTATCGCGTGAAATAAATAAAATGTTAGGACATCTCGCGAATTTCGCCTTATCTCAGGAGTATCAGGTAAAAAAACCGTTTTTTATATAAAGAAATAAATTGATTTACCGACGTACTGACGTATGATAATCGATATGTCAATAAATCGGCGTCGGACAAACCGGACATGAAACAATAAGTCAAGTAAGTAAATTACGATAAAAGAATTAAAGAGTCTAATCTACATAGGAAGAGAGGTGAGTAAAACACGATCGAAGGAAAACGTCACCAGAAAACGGGCCAAACAAGATTGATCATGCAAAAGTGTTAAATGCACGTGGCCCCTACCTAAATGAGGAATTTTCAGGAGTCTTGACTACCATGATATTGCCCCCACATAATCGAGGGATCTTCAAGAGCATTGAACACGATCACGACCGAAACAACTTAAACCCATACATAAAGTTTCGGACCAGATCGAAAAAACATGGTCCGCTCTGAACCGTATGCATAACGCTACCCTAAAAGGAGCAATTTGATCAGTAGGCTTACCATTTACTATGCCTTAATATTTTATTGAAAATACTATTTCATAATTTTGGAAATCCAATGAAGACTAAAACCCAATTTTTGCATAAATCTTTTTAATAAAACTCACTCAAATGCTCCAAACCTCTACCATTGCTGGCCAAATGGTGAAAGATTTCAAAGGCGATAAGAAAATTATTTGTGATCATTCCCCTAGTGACAAAGCCATTCTGATTAGGGCTAATAATCCTATCAAGTATACCTTTTAACCTATTAGCCAAGACCTTGGAGATAACTTTGTAAGCAACATTACACAAACTAATGGGTCTAAAATCCTTCGTATCTTTTGCATTACTTTTCTTGGAAATTAGCACAATATAAGTATCATTAATGCTAGGATGAAAATCATCTTCATTCAAGAAAAAAATGTACTTCTTTAGTGATCTTACCTCCAACAATATCCCATTAAACTTGGTAGAATAAAGTACACATCGCGTCTGGTCTATGAGACTTCAAGATGCATTGGCTTCAGAGCAATCTCCACCTTCTCCTTTGTAAAACTGCAATCAAGCTCAACCCTCATTTCTTTAGAGATAGACTGATCAACACACTCAAGCACTTGCTCCACATTCTCAGGATTGTTGCTACTAAATAGATTTGAAAAATAGTTGCCCATTATCCTTTCTATTTTTCTCCTCATTATATTCTAACCTAATAGTATCAAACAACTTCTTGATTTTATGGAAGAAACTAGTATTTTTGTCTCCATCTTTGATCCAAATAACTCTACTTATGTGCCTCCATTATTCTTCTTCCTCCCTGATGAGTCCAACAATATCCTTTACTAGTTTCCTTCGCATATGCAATTGATGCATGGTCAAATTCTCTCATTCCATTGTTTTAACTTTTAACTGTGCTCTTTTAGTTTGAAGTAATTGCTTGATGTTCCTCTCCGCATGAGCCCAAGAAGATAACTCAGAAGCACACTTTTGTAATGATGTAAAAGCATCTCTATTACTTTCTTGCCAAGCCTCTTCAACAATTTGTCTATACCTTTCGTGTTGAGTCCAACTTTCCTCAAATTTGAACAATCTGTTGGAACGATAATGTTCCCTCTAGTTTTTATGACGATAAATCCCATTATACTTGATGGTTTTATTGAAACTATGAGTTTCAGGAACAATTCGGAAGACAAAGAACGATGAAAACCATGTGGAAAATCAAAACAGATAATACAAGGCACAACGAAGTCAACAATGGTTTAACGTGCCTGCGCAAACTGAGAAGTTGAGACGCGCGTTAAAGAGAAGGAAAGAACAAGGGAACAACGCCAATGAACGATGTGACATGTGCGTTGTGTGCCTTGTCGAATTTTCTATTCTTGGAAATAAATCTTCAAAGACGTCTTGGGCCACAAGGAACAAGTTTGTTACAGATTTGGTTGTTAGAAAAGATTATGTAAAGATAGTTTAGGAATATTTTTACTTGATTTCCTTAGTTGATACTAGGGTAAATCGGTTGAGTATTTCGAAGGCTATTTATATGGGAAGAAGTGACTATCATAGTCACACAGCCATGAACATTTCCAGAGCAAGAGAATTCGGAGAAGAAGAAGAAGAAAGAGAAGAAACAATTGCAAGTACGAAGCTTTGATAAGTTGAGTACTTGATAGGGTTTTGGGTGTCTAAGGTGTTGTTAGGAACGATACACGTAGAAGTCTAGATATGTAGGAGTAAACTAGATTGAGATAAGACTTGCTCGATTGTAACTCCATTATTAATAACACAAGTAGACATTTGAAATCCTACTAGGATAAAACCTATGGGTAGATATTTTTCTCAGTCAACTAGTTGGTTGATTGAGTTTTTCTCTCTAAGGAACTTTGCTACTGTTAATTTACTATCTGTTACTATATTCCGCTGCCCAAGGAATAATTCTACCGTTTCTTGTACTAACACACTCGATTCTACACAATCTCTTCTTTTTATCTCAAGGTTGCTTTTCTGCCATGATTTTGATATGCAAGTGATCAGATTGCTCCCTTTTAAGATGAACCACTAAAGCTTCATGAAACAAATCCATCCATTCTTTATTAGTAAGGAATCTGTCAAGTCAGCAGTGCACGTTACTTGCTCTCCTATTAACATAAGTAAATGCATAAGACCACTATCATCATAACATCGTTGAAATCCTTCATTTGTTTCAAAGGTCAATCCAATCTTCATTTCTTCTCATTTAGCTCGAGGATAGCCAGGGAAGGTTACACGGATAATCAGTACGCGTTATAATTTCTAAAACCACGCAAACACACATGTGTTATTGCACAATGACACAACGCAACATAATCAATGTGATAATAGCCAAAATTACAATGAAAAAAGATATTGTAAAACAAACACGGGACCGATGACATCCAATTTGTTACACGTTTAGGACATACATTTGTGCTTAATCTAGGTTGGTTTATGCATTTTGTGTTGCATTTGTAGCTAGTTGCATTGTTTTATTTATTATAGAGGTCTACACTAGGAAATGTGTATATTCAGGTACTTGGGTGGATTTTTGGAGCTGTCTATGGATGTTGTTGGAACCTAGGATGTCATCTGGAGGCTAACGGGACGAACCGTGAAGAATTTGGGCCGTAGGTGAACTAAAACAAGAGGCTGTGCGTTTTGGACTGAATCCTTCAAGAGGTCGTGCATTCCACCGCACAGTCGTACATGCGGTGATTTCTCGCTATTAGGCTGTGTACTTTGTCTGTGCATTTTTTGCACGGTTGTGTGTTTTTACTTTGCCTGTGCGTTTTGCCTGTGCGGTTTCATACCTGTAGGATTTTGGCCGTGTGTTTGACCGTGCGTTTTTCGCACAGTCAAGGCACGGGCTGTGTGTTTTACCCGGATGACTTTATTTTTAGAATATGTATAAATACTTCGTTTTAGGTTTTGAGGATGGATCTTTTTTTGCCACCTTTTCTAACTCTCTAGACCTAGTTATTTGTCTCATTTGAAAGATTACAACTTTGGAGATTGTTGTACTGGATTCAAGACTAAGTCTCTCTTTCTCTTTAATCTTGTTTATGATTTCCATTGTTAATATGATTTCTTTGGTTGATCTTGCAATTATGTCTAGCTAATTTTCATATTTCTAGGGTTGGGGTGATCCCAACTATGCGTAGGTAGACTTGTTTGATATTTGCCTGGATGAAAATCTACAACTTTGTTAATTCATTCCTAGATGCTTTATGCCCATATTAGCTTATACGAATTGGATCCTATTAGGTTTTGAAACCGAGAGGTAAAAACATTAATAGGTAGTCAGATAGGGTTTGAGACCGAAAGGTAATAACTTCTATTGGAATCCTAGAAATTGAACCTGAGATTTTATTATTGCGAGAGCGTCTTAATTTCTCTTGTGGATTAATAAGTAATAACTATCATAGAAACCCTAAGATTATGTTGGATTTAGCAAGTCACGAGAGTAGATGTTAATTTAGTTTGACCTTAGATTCTAAGTGCCCATAGGGTCTAGATCTTGATTAGCAAGTCGCGAGAGTGGATGTTAATTGAATATAGGCACATTTACTATCATCTGAGAGGAATTAGTAATTACCTAAGATAGTTACATTCAATAAAGACAGACTAAATTCAGAAATTTATCTAGTTAAGTCTACTGAAGCATAGTTGTGGGGATCCCTTGCCTTGTAAACTTTCCCTTCATTGATTACAATCATCACTTGCATTTGTTTCTTAATTTTAGTTATTAGTTCAACAAAATTCCCAATCTTTTGGCTTAGCTTACTAGTTTAAGATACAATCGATACTACATAGTCCTCGTGAGAACGATACTTGAAAAGCTATAAGTGATCTCATACGCTTGTGGATAGGTTTTTGTCCTATCAGGAACATGTGTATATAATAACATGTAAGTAATAATGCGCATAACTCTTATCCACATGTAGATATCTATAGATAAGACGCATATATTTCACCTATCATGATACTCCATTGTCCATTCGCAAATATGAGAGTGTAGAAATTCTAAAATATAAGAATATCAATGAAGTCTTTTATATTAGTATAAATATAGATAGATATGTTTTTTTTATCAGGCTAGAATTCGAATTACTCGATATAACAACGTCGGGTAAATCGAGAGGCCGATAAATCGGCACCAGATCGGACAATAAGAACAATAAATCAAGCATGAAAATTACAACAAAGTATTCATAGAGCTAAAACAGCCTAGAGCGAGTGGTGAGCACAACACAATTAGACTAAAGCGCCACCGGAAGACGAGTCATACATGAGCAATCCTGCGAAAGTGCTGAACGGACTACCATGACATTTCCCTCTCTTCTAGGAGGGATCTTCAGGAGCCTCAACCATGATGTTGCCCCCGTACAAGAGGGATCTTCATTAAGTCACATACACGACCACAACCACGACCGAACACTCAGACATCACCCTAGTTCAGCTCTACAAAATGCAACGAAGAATTTGACATCCAAACTCGAAACAAGCGGACCCACAATAGATAAATAAGGGTGAAAATTGATGTGGAAATGGATCATCAGTTAGTCTTGCTATTTGGTAATAGTGATTGTAGTGTTTTGTTTGAGAAGTCCAATATATGTTTAAATTTGCTATGAGTAGTTGGTAGAAGGATTTGGGTTCATTTTACAGTTTTTATTGTTTGAACAATAAAAATTATACAAAAGAGTGGATCCAAATTCTTGAGGATGTGTAATTTCGATCTTGTTATAATGGGGTAATGGTTTCTTAATCTTTTGAAATATTAATATTTTGTTTTTACCTTGAATACTATTAGTGTTTCTTCTTGAATCACTATTTTAAACGTAAATATGGATAAAAATATAAGTTTAATATGGTTTTTTATATTTTTGTTTAAGTTGGGTGTGGGTGATGGGCTTGTTGGCCCATTGGACCAAAATAGAATGCTAAGGTTTAGAAAAGATAAATCAGGTATAGGTTTTACAAATTATCAAAAATTCATACCAAACATGGTAGACCAAAAACGTCTGATAGACCAATTTTTTTCTTTCATTATTTTATCGGTTTTTCTAGTGTGTGTCCATGGGCACACTCTAACAAGTTAAAGTAGGAAACTATCTACAAAATATTCCATAGTAGAGAATGGATAAACCCTTAAGAAAAAAGATTAAACTAGTGACTAAAAAAATAATTGCTAAAAATGGGCTTGTTAGAAAAAACCTTATTTTATTATCTTGGCTTGCAGAACAAGTCAAATTGTGGGTGAGGTGGCGTAAGCAAAATGCTGGATACAATTTATTTCTTTTTGTTTTTGTTTTTGCTTTTGAACTTCTTCTTGTTCAACTTCAGTTTACACCTGGATCTGAGCATCAACACTAGAAATTGAAAGTGGGTAAGGAATTTGGATGATCAGGCCTGGGTAGATCCGTCAATTTGGGGTTTTGTATGGGTCGAGCCGGATTTGAGGATCCACACCAGACAACCACAGTTTAAGCGTGGTGGTGTGTTTTGGGGTAAAGGAGTTTTCAAATCTGGAATGGTTGGACTGGGAAGAGGTGATGTTTGGTTACGAGTCCTACGACTAATGGCGTTTGAGAGATTCAAGGGTTACACATCACCTGAGAGGAGGCGGACTGCCGAGAAGTTCAATCGGAGGTGGAAAGCCGCACCCAGATCTAATGAGAAGTCTGTAAGAATGGAATTTTGGAATTTTGTATATGATACCTACGTCAGATTTTTCTTTACTCAACAACTGATATATGTATTATAGGATGATTTTGATTTGATGGAAGCAAATAGTGGTAGAAATATGAGTTGTTGGTGTGTGAGAGTTTATTCCTTAAGAGTTGGTGTGGGAGGTCATCCCGGAGGTGGTTGGACGGGAGGTTATCCCATAGATGGTTGGGTGAATTTTGCTTTGCTAGTTGCAAGCACTTTACAGTACCTAATGGTGTTGTCGATTGTTGTTTGTTGTTGCTGATGATGTAGGGGTTTCAACCTTTTATTAGGTGGAGAGTTTCTCCTTTGATTTTAGGAGGTTTTAGAGAGTTGTCCCTTCTCTCTAACTCCCGGATGGTTTACTGGCCGATAATTTGTTCATTCTAGATAGATATGTTGTTTTGTTAGTTATATCATATATTACATTTTTTTGATATGGTAAAAATTAGACCGTAAATCACAGAAGAAACGTTTTCTCAGTCTATAGCATCCTTGTGGATGAGAACTACAAGTTCTAAATTATATCTAAAGTCTTCCAAGGGACTTCGCTGGGCCAGCTTCGCAATATAGTCAGCAATAACGTTAGTATCTCAGAAGACGTGCAAAATCTACACTGAAGAAAACAGTTGTAAAGCACAAAGGATACCAGAAATTAAGATTTCAATATCCTAAGGACAGTGCTAGATTTTGTTCAGAACGTTAATAATTGTAAGATTATCGCATTCAAATTAGATGTTGTTAAAGCCTAATTCATAAGCTTTAAGCAAAGCATTCATGAACACAATTGTTTCTGTTTTTAATGGGGTGGATAGTCCGCACTTTTCACCAAAGATAAGTAAGGGTTCTCCTTTTCTATTTCTGAAAATATAGCCATAGCTAGATTCTCCATTAGTCTTACTGAATTCATCCGTATTAATTTTTATAATGTTATCTGGTGGTTTTTTCCACTTCTTCTTTGGCCGTCTTCTATTATGATTGCTATTTTTTTGTAGTTGATCTGTATTCAAACAGTCAGGTTTCCATTTCTTCTTCTGTTTCCAATTATGAATTTGGTTTTTAATGTAAATAGGTGACAAGGCCGGAAACCGGTGTCGTTTTCCTGTCAAAATAATCCCAATTCACCTACTAAAGAGTATAGCAAGTAAGTCAAGGTCGATCCCACAGGGAGTCGGTTATCTGTATGCAATAACGTGTGATCAAAAAGTAATAGGGGGGGGGGGTTGTCTGGAATAATCGTAACGTAACCAAAGATGCAATTAATGACAAGAGACGAAATATAATGAGAGAAAGTATTCCACTAGACAAATATCCACACCACAATGCAATCGGTTGATCACTGAAAACTATCTTTCCAAGTTCTTTCACTATCTTATTATTGTTCCCACCCTGATCGTGAATACTATCGATTCTCACAGTTGTCGATAGACTTATTACTATGCCAATGATAAAGCACAACTGATTCTCACAGTTGTCAGCGTACTTTAGTACCAACACAGCAATAGCAATACACACAAGGATATAGGATACATGCAAGTAGAAAGACGTACAAGTACTCACTCCCCTACTTAACATGCAATTTACTCTCACACACAATTGTACGCTCGGAACCCCTATACGTACAATTGTGTTTGCCACTAGATATGCACTCGGAACCCCTATATGCAATCCTAGCAATACGATAAATGCCGAAAGACCTAGTTAGCAACTCTAGGTAAACCAACATAAATCAAGATACAATTCAATCAAGAGAGTCAATCCAGCTTAATAAGATAAAGAACAAGGAATAGAAATCTCACAACCAATTCATTGTAGTGCTTCAATCGTCTAGCGAAACAAAAGTGTTTAGCTATCCATTGCTTGAAAACCTAGAAATCGTATATCAAAAAGGAAGAGGAACGTCCTCTCAAAACTAACAAAAAGATCTTAAATAGGTTCCAGAAAGTTAACCTAATAATCAAATTAAGGAAATAAAATAATACTAAAGCATAAAGTATCAAAATAGGAAATAACAGCACACGTCAGCTACGCGGTTTTCACTCCCACCGCGAGGCGGTGATGCTCCACCGCGAGGCGGTGGCTTCATCAGGCGCACGGCTCTTCTCCTAAGGATCTTCGCCGGGTCGCGGTGACAGCGACGCGGGGCGGTGCTGGCAGCTTCTTCATCCTTCATCTGCTCCAAGGTACTGCTATGAGAGGCAACTTTCTCCCTTAGCTCTGAGCAGGTCTTCTTCTTCATCTTCATTAGGCTGCAGAAACCTTCAAATCTGTACTACTTCAACTCTTCTCCTAAGTCACAGACTTAGCCTAATTCTTCACCAAAACTCCATCCAATATGTGTCAATAGTCACTAGTTAAGGTGCACTAAATTGCACCTATCAAATATCCCCACACTTAGACCTTTACTCGTCCCGAGTAAATCAGCTCCATCATACTCCAATCCAACAAAAATCAAGGTCTCAGGAAGTGTGACAACATAAGACACCAACGACTACAACAACTCAACAATCCGCACTCCAAACAACCAAAATGAATGATGCGAGAGAACTCTAATCCTAACTCCTGTCTAGCTCCTTATTGCTCCAAAGTGGCCTATCCGAACTCCTTATATTGCATCTTCTTATGACGCCTCGCCAATAGGTAAGAGAAATCCTAAAATCACTTTTTTTTTTTATTTTCCACTCATTTTGCCAAGGCGCCCTTTCGGGTTTTCACCAAGCCACTCATTTCATTTTACTAGACGTCTCACATATGCTTACATCACTCCATTCCACTTTTGCCCTGGCTATACCAGTCGGACTACCTGCTTGTTGCTTGAGCCGCCCTTGCGGGTTTTCGGCTCATCCCAGGATTTTGATTTTTTTTTTTTGGAATAGAAATGCATGAAATAAAAAACTGTACAAAAGCTATGATAGATAGTGAGTCTAAATCCCTCCCCACACTTGAATGACACATTGTCCTCAATGTAGAAACGAAGACAAAGAAATAGGGAAGAGAGAAAATACACTCACTGGGAAGGTGGATACTATGGATAGCTCGGCGGAGGTGGATGCCTCCCAAAGTACTACTCCGTAATGTAGACCTCCGCTGCGCTCCGCTGCGCTCCGCTGCGCTCCGCTGCGCTCCGCTGCGCTCCGCTGCGCTCCGCTGCGCTCCGCTGCGCTCAGCTGCTCTCTGATATCTCGTGTAATCTCAGCCTGTATAGCCTGCAACCGAGCCAATGTCGCGTCGTTCACAGCCTCCTGACGCTGCGTGAAAGCATCAAACCGGACGAACATCTCGTCCCAAGAGAACTCAGGAGGCGGTGCCGAAGTGGAAGCCACGTCGGGGGCGGGAGGATCAACATCCATGATCATGGGCAAATCGGCCTGTGGCTCAGTCTCCTCGTCAGAAGGAACAATCTCAGCGTCGGATGGAATGTACCAACCCGTGAAATCTCTCGGATACGCCAAGGGACGAGGGAGATGCAAAAGATGGCCACCATAAGAGCACCACATATACTGCCCCGGAGATCCGCTTAACATACCGCAACGCCGCATATATTGGATGTCATAACGAATGGGCATGAGCGGGTGCGGAATGGTGTCCATCGAAATCCTGGCCGCTGCAACTAAGGTAATCAACCCTCCCTGGACAATATCACGCTCAACACCTTCACGAATCTGCAGCAGCTCATGTAACCAAATAACAACCCATCCAGGGTTCACCTCGTCTAGTGGATCGATCATCGCGGATAGAAGACTAAGGCACTTCAGGGAGACCTTTCTCTCCTCCATACACCCACATAATGTCCTGTGGAGTACCGTGTATACCAAGCGGAGGCAGGGATGGACAATCTTGTTACTGGTCTCCCCCCTCTTCTGAAATTTAGCCATCCCCGTAGCGCTGACCCAGAATTCCTTCATGGCTGTTTTGTCGGGACCATGTCTCCATCCATCCGTAGACGACCTCGACACACCCAACAACTCCTGAAGTTCCTCCATGGGGAAACTATAGCTCCGACCTTCGTACTTGAAAGTGATCCCCGCAATAAATCTCTGCTCCTTGCCGTCGATGACACGACGCTTGTAGCTCTTAGTCACGGTGGCGAGAAATTGGTAACAAAGTTCAGGGAAGGTGGGGGCAGATTTGTCTAGGAAGTTCCCCAAGCCCAGCCGTTCGAGACATTGTTGAGTTAAATCTAGCAAACCCAATTCGGCTAATGCTCCCCTATCAAAGAAACGGGTCGGCTGCACATTCCTAGCCGACACCACATCATATAATCTCAACTCTTCCTCAGTCATTCCAACCTTCCTAGCCCTCTCCATGGTGTGAGAAAGTGAGTACTAGAGACAAAAGGCTAGGAGAAGGGCACTTACAACCGGCCGAAAGCAGACCGCGAGGGCACCGCTGGGCGGTGGTGATTTCTGAGCGAAGTCGCCGGGTTGCGGCGGGGTTGACGCGGGGTGGCGAGACTGTTCACCTTCTTCTCCAAATTCAAATTTCTGACTCGCGTGAGGCGGCGAGACTGTGACGCGAGGCGGTCACTGTACGATTCCTCCTCAAACACCTCCAAACCACCGGAAAAGCGCCCAAATTGCACCGAACACACCAACAATCAAAAGGGTTACCCTCCTTCAACTACGAACCACCACAAGGGGGGCTGGAAATCAGCACAAAGGAAGGATTGGGTAGAGGGAAAATAAGGTTGGGTAGAGGGCTTCCAAAATCAAAGCTAGGGCAAGGGTGGAAGTGGAGGAAAGGGTGAAGGCGAGGATATGGAGATCGTGGGATTAGGGCACGACTGAGAGAGAGACAGGGAAGAAGGGGGGATTAGGGTTTGGCGGGAGAACTAATGAGGTGATAAGTGGGACCGAGCCGCGATTTTTAAACTGACACCGTCAAATCCTTCGTATCCAACTCAAGAAATAAAAATATTACTCACCCGTTTAAGGTTTTTTCGGGGCCCTTTATTTCTTGTTTTTTTTAAGAGTTGAGAAATTATACCAGAGGTCCACCGCGGGGCGGTGAATTCCACCGCTAGGCGGTGAGAGTCACCACGGGGCGGTGGGTTACGCTGGGTACCAAGTCTCTTATCGGATTTACTTTCGTACCTGAAATGTGAGTAACAGACGAACGAAACAAAGCAAAATAAACTACGAAAATAATCTATGAAAAAGAAAAGAAAGGAACTAACCCGGGTTGCCTCCCGGACATCGCCTTGGTTAACGTCGTTGGCTCGACGTGGGTTGTGGCTCATCCTACTTCAGTGTCGGGGCTTTCGAGTAGTGTCTCGTCCTGGATTGGATTGAACCCCTCGTAGTAAGGCTTGCATCTGTGGCCGTTGACCTTGAAAGTGGTGCCGGTCTTGGGGTTGATCAGGTCTATGGCTCCATGGGGATGTACCTCAGCGATTTCATACGGGCCTGACCACTTTGATTTCAGCTTTCCAGCAAAGAGCTTAAGCTGGGATTGGAATAGAAGAACTTTATCTCCTGACTTGAAATCTTTTCGCAGAATGTGCTTGTCGTGCCACTGTTTGGTCTTTGCCTTGTAGTTGACGGAATTCTCGTAGGCGTCAAGGCGCAATTCCTCGAGTTCTTGCATTTGTAGCTTGCGGAATTCTCCCGCTTCGTCCAGTTGCAAGTTGCATTTCTTTATTGCACACCACGCCTTATGTTCAAGTTCGACGGGTAGGTGACAAGCTTTTCCATATACCAGCCGAAATGGGGACATCCCTATCGGGGTCTTGAAGGCTGTACGGTATGCCCACAGCGCGTCATTGAGCTTGATGCTCCAGTCTCTCCGGTTGGTTGCTACCGTCTTTTCCAGTATGGCTTTAATCACTCTGTTGGAATTCTCGGCCTGCCCATTAGTTTGAGGATGGTAGGCCGTGGAGATTCTTTGGGTGACGTGATATTTCTTCAGCAGGGCAGTCACTGTCTTGTTGCAGAAATGGGTTCCCCTGTCGCTAATTAAAGCTTTGGGTATTCCAAATCTTGAGAAAACGTTCTCCTTGAGGAAACCTGTCACAACTTTAGAATCGTCAGTCCTGGTGGCTTTCGCTTCCACCCACTTGGAAACATAGTCCACCGCAAGCAATATATATAGATTCCCATGAGAGTTAGGAAAGGGTCCCATAAAATCCATGCCCCATACGTCAAAGACCTCGCAGAAAATCAGTGATGATTGTGGCATTTCATTCCTTCTGGTGATGTTGCCAACCCGTTGGCATCGGTCGCAGGCTTTACAAAAGACATAAGCATCCCTAAAGAGGCGTGGCCAATAAAATCCTGCTTCCAATACTTTCCTAGCAGTCCTGTTTGCTCCAAAATGACCTCCACATGCCTCAGAATGACAGAAATTAAGGACAGATTGTACCTCATTGTCTGGGAGACATCGGCGCACTACCTGATCGACGCAATGCTTCCACAGGTAGGGATCATCCCAGACATAGTGGCGAGCCTCTCTCCGTATCTTTGCCTTTTGGGCTCTGGTGTAGTCTGGGGGAAATTCTTCTCGAACTAGATAATTGACTATATCTGCATACCATGGTCTGTAAGATTGGATTCCGAAGATGTCCATGGCTATCTGAAAAGGAATGTCAGCAATATCGCCAGGGCAAAGTGTGACTCCAGAGATGTGACCGCGGGGTGGTGATATCTCTGAGGGTCGCGGTGAGCTTTCCTGGATCTCAAGTAATCCAATCGCCGGGTCGCGGTAGTCATCGCCGCGGGGCGTTATTATCTCCAATTGTATACTGGCTACAACTCGCCGGGTCGCGGTGGTGGGAACCGCGGGGCGGTGCGTGTTCTCTGAACTGTCTTCAAGTATGAACAGTGTGTCATCTGGAAAGGTGCCATGTATGGGGCTCTGTTCTCCAGGTTTATCTTCCTTATGGACGAGCCTACTCAGGTGATCCACTACGAGATTCTCTGCTCCCTTCTTGTCATGGATTTCCACATCAAATTCAGTGAGCAGGAGAACCCATCGGATTAATCTTGGCTTTGCTTCTTTCTTCGTCATCAAGTAACGAAGAGCAGCGTGATCTGTGTAGATAATCACCTTGACTCCCAAGAGGTATTGCCTAAACTTTTCCAAGGCAAAAACAACATCCAGCATTTCTTTCTCGGTGGTGGAGTAGTTCCTCTGGGCTCCATTCAGAGTCATGGAGGCGTAATGAATCACGTGGGATGCTCGTCCCACCTTCTGTCCTAGAACTGCTCCGACTGCATAGTCACTGGCATCACACATGATCTCAAATGGGCGAGACGAGTCAGGTGCCTGAATGATGGGTGCACTTGTCAGGCGTTCTCTCAGGCAATCAAACGCTTTCTTGCACTCATCCGTGAATGCGTAGGTCACTTCCTTCTTTAAAAGCTCGCATAGGGGTGAAGAGATTTTTGAGAAATCCTTGATAATTCTTCGGTAGAAACCTGCACGGCCTAAAAAGGAACGCACTTCACACGCATTAGTAGGATAAGGCAAAGACTGAATTACATCAATCTTCGCCTTATCGACTTCAATACCCCTAGCAGAGACAATATGACCCAAGACTATCCCTTGTTCTACCATGAAATGACACTTTTCATAATTTAAAACCAAATTGGTTTCAACACATCTTTTAAGCACAAGTGTCAAATGGTCCAAACATGAATTAAAGCTAGTTCCATGCACCGTAAAATCATCCATAAATACCTCAATGAATTTCTCAACATAGTCAGAGAAGATACTAACCATACATCGTTGAAATGTATCGGGTGCGTTACACAATCCGAATGGCATTCTGCGGTATGCAAAAGTGCCAAAGGGACATGTAAAAGTGGTTTTCTCCTGGTCCTCTGGTGCAATGGCTACCTGGAAGTACCCTGAGTATCCGTCGAGAAAACAATAGTAGGGCCGCCCAACAAGACGTTCTAGCATTTGATCAATAAAGGGCAAGGGAAAATGATCTTTCCGAGTTACCGCATTCAGCTTACGGTAATCAATGCATACCCTCCATCATGTGGTGGTCCTGGTGGGAACTAAATCTCCATCTTGATTCTCCACTATAGTAATTCCTCCTTTTTTAGGGACAACCTGAGTTGGACTTACCCATTGGCTATCCGAAATAGGGAAGATCATATCAGCCTTGAGGAGTTTAAGCACTTCTTTCTTCACCACTTCCATCATTGGGGGATTTAGCCTTCTCTGTGGCTGCCTAGACGGTTTAGCTCCGTCCTCGAGTAAAATCCGGTGCATACAGGTCGAGGGACTTATCCCTTTTATGTCTGCAATGGTCCATCCAATAGCGGTTTTGTGCTCCCTGAGCACGTCTAAAAGTTTCATCTCCTGATCTGCAGAGAGCTTGCTGGACACAATGACTGACAAAGTGTCTTCGGCTCCAAGAAAGGCGTACTTGAGATGGTCTGGCAGCGACTTCAATTCGATTTTTGGGGCCTGTTCAACAGAGGGAACGAGCCTTTCGCTCGGGCTTAGTAAAATGGGGCCAATGCCCAAAGGATCTATAGAATACTTACCATGAGTGTCCAGATGAGCGATGGCTTCCTGCATGTTAGAGGGTAAAGAATATTCCTCATAGGAAGAATCCAAATTATTTTCAACAATAGACATCAACTCGTCAGAACCAGAAATATCAAAGACATCCTGTGCAATGGAATCAATCACATCAATGGAACACAGAGAATGGTCTTTATCGGGGTGTTTCATGGCTTCATAAATGTTGTATTCCACCCTCTCCCCGTCAAATTCCATAGAAAGTGTCCCACTTTGCAAATCAAGTTTAGTCTTAGCAGTTTTCAAAAATGGCCTACCTAACAGTATAGGAGTTGCCTTTGCATCTGTTTCCATATCTAAGACATAAAAATCTGCAGGGAATATCAACTTATCGACCATCACAAGGACATCCTCTATTACGCCCCTAGGATAGACACTAGACCTGTCAGCTAATTGAATCACAATACCTGTTTCCTGCAGGGGTCCAAGTCCAAGGGATTCATAGAGAGAATAGGGCAGCACATTGATGGAGGCACCGAGATCGAGCATAGCTTTCTCAAACTTAGTGTTCCCGATGATACAGGGAATGCTCCACATACCTGGGTCTCCGCATTTCTTTGGCAAGCGCTGGAATACAACAGATACGCATTCGCTGACCTTGACTTTTTCCTTTCCCTTCAGCTTCTGGTTTCTTTTCACAATGCACAACTCCTTGAGGAACTTAGCATACCTTGGTACACTCTTGACAAGCTTGAGGAGTGGGATATTCACCTCACACTTACTGAAAGTGTCGAAGAGATCCTTGTCCTCAATGACTCTCCTTTCCTTGAGTGCCTCTGGAAAGGGGGCAGGTGGTTTCTCAGATCCAAGGGGAGGGAAGTTAGGGCGTACATAGGTATCCTCTTCCTCGTCAGGAAGAGCTATGAGTTCTGGGCTTTCACCGCGGGGCGGTGAGTTCAACGCGGGGCGGTGTGGATCGCCGCGAGGCGGTGATAATGGTGTAGGGTTACTGGGAGCTGTCGCCAGGTCGCGGTGAGAATTGCCGCGGGGCGGTGATGTTGGCTCATCAGCAATCTCGAACTCAGCACTGTCGTCCTTTCCAGCAGTAGGAGCGACATGCAATTCCTTGCCATTTCGCAGGGTTACTGCATTTGCAGCTCCTTGTCTTTTCTCTTTTCTCAGCTCAATAACCTCCTCCTTTAGGTCGACCACAACCTCCTTTATGCTCTGTATGTTAGCCTCAGTCTTTTGCACATGCATTGTAAAGTGTCTTGTTAGGACATTGAGCATTGCTTCGGCCGAAGAGGGGCTGCTAGCAGCTGGTGATTCAACAACGCAAGGTTGTTGTGTTTTAACAGGCTCATAGACTTCAGCAGCATAAACTTCAGCAGTAGTGGTATCCTGTAGTTGCTTTCCTATCCCCACAATGACCTCCTTCAAAGAAGCAATTTCTTGCGACACATGTGAATCGTGGGCGTTGATAGCACCAACTAACCTGGTCTTCGGGGGTTCAGTAAAATCCCTGGTACCTTCAGCCATATCTTTGAGTGTGGTCATGGCGACATCTGGAGTCATATTTAGGATGCTACCATCACAAGAGGCATTAATCATTCTTCGTTCATCATCATTCAGCCCGTTGTAAACATAGAGCACCAGAGACTTCTTATCAAAACCGTGGAATGGGCAACTTGTGCAGAGTCGATCAAACCGCTCACAATAGTCGTAGAAGGTCTCATCTTCACCTTGTTCAATGCTTGTGATTTCCCTTTTTAAAGTGTTTGCCATCTGAGCTGGAAAATAGCGTGCAAGGAAAACCTTGTGCATCTTAGTCCAGGAGTCTATGCTCCCTCCAGGTAGATGATAATACCAGTCTTCAGCCTCGTCCTTTAGAGTGAACCCGAAGGCTCTCATTTTAAGTTGTTCCTCAGTGACATCGGCTGGTTTAATGCTCATCAAGATGGTGTGGAACTTATTCAGATGAAGAATGGGATCCTCTCCACTTCTTCCATAATATTTTGGCAGTAACCGTATCGCTCCTAGTCTAAGCTCAAACTTGACCCCGTCAGCAAGGGGTGGAATGATCACAACCAAGGGTTGTTGTACCAAATTCTGTTCAGTCAATTGGCGGAGTGTTTGCGCCATTCGTACCTGTCCCTGTAAGAACTTCAACAAGTAGCGGATCAGTAGTAAAAGTGTGGATCGTAAGATAGATCCACACGGCAGTCAATCACAAATAATCACAATAGAAAATTTGACTCCCCGACAACGGCGCCAAATTTGACAAGGCCGGAAACCGGTGTCGTTTTCCTGTCAAAATAATCTCAATTCACCTACTAAAGAGTATAGCAAGTAAGTCAAGGTCGATCCCACATGGAGTCGGTTATCTGTATGCAATAACGTGTGATCAAAAAGTAATAGGGGGGGGGGTTGTCTGGAATAATCGTAACGTAACCAAAGATGCAATTAATGACAAGAGATGAAATATAATGAGAGAAAGTATTCCACTAGACAAATATCCACACCACAATGCAATCGGTTGATCACTGAAAACTATCTTTCCAAGTTCTTTCACTATCTTATTATTGTTCCCACCCTGATCGTGAATACTATCGATTCTCACAGTTGTCGATAGACTTATTACTATGCCAATGATAAAGCACAACTGATTCTCACAGTTGTCAGCGTACTTTAGTACCAATACAGCAATAACAATACACATAAGGATATAGGATACATGTAAGTAGAAAGACGTACAAGTACTCACTCCCCTACTTAACATGCAATTTACTCTCACACACAATTGTACGCTCGGAACCCCTATACGCACAATTGTGTTTGCCACTAGATATGCACTCGAAACCCCTATATGCAATCCTAGCAATATGATAAATGCCGAAAGACCTAGTTAGCAACTCTAGGTAAACCAACATAAATCAAGATACAATTCAATCAAGAGAGTCAATCCAGCTTAATAAGATAAAGAACAAGGAATAGAAATCTCACAACCAATTCATTGTAGTGCTTCAATCGTCTAGCGAACCAAAAGTGTTTAGCTGTCCATTGCTTGAAAACCTAGAAATCGTATATCAAAAAGGAAGAGGAACGTCCTCTCAAAACTAACAAAAAGATCTTAAATAGGTTCCAGAAAGTTAACCTAATAATCAAATTAAGGAAATAAAATAATACTAAAGCATAAAGTATCAAAGTAGGAAATAACAACACACGTCAGCTACGCGGTTTTCACTCCCACCGCGAGGCGGTGATGATCCACCGCGAGGCGGTGGCTTCATCAGGCGCGCAACTCTTCTCCTAAGGATCTTTGCCGGGTCGCGGTGACAGCGACGCGGGGCGGTGCTGGCAGCTTCTTCATCCTTCATCTGCTCCAAGGTACTGCTATGTGAGGCAACTTTCTCCCTTAGCTCTGAGCAGATCTTCTTCTTCATCTTCATTAGGCTGCAGAAACCTTCAAATCTGTACTACTTCAACTCTTCTCCTAAGTCACAGACTTAGCCTAATTCTTCACCAAAACTCCATCCAATATGTGTCAATAGTCACTAGTTAAGGTGCACTAAATTGCACCTATCAATAGGCACATCCTTAATAGGGTCTATGTCATTGTTTGTCCTTCCAAAACTTATTTGGTTTCTGTAGAACCAGATTCCCCACCAAGAAGTCAGTAATTCTAAAAATTATGATTTATCAGTTTTCTGTCGGATTTCCTCAATCAGTTCGTAAGTTTTTTTATTTCCAATGTTAATTGATCTGATAATCCCAAGAGCACGAAGATTAATTTTTTCAATGGTTTTCATAGTATGGTTACAGAGGAATAAGATATGAGTTGTATCTTCAGTTGGTGCCCTATAGCGAATACAACCTAGGGGGAGTGCAACTTTTTTTCCAGCTAGTCTTGCTTTTGTTGGAAGTCCATTTTTCAAAGAAAGTTTTTGACCTTTGGGTATGTATCCAATTTCCGAATCCAGGAAGAGTCGTGGACTGTATATCGTTTATTTTCATTAATCATGTTCATGGCAGATTTTGTAGAGAACCACCCGTTTTTACTGGCTTCCCAATACATCTTGTCCTCAATGTTATTAATTGGGATTGGTATGGATGTGATTTGTTTAGCTAAATCATTCGGTACATGTTGTTTAATCTTTTCTTTATTCCATGTCTTATCTGGTAGAATGAAATCTGCAACCAAGACATCAATGTTCTGAATTTGTTGTGTGTTGATGATTTTGTTTAAGGGACTTTTAGACAACCATTTATCAGTCCAAAATTTTATTGTTATGTTATTTCCGACTTGTCAAATGAGTCCCTTTTTGAACTCATCCAAGATTTCAAACATTTTGGACCATTGCCAAGAACATATGACTCTTTTTTCATAGTGTAGAATGAGCTATGTTTTTAGATATTTTCATTAATAATTTTAACCCAGCAATTATCAGGTTCTGCCAGGATTTTCCATAGTAATTTGAATTGTAATGCTTTATTCATGTCTTTTGATTTTCGTAGTCCTAGTCCTCCTTGTTGTGTAGGTTTATAATTTTTTTCCATCCTATAAGGGGTTTATATGCTGGATCTTTGTTCCAGAAAAAAGGTTCTATTTAATTTGTCAAGTTCATTGTGAGTATGTGTAGGAAGTATAAAGCTTTGCATTAGATAATTTGGTCTAGAAGCAAGATTGGCTTTAATCAGTGTTATTCTTCCTGCTTGGGATGAAGAGTTGGCTTTCCATTTTGTTAATTGTTTTTGTGTGCTAGTTAAAAGATCAACAAAGGTATTTGAGTTAACTCTACCATTAATGACAAGGCATCCTAAATATTTCTCAAGTGATGTCATGTTTGTGATTGTAAGAATTCCTTAAATCGCTTGTTTTTTTGTGTTTGTTACTTTCTTTGTTACTTGAAAGGCTGATTTATGAAAGTTCACTTTTTTTCCAGAGATCTCGCAGTAATCATCCACAATATCTTTAATTTCCTTGCAATTTTCTGTTTTGGCTTTTGAGAAAATCATTATGTCATCCGCAAATGCCAAAAATTGAATTTGGGTTCCATGTCTACAAATTTGGAAACCAATTGGTTTTCGAGGTCTGTGAGATGCTTCTTGTAGTTTTCGAGCTATGATTTCAGATCCTAAGATGAAAAGGAACAGAGAGAGGGGGTCTCCTTGTCGAAGTCCTCTTGTAGGTGTAAAGATCTTCGTCGGACCATTATTAACAAGGACCGAGAAGGAGACCGTTGTTATGCATTCTTTGATCCAATTAATAAACTTTTGGTGAAACCCAAATTTTTCCATAGTTTTGAGAATGAAATCTCATTCAATTCTATCATAAGCTTTTTCCATATCAAGTTTAATGGCTATGAAGCCTTCTTTTCCTTGTTTTGCTTTGAAGGAATGAAAGATTTCATGTGCTATTAAAATATTGTCTTGGATTGCTCTATTTGCAATAAAAGCTCATTGTAATGGATGAATTAATTTTTCCATAGTATTCTTTAATCTTGTTGTCAGGATTTTTGATATAATTTTATAAATTGTGGAGCACAGACTTATATGCCTATATTGATTTGTTGCATTAGGGTTATCACATTTTGGTATTAGGGAGATGAATGTATGGTTAACTTGTTTGAGTAACTTTCCCGAAAGAAAGAAACTTTTCACGGCTTGAATCACCGAGGGGCCCACGATATCCCAATATTTTTGGTAGAATTCTGCTATCATTCCATCTGGTCTAGGTGATTTATCCGACCCAATATCAAATACAACCTTCTTGATTTCTTCATTAGAGGCATTCTTTATAAGGTTTTCATTATCTTTTGTGGATAATTCATCCTGAATTAGTTCTAGATTATCCCGCAAGAGACCTTCGTTTATTTCTTCACTTTTGAATCTTTTAAAAATCATTTCTAATTTCATTTCTAATGTTTTCTTCTCCAATGATGGTAGTTCCTTCTTGGGTTATAACTTTTCTATTTCTTCGTCCACTAGCTATTTTATGAAAATAGCTAGCATTTGTATCATAAAATCTGATATGTTTGACTTTTGCTCTTTGGTTTCAAAAGATCTTTTGGAAGATGAGAATCTTTTCCTTTTTCTCAATAAGTCTTATTTGTTTCTGTATGGGGTAATTGTTCGAGCTTGTGTAAATCTCAATTTGGATGTCAGAGAGTTGTTTTTCTAAATTTTGTAGTTGGGTAAAAACGTTACCAAAGGTGGTCTTATTCCATGTTTTTGCGTGTTTTTTCAATAACTTTGTTTTGGATACAAGATCATACATCCTTGACCCATGAAAATTTGTCCTCCAGACTTGTTTAACCACATTCCTGAAATCCTTTCTTGTCATCCAATTTTTTTCAAATTTAAAGGGTTGATTTTTGAAGTGTGTGTCAGATGTTAGGTCAATTGAAATAGGACAATGATCAGAGGTTGTAAAAGCATAATGTTTGGTACAAATATCAGGGTACCATTTGTAATATCTGGTGATGGACGAGAACTCTATCAAGTTTTTCATAAATGTTATTTATTTCTGTTTTGTTTTTCCGCCAAGTAAAAGCATTCCCTATAAAGGGAATGTCCATTAGTTCACACTCGTTTTTGAAATGTCTTAGTCTAGCGAATTTTGTCAGTGGTGGAGTTAAACCTCCCATTTTTTCAGTTTGGTCTTGAATATCATTAAGGTCGCCCATAATGATACAAGGATGAGCACTATTTTTGATAAATGAAATAATGACATCCCAAAATTCATTTTTTCCTGCTTCGTTTGGGGGAGCATACGTAAGAATAAGCAAGGTTGTAATGTTTGTACATAGATTTTTGTATTTAATACTAACAAATCGTGAGTCTATTTGATCAATTTCAAGGATTTCATTTGTAAGTTGATAAGACTTCCACATGACGCATATACCACCTGAGAAACCAATGGCCGAGATGCTATAAAAATTATCAAAGCCTGCATTTTCCAAATTTTTTCACTGGGTTCTTTGTTTGTTCTTGTTTCAAATAATGCGAGTAATTGTATTCTTTCAATTTTACAAAAGGATTCACTATCCATCTAAATGGTTTTTTCCAATCCCTCGACAATTCCACGTTGTAATCTTCATAAGAAACCACATTTTCTATTGCCCCTTGTCTTGAGACTTTGATGGGTCTTTTTACTGGTTTGTTGTAGTTGAGGCTTCTTCCACATAGAAAAAATTAGTTGTTTAAAAAATCTATTATCATCCTTATAGCATTTTGTCATGACTGTTCTAGTATTTTCATGATGAAGAGTTCTATCTTTTGTTTTTACTGTTGTTTGTTTTGCTCTGTACCAAAAGCAACATTGAGTGCAGTGTGTGAAAATGGTATTGGTAGTGTCAAAGTTCTGTCTGTACATCCACCATCTTTGAATTTTCACAACCCTTTTAAAAAGGGAGAAAGTTCCGGTTAAGGAATAAAAACAAGTCCAAACCTGTAAAGCAAAGAAACTATCCACAAGGTTACATGAGCACTTTTGTTCAAGAGAGTTAAGTCTCAAAAATCTGGTGTCTCCAGTGTTTTTGTTCAGAGAAGATTTGTTCAGTATAATGTTTGAAACCAGTATTGGGTGTTGCCCATTGTTCTGTATATTTTTTGTTCCTTGTGACTTGAAGTCCCAAGGGTGTTCAAGAGTAAGATTTTTCAAGCACCAAGGAGGAAGGAAGAGAGGCTAAGAAACGACCTCAATTTTAGATTCAAATGAGATGTGATAGGCCTTCAAAAGGCGGCTCATCATAGGCTTTCGAAGATGAGGAAGCAACAGATCCAAGCAAAGCCAGAGAGCGCCAACCTCATCATTTTCCAAGGTCATGTTGAAGAAAAAGAGAGAAGGAGTTAACATGGGATACTTGTAGATAAAACAATTCACATTCATGTAATATAACACTAGCAGGTTAAGGCATCTTAGAGGACATGAGATTTCATTTTTAAGAGTTAGATTATCAGAGGTATAATCTGGCCAATCAAAGACAGAATTACAATCATAATAGAGGGAGTTCAAAGGCATACTGCAGTGGCAAGAAATGAGACACTGAAAGTACAAAACCATTGTTCCATTAATCATGAAGCTGTTAAGCCAAATGTGTGTTTTCCAAGTCATAAACATGTACGTAATTTTTTTTTCCAGACCAACAAGGATCATCCAGGTAATCACATTCCAGAGTTCAAAGTGGCATTTTTCATTCACATAAGGATAAAATCGGGGATCAGAAAATAAATGGCAAACAGAAAAATACCAAAACAGTCCTAGGAACTTTTCAACCAGATTGTTCAGCATAGTCCATTTTTTACAGTTTTGATGGTTCCTCAATCGAGGGTATTTGTTCATATTGGAAAGACCATTATGGTTCAAATGGTTTTCCACTATGGTAGAGGCATTCGAGTAAGGGTTCACCTTAGAAGATTTTAGAGTTTTGAGATTAGCAATCTCAAAGTTAGGATCGGGATTGGCTTTAGCCACAAGAGGAGGGGTCACCTCAGAATATTTAGAGCACAAGCAGATATGAAAACCAGA
This sequence comes from Rheum nobile, assembly GCA_027886185.1. NCBI lineage: Eukaryota > Viridiplantae > Streptophyta > Magnoliopsida > Caryophyllales > Polygonaceae > Rheum > Rheum nobile. The sequence goes on from WOAB01000020.1 coordinate 6,632,969, forward strand.
GGGTAGGGAGGCAGGATTAAGGTTTTGACGTGTCAATATCTTCCTGTCAAGTGTGAAGAATCTAGTGACGAGCATAGCAAGCAAATAAAACAACAGAAGAAGAAAAATAGAGAGGGAAAGAGTGCACCTGAATACATGTGTGGAAAAGAGATGGACTGAAGGTGAATAGATCGAGCCAACCGAAGAGAGCCAGAGAGGCGGAGCTTTTCACCACCATACCACCAACCTCGCTGCAACAACCTGAAAATCCGGCTCCAAGAAGATCCAAGCGCAGAAGCAGCGAGTTGATGGAAACTCCACAAGCCAAGCAGAGCAACAATGTTTAGCTTTCTTTTTTCAAATGAAATTCAAATCCAGTGCTTCAACCGACACCGGATGTGTAACTTCCAAGGAGTCGATTGTCTCTCGTCAGTCAGAGCAAAGGATTTCCCTTCATCCACCTCAGCCACCGAGACCCGTCTTTCCCCGAAATCCAGATTCTTCACAGAGATCTGAAGGTAGCCTCGCAAATCGTCCAAACTAGAGGAGCTTCTCTTGTTGTAATACAGGATCACACTCAGGGTTAGGTGAAACACCACAATAGAGCGTGGCAGAAACCATGGAAAGAAAGCCCCGATTTTCTCCTTATCCACGCCAAAGGTGGAAAGGAAATGGTTGCTCGAAGAAGGCTTAGATCTAGCATTATGGGTTGAGGAATCGTTGTGAAAGAAGATCCAGAGGATAGAGGAAAATCGGACAAACCAGAGGAGCTTCGCTTGTTGTAATACATGATCGCACTCAAGGTTATCTAATATATTACATATATTAGATAAATAATAAGGCGCAATCTTGTTTTTTTTTATAAGGTAAATATTAGGCTAGTTTAATAACGAAATCAGTCAATGAGTTAAATGAAATTGGACTTAGATCTTTTTTTACCAAGAAAAAAATTCAATGTACCAGACACACCTGGTAGATCAAGAGGTCAAGAAACATTCGGCAGACGGACAAACCGTCATGAAAAAGAAGCTAAAAACAACAAAATTAAGTCAAATAAGAAACTAACAAGCAGACATGAAGCTTTGAACATCGGGAATGGAGAGAGAATGACACGAACACGTGTTGCACTAAGGCCAACAAAGGCGTTGTGTCGCTGGGGAGCAGAGAACAATCATTCATCTAGGAGTGCGATACAAGTATATAACTCCTAGAAGTGCTTCATATTAAGCAGATAATCCAAACCACACAGCCATGACCGTAATCTCATCCGTAACAACATCTCAAACCGACTAATCCGAACTCAGCTTCATGCAAGAAATGAAAGTGCCTGAAATGACAAATTTTGTTGATATGATGTCGATTGGCTAGAATATGAGACAAGGGTTAATGTTTGGTTTTGATAGGTAATCTTACTTTTTATTTGTGCATTTTTTATGTGATGATAAATTGGGCTTTAAGGCCCAAATATTTTTACATTGGTTCGTACATGATTGGGAGGATTAACTTGCTAGGCAAATTGATTTTTTGTTTTCCATTACTATTAAACTAATTAATAAATAGGGTAAAGTTTGAATTAATTTTCTTTTGCTATAGGGGCTGTAAATTAATATTTTCTTTTTTATAAAAAGTATTTTATTTTGATATTTTAAATAGTTGTTTTTTTAATATTTTATAACGAGCCTGCTATATACCCGACATTTTTCTCATATGCACGCGACATTCTGTACGCAATGAATTGGCGTACGCCAATTCATTGCGTACACAATAAAAAATGACCAAAAAGTACAAAAATTATACAAAAAGTATAAAAATTATACGAATACGTATTTTTTTGTACGATGTATTCTAGCGTACAAAAAAATACGTATTCGTATAATTTTTATTTTCTAAATAAATAAAAAAGACCTGTACGCCAGAATATGGCGTACGTTAAGAGGCCGCGTCGACGCAGCCTCTTCTTCTTCTCCCCTTCTTCCCCTTTTCCACGGACGGCGGCGGCGATCTTCGCTCCTTCTTCCTTATCCTCCTCCATTTCGCTCTTTCTTCCTTCTCCTCCTCCAGTTCGCTCCTTCTTCTTCTTCCTCCTCCTCCTCCTCCTCCTCCTCCTCCTCCTCCTCCATTTCGGTCTTCTTCATTCTCCTTCTCCGACGATGGCAAGCAGTGGCGGTGTCGACCACTCCGGTGAGGCTCCTCCTGGCGGCGAGATTGGCGGAAGACGAGGAGACGACGGTCCTCCAGGCGGCATGGAGAGCGCGACGACTGGCGGCGGTGCTCCTGGTGGTTCTACAGAACCGGCCGGTGGCGGAGAGGTGGCCATGGAAGTGACCGGCGGCGGTGCAGATGGCGGCGAGGCGGCGGCACCTAGTTCTCCGTCTAGCGGTGGCGGGGTTGAGGGTGAACGAGGTACTGTCCGGACCCGATTTATCCGAGCCCGTGGCAAACGAGGAGGCGGATGCGGAGACGTTCCTGCGACACCCGGTCAGACTTCTACCTGGGGTAGTCGAGAGGTATGAACGGAATAGAAATTTATTTGAATTTATGAAAATTTAGAATGAAATAAGTATTGAATTTAGAAATAGGTATTGCATTTAGAAATTGTTGGTATGTATTTAATTCTAGATTTTTTTATAAAAATTAGGGATTGAAATTTATATTTATGTTACAAAAATTGAATTTGAATTTAGGTATTGAATTTTGGATTTTAGTTATAATAATTAAACTTGAATTTAGAAAAACAAAGGAGTCTACTCTTCCACGTTGAATTTAGGTATGAAAATAAATTTGAAAATTTTAGATATTAAAATTAAAAATTAAAAATTTGAAATTAAGGAATTTATGTTTTTATTAAATTGGGATTGAATTTAAAGAATTATATTTGAAATTAGCAAATTAGGTCTATATTTGAAATTGGCAAATAATATAGGTATTGAATTATACAATTTATATTATAATGTTGTAGTTGTTTATGAATTTAAAATTTTGATTAATATGTTATAAAAAGGCTTTACAAGCCTCGATGTTGTCTGTGAGACGGCCCCGACGTGGGTCCCGTCAGCTGGCACGGAGGAATCCGGTCACAGCATCGGCTTGTCGGGCCGCTTCGGTGGATTTGCTTCCCGTCCTATAGGACGTCGCGACAGGAGTGCAGGAGGGCGCGGTTGACCCATCGCTGTCTTCGTCATCGGCCTCGTCCATGGAGCTGGACAAGGAGGCACTTGACGCGTCCCTCCACCGCGACTATTATGAGGGATTTGAGGAGTCTCCCGGACCCGCATCGGACTTGGGGATGGACGAGGCTCCCCAGCAGGCGGATTCGGCTCCGCAGCAGGCGGATCCGGTTCCCGAGCAGGCGGGCCCTGCAGAGCCTTGGATGCCAGGAGGGCCCCTCGTTTCTCACCTCCTCGGTATGTATACGACCCACGTCGCCAGGGTCTTATGGGACATGACATTGGCGTTGACACTTCCGGATCCCCCACCACCCGTTGCGCGCGTGGATGATACGGTACGTCTTTGATTTAGTTTAAGATTTTTAAATAAAAATATGAAAATGTTATAAGTATAATACTAATTTTGTTATTTCTTTTTCAGATGAGGAAGGTTCTAAAGACGTACACCAGGAAGCCATGGCATTGGGAGATGAACGAGCACATTACAGCGGCTCCGGACACCTGGTGGGATTTTGCGCAGCGGAGCCGTATCACCTCTATGAGGGAGGTGGACTTCAGGAGGATCGACGACGTGCTTATTTCTGCGTTCGTCGAGCGCTGGGATCCGGAGACGAGCTCGTTCCATTTCCCGTGGGGCGAGATCACTATCACGCTCCACGATGTCGCGCGCATCCTGGAGATCCCCATTGACGGGTTGAGCGTCACCAGTGATATGGCGGACCCCGTCGTTAGAGATCACGTTTGCGCCATTACTAGGGCGATCCTGGAGTTGGTGGCCCAATGGTTCGGTGGTGGCGGTATCCCGATAGAGGCCCCCTTGCTGAGGTCCCGTGAGCAGTTGTCCAGTCCAGAGAGGGATGACCGGCGCATAGCGTCCATGTACTTAATGATGCTCCTCGGTTGTACCGTTTTCCCGGACAAGTCGACGAACGCCGTCAAGTACAAGTACATGGCACTAGTCGTTGACCACGACCGCACCGGTTGTTATGCCTGGGGAGTCGGCGTATTGGTTGTCCTGTATCAAAATTTGGGTGAGGCGTCAAGGGCAGGGCGAAGGGCATTGCAGGCTGTACACTTCTTCTGAGGGTAATTATTAATTTAATTTATTTTTGTAATATATGATATTATATGCTAACGGGTTTTTATATATATGTAGGCCTGGATTTGGGCGTACTTTCCTACTTTCCGAGGTCACGCTGTCCTTGACCTGGAGGCCATGACGGATACGAGGGCCGCTCGGAGAGACGGGAGGGAGGCTCCTCAGGGACGGAATCCGGAGTGGCTCATTGCTATTCGCCGCATTTTAGACGCCGTGAGATTTGATGAGGTAATACTTTATTGCTTTATTGCGTTTCGTTTAGGAAATTAAAATTATGAATATACGTTTTGAATTTAGGAAATTAAAATTATAAATATACGTTTTGAATTTACGAAATGAAAATTATATATTTTGACATTTTAGGTTGCCTGGACACCGTGGGGTCCGTTAGACTTTACCACCCCTCAGGACACTCCTTCTTTGTACCGAGGCATTATTGAGTGCCTCGAGATACAGGAGCCGTACATGCCGGACCGAGTCCTCCGCCAGTTCGGTTACAGGCAAGGGGTTCTTGGGGATCCACCAGCGCCACGCGAGGTGAAGAGGCGGGTCGACTTGATGTCGTACGTTTTGAAATACGACGACGAGCAGTGCACATGGGATGCCGACCCTAGACCGACGATCGAGCTTCAAGACATGATCCATACCACCTTCGCTTGGGACACTGACGATGCGTACATCGACTGGCTGGAGCAGATGTCACATCCGTATGTGGACGCACGGAAAATATAATGAAATACTATAGTATATAAGTGTAACTACATGAAATATAATGAAATACTATAGTATATAAGTATAACTACATGAAATATAAGGAAATACTATAGTATATAAGTGTAACTACATGAAATATAATGAAATACTATAGTATATAAGTGTAACTACATGAAATATAAGGAAATACTATAGTATATAAGTATAACTACATGAAATATAATGAAATACTATAGTATATAAGTGTAACTATATGAAATATAACGAAATACTATAGTATATTAGTATAACTACATTAAATATAATGAAATACTATAGTATATAAGTATAACGACATGAAATATAATGAAATACTATAGTATATAAGTGTAACTACATGAAATATAAGGAAATACTATAGTATATAAGTGTAACTACATGAAATATAACGAAATACTATATTATATAAGTGTAACTACATGAAATATAACGAAATACTATAGTATATAAGTGTAACTACATGAAATATAACGAAATACTATAGTATATAAGTGTAACTATATGAAATATAACGAAATACTATAGTATATAAGTGTAACTACATGAAATATAACGAAATACTATAGTATATTAGTGTAACTACATGAAATATAAGGAAATACTATAGTATATAAGTATAACTACATGAAATATAACGAAATACTATAGTATATAAGTGTAACTACATGAAATATAACGAAATACTATAGTATATAAGTGTAACTACATGAAATATAACGAAATACTATAGTATATAAGTGTAACTACATGAAATATAATGAAATACTATAGTATATAAGTGTAACTACACTATAGTATATAAGTGTAACTACATGAAATACAACGAAATACTATATATATAAGTGTAACTACATGAAATATAACGAAATACTATAGTATATAAGTGTAACTACATGAAATATAACGAAATACTATAGTATATAAGTGTAACTACATGAAATATAACGAAATACTATAGTATATAAGTGTAACTACATGAAATATAATGAAATACTATAGTATATAAGTGTAACTACATGAAATATAATGAAATACTATAGTATATAAGTATAACTACATGAAATATAGCGAAATACTATAGTATATAAGTGTAACTACATGAAATATAGCGAAATACTATAGTATATAAGTGTAACTACATGAAATATAATGAAATACTATAGTATATAAGTGTAACTACATGAAATATAATGAAATACTATAGTATATAAGTATAACTACATGAAATATAGCGAAATACTATAGTATATAAGTGTAACTACATGGAATAATGAGAAATACTATAGTATATAAGTGTAACTACATATTGGGCCTATTTTGAATTTTTCAGTTTTTCACCCGTTTCTTCTACAATCCTTCCTATTGGGCCCAATTTCGATTTTTTTTAGGTTTTTCATCCGTATCTTCTACAATCCTTCCTATTGGGCCTATTTGGGCCCAATTTCTCATTTTTTCAGTTTTTCATCCGTTTCTTCTATAATCCTTCCTATTGGGCCTATTTGGGCCCAATTTTGAAATTTTCAGTTTTTCACCCGTTTCTTCTATAATACTTCCTATTCGGCCTATTTGGGCCCAATTTCTCAATTTTTCAGTTTTTCACCCATTTCTTCTATAATCCTTCCTATTGGGCCTATTTGGGCCCAATTTCTCATTTTTTCACCCGTTTCTTCTACAATACTTCCTATTGGGCCTATTTGGGCCCAATTTCGAAATTTTCAGTTTTTCACCCGTTTCTTCTACAATCCTTCCTATTGGGCCTATTTGGGTCCAATTTCTCAAATTTCCAGTTTTTCACCCGTTTCTTATATAACCCTTCCAATTACAACTTCAGTGTGTTACAACTGTGTCATAGCTGTTATGCACAATCTGAGTGTTTTACGGCTATTATTCGCATTTCTGCACAACTTTAGTGTTTTACAGTTGTGTGCTAGCTGTTATGCACAACTCTTCACTTGTATAAATAGTGTTACCCCTAGGGTTACTGAGTTCTCACAATTCCAACTGAAGCTCTGTTGTTCATCACCATTATTCTGTAAGGTTATCCTCTCAACTTAGATCTTGTTTGAGTTTTATGTTTATGAAACATTTATTAATGGATTTATGATATTGATAGGAAAATCAAGCACTACATCGCATAATGACATCTTCATCGTCAACAAACGCTGTTTGGCTATGCAATTGTAAGAGATCTGCGATTATCCGTGAGTGGCATATGCAGTTCAACTATAGAAGGAGGTATTGGGGATGTCCGACTATGGAAGGGGGGTGTCGCTTCATGAAGTGGATTGATCCATGCTACGATGAGAGGACACAGAGGGTTATAGCACAACTGTGGAACGAAAAACAACAACTTGCTAACCAAAATGAAGAGCTTGGTAACAAAAATGAAGAACTTGTTAAGGAAAATGAAGAACTTGTTAAGTTGATTCCCATTCACACAAGGTTGATGCGCCTTAAGGAACAAGGGAAGTTAGCGATGGGAAAATATAAGTATGAGCAGTTATTAAGAGAGATACAAGGGTGTAAATAAGTTGATGTAATGTTTGTATCGCTCTTGTAATTTGTTTTGGATTTTATGTATGTTAAGAAAACAGATATATTATCAGGATTTTCAAATTGAGATTACACAAGTAAATCAGACCCAAATGTGAAGTTGACATCTGCTCTTAAAATAAATTACATCTGAAATTATATCTAAAATTACATCTGAAATTACATTTGAAATATAATCTACATCTTAAACTACACCGGGGGATCTGGAGGACGGTTATATCTAATGCGATAATCCCGAAATAGTTGAATCCTCGACTGAAATTGAGAGTCCCAACCATCGACACTTGGGTGTTTGAATCGACGCCAAGCGTACGGAGGGGGAGGTAGTGGACAACCATCCTTCAACGACACCTACATAGAAAACACAAAATATGATCGAGCTTTGTGTTTTAGGGTAAGCACAAACATTACTAGCTATTTAAAAACAATAACTATACCGGTACGAAGTGATTTCGGTTTCCTACGAGGGCCATCGTCAATGTGTTGGAGGGCCGATGCTTTCGTCAGAGGCCCTCATTGGTAAGCACAAGCACGGGCCATCCCAGGATAATAGGACAATAGCAATTTGGTATAGCGTGGCAAACACTAAACCAATCATCGGCATGTCGAGCCAGTACTCTTCGCTGCAAGGACTGATGACATAGTTGACCCGAAATATAAGGTCCTCGTAAGTGATCCCCGGGTGTAGTATGGGCAAGATGGGCATGTACACATCTCTGTTGTCAAACAACTCGCCCGCCACCTGCATTCGAACCATGGGGTATGCAGTCTCTTCTTATCCCAACAATACAGCCAGTGTCCGATATCCACAATGCCCATCTGGACATACATCTCTGGCCCCGTTAATGTACGAAAACCAAAAGTAATCCACATTCTTAACCCCAAAGTTCACCCCCATATAAATCATGGGTTGTTCAGGGAACTGCTGCGATTCTGTCCCTTCGGATTGGCTCCCTTGGGTCCCAATGCCCGTCGAAGCTCCACTTGGTCCCTTCTTGCCATGACCCCGACCTCTACCTTGGCTTCCACTGGCCTTATTCTTCTCAATCTCTTCTAACTCAACCCTTCGATGCTCAAACAAGCTCGGCTCCCTCTTGGTGTCGTACTTTGTCGAACCCTTTGGCCTTCCTTTTGAAATGATTCCCGTGGGCTCCTACATCGAAGTTTCATGCGGGTGTTGCGTGTCCCAGAACAACTCGGTGATTTGGTCTATTTGGTCCTTGCTCAATGTTTTAGCGTGCCACATGTCATCCATTAGCTTCCATCTTAACTCTTGAACACACATCTGTGTTGTGTCCTCAACTGAATCTTCTTTCGTGTAAACCCTATCCCATTGCAATTGCTTCCAAAAGCGGTGTATCTCACTCGGCATGATCGGCGTCTTATTAATGATGGCATTTGCGATTCTGTGGACACACGGCAGGCCGAAGCAATCTCTCATCCAATGATCATCACAATCATCAGGGAAATCCTCCTCTATTTTCTTATACAGATCAAACAACATTCCCAAGCACCTATCCGACACTTTGAAGAATAGCCTTGAAAACAACACTCTTATTTCTGGCGGCACACCATCAAACATTGCTGGTGTTTTGGTCCGTGACATCTCCATGGTCGCACGCACCTGCCCAGTTTGACCCTCGATCGCATGGTGTATCCTCACTACCATTCTATTAAAACCACCAACGCTAGAATTCAGAATTTTCTTCAACACGTGATGCATACCCTCAACCCTATCAAAACACATGAAAAGCATTGCATTAGTCCCACATTAAGCCATGAACCTAGAAACTACTGAACATTGTACAAGGATTACCTGTTTGTAGTCCTCGTGAAGAAGTGAAGATGATGATCAGTCCACGCTCTCACTATGCTTTCCTTGTGAGGATTAGTCCACGTCTTCTCAATGTATCGAACGAGGCCACTCTTCCACGATGTCCTCAATTTCGCAAGCCTCTCTTCGTAGCTTTCCTCCGTGGTTGAACACCAAAGTGCCCAACATTGGTCGTAAAACCTTTTCACTTGTTTTTTATCCTTCAATATTGGGGAAGCATATGCTTCTATGTTGTTCTTAATATGCACCCAACACAATAGGTGTTTTACTTCATCTTTGAAAACTATCCGAATTGCATTAATGAGAGCCTTCTCTCGATCAGTCATTATGGCGGTCGACATAACACCCGCATCTTTAAACAAGCGCAAAAGTTTCTCCATTATGAACTTGTAATGCACAACTTCTTCTTGTCGTGTAAATGCATACGCAATGTTGAAAGTCTTGTGCGTGCAAGTGAAACCGACAATCTCCACCAATGGCATGTTATACCTGTGGATGAAGAAGTCATAGAATATAAGATATAGTTCAAATCGATGATATAAATCACTACTATTAAATTGTGTTGAAATTGTAACACAAATCCATCACATACCTATTTGTCTTGTATGTGGCGTCGATAATTACCACGTACGGGAACATCTTCAATAGGTGGAGCGAGTCCGGGTGAGCAAAAAATAGGATATCAGTCTCTTTCGTAGACAACTTTCTAAGCGAAAATACCCGATAACTATTTTGTTGCAAAAAGTTTAGAGTCCATTGCGTAACCGTCAATTCCCCACGATCTTCGTAATGCATCTTCTGCAGAAAGTTGGAAACTTGTTTCATGGATGTAACATTTCCGGGGAAGAAGTTCCTCAACTCCGCAACAATAGTCCTAGGCGTCACGAACGCCTCGCCCAAACTTTTGGCAAGGCGCTCCTCATCCGGGGTCATTCTGCCAATGTATGCATGCCCAAGAAAGCTAGTCGAAAGCTTATGGTTGTAGCATCCATCTACCACATTCATGATCCATTTATGAGTCACTTCCCCTGGCTTCTTCTTCAATCTAACACCACACAACTCAAATGTGCATCTGGACTTCTTCGACTTTGTTTTACGAATTATCTCAACTTCCTCTTCTGAGTCACTACCTTTCTTTCTCCCCGGTCTATATTCACCAAAATGCTCGCACGTCAAACTAACACTTCTGACATTTGAGTTACGAGTGACTAAAACCATCATCAAATCTTTGCCCCTATTCTTAACCCACTCAATCAATTCCTCTCGGCTATCCCACTTCAGATTGTTACGAAATTCATCTCCATAATATTTCCCCTATACATGTTTACATAATCAATAATGTTACAATATATGGATTGCGATTTGTGAAATTTATATGTGTGTAGCTAACCAATATTAACTATAAAACAAAACTATAATTGTAATACATAACTAAACTAAAGAAAAACAAATTGATAGCTTATCTCACTAAATCATCATCATCATCTTCTCCATTACCATATTCATTTAACGCTTTTGAAAATAAACATAGGACTTTTAACATATATCAAATTCACAACAATTATCAACTTCTCCACTACTACTAAATACTAATCTTTTAACATATATCAAAACAAATATAGGCCTCTACCGCTAAATCATCATCATCTTATCCACTACAACTAAATACTAATCTATCTTTTAACATAATAAATATAGGCCTCTATCGCAACATCGTCATCATCTTCTCCATTAATTTCAATTCTAATCATTCCATTATTAACTATACGTACTTAAGCTATATTAATTATAACTAATTTCAATCTTAATCATTCCATAATTACTAACCTCGAAACTGCCATCGTCGAAATCTTGATCGTCGTATTCTTCATTCTCTTCTCCACTACTCGATGTGTTTTCATTATGTGTCATTTCTTGTAAGATTTGTTGTTTTGGATTTTTAGAAAACGAGGGATTTGGCTTGCTATTTATAGGGCATAAAATAGCCGTTGGAATAACGGCTAATTATCTACGCCATGGTCTAGCGTACGCAATGGGCTGGCGTACAAGCCATTTCCAACGGCTATTTTCCTGTACGCTGTATTTTAGCGTACGCTACAATACAGCATACAAGTAAAAGTACAGAAATTCAAAAAAAAATCAGAAATTCAAAAAAAAATCATAAAATATGTTGTATGCCAAGACATTGCGTACGCCAATTTCTGACGTACAAAATATCGTGCGTACAGCTAAATTTTGTCATGTATATAGTATGAGCCTTTTATAAGGTTGGTGGAGGTTACGTAAAGTAGTGAACAAAAAAAATCGTATTCCTTTTGTTCAAATCAAATTCCAGCTGTTTGTCGTGGCTTAATATATTTTTAAATAATATATACTAGCATATAAGCATATTCAATACGCTGATTTTACTTTTGGATTTACTTGTTTTTGTTTTTGACTATTTTTCTCAGTTCCTTCTTTTTGGTGATAGGGATTTGGGATCGGCGCTCATGGCCGCTGATGGCACATCAAGCGGCGGATCGCTCCGACAAGTGGTGGATTAACGTAGGTGGAGCCAAAAACCGAAGGTTAAGGCGGTGGTTCATGCCTACTTGTATGATAGAAGAGAACAAACCGAAGATTTTCAGAGGTATAAGATTTAGTGCCGATCGACACCGGAAAGTACGGTGTGGCTGGTGGTTCAGGCGAAGGTCAATGAGACTGGTATTGGATCGGGTATGGGTTGTCCCAGTGAGAGAAGGTTCATCCATTACGGTTTTTTAGTCCAGAAATTCCAGATCTGGTTCAGTCTAAAATTCGGGTGACTTTGCGGTTGGTGGCGAGAATGTGGAGACAAAGTCGGTTTGTGAGAAAACCGTGGTGGCGAAGGCGCATATTAAAGGTTGGATGGGTTGCAGCTAGGATGAAAGAACTCAAGAGCCCTAGAGGGTGGTGATTTATTTTTAGCTTCACGTGGGTGTTGGGCCCACTAGTCCCACGGCCAAGGCAGACTGCCTCACGCCATCCTGACGTGTTAAATAGGAGCGCTTCGCGGGACGTCAGTGCGTTTCGAACCCGAGTGGTATTGCACACCCAGTGAACTACTCCGACGCTGGAACCGTTCAGCTAACGCCCCTGGGACTAGAGGGTGGTGAATTGATTAGGGTCTAAAGTCTTATTATTCATTCAACCGAGCAAACCACTACTCAGATTTGAAAATAATTTCAACATGTTTTCCCAATTTCGACAATTTCAAGATTTCTGGACTTGTTGATGGAACAAGAGATTGTGGGATATGGATTAATATACATGTTTTCCCAAAAGAGAGAAAGGGTTTCCCCATCTTGAAAAGATATGATCATTATTTGAAGATGGGAACCACCCATATAAGATGGGTGTTGAGGTTTGCACCGCGTTTTTCGATTTCGCGTTTAATTTTTTATTTTATTTTTAAATGCAACCTTGTTGCGTTTAGTTGTTTTTTTTAGAATTATTGACATTTAAAAAAAACAAACATGGGTTCGATTAAACCGGGTCCATGTTAAACGCTATTAAATAGCGTTTAAAATGGACCCGGTTTTCGAACCCAGGCGAATTTTGAACGCTACTACGTAGTGTTCAAAATGCAAACACTATTACGTAGCGTTTAGTTACCGTTTAAATTTGAATTCTTTAAAAATTAAACGGTAACTATCAAACGCTACAATGTAACGTTCAAAAATGACCGTTTGAAATTCCCAACGGTCGAATTTTTGAAATTGTATATATTTGTTTCTTTCATATGCCTTCTTTACATGTACAAAATTTCAAAGCATAATAGGGAGATAGAATGTCGTTCTCAAGCGTAGTCGATGGACCCGGTCTTGAATCGATTAGTGAAAATACAGTACTGGTATGTATACTATGGATTTAATATTATTATTTTACTGTAGTAGTTGTACATTATATCTTGTAGATATTCTTTGTATGTTAGGGTCATTGTTAATGATAAGTTATATGTTAGGGTATTATGATAAATTATATTATTATAGAATATGACATATTCTTATATTAGCGTAGCATTGTGATAAATTAGGGTGTTACTGTAGAAATGTGATAAATGAAGTTATTGCACATTATATTATATTATCGTAGCATTGTGATAAATTAGGGTGTTATTGTAGAAATGTGATAAATTAAGTTATTGCACATTATCTTATATTAGCGTAGCATCATGATAAATTAGGGTGTTACTGTAGAAATGCGACAAATGTTTTAATTTTGTACGTGTTTCATATTTGCACCATGATTTTAATGGTAGAACATTAGTTTAGGTATAGAACACTTTGTCGGTGTAGATTTATAATGAATATTAGTGTTTATAATGAATACCAATGTTTGTGAAATAAATAGGCTGATTCTAGTGGCAACAACTTTGTGAGTGACGATTTTTCTTCGCATTTTACTACGGATGAGGAATGGGATGTAGACAGAGTATGATTCAATGGGTTCGTTCAGTGGGCAAGGAACTCAACATTTTGATTGTCATACAAAAATCATGGGATCGAAAGGTGATACTATCATGTGAGAAGTCTGGTTCGTACAGACCGGTGAAGAAGAAGGCGGTGGAAGGTTGCGAGCCAACCCCTACATCAAACTGGTCAACGAGGACAAAGAAGTGCGATTGTCCGTTTCAGATGCACGAGTTGTTATCAAAAGAGAGTAAGTGGAGCTTAAATGTCATATGTGGATGGCACACACATGACATCCCAACATCCTTAATAGGGCATGCTTTTGCTGGACGCCTTGATGCGGATCAAATTGAGGCGGTGAAGTTGTTGTCTGCCACCGACTCGACGCCGAAGAACATTATTTCTCTCTTTGTCAGAGTAGACCCGAAATCCTTGACATCAAGAAGTCAGTACACGTGCAAGGCTAGGGAGAGGAAGAAATCCAGGGGCCATTTGACGGTGATGCAATTCACGTTGGAATTTCTAAGGTCTAAAGGATATTATGCGGACGTTGAAAGGGTTAAAGTTAAGATGAAAGAAAAGGGGAAGTATGTGGAGAAAGAGGTTGTGAGTGATCTTTTTATTAGTCACCCTGACTCGAAGCACTTGTTGGGTTTGTTCCCCCACGTTGTCATTATGGATACAACCTACAAGACCAACATGTAATCTTTTGTTTGAACTTTTCACTACATTTGCACTATATAATTGCATCTTATTTTCTTTTTTAATGTACATGTATAGGTACGGTATGCCTTGTTTGGAGTTTGTTGGGTTCACTTGCACAAACCTTAACTTCTGTATTGCCATCGTATTCATGCGAAATGAGACAACGGAGCACTACGTATGGGCCCTACGGCGTTTGAAATCCCTCTTTGGTAAAAAAGAACCCACAACGATCATGTCATACCGAGATTTGGCCGTTGTGAAGGCTGTACCAACAGTCTTTCCCAATGCACACCATTTGTTGTGCATGGTCCATGTGAACCGCAATGTTGAAGCAAGGGTCACCGGGAATATGTGCAACAAAAGTGTTAAGCATTTTACGGGGAATATCCGTTGGTTGTTGAGGTCACCCACGGAGGATGTGTACGAGTCCCAACTTAAGTATTTGAGGGACAAGTGGAAGAATGGTACGTTTATGAAGTACGTCGAGGAAGTTTGTCTTGACGACCACAAAAGAAGTTAGTTGATGCATGGTCTAATCATATTCTTTATTTCGCCACAAGATCATCAAACAAGTAAATTTTATAACATATTTTCTCATTAGATACGTATTATTTTTTATGATGTATAACATAAGTATTGCTTGTCAGGGTGGAGTCTCAGCACGCTATGCTCAAGGACACCCTAAAAACATCTGTTGGAGGGTTTGACACGGTCGTAGTACACATCGACAATATGTTCACGGATCAGATACGTGTCATTAGGGGGTCTATGGAGCAGAGCAGTTTTAAGTTGGCCGCCGTCATAAAGGATGGGCCACAATGGGTGAAGATTTTGTTCAGTCGCCTTGAGTACAAGATATCGAACGAGTGCATAAGATTACTATACAAACAAGCTATTCTGGCAAAGGAGGGAAAGATACTTGATGAAGAATGCCGCGATGTATGGTGGAGATCCTCGCTTGGGTTGCCTTTCCCACACACGATCAAGAGATATGTAGAGGCTGGTGTTGGGCCTGGATTCTCCAGAGAAGACAGATCGAAAGGACCGAGCCCAAGCCCACTGCAAATCGGGAGAATGGCAGACGAGTTCAGAAGAGTCGACAAGGCTTCTCTGGTCGAGCGACACCCGACAAAACCTCTCCAGTCAAGAGTCATCCGTCAAGATCGCGGAGATCTCGCCACGCATTTAATGCTCAGATCATGCAACATCTGTAACGTTCAAACACCTTAATTGCCAGTAATTCAATAACGAAATCCTTGCCATTACACTCGGTATTGAAGATAAAAACATAAAAATGGTGCAACGGCCACATGAGTAAAGGGACTTACCATATTTGGAACGACGAAGAAGATAAGATCAGGGAACTCACAACTACGCAAAACACACGCATTCTCACTTAGCAAACTCACCAGAACAACACTCTCGCTCTCCATCTAGCTCTCCAAACGGCTGCCTACGCCTGACCCCTGCCGATCGCCACTCACAAGTCACCGATCGAGTCCCACTCGATCTCTGATTTTATTACGATAAGTTGTATTGCGATCTAATCCGATTCACACGATATCTAATAAAATCATCTTGCTATTATATATTTATTTCTTGTTTACCTATTATTTGCTTGGTTTGGATTATTCCCCATCGTCCGATCGACTAGTTACCCCATCTAAGGCGATTTAGGTCGTCCGATCTTTTCGCCCCAAAACAATTTGGCGCCCACCGTGGGGCCACTTTCCGATCACCTTTCCGGAATCTTCCAACCATGGCTATTGATCCCCTTATTGATAACCAAGAACCACGTCTCGAAGACGAAACCCAAACCACAGAAAACCCAATCGAAAATCCTACTCCAACCCAGTTCCAAGAACTCTCTCAAAAAATGGCCGCCCTTCAAGAGGAACTAGCCCAGCAACGTCAGAAAACTGAAGCCCTAGCCGCTTTGTCAACCCAATCCGAAGCCGATATTGTGCAACTAACCCGTGAGAACGAGTCTCTTAAGTCACAGGTACAATCAGTGGCCTCAGGATCTCGGAACGCGCCCGTCCACGGCGGCGCCCGAAGGCGCCTCGACATGGACAATATCGAGCCAACGCCTCCCAGCATACGACGTCCCGGACACACTGAGGGTACGTCTCGAACTCCTTTCGCTAGTCCATTCTCGACTAACCATGTCACCTTTCCTACACCGATCGGGTCTGTTGGGGCCCGAATCGACGAAACACATGTTGCCAATCCGCCAGATGTCATGGCCCTTTTTCAGCAAACGCTCGACCGACACATGAAGGCAATCGACGATCGTTTCAATAGGCTCCCAGGAGTCCCGCAACCGATCGAGAGAGAAGCGTCCGGTGGATTCGAAGAATCCCCGTTCGTCGAAGAAATCGCAAGGGTCGAGATCCCCAAGAAGTTCCATCTCCCCAACATGGCGACATTCGACGGCACCACCGATCCAGATGACCATATCTCTCTCTATAAACAAAAACTAATGGCTGTATCTGTTTCAAGGGAGAGTCGCGAGGCTGTCATGTGCAAAAGCTTTGGCACGACCCTCGTGGGCCCCGCACTAACTTGGTTTATGCGTTTGCCTCAGGGAACGATCACATCATTTGCGGATCTGGTCAACTCTTTTAAGAGCCAGTTCGCCAGCAGTCGGAAGCATGAGAAACAATCGAGTGACCTCTACCGAGTCACACAAAGGTACAATGAACCTCTCCGAAATTATCTTAACAGGTATAACAAAGAGAAAGTGGGAATCCCCCAATGTGACGTCACAACGTCTATCGAAGCATTCCGACAAGGCCTGGTCAAAGACAGCAATCTCTACGATGAGATTACCAAGTATCCCTGCAAAAGTTTCGAAGATGTTCAGGCCAAAACTATGGCCGAGGTAAGGCTGGAAGAGGACCGTGAGTCGCATAAAGCCTCACGTGGACCCGATCCATCCGATCGCAAACATTCCTCCGACAATCGTCGGGACAGACGTCCACATCCCTATTCTCGTAATCGAAACGAAGCAAATCAGGTAAATTCTTTCCAAGACAGGTCACAAGAATGGAGAGACGGTTCTGTGTTGCATCCTAGGGTCCAGTCTTATAACTTCAATGTTTCCATGTTGGAGCTCGTCAAGAGTTTCGACAAGTATGGAAAAGACGTAAGATGGCCCCGAAAGAGCGACCGACCGGACGTCAAGAAGGATATGAGTCGATGGTGTGAATTCCACGGCGACCATGGTCATTCGACCGACGAGTGCATCTCCCTACGAAAGGAGGTCGCTAGGCTGCTATCAGAAGGGCTGTTACGCGACGTCATCTCGGAACGGGCAAAAGCCACCATGGAACGCCGAGATCAGGTAAAACAGAACAAACCCCCATCTCCTATCCATACGAAAGTTGTCAATACCATTTCAGGTGGATCCGACATATGCGGGAACACGTACTCCGCGGCTAAGCGACACGCCAAGGAAAGCAAAGACGACAAGCCCGAAGCATCGGAATTCAAACCAAGGAGGGCATCTAACCTTCCGACGGTCACATTCGACGAATCCGACTCCGACGGGTCGGATAGTCACCATGACGGTCGGGTAATCTCTTTGTCCATTGGTAATTGCTTAATCCGGAGAGTACTAATCGATACAGGAAGTTCGACAAACCTCTTGACCCTCGACGCTCTCAAAGAAATGGGTCTGACTGAGAAGGACCTAATCAAGAAATCGACCCCACTGGTTGGGTTCAGCGGTGAGGTTAAGCACACGACTGGCAAAATCATTATGACCACATACGCTGGAGGAATCAACCGACATGTTAAATTCTTAGTCCTAGACTGTCCGTCTCCCTACAATTGTATTCTTGGCAGGCCGTGGATACACGCTATGAAGGCAGTACCTTCAACATATCATCAAGTCATCAAATTCCCCACCGAGTGGGGAGTCCAAGAAATCAAAGGAGATCAAAGGACCGCAAAGGAATGCTATGTCGCTTCCATGAAGAACGCGGTCGAACACAAGATCGCATAGCAACCACAAATTGGCGAAGGACCTAGTCGATACGTTGAACCAGAAATGGAGAAACTCAACGAGATCGCACTAGACCCTTCAAAGCCAAACCAAACGGTAAGGGTTGGGTCGGACCTGGACGACTCGACCAGACAACAACTTCTCGACTTTCTCAGGACCAATGTCGACTGTTTCGCATGGTCACATGAGGATATGGTCGGGATATCTCCCAACGTTATTACTCATAAATTAAATGTGGATCCATCTCATCCCCCTGTCAAGCAAAAACGCAGGAAATTCGCCCCCGAGCGGAACAAAATAATCGACAACGAAGTCAAAAGCTTATTGGAAACCGGAAAAATCAGGGAAGTCCATTACCCTGAATGGCTGGCCAACGTGGTCGTGGTCCAGAAGAAGAACGGCAAATGGAGAGTCTGCATCGACTTCACAGACCTCAACAAGGCTTGTCCCAAAGATTCATTTCCTCTACCTCACATCGACGCTATGGTCGACGCCACAACAGGGCACGAAATGCTCACCTTCATGGACGCCTTCAGTGGCTACAATCAAATCCTTATGGATCCCGATGATCAAGAAAAAATAGTGTTCATCACCAGTCAAGGTATCTATTGCTACAAAGTAATGCCCTTTGGTCTGAAAAATACAGGGGCTACATACCAACGATTGGTCAACAAAATGTTTAAAGACCAAATCGGAGACACAATGGAAGTCTATATCGATGACATGTTGGTCAAGTCCAAAAAGAGAAAAGATCACATCGACCACCTACGCGACAGCTTCGAGGTACTCAAAAGGTACAATATGAAACTAAACCCTACTAAGTGCTCCTTCGGAGTGTCGTCAGGAAAGTTCTTAGGATATATGGTGACACAAAGAGGAATAGAGGCCAGCCCGAAACAGATCAAGGCTCTCATCAACCTCCGATCCCCCCGATGCATCAAAGACGTACATAAGCTCACAGGTCGGATAACAGCTCTGAACAGGTTCATCTCCAAATCATCCGACAAGTGCAAACCATTCCACGACGCGCTCAAGAAAAATAAGTCCTTTCAATGGACGGAGGAACATGAAGCAGCATTTCAGAACCTCAAGGACTATCTAGCCAGTCCTATATTACTAACCAAACCTAAAGGCGACGAGCCCTTATTTCTTTATCTTGCAGTGTCGGAATCGGCCGTAAGCGGTGTACTGGTCAGAGAAGATGGCAAACAGTCGCCAATATACTATGTCAGTCAGACGCTATTATCAGCCGAAATGAGGTATTCGTCACTTGAAAAAACTCGTATTATCATTAGTAATGGCTTCGAACAAGCTCAAACCATACTTTGAATCCCATACTATCACTGTGCGCACTAATCATCCCATGAGGGCTATCATGAGGAAACCCGAGTTCATAGGAAGAATGACAAAATGGGCCATACACCTCAGTGGTTACGACATCGAGTACGAACCGAGGACAGCGATCAAGTCGCAAGCATTAGCCGACTTTGTGGCCGATTTCAGTCCGACCCTAGAGAAAGAAGCCGCAAAAGAAGCAAATCAACTACTCACGACAGACGAGACAGGTACATGGGAGCTCCACACAGATGGGGCATCGAACGCCAGAGGATCAGGGCTTGGGGTCGTACTGAAATTGCCACAGGGGGATAAGATAGCCCAGGCTGTCAGATGTGAGTGGGATGCGACTAACAACGAGGCTGAGTACGAAGCACTCATATTCAGACTCATCTTGGCTCGCGATCTGGGAGTCCAAGAGATCGAAGTCGTTTGCAACTCCTTACTGGTTGTAAACCAAATACAGGGATCGTACAATGCCAAAGACACCAGAATGATAGCCTACCTGGAGGTAGCCAAGAAACTGATCGGACAATTCCAAACATTCAACATCCGACAGGTGCCCATGGATCTTAACTCCCAAGCCGACGCGCTCGCCAATCTAGGATCCGTCCTAGACCCAAAATAATTTCCACACATACCATTGGCCCACGTTATGACGCCGACCGTCCCAAAGACATCCGTCGAGTTGACAACACCACTTGAAGAACTCGTCGCCATGGAGATAGGCGATCGACCAGAAGAAGACATCGTTGACACCAATGACGACTGGATGCTACCTTACATCAAGTGGCTAAAAGATGGTATTTTACCAGACGATAAGACAGAAGCAAAAAAGCTTAAGATTTGGCGTCCCATTCGAAATCGTGTGCGACAACGGCTCCCAATTCATCAGTTATAAGACTCGAACCTTTTGCGACCAATGGAACATCAAATTGGTTACATCTACACCTCGGTATCCGCAATCCAACGGACATGCCGAATCCAGCAATAAGATCATTATCAACAACCTCAAGAAACGCCTCACAGGGGCTAAAGGCAAATGGGCAGACGAGCTCCCACTCATTCTCTGGTCCAACAAGACCACTCCAAAGAATGCGATTGGGCAATCGCATTTCTCTCTCGTCTACGGGAGCGAAGCAGTCATCCCGGTTGAGCTACTGGTTCCGACCGCTCGCTGCAACCTCCAAACAAACGAACAAAACGACATCGAACTAGCACATAATCTCGACACTGTGGACGAAATCAGGGAGAAAGCTCGAATCAGAATGGTCAAGTTCCAACAACAAGTCGCGAGGAGCTACAACAAGAACGTCCGGATCAAGGCATTCAAGGTCGGAGACTGGGTCCTAAGGAAGACATTCCAGAACACCAAGAACCCATCCGACGGAAAGCTAGCACCACAATGGGAAAGACCTTACTTGATCACCGAAGTGGTCGGACAAGGAGCATATCAACTAGAAGACAAAGACGGATAACCAATCCCGAGGAGTTGGAACGCAGCACATCTTAAGTTCTACCATTTCTGAACCAATAAGGTAAAAACATCACACAAAACTCTATGCATCGCATACATATCGCATGTTATCGCATGTACATTGCCATCTGTCGCATACATATCGCATGTTATCGCATGTACATTGCCATCTGTCGCATACATATCGCATGTTATCGCATGTACATTGCCATTTGTCGCATACATATCGCATGTTATCGCATGTACTTTGCCATCTATCGCATATGTATCGCATGCTATCGCATATACATCGCCACTTTCCTTTATATATCATCGCCTTGACACCAAGCGAGGACTTCCTCCTTACAAAAATACAAATGCAGAACAACATTTACATTGGACCCAGTCATCCGCAAATGGATCCTGTCATCCGCATATAGCACTTACATTACACGATCGATCGGATTACGGGGAGATGACAACACAAGCACGTCGGCACACCGCCTGCCTTATACAAAACATAAGGTACAACACCTTATTACATTCACACAATTAAACATAAGGAACAAACACCTTATTATATATTGCTTACCTCCCCGACATAACGTCATGACTAACACATACACAAACACATCACAGGCCTGCTCTACATACATACATACGGTGAAACCCCACTCGACGGAGCACACGGGCGAAACCGACATACACGACATACTAAACGTTGTCGACAACTTGCTATCTATCGCAAACATGTACGAAACACGCTAGTATACAATTCTACGTGTAAAAACACATTTTTGCATCGAAATAAGAAGCATTTTCTATAAATACGCGACCCGCGATGGTGGACGGGTCGCCAAACCATAATTGTCTGCCTACACATCTGTAGGACTTCATCAAACAGAAACATCTTGCGACCCACGATGGTGAACGGGTCGCTAAAACATACAGACACCAAATGTTTAAAAACCCAACACAAAAGGGACAAATAAGTCAAGCATCAGACACACCAACATTATCTTCGACGGGGGCTGGCTCCAATGGGGCTGTCTTGTCGGCCGGCTTGGCATCATCAGAATGAGCTTCGTCCTCATCGACACCTTCATCCACCACCTCCTCTCCGACGCCGGCTAAGCAGAACAACTCTTGACCAGGGTCGCCTTTTGGGAACATAGAGTCCAAAGTCTCCCTCTCCGCCTTCAGGTCCCAGAGCTCATGCTTGCCCTCATTGAATTCTTCAATCATCTCAATGCGCGACTTCACAGCATAGAAGGCCCCCACATCGCCAGCAATCTGACCGTCGGCAATCCTAGATCGCTTCACTTCCTCCTCAATGCTTGCCCTCCACTCCTCAAACTCCCTCTGACATGCAGACATCTCCCCTTGGCAGCTCTTCAGCTCCCTGGTGAGACGACGCTCTGTCTCTCGACAGCGACTCTCAGCTCCCTCCAGCTTGGTCCTTAAAGAGGCGAGGTCGGACTCTGACCTATCAGCCCTATCCTCAGCCTTAGCAAGCATTGCTTGGACACCGGAATAAGCTCCCAAGAAATACTGAAAAGCCTGACAAAAAGGCATACGACAACGCAAATACACAACTCAGAAAGCGAAGTCGAAACAAAAGAAATACAAAAAACGCACAAGACAAGGGCCAACGTACCCTCCACGTGGAACTGCCTACTTCGCCAATGCAGTCCAGGGGAGAAACATCCTTAACCTCCGACTTCAAAGTCGGATCTTGAGCACGGAAGAGATCAACGATCGATGGCCCAGCGACACCAATCTTGTCAACCCCCTCGGCAGTCACGCCTTTCTTCTTAGGGATGTCCTCCACCTTAGCATCGTCGGAACGAGCGCTCATTTTTCTCTTAGAGCCAGCTTTCGTCGCAATCGACAGGTCAGTCAGGACCGGCTTACTCGACGCCGCCTTAGCTGCAGCTTTCCTTTGATCGATCAAACCTTTTCCAGACGCCACTCTCAGTCGAGCACTCGACCGACCACCAGGGGAACCTGACACGACAGAGCATCAAAAAGGGAGAAATCCTAAAATACACGACAAAGCGAAAAACAACAAAAAGATTCCTAAAGCCGAAAGTCTACCTTTCGCACGGGATGAAGAAACATTCGACATATCTTCCTGTGGGGGAGGAGTTGGCGCCAGCAAATTGACGTTGACGAATTTCCTCTCAGACGCGGGAACTTCAAGCACAACCTTTGACAAAGCCTCCGATCGGCTGCTAACTTCCAATTCTTCCGGTTCAGGGACTACAAAAAGGGAAAGTTAAAAACAGAGTGTTAAAAACGCATAAACGCGTGAAAGAGAAAACAAAGTACATACTGTCGATCCGCCACTCCGACAACAGAAAAGGACATTCTCCTTCCTTCTCCAGAGAATATCGTTTGACAAAAAAGTATTTCGACCCCCATCCATGGTCGTTCACATCGGGAGTTTGCACCAAAGGCTTCCGACCTCGTCGGGCACGCAATTGCACACGGGAAGAACTCTTCGACCCGATGAAGTAATTATACCACAAGGCGTCGAAATCAAAACCAGCACCAGTTTGCTCATTCACTAAGTCTAAAACCCTAAGGACTCTCCAAGCTTGAGGCATCACTTGACACGGCGCTAACGCCAAGGTAGCTAGAAAATCTCTAACAAGAGGAGAGAATGGGAACTTATGCCATATCCTAAACGGGTACACATAGAAGCAAATCCACCCTTCGTAGCGCGCATTGGCCCTCTCGTCCGGCTCAGGCAGCGTAGCAATCGTCTCCGGAGGAAAGCCCCCGACTTCGAGGACTTGGACCGGCTCTGCCTCCGACAAATTGCTAACCAGCGCGTCCGACTCCGTTAGGAGGAAATGAGGAGAAGTATCGCCCTCTCCGGCATCGGAAAGAGTCTTCGACGACTCAGAAGCCTCGAGAGAGACCATGTCGAGAATAGAGAGGGGAGGAAATCGGAGAGCTATGGCTAAGAAAATCAGAAAGCAAATGGCAAGAGAGACCGAAAGGCTTACCAGAAACTTGCAAAGGAAGGAGATGAAGACTAATCGCTCCCCCTGCTCAGAATTTATGGAAGGAAATCATGATCTGCAGAAGACGTCGCATCGTGCCCTAATCACGCGCCACGTCGACCTGTGCAACCGCACCAAAAAGGACGGTGAAGATCGTGTCCAAGGAAGTTGCCATGGATCCCGGTCTACTTGCCTAAACCGTAAGCCCATAGCAACTTGGGGATATTGTTGGGCCTGGATTCTCCAGAGAAGACAGATCGAAAGGACTGAGCCCAAGCCCACTGCAAATCGGGAGAATGGCAGACGAGTTCAGAAGAGTCGACAAGGCTTCTCTGGTCGAGCGACACCCGACAAAACCTCTCCAGTCAAGAGTCATCCGACAAGATCGCGGAGATCTCGCCACGCATTTAATGCTCAGATCATGCAACATCTACAAAGTTCAAACACCTTAATTGCCAGTAATTCAACGGCAAAATCCTTGCCATTACACTCGGTATTGAAGATAAAAACATAAAAACGGTACAACGGCCACAGGAGTAAAATGACTTACCATATTTGGAACGACGAAGAAGATAAGATCAAGGAACTCACAACTACGCAAAACACACGCATTCTCACTTAGCAAACTCACCAGAACAACACTCTCGCTCTCCATCTAGCTCTCCAAACGGCTGCCTATGCCTGACCCCTGCCGATCGCCACTCACAAGTCACCGGTCGAGTCCCACTCGATCTCTGATTTTATTACGATAAGTTGTATTGCGATCTAATCTGATTCACACGATATCTAATAAAATCATCTTGCTATTATATATTTATTTCTTGTTTACCTATTATGTGCTTGGTTTGGATTATTCCCCATCGTCCGATCGACTAGTTACCCCGTCTAAGGCGATTTAGGTCGTCCGATCTTTTCGCCCCAAAACAGCTGGTATCCCAATATTGCCAAGTGAAATCCATTTATTTTGGAAGCAAGTAAAGTGGGAAGGAGTGGGCCAAGAAGATATCGGAAGTGATGATACTGAGCGTATTTCAAGAGAAGATGTCGTAATGAAGAAGCTGGTCCAAGACTGGCAAGGAAAGGAAATGCCCGACGAGCTATTACGCATTCTCACAACAAGGTATGATGACTTCCATAACCCAATCACTTCCACCTTGGGAGAGCCCCCGTGCGCATATACTAGTAAGGGGAGACCTAAGAAGGACTCGACCAAGAGGGACCTCACTTGGTTGGAGCACAAGGAGGAGGAGCAAAAGAAGAAGGAACAAAAAAAGGAGGAGGAAAAAAAGAAGAAGGACGAGGAAAAGAAGAGGAAGAAGGAGGATGAAAAGAAGAAGAAGAAGGATGAGGACAAGAAGAGGAAGAAGGATGAGGAAAAGAAGAAGAAAGATGAGGAAAAGAAGAAGAGGAAGTCAGATAGTATTCAATCGTCTGTTGGATCAGAACCTTCTCCGATGCCTGATGGAGACAACAAAAGAGTTTCAGATGGCAAAGAGAGTGGCACTGGCTCGATCCCCCCCAAAATTGAAGTTGATCCAAGAAATGGGGAAAATTTTTGGCACCTCGACTTTAATTGGGGCGTACGAAATGTCGGCCCTTTCATGTTCAACTACATCACCCGAGTAGAAGACGTACAAGGTGACGGTCATTGTGGGTACCGTTCCTTGTCTGTACTATTAGGGTTGGGGGAACAGAGTTACGATTACGTGCGACATGAGCTTTCAAAGGAACTGCAATTGCATCAAGATCTCTACCGACCAGCGAGTATGGTGATTGACATTGACCATCTTATCAAGATGGTTGATCATACATGGCCTTGTTGGGAGGATCACTGGATGGAAATGCCGATGGTTGGGTTAGCATTTGCAACCAGATTCCAAGTGGCTCTTGTCTTTCTCTCATGGAGTGGCCCCCATACATGTCTCCCCATGATTGCTTGTCCGGGTGCCCGGCCTCCCACAACGGTGCATACAGTGGCACTAGTAGGAAATCATGATCATATTGTCCCGATAAGCATACTTATACTCGGAAGTTTTACCTTATAAATTATGTAATACTCATTTTAGGTCTTTTTTTTACAGGTTTGGCTAGTTGATGACCGTTGCCCTATCCCACCCCCGCCCGCCGTTTGGAACAATTGGAAGCATCCTAGTGTTGAAGGGTGGGATGTACCATTTAGGGGAAGGATGAATGAATATCTCGTCAAACATGAAAACCAAGGTCGTGGCGGTTTGGTTATGTAGTTTCGGGAGGGAGATTGGATACATTAGGATCACATGTGAATCCACTCCTTTTCCACTTTGTAATATGAATTAGCAATATATGAACGTTCAATCTTCCTGGAATTTAGCATAGCAATATATGAATATCTAATCCAAGCTCAACGGATCTACACTCAAACTCCATTTGCAAGTATATAACTTAAGAAAATGTCTAAATTATGGTGCTCATCTGCGTTAGCCCTATGGAATACTCAGATAAAGCAAAAGGATACGTTGTGGTTTCTGACTACTCAGATGGCGTTCTGTGTAAGGCGTGTACTAAACGCCACAATGTGGCGTTTAATAAACGCTACTGTGTAGCGTTTACCATACGACATCTTATGGAGTTTAGGGTACGTCACTGTGTAAGGAGAACGCTACTGTGTAGCGTTTACCACATGGTTTAGGGTTTAGGGTTAGGGAATTGTGGATCCTAAACCTCACGGTCTAAACGTTATATTGTTTCGAAGTATGCATGTTTAGGAATTACTATTATGGCTTAGAATATATGTTAACACAATGGTTTAAGGAATAAGGTGTTAGGGCTTAGGATGTATGTTAAAGCAAGGGTTTAAGGAATAAGTTTTAGGGTTTTAGGGATAGTTGATAGTATAAGCATTTATATTGTTCAAGGGATAAGGTGTTAGGGCTTAGGGTTTATGTGTTTAGTTCATCCTAATAACTGAAAGGTTTAAGGTTTAGGAACAATTTGGCCCGGTAATGTGAATCCACTCCTTTTCCATAAAATAGAACGAAATTACCTAGTAGATTTGAATTTAAAACCCTACAAAAAAATGGGTTCTCTATTCCATTACAACCCTAAAACCTAAGCCCTACCCTAAAACCCTAAGCCCTACCCTAAAACCCTAAGCCCTACCCTAAATCATCTATACGCCACTGTGTAGCGTTTACTTATTGAATGCCACAGTGTTGCGTTTAACCTTTAAACGCAATACTGTAGCGTTTACATTAATAACTGCTGTATGACAGCTGGTTATTAGTTGTGTTTGACAACTAATAACAGTTGTATGGCAGCTGGTTATTAGTTGTCAAACACATTGCCTCTTTATTTCACTATATAAGAAACATTAGGGTTGTTTCTTCTTCAATACAATAATTTTAACACAAGCGGCGCCCACATAGAGGATTTTGGGTAAACTTCTTCTCCTTCCATTTTATATCGATTTAGTACGGACAAATATACAAGTTTATGAACCATATACAAGTACAAAAAAATTCAATACGAAATCGGGGCAAATATGATACGAGTACGGACAAATATAATACAAAATGTCACTACAAAAGAGATAATAACACCCACTGCAAATGCTCTCTAGCCTAATCATGGTCACTATCACAACCCCTCTCTAGGCTAGCCTGCAAACGCTCCTCCATCTCTCGATCACGTGATTCTCGCTCAGCTACTTCCTGCTCGGCCGTCGACCTAGATGATGAACCCCTCTCATACATAGATGACACTCTGGGTCGTGGGGCGGCTGATGACTCACCCGTCGAAAACTGGCTCTGGGTCTGTCGCTGTGATGCCCGCACCGGTGGATCAACAACAGGTAACTCGTCAACATCGATAATGTCTGCAATCCTCTGCCAGTCCTCCATCCCGCCGCATCCTCGCATAATAACCTCCCGGACATGCGCCCTCACCATGTTCAATCGCTGTGCTCGTTATCGTATAATGTTAAGTGAACGAACTTTATAAGAAAATTATAAAGACGTAATATGATAGATTCTAGAACCTAAACATACCCGAGATGCATCCAAAGCCGGAACAACATGGCGTCTGGGACGAGGAATCTCGGTCGCGTCGTGTCTGACATATGGATGAGAAATGGGAAGGAACCAATCGAGATACTCCTCATCCATATCATAATCAGCGACAGCCAACGGACTAGATAAGAGCTCAGCGTATATATGCTCATCCAAACGATCTCAACCGTCCCAGTGAGCATCAAACTCCAGCTTGTACGCATCCTTCCCCTTGAGACTTGCACGAAGTGAAACTGTATGGGGCCGTATCGGGTCCAGAGGCCTGCTCTGGGCCCGTCCAAACTGGCATGCCACGCGGTCAGGCATGTAGGGCTCGGATATATCATGGAAGCGTATCGTGCCTCGATATGTAGAAGCTCTAAATCGTGAATGGAAATCCAGCTGACCGTGTGGCATCCACCGCACCTACAACCATACAAACAGTCAATGTTACGAGTAATCATTATAAGTTAATTAAAAAAAATAGAATCATGTACTTACATCCTCACGGCGATACTCGTCAAGGACGTGACGGTAACTCCGAATGCGAGATGGTTCCCGTGGAGGGGGGCGTAATACCGATTACCATGCCGCTCGTCGGTCGTCGTCGGCTCTCCTAACCTGGGGATGAGGGTGTCTGGGAAACCAAGGAAAGTACGCCCATATCCACATCTACAATCGTCGGAAAATAAACTTAAACCCTATTTTAAACCCTAAGTTCGGAACAATATACAAAGATTAAAAGATTAGCAACGTTTTTACCTGGAGTAGCAAACAACAACCGGCTATGCTCCTGGCCTCGCCACGTGATGCCTCACCCAGGTTCCTGTACAGGCAGGCGAGAACTCCGGCTCCCCAGGCCGTCCGCTGGGTACACTCATGATCCACGCACAAGGGCAACAATTGACACTTGATGTGATACCCCATAATTCTGTAAGGATTATTTTGGGAATTTTTGGAATTTTCCCGAACACCCGTTTAGTACGTCGGATTTAATTCAGAAAGTGGAAGGCATTCTGTAATGTGCTCTGTATCTGTAATATTTTTCTCAGTGAAATAATATACAGACGATGTGCTTTGGATGTTAATACTCGTTCGCGTACGATAATTTTATCCCGGGTTAACATCGTTCTCGTCTAAGAGCTGAGGAGGCGGCAAAGCCAAGGGCGGCGCCCGCCGTACAGTGGCGGCGCCCGCCGTCGCAAGGCTCGAGGAGCAGTCGGGTCTTCTCCTAGCTGGGGACGCCAGGCCTATGGCGGCGCCCGCCGCATTGATGACGGCGCCCGCCGCATTGATGGCGACGCCTGCCGCATTTATGACGGTGCCCGCCGTCGTTGTTGTCCGGAGGTCTTTGCCCGATGGTCGCCGGCGAGCGTCTGACGACGCCGAACTAGCCCCGCCACGCCTCCATTTAGGCCATCATTATGCTCCCTTGTGATCTGGATATAAAAGGAGAGGCTTGGGGATCGGATTTCACACAAAATCAGAAGCTCAAATCTCAAAATCTCTCTCGCCGGAGTTTGGTGCCCTCGCCGGATTTCTGAAGCTTTCGCCGGTGTCGTTTGGTGGTGTTTCCAGAAGCCCTTGTGAAGCCTTTTGGTTGCCTTTGGAGGTTGGAACCCAGGCAAGGCAAAAAGGGGTCGAAACGCGCATCATTTGGGTGAGTTTTTCTCTCGTTCTGTCGTCGGAGTTCTTCACGGCGACCGCCGTGTTCTTTACGGCGCCCGCCGTGATGGATGCGGCGACCGCCGCCAGTGCCCAGAATGCCTTTGTGGCTTTGGCTTGGTGGGTTGTCGTCGTGGCGTCGTTTCTTTCGGTTCCTTTCGTCTTTCCTTAGATTCGTACTAGTTTATGTCGAATCTAACTTGGGGTTTTCTTATGGGTCGACTCGAAGGTCGTTGTACTGTCGGAGCTATACCTGTGTCGAGCCCGGAATCCCGTTGTCTCTGCTTTGTTCCAGATCTGCGGACTAAGGCAAGTGGCGGTTCGCTCTTGCTCATCGTTCCATATTTACATTAATTATCAGTTGTTTATCTGAGTAATTAATTTGGAATGATTATTGTGTTTGTCTGGAAATGGTTTTATAAACTGTTTTGAAAATCATATAATAGGTTGTATATCTGTTAGAACAACGCTATTATATGTGATAATTACTGTGATGGTATTGTTGTGAAATTAATCTTAATGCTAGAATAGCATGTGGGTTAATATGAAAACTAATCCAAGTAAGGATTAACTATTTCTATTATCTCTATGTTTAAGTTGATTGCCTGGATGACCTTAATGTGAATAATTAACACGAGTGTTTGTGGGAACGTTAATCCAAGTAAGGATTAGCTATTTCTTTATAACTTAATGTTCGTAAGAACGCTAATCCAAGTAAGGATTAGTCGTTTCTTTATAATTTAAAATGCGTGGGAACGCTAATCCAAGTAAGGATTTGTCGTTTCTTTAAATCGTAATATTCCTCGGGATAATTTCCGAATAATAATTTAAGGGTCATGACCTATGCTTCTTATCCACCTTTAAGGATCTGAAGTGTTTAAGCGCCTTGCTAGCATCAGTGGATGAGCTTAATAGCAGTCTTGTGTATTAAGCACCTAGCTAGTGCAATTGGGGTGGACGTAACTGTCACCCTGTAAATTAAAGTGTAAGCGCTGTGGCAGTGCAATCTGGGTGAACATAAGATCACCCTGTGTAACAATAACTTCCGTTGTTCTCGGAATAGTATTAAGCCTCGTGTGTGCGTGTGTGTGTGTGTTTGTGTGTTGTATTAATTTGGGTGGACATAATTGTCACCCTGTGATTTAAACTTTGTGCCACGCTTAATAATATTAATATATTTCAGTAATGTGTGTTTTATAATTAAATAAGATATGTGCCCGAGTGTATATAATTAATAAACGTTGGGCGAGTAGTGCATCTAGGTAAATAGTGCAGCTAGGAAAGCTCGTCTCGACTTTGATCATAGTACGTTCTCTTTCCGATCTGGAATCGATGTAAGCGGTGAGGTTGGTCGTGAACCGAAACATCTTAGTCAGTTTCTAAATCATCGTTATGTGGTTCTGTAAGATCCAGACTTGAATGTAGTACGTTCTCTTTCCAATCTAGATTCACTGTAAGCAGTGAGGTTGGTTGTGAGCCGAAGCATCTCAATCAGCTTTTAAATCATTGTTGTTTGATTCTGTTAAACATTCCAGATTTGTCATATTTCCTTAAAGACTCAATCTCTTGGAGTCTCTTTTTGAGTCGATTTATGTGAAGATTAAGTCTTTCAGAATCTTCTCTTGTGCATACCTCTTGTTGTTATTCCGTGAAAGTGCCGGGTTATGTATCGTCCCTTCGGTTATTATTCGAGGGACAATGATAGTAAACGGTTACGATCACTCGAACCACTCTGCTTTTTACCCTTGCTAGTCTATTCAAGTAGACTAACCCATGAACTTTGTTCTCTGCATGTGGGCTGGTGTCATCCGTTTGATTCAGCACATCAGATAGAGTGTAGATGAGAAGACTAGAAGGACTATGGAGTCGACGATGGTTTTTCGACGTTGTTAATAATTCCTTTTAATCGGGTTGAGATCCTTGGGAGATGACCATTGTGGTCAAGATCCTTGTTTGTAATATCTTTTATAAGACTTCCGCTGTACTTTGTTTAAGACTTCCGATGTATTTTGTTTAAGACTTCCGTTGTAATTTATTTAAACTCTGTGTTTGTCCTATTCGGGAGTGGGATGTAATCCCGGGACTCATGTTTTATATAAATAAGGTTATCATTTTGTATCATTATATTTCATGAATTGTATTTAAACGGTAAAGCCTTGGGTGATCTCGGTAAGGAACACTTGGATCACTGGCGGTAATACCTTTCCAAAAGGGTTAAGTTTTGGGGGTGTTACACTTGAGCTTGTTCGTGGACTTGTTCACGAACAAAGTGGACCCCAACAAGTGGAATAAATACCCTGCTGCACAACTCATGGGGTCCTTGCCCAGCAAAATCATCCAGCGAACGTCGTGCACAAAGTCCCATGCGTCAACCCCAGCTGTCGCGACCCACTTCCTCACCTTCGTCAGTTCGTAATCAGAAACCTCATGCCATAAATCGGCCACATCTGCGTCCTCTAGTACCTCACTAACAGTGTATCCCTCGATAGGCAGCCCCATGATCCTCTCGACGTCATGAAGGGTGACAGTAATCTCGCCCCAGGGAAAATGAAAGATGTTGGTCTCCGGATGCCACCTCTCAACAAAAGCAGAAATGAGGACGTGGTCCACACTGCCAAACTAAAGCGCGTGGAGACCGGTCAGTCCGCTCAGTGAAGCGTAATACCACCAGCTACCCTCAACCACCTCCCCTCTAGGAATAAGGCGATGCACTCTCCAGAAATCGAGATAGCGTGGACGTGTATGAAAACGTAGACAACGAGGGGCAGCCGTGGGATGATGCCATATCCTATGCGCAATGTGATGGTCAAAAGATGACAGAAGCTCACTATTCCCCACACCGTAAGGAGCTTGGGGACGGGCGGGCTGGGGAGCGAGAATGGGGTCGGGAATAGGCTCGGGTATGGGCTCGGGTCTAGGCTCGGGTCTCGTCTCAGGTCTAGGCTCAGATATAGGGTCGAGAGTGGGCTCAGATATATGCTCGGGAGTGGGCTCAGATATATGCTCGGGAGTGGGCTCGGGAATGGGGTCCTGTTGGTGCGGGTCCTCCATCACGATATCAACGTCCTCCAATCCAGGGACGGGATCATCGCTATGGACGGGACGTCGACGCTGCTTCTTCTTCTTCTGCTGCCCGGAAACATCTGCCCTTCACTTGCGGGCAGAAGTAGTAACGCGGCGGTGCTCCGTATCCCGTCCATACGAGCAAAGACGGCATCGAAAACCCGCACATACATCCTATTTAATCCAAAATTACGGGAAATAATTTACTTTTTAATACATAATTTTACCGCTATTTTACTTGATTATTTAATTACTTGATTTTAAATATAATAAAATCAACTAATTTACTTAACTTAATATATAATTTACTAAATACATAATTAATTAAATGATTATAATAAATCTACATTCATAATAACAAACATTTATTATGAAATTTAAATTATTCTTTCATTTATTTTTACTTGTTAATATAATTTCTAACATTTATACGTTATTTATACCTAAAATCTCTCTAATATTTGGACGTTAATCTTTATTTCCCTATTATAATTTAATTACAAATGTATTTCAATTATCATATATAAACAAATAATTAATATTTCTTAAATATTTAAATAATATCTAAATATAAATAATTATTAGTTCATAAAATACCTCAACGGTAGGTCGTTTCGGCTTTAGAACTATCAAAACACTCCTCGATCCGCTCGCCTCGATCATAGACGCCACCGTCTCGTCCCATGTCAACGACTGCGCCACCGCCTCCGCTCTGATCGCCGCCGCCACAGAGAGCGCGTTCTCTGCCGCCACCTTTGCCGGTGTCGCCGACTCCTCCTCCTCCGCCGCACATGAAACCGGAGCCAACTCCACCTCCTCCGGCGTCGACCTCCTTGCAGCCACCTCCTCCTCCACCATGGAAGGTGACTCCGGCGTCTCTCCTCCCTCTCATGCCGCCGTAACCACCGCCACCGCCACCTCCGGGGAATGCTCTGCCGCCGCCGCCGTCTGGAATCCGGCCTCCTCCACCACCGCCATCGCTCCTTCGTCGCCGCCAAAATCCATTAGGGTTTGAGTTTTGAAATTGGAAAGGGAAAGGTCGGGGGGAAGAAGAATAATTTGACGCTATATAATAGCGTTTTTGAACGCTACATTATAGCGTTAAAAAAACGCTACAACATTGCGTTCAAAGAGCCAGATATTTGGAATATGAGAAAAATATCTAGTTCTTGAACGCTACATCATAGCGTTCAAAGCCAGATATTTTTCTCATATTTTTGAACCCCCAAGCGATTTTTTTTAAGCCCTAAACCCTAAACGCTATCACATTGCGTTTACATTGAACCCGGTTTTCTCAAACGCTACGAAATTGCATTTGATTTTTTTTTTTTTAAAAATGCGACTATGTAGTGTTCACAATTCCCGGTGCGAAACACAAAATTTCCGGGTGCAAACAAGATCCCCGTATAAAATGGTGTGTTGAAAACTTTAGTTCAGGTCAAAGAAACCAAAAGATTTCTGGACTTGTTCATGATGGGAGGTTTTCCCTTGGTATTTATTAGTGGGGGATTACCCCAAGAGTTGTTAATGGGGGATTACCCCAAGTGTTGGATGTTTAACAAGTTGGTAGTACTAAAGAAGCTCGTCTATGATTCCGAGTTTTCATGGACTTCTTTAAGTGTAAAACATATGTTGTTGTTGTCGACAGTGGCGGATTCAGGCGGGGGCTTAGGAGGACTCTCGCCCCCGCTTTAGACCCAAATTAGTATTATATATGGTTTAAAATTCCAAGTATGTGCACATCTTCACGGTAGCTCAGTTAGCGTCTAGTTGGACAAGAACATTACAATTCATTCTAAGCCCCGAGTTCGATTCCTCATCTGGTAGTAAGGGAGTTCCTTCCTTTATTTATTTTTGCGTGGGCAACTCCTTTTCTCCCCTCTATATATGAATTTGTCATCTTCGTTAAGTAACCATGTTTTTACTTACAACATAATTAATGTAAGACATTTAAATAAAAGACAATTATAAATTTATAAATAGTTTTTATTGTTAAATCCAGAATTTGGAGTAATCATATAAAATATCTTAAATTATTTTACAAATTAATCTAAAATTTTATTAACTTAATATATTTTTTTAGTATTTAATTAGTAAACTATAATAAAAATAATGACATGATCAATTTTAAAAGTATTATTCGTATAATTATTGCTTTCTAATAAATAAGCTTTAACATATGTCTACGTACATTATGAATAATTGTCAACTTCTAATATATTTATTTTAATAGGAGCTAGTATATAATTTTCTCTATTATAAAAGACTCTCTATGAATCATTAACACATCATATCCCTTCTATTTGAGGGAGTCAAGAAATTTAGCTCGTCGGCGTCATTGGCAAACATGCTAGTCTGAGGTCGACTCCAAACCATTTGTTAGGACACCGATGATTCCATATTTATGCTTACTAGCACGTCATTCTAACAAATTATAAAACTCAACCCCAAATTTTATTAAATATTTCTACTTCTCCTTTCTTACAATCTTGGATCCGCCACTGAGTTGTTGTTATTGAGATTGAGGTTTAATGGTGGGTGTTAATAGTGGGAGTTTTTGGGTTTGGGTTTTTAGAGAGAGGTTGGGGGACACTTCGCCACGACTTATTAGATCTCGTTTTGAAAGGTTCACAAGACGCTCCATCCTATA
Source organism: Rheum nobile (assembly GCA_027886185.1). Taxonomy (NCBI): domain Eukaryota; kingdom Viridiplantae; phylum Streptophyta; class Magnoliopsida; order Caryophyllales; family Polygonaceae; genus Rheum; species Rheum nobile. The sequence continues at coordinate 6,668,703 of WOAB01000020.1, forward strand.
AACAAAGAAAACACAAAATGTAGGGGAAATGCAAAAGCGGGGAACGGCAAGAAGAGCCCACTCTATTTGTCGGCAAAATTCGACCGTTGCAAGAGCTCTTCATTATTCTCAGTTTCTCACTTCAATTAATTTCCCCGCTTTTCCATCGCACGCTCTCTTTCTCCGCCCTCCACCACCTTCGGATCATACCTTCTACCTCTCGTGTTTCGTCCTCTCTTCCTCGTCCATGGCGATCGCCTCCGAGACTCGCCCCGAGCACAAGGTAACTTCACTGAAAGGCGCTCTTTTCTTCTTCCTTTGTGAAATCTTGAAGCTTTAATCAGATTCAGAGAGAAATTTGCCAAAAAATGGTGCTTTGTTTGTCCTGTTCGTATTTAATTTGTCACATCTACTTACAAACGCGGGGGATTTCGACAGATGCTTAGATCTTCGCGTGTCCGGGGATGTCAATTTTGTTGTTTGGCGTGGAAATGTAAACTTTAATTTGATAAAGAGACCATGCTAAATTGACGTGTTGAGTTGCATTTTTTCGAAAATTTCATGATAGCTTGTGAGTTTAACCCTCTCTGGGTGGGAAAAAGTCGTTCTATTGTCTAAATTTCAATTCCTTTTTTGAGGCTAGGGTTCTAACTAGGCCATTTGGGGGACGTAATCGAAACAATTTTTAGGGTTATTGAATCGTGGGTTTTCTGTGGATATAGGCTCCTTCAAAGGTAACAGTGGGGGCGACAGAGAAGCAACAACGCCGATGGACTCTTAACGATTTCGACATCGGCAAGCCACTGGGGCGAGGGAAGTTTGGTCATGTGTACTTGGCAAGAGAGAAACGAGTAAGTCGTTTTTTAGCTTTGAAATTGGATGTGTATTTTGGAATTGGTTCACATCAATTAGTTCAATGAGCATGAGCTAGCTCATTTCATATCGTATAATCTTGAAGTGCTTGCTGAACTGAGAAACTCATCTATACATCTCTTCTTTCATTTTGTTAATACTGATACAATCTCTGTTGTATAGAGTACTGATTTTCATTTGATTATAGTTCATCTTCATCAGCCAATTGAATCCTTGGCTAAATTGAGTATCAATTCCAGATTCAGAATATTGGTATTTTAGATCTTTATAGAAGGGTTTCTTTCGGGTATTTATGTTCATTTTCTTTTTCACATCCACTACAATCAAATTTAACGGCTTGTGCCTTTTTCTGGATCAGAGCAATCACATTGTGGCATTGAAAGTTTTGTTCAAGAACCAACTGAAGCAGTCTCAGGTTGAGCACCAAATTCGACGCGAAGTTGAAATACAAAGCCATCTTCGCCATCCTAACATTCTGAGGCTTTATGGATACTTTTATGATCAGGTATCAACAAAGCCCATAATTTATGGTTTTATTTCCACGTCAATGTAACTTCTTGTATTCACTGGTTATCTGGGAAATCCTACAGAAACGTGTTTACTTGATATTGGAATATGCTTCCAAGGGAGAGCTGTACAAGGAGCTTCAAAAATGCAAGTACTTCAGTGAAAGGCGCGCCGCCACTGTGAGTTTCTGCTTATTGCTATACCATGTTTAGTTTCAATAAACCTAATCTAACCCTTTATCAGCTTTATCTAGAATCATTTAACACTTGGAAGATCAAATCAACAACGTCATGCTTCTATTATAAGTTGTTTCATCTAGTACTTCTGTAGCCTGTTTTTCCCCATTATGATCTTCCATGTTCATACAAATCTTACTTTTGTATCTCCTCACTGACTCCTAATGAATGGATGAACCGAATTTAATGCACTTATTGAATCTTCTTTGTACTATGCTTTATAAGCTTGTGGTTTCTCATAATCTGAGACCAATATCTAGAATTTTGACTGGATTGCTGTGATATATATATGTCAGTTGCTGATTTTGGTTTGATACAAAATATAGTGTTTCATTCATAAGCAACAAGTCAACTAATCTTTGATGCTTTCTTTGTAGTATATTGCATCATTGGCTCAGGCACTGATTTACTGCCATGGAAAACATGTGATACATAGAGATATTAAGCCAGAGAATCTTTTGATTGATGCAGAGGTACGCAACGTAGTGTTCATATGCTGATGCATGTTCCTAACTTCATTCTTCTTCCTTTCTGTAGGTTGTTTATTGTTCTTATCATGATTCAATTTTCTTTTCCATACAGGGTGGACTTAAAATTGCTGACTTCGGATGGGCGGTGCACACATTCAACCGTAGAAGGACCATGTGTGGAACACTAGATTACCTCCCTCCTGAGATGGGTAAGTATACACAACATTCTATTATGTTAATTGGCATTTGCTTGAGTAATTTAGAGCAGGAAAAGACGTTGTAGGAAAGTGAAATTCTAGAGTTAGCTTACATTTGTTTCTATGATTTAAAATCATAGAACAACATCATCTATAATCACATCGTTTGATGGCAGTTGAAAGTGAGGAACATGACGCGAGTGTTGATATATGGAGCCTAGGCATTTTATGCTATGAGTTCCTATATGGCGTCCCTCCTTTTGAGGCAGAGGAGCACTCTGATACATACAGGAGGTGAGCTTGAATTTCAAAGTACATTCAAAAGAGGCCCTTCATTCTTGTTACATATGAAATTGCAAGGAAACCAACAATTAATAAGATCCCCAAATGTTTATATTCTGTAAACTGTTTTTTCTAATTGCTAAGGTGACATTTTCTCCAACTTGTTTGTTGCAGGATTGTGCAGGTTGATTTGAAGTTTCCAGTAACACCCATGATCTCATCAGCTGCAAAGGACCTCATTACCCAGGTGATTCTCCACTCAACTCAGCCCTTTCTATGCCATACTAGTTCGTTGACAACCTTACAATATGTGTCGAAAAACGTGCAGATGCTAGTCAAGGTTTCTGCGCAGCGTCTTCCTCTGCACAAGCTTCTTGAACATCCTTGGATTGTCCAAAATGCAGACCCTTCAGGGAAGTTCAGCCCAAGGGATTGTTCTCAATGTTAATAGCATAAAGAACTTCTATCTACAATAAAGTTGAGTTTTGCCTCCATGTACCGTTCTTGTCAATTGTTAACAACCAACATTATATTATATATGTTTCAAACTCCCAAATCCCAATTGAATGTCATGCAGTTGAATGTGAAGAACAATGTATGAACTATTAACCTCTCAGAAAAAAATGTATGAATTATTACAACAATGAATTATCAATGTAAGGTTTTCTTAAACAATACCAATACAAGAATTACTTTCCCCTGAAGCTGCACACTTATTGTCTAGTTCAATATGTTGCAAAAACACAACTAGCATTCCCATGTGGCGTCAAGAACTGAAACTGGAAAACAAATGAATAACGCCAAGCAATACATGAAGGGCACAACACAACCAGATGAAGATAAACATAAATGTCTCGAGAAGACAACTCGAAAACACGCCATGGAGTCTCGTTGTTCTCAACGGTAGTTTCTGTAGACGGGGCTGTACATGCAACTCTCTGCGTACTTGACAAGATCCACAGGCTGAGGAAGACGACTTGCAAGGCCGAGCTCGTAGCACTTTGCAGCCACTTTGGCTGCAATGTGAGCTGAGATTTTCCTGATGCTTTTGAACGGCGGGTAGATCACTCCCTTCTCGTAGTGCTCGTCCTCCACTTGCGCCGCCAATGCCTCAGCTGTTTAAACCACCATAAAATATGTTTTGATCAACAAATTAGTACTAAATGATCATATAAGCCATACTAAGCTTCCAAGTCACTTACAGGCTGCCAAAAGCATGTCGTCATGGACACGGATTGCACCACACATGATGAGACCCAACCCAAATCCAGGGAATATGTAAGCGTTATTTGCCTGAAGACACAAAGCAAGACGGTATTTTAGTTACTCGGATCATGGTGAAATGATGGAATCAGGAAGTTTGTAAGACCATCTTCAATAGTGATATCCTATAGGGGTATCATATCTAGTTAAGAAAATAAAAACTAAAAAAATGTCGGGATTTTTTAGTGAATCAATAAAAGAGTATCATCTTCATGATACTCCTCTCTACTTTTTTACATTGATTCACTCAAAAATATGACAATTTTTTTTATTTTTTACTTTTTTAAAAATGGATATGATACTCTCATTCCCATGGTTAAGGATGGTCAAGAAAGAACTTCAAGAGGATGAGCAGAGCAGACCTGGCCAGGCATGTATAGTTTCCCATTGTATTCAACAGGGTCAAATGGGCTTCCGCTTGCAAATATTGCACGGCCCTGTATACGAAAGAATGATGGACGAGAAATTGCCATTGTCGGATGGATTAGTATTGAGTAGCTTGCAGAGACATTCAACTTTTTTTTTCAAAAAAAGGGATTGTTTCACCTGACTCCATGTGTAGGCTTCTTCTGCAGTACATTCAGATTGCGAGGTAGGATTTGAAAGGGCCAAAATTAGAGGTTTCTGCAACACAAATAGCCAAGGAAAATACATCAGATTTCGTTTCTACGGTCATGTATGTAAGATATCCGAGTATGGTCATTCAAACAATTAAACAAAGATGATTGAATATAGAGAAAAAACCTCATTGAAGGACGCCATAGCTTCAACAACCTCCTTTGTAAAAGTCCTTCCTACTCCTGAGGTTCCTATCAGGACAGTTGGCTTAATTGCCTGACATAGAAGGTTCAGAGCAATTAAGATTCATCGTTAGCATGTCAACAATCTTCGAGTAAAACATGAGTTCTTGGAAAGGTTCTTACCTTGACAGCATCCAAAAGGTTTTTAACAGGATCATGATTGTGAGCGAAAGGCTGTTTGAAGTGTTGGAGTGACTCCTTACGGGAGCTGACTACGAGCCCCTATAATTATAGTTTGTCGCATTACCATCATTAGGAGAAAGAGCAAAAACTTATGCATCAACTTTAGTTGATCTTTATAAGTGGTTGTACCTTTGAGTCCACAAGCCATATCTTCTTCCTCGTCTCTTCGACTGGACAATTAGTCTGCAGGAATTGCAAGATTATATTATTACACACCCACAACTGCAAGATCTAGCAGACGGAAAGGAAGAAGTTATCACCGAGTGAATACCTTTCTTGACATCTCAAGAGCTATAAGATTTGCAATTCCAGTTCCAGCCTGAGAATCATACAATAACAAAAATGAGAACCCATGATTCTGTCTTTTGTACATATCAAAGGTCTAATTTTCAAGTGTTATTGATACAATTCTTATCATTTATTTGTGATATATTTAGCATGTTTTTCTTTGTATTATCAAATATACCTCTCCGGCACCAAGGAACAGGAACGTGTGGTCAGCCAAGGTTCCTCCGAGTAGCTTCAAGGAAGCAAGAAGCCCAGCTAGAACCACAGAAGCGGTTCCCTGCAACAAAGAAGGGCTCAGAACTCGTGAAATTAAAAAAAAAATTAGAGATGATTATTAACATTTTCAAGAGATTTGTTTGATGTCTGACCTGTATGTCATCATTGAAGACAAGATGGCTGTTTCTGTATTTTGTGAGCAGCTCAAACGCGTTATGGTTGCCAAAGTCTTCAAACTACAAGTCCAAAAGGGTGGAATATAAGATAAAGGATACATCAGTGATAAATTCAATGCTTAAAACTTATACCTGAATGAGAACTCTCTCTCCATAATTGCGCTTAACAGCAGTCATAAATTCCTGGAGGAAATCACTATATTCCTGAAATTCAAAGGAAACATTGAACCATTTCCCATCATTAAGCAATTCAATCAAGTGTACTACGTTGTGGAGAAAAAGCCAGAAATATAACCTGCCCTGTTGCTCTCTTCTGCCTTAATCCAATGTAGTATTCGTCATCCAAGAGTTTCTCATTATTCGTCCCAACATCTAAGGTGATAGGAAGACACTAAAAAGCCGAGGAACATCTTAGAAAATATTTCAGTTTATCATATGAAAAATTGAAGCATGGCAAGTAATTATGTGAAAAGAGTCTTACTGCTGAGGGTCGGACGCCACCAAGTGCAGTGTATAGAGCAAGTTTCCCAACTGGTATACCCATTCCCTGAACACTCCACACAAATCAGGTCAAACAAAAAGAAAAACGTACTTCTCACAAACTAAAGACACAAATTCACAATAATCACCTGGCATCCGAGATCACCAAGACCCAGTATACGCTCCCCATCAGTAACCACAATAACTTGGATATTTCTCTCGGGCCAGTTTTTCAACACTTCAAGAATCTTTCCCCTGGATAACGAATTTACGCATCAGAAACCATATTCAATTGCTACATACAAAACTACAAAAAGGATGCTTCCATACTTCTCCTTCAGACTGATGTAGACGCCCTGAGAACGCCTGAAGATGCTTCCATACTTCTGGCAGGCTTCACCGACAGTAGGGGTGTACACAACGGGGAGCAGCTCTTCGACATTGTCAATGAGAAGCTTATAGAATAGCCTCTCATTCCTCTCCTGAAAAAATAACGAAAGCGGCATATATGCATCTTCATTAAGCATCAGATACTTTGCACCGCACAGATTTGACCAGAAGATCATCGAAAAAACTATGAACATCATTAAACATCAAACTTCTGTTTTGGACTCTATTCTAGTTTCATTTATGCAGTGTTCACAAACAAACTTTGCAAAGAATATATATACCTGAAGATCCATCATAGCCATGTACTTTTGCAAGGGAACCTCATATTGTCGGATATTATGCATCAATCGTTTCTCCTAATAAAAGAACATGAAAATAGGGTGAGCAAAAATGATGGTTTTGATATAACACATGCAATTCAATACTGTGAGCCTAACCTGCAATTCCTGGGAGAGGACAGTAGGAGGAAGAAGACCGCGGAGATAGTGATCATCTCTCTCCTTTTCGGTGAATGCGAGACCCTTGTTGTGCCGGGGATCCCTCAACAAGGAATACCCACTGCAGGGATTGAAGAGCAAATAACAGTGATTAACTCAATTCTCTTTATTCTTGACTGAACTTTTTAGGTGAGTAAACCAGAGTAATATAAACACGCTCAAACTGAGTTTTTAGTAACAATTGAGAATAGTGATTAAGTCCTAATGAGTAACACACAAAACATAATTGATTCAGTAACAAGCTGATATTGCCAAAACACACCAGTTGGCACATGAACTGATCCACCTTTCTTGAGAATTTCAGGCTTAGCTGAACACTTTTAGATCCATAACTTAAAGTCTTGATACAATGAATGCACAAATAAAGCAAATAACCAACTTATACTTGACCCAGTTGCTGAAAATTTATAAAGATTATTCAGAAAAGTAATTCATTTTCTTCTCATCCTCATATAATTCACATTCAATGAAATGCAAGCCAATTCAATCTGATACCATTAACACTGTGAAAGTTTTAATTCAATAACAATACACATACTGGATTAATGAATGATCATATCTGAAATGTTCATCAATACTTTGATAATCCTGATTTCGGAATTGCAAATTAACCCAAAATTTTGGATCTTCAATTCCCCTCCAACAATTAATCTAAGGGAAAGCAATTCCAAGATACCTGGCAACAGTGACAGTCCAAGGGGTAATCAGCTGATCCTCCGTGGCGGAATCTTCGCCGTACACATCCCTAGCGCCCCCTAACCCAGAACCGTCGGATCCGCAGGCATTGCTCTTCGCCATTTTCAAGAAGGGATAAATCAAAGACGTTTCCTCTTCTTGTTTCTTGGGTTTGATTTGTGGAGGGCTAAGAAATGCCAAATGGGTACTTATATGCAGAGGCGAAGAATCGAATACTTTTCAACGAACACGGGAAGCAAAGTGAGAAACGTCTGATTTATTGTTTTTCTTTTCGTATGAAATAGGGAGGTTGTGTGAAACATCTTGGACGTTGACAAGAGGAAAAATAACCCAAATTTTATTGTGTGAAAAATGACAATTCAGCGTAGCGAGGTAGCGAGGTAGTACGGTTGTGAATTGGATTAAATTTTGACAGTGTGAATTATTGATGGATTTTGCAGATGGTGGCAGAATGTGGAAAATCGGGGGTAGTTGAAAAGGGTAAAAAAATCAACTTCCACTGGTTGAAGTTCAAGGAATTCCTTCATGGGGACGGAGATTATGCATTTTCTTCAACCGGTTGAAGTAAACCAAGACAAATGTTGCCTTCAACTGGTTGAAATAAAATTCAACCGAACGAAGCCTAACGAAATTTTTAATGGGGACGTGGTGACGTCATTGTGACTTGGATGTGAGCTCAGCCCGTTTGGAATGGAACCACAAATGCTTCCAAAATTCTGAATTTCTGATCATAAATTGTCTTCTTCTTCCTTTTCTTTCTTTATGATATAATCATAGATGTGAGTGCGGTTCCGGTGCGGAGCACTCTTCCCGTGCGGACGTGCGGACATGCACTATAGGGCCTTATTTGTGCACTTTAGAGCCTTATTTATGCACTTTTGCAAAAAAATTGAAAAATGCTTGGAAAACAATTTGTAAAAGTTTTTTTTTTTTTGAAAAAGTGCACAAATAAGACATTAAAGTGCACAAATAAGGCCCTAAAGCGCATGCTCCGCACGTCCGCACGGGAAGAGTGCTCCGCATATGATCCAAACATTGATGTTTATAGGCCACAACTCTCTCTTTTTCCCGGTCAAATATAGGCCACAACTCTAGTTTAGTTCAAATCATTATGCCACGGACTTTAAAATGGAAAATGTGAATACATGATTGAAGTTTGGTAGCGGGTAGTCGGGTACCATGTGTAGGGGTGTTCTTAACTTCTAGTTTGAATCAATAATTATGAAAATCAATCATAAAAATAAGAGAGCTGGTCAAGTGAGAAAAATCATTCAAGTAGGAAATAAGAATGAATATGATTCGTTTGATCCAAAAAAAATCAAAGGCCTAGATTCAAAAGGTAAAAAATAAATAATTCGGCAAACCGGATTTTAATTTAAAAAAGAGCGTATATTTGGGAGAAAAACGGAAAGACACGTAGTTTTGGAGGAAAATACGGAAAGACGCATCCAAACCAAATAATCGACTTAAGACATTTTGAGGCATTTCCGGAGTATCTTAGAACAATACAGAACATCTCGGGATCATTTGAAACCATAAGGGGCATTCCAGAAACAACCGAAAGCATCTGAAGTTGTATATAGAAACCCGAAGTGTTGCAGAACATTTTAGAAGAGACCGGAGCGACCTAGAGATACCTAGAGCAACACCAAATGGCCTAAAAGAATCTTGAGGGACACAAAATGTTCTGGAGTGGACCGAAGCGTGCCAGAGCGAGCTGGAATTCTCCAGAGTGGGCTAGAGGGAGATTGGAGCTTCTCCCCTTGGACATTTGTGGAGCTTTATAGATTCTTTCTCTCTAGAATTCTCCATGCCTAGGTCTTTTTCCTTTTTGGACTTCTTTAGGGCTTTTTCTTGTCTAACTTAATTTAGAACTCTCATTGTCTAGATCTTTCTTTTGTAAAGGCAAGGCTTGCCTATAAACAGCAAGTCATCCCTCCATTTGCAATCATCCTAGCATTCATCAAAGCACACAAGCTCTCAAGTGTTGTAAAGCTTTCCTCCAAGTAATACAAGTCTCTTTCTACAAATGTCTAGGTATTCTTAGCTTTCCTAGTCATCAAGTAAGTTGCTTCTATAAGACTGAGTGTCCACAAGCTTCGAGGGGTCGAAGCAGGCTTGACTTAATCACTCGAGGGGATCGAGTTGTCTAAGAGCCGCACGATAGCTAGAGAGGGTATGTCGTTCCATGTCACAAACACATATTTGTGCACATTCTAAAAGGTGCATAACTTTTGCATGTATGTTGATAACAGGAACTTGTCGTGCTAATTCCAGCTATGCAAAATATCCAAACAAACCTAAACCGTAGTCCTAGGTAAGTAAATGTCGAATCCACAGGGAGGCGAATTCTATCTAAATATGCAATTCATATGTCAATCCAAAGTAACCAAAGGGTTTTTTTGTGAGTTTAAGTAATCTAAGCATGCAAAAGTAAACAAGCGAAAGAGTTGTGAAATCAGTGATGGGAAAAACACTTAGTCAAACAACATCCGCTATTCGTATGACAAGTTGATCCTAGATACTCATTCAAAATCTCATGCAATGGAAATTCCAATTCCTTTTCAGATATAACTAATAGCACAACCAGATACTATTAGCACTAACTAATTAAACAACCCTGAAACTATCAAGATTCAGTTTAACAACAGCTTTACGGATATGAATATAGTTGGATACAATTCTAGCATAAAACAACCAGCTTTTATCATAGAATGTAAATCAGTTCTCTTTTGCATAAGACTAGCACAACCAGATACTAGTACGATGCAGTTGCTACTCTGAAATAGATATGCTCAACCAGTAACAATCTAAATCTAGCAATAGATCAATAACGACAAACCCTAGTTGCGTCCAAGATAGAGATTATCAATATCAATCATAAGTAATCAAGCAAGAGAATAGATAAAAACCATGCAATAGATTAAAAACGAGAGTCTCACAACTGAATCAAAACGAAAGCTTCAGCGTCTGACTAAGCCAAGGGGACTTAGTTCTTCATAGCAAATACGTAGAAAGGAAAATTAGGGTTTGAGAGAGATTGGCGAGATGATAAAACAACCTTTCTCTACCCTTAAATACTAAAGGGAAATAAAGCTAAGTTAACCTAAAACGAAATAATAAAAACGTAATTTGCAACCTTCACGGGCGGGCGCCGTAATGGCGACGGGCGCCGCATTTCCACGGCGGGCGCCGTGGCCAAGTCGTAGACAAGGTTGCTGGAACTCCTTTGGCGGCGGGCGCCGTAAGGAGGGCGGCGGTCGCCGTAATTGCGGCGGTCGCCGCAATGTGCACGGCGGGCGCCGTCGCTGTTCTTCGGTTCAGCTCCTGCGACACTTCCGTAGAAACGCCATAACTTTTGATTCCCAACTCGGATTGCGCTCATATTTTGAGGACTTGCAGTAGACTTCAAGATCTAACTCCTCGAATTGGAATCACTCCATTTGGACATATGAGTAGAGAGAACGAACCAATTGAATTCAGCCTACCATTCTTCTACTCTTCATTGCACTCCCTTGGCGTCTTATACTAGTGGCTTCCTCCTCAGTGTCTCATATGATCTCCAAAACCGCTCAAACACCTCCAAAAACACCAACTTCGCCCCCAAACACCATGCACATGAATGTGTCTAAATCTACCCGAATGACACCAATAAAACCTCTAATGACTCTTGGTTAAGCCCTACAAAATAGTGCTTATCATATGTGCATGAGTTTCCACTTATACAAAGTCACACATACAGTCAAAATCTACGCACGTCAAGAACAACTTGTGCACATTCTAAAAAGTGTAAAGTTTTTACTTGTATATACATAAGTTTTCACTTACACAAAATCACCCATATAGTCAAAAAACATATGCACTAAACATATGCATAAGTTTCCGGGAGGGCGGGCCGACCCGCCCGCCCTCCCGGTCCGCCCGACATAAATGGGCGGATATGGTTGTTATATTTAGCCCATTTTGCCCGAATAGCCCGACCCGCCCGTTTTTATGGGCGGGATACAGTCACTGATAATATCCCATTTAGTCCGGATAGCCCGCTCGGAAGCCCGAATTAATTTTTAAAAATAAATATATTTATATATATAATAAAATTTATAAAATTATTATATAAAATAAATAAATATTTATACACTAAACAACCTAAAACTTATACCTACAAGACACTAAAAATTGGCGATGTTAGTTGTGATGAGTTTGAGGACGAAGAAGATTCAACTAAGGTGTGATTGTGTGATGTATGCACTATGCTAGAGGCAACAAAATGAGACAACCAGCTCTATTTTCTTTTGAAATTTGCTTAATTGTGTAATGTTGTGTTATTTTTTGGGAAATTTGTTATGACAAGTTTGTAAAAATAACTATGTTTACCGTTTGTAATAAAAAGACACTTTTTATGGGTATTGTACGTTAAATTATATTTGCTATGTTTTGTTTTATGACAGATTTGTCTTGTCTCGTGGGCTAAATGGGACCCGCGGGCTACCCGGGTCTGGATGTCCGGGCGGATCCGGGAAGCCTCCCCAACCCGTTTCCTTGGCTTGCCCGGATCCGGCCCGCCCATCCGGGCATGATTTTTGTCCAAAGCCCGGCCCGATTCCCCCCGAATCCAGGTTTGATCAGGTCTAGCTGTAGCCCCCACTGGGATTTTAAAAAGAAATAAAAAAATATTTTTAAAATTTTTTTGGATTTTTTCAAACATTTCTTTAATTTTTTTCTTAAAATTTCTTTAAAAGTTTTCAAAATAATATATATATTTTTCAATATAATTTATATATATGATTTGTTATGCATAATCCTAAAAAATACAAATGAAACACAACTTATCCAAATTTGCACCAAAAATATTCAATAAAAATGTAATACTTTCTTTATATCTACCCTTATTTGTGTTAATTTTTTTTTAAAATTTAGGGCTTAGAGATTTGTAAATTAATTTTTATACAAATTTGTTAAAATTACACAGTGAAAGTAGTAAGTAATGATGAAATTTGTTTTAGATTTGTGTAATTTTTGATCATTTTCAAATAAATTTCATTTGGGGTTCAAATATAGTGTTTGTTGTTTGAAATTAAAGTTGTCTATGTAAGGTAGACATTAGACATAAATAGATGCTAGACTTTGAAATTAAGGTTTTATTTAAGATAAACGGTATATTTTTCTTTTTAAGATTTTATCTCTCACTAGACTAAAATCCTGCGTCCGCCCCTGCACATACAAGTTAATATGTATGCACAAATAGGCCAAAAGTTGTGCACATTTCAACTCGGGTGAGCGTGATTTTCAAAAAAAAAAACACCCCGTGTCAAATTTCATTTGCACTTTTTATCTTAAGCGGACGTTCGTACGTGATACTTTTTTCTATAAATAAATTTAATTGTAAAATAAAATTTTAAAAGCAAACAATAATTGCAGTATTAAGACTATTGGATTGAAGTAGCACCAAAAATCAAGAACTTCATATGGAAAATAGTGAATAATAGCCTTCCTACCAAAGCTCAATTGTACTTTAAGGGTGTTCCTATACCCCTCCAGTGCACTTTTTGTGACAATTTGAATGAGGATCTTATTCATATTCTTCTCAAATGTCTGCACACGAGAGACATCATCGATATAATTAACCGGAAAATGGGGTCTATTTTACAAAGTATAGATACAAATAACAAAAGACCAACTAGGTTGATTAATAAAATTCCATCAAAAGTAACAAAAAATGAGTTCACTAAATTAGCAACCGGTAGAGTACTTGGTTTCAAAAAAATCATAATATATTTGGACACGACAATGTAGAACAAATTCAATATACAAGCTTCATCAAAAACCAATTGAACAATTGGAAGAAATCTCGTTTTTCCCTAACGATGACGTAATGAACAACAAAAGGAAAACCCAACAACCTAGGAAAACTATAAAACTAAGATGGAAAAAACCATAACCCAAATACTATAAAATCAACTCTGATGGATCTAGATTGGCTAACGATAACACTTCTTTTGGGTTCATTATTAAAACAAAAAAGCAGAACTAGTTAAAATGAAGAAGGATTTGCAAAAACTACCAGAATTCAGTGAGCCGTTTGCATAAATATTAGATTTTAGAAAGTATTGCAAATATGCCATAAAGCTGCAACACTTTTGAAAACAAAAAAGGTAAAATAAAATCTGAATAAACCTTTATCAAAATAAGTAAAAGTGCTTAAGATGCAGTTAAGTGTAAAACGGTTGTATGAGTAAGCCTAATTATATACCTGTTCAACCGGTAGCACTTCTCATCTTCCCCAATTAATGTTCTCCGCTGAAGAACCTTTTTTCCTTTCATCCCTGAACTCCTGAAGCGTATTCCTCACAGCAAATCCTAAATCCCCAAAGGCGAGAAGCCCTTTGTTCAGCCCTTTGTTAAGCCCTTTTTGAAGCCCTTTGTGAAGCCCTTTCTGAAGCCCTAGATCGACAATGGTGAGGACCAGAGGTTTGCAGTATGCGAAAGCCAGAGTGAAGAAGCAGAAGCCGAATGGTTCTACAGAGTCGAAGAGAAGGGTTGAGGAGAGCGCGGATGCGAAGGCGGCTCCAGTGGCGAGTGGCCGAAAGAGGAGAGCCTACAGTTCGTCAGAGGAAGAAGAATCACCAAGTCCAGTCGTTTCGATGCATAAGAAGAAACCGAGAATGGCTGAAGAACCAAAAGCCAAGAGGTTGAGGAAGGAGCCATCGAAAATGGTTGGCGGGGTTAGTGATCTTCTCAAACTCTTAATTTTCTGGAAAAAAAAACAAAATTTTGTCTGAATGTGATGCATGCTAAAATTAGGCTTAGGTGAAAATGAGAGCATGATTTGCTCTGTGATAAACAGAGCACGGAGAGATGTGCAAAATTTATAGTAGCCTAAACTGTTACATCCATATGGCCTGACAAATGAAATTATATTCTGACGAAACAAATTATCTTACCTGACAAAGTAAGTTTTAAGGTTTATGTGAATATGAATGTTATGTATTTGTTCTGTGGTTAGAATGTTAGACTTATCCTCAACAACTTCCATTTGTTGATACAAAAGTGTAAGTTATACTCTAGGGTAAAGACTTATCCTCAACAACTTCCATTTGTCCTAGCAAACCGCAATGTAGTCTGACAATTTATTTTGTATCCTGAAAACATATATCTTTACCTGACAAAGTAAGATGGTGCCTCTCTTTTATGTGAATATGAAAGTCATTCTTACCTGTCATGTATATGTGAATGTCATTCCTTACAGATAAGTTACAAGTGGCATTCTGAGGAGTTGTTTTTTGGTCGGATAAATCAGAACTCAAGGCTTCAGTATCTTTCTTGTATCGAGAACACGCTAACTCAAACAGACTGGCAGACAGTTATGCAGGGGCCCTTTGGCCCAATAATCAAAATAATGAAAAACATGAAACTGTCTGCACAACTGATTCACCATGTCTTATTTAGGCAACTGGACACAAAAAAGCAGTTTGAGACATGGTATGATCTTGGTGGACAACCATGTAGGTTTTCAATAGAGGAGTTTAGGCTAATAACAGGACTGAATTGTGGGATGCCCGATGAGGAGGACATTATGCAGGATAAGAATGCAGTGTTTGAATTTTTTGGTGTGAGGAGTATTACTATTGCTAACCTTTTAACCAAGTTCTTATCCTATTGGGAGGACAATGTATATAAGCTGAAGATGGTCTTATTGTTAATTCTTGAGGGTGTTGTACTTGGGGGTGATAAGAAGAGGAAGGTCAGACCCTTACATGTGAAATTGACCCAAGACTTAGATCGTTTCAATAATTTCCCATGGGGTAGGAGTGCATATCTTGACCTCCATCAAAGTCTGGCTTCTGCTTTGGACACAAGAATGGAGTCAGTTCAGGCTGCACTTGCAGTTTCAGACAATGCCAGAGCAGGATACACCATACGGGATTTCCCGATGGTGTTTCAGGTAATGTGTTAGTAGTTGAGTATGTAAAACTGAGAAAGGTTAATGCCTCTGTTCATAATTGTGGATTAATTCCAATTCTGTTTGTTTTAGATATGGTTGTATGAGGCAGTGCCCCATATTGGCAGAACATTTGCCCAAAAGCTGAATAAAGATGTGCAGCCCCGAGGTGTGAGGTGGCTTAAATCTAGTAGGCCAAGCTTGGATGCGATTTCTGCTGCCCTAGAAGGGAATTTCCTTGCTAAACAGATCCTTGTTGAGGAGGACAGAGAGGACTTGGGAGAAAGCTGTTATTTCCCGGAGGAGGAAGGACACAAATCCTTGGATGAGATTGTTAAGCACTTGAAGCCCAGAAGGAAAAATGCTGGTAAAAAGGCCAAGGGAGTTGGTAAGGGAAGGCAAGCTGGAAACATTGAGGGTTTCGACCCAAGGCAATTTATGTGTTGTTTGAATGAATTGCATGAAATGATGCATGCTCTAAGGGAGGAATTTATTGAGTTAAACAAGTTCATAAGAGGCAAAGCTCCTAGAACAGGGGCATCTTCATCCAGTGATCAAGACATCAGTACACAACAGGAGCTCTCTGGGGAGGTTAACAGTGATAATGAACCCAACATCACCCAACACCAGCAGAGCATGAGGGAGGCAAAGACGGAGTCTGAAGCAAATGATGAAGAGGAAAAGATGGAGTCTGAAGATGACGAAGACAATGAGTCCAAAGAGGGAGAGTCCGAAGAGACTGAGACTGATGAGGTATGTATGCCCAAAACTTTCAGTTAGTATATGTACAGTTCAGTCTAGATGTACATATTTCAGTCCATTTTTGCACATTTCAGACCATATATCATCGTTTTAGTAAACAGTTCAGTCCATATATGTATTCAGTCCATATATGCACATTTCAGTCAATTTGAGCACAATTCCAAAAATATTTGCTTATTTCAGACCTTATATCATCGTTTCAAGAGACAATGGATAGAGAGCAAAATACTGGTGAAATAGTTGTGTATGATGCAGTTAATGTAGGTTGTCAGAAAGAGGCGGGTGAAGATGTCGCAATAGTAGATGAGGAAGAAGATCAAGGGGATGCAACAGATCCACTGTCAGTTCTTGTCCAAACTTGTACATGCAGATGAAAAGTTGGTTAATGAGGCAACACCACAAGATGTGGAGGGACTCATCAAGGAGTTGGTTAATGACGAGTTGGTTAATGATGGGACTGTGGTGGCAACACAAGTTGAGGTGGCAACAAAAGCAGTGTCTGATGAGGGTGTGCATGACGGAGTTGTGGAGGAACTAAAGGAAGCTGTTGTGAAGGGATGAAGCAAGGTTGATGACGGAGGTGTGGATGTTGAGGAGGTAGCAAAGGGAGCTGATGTGGAGGGAAGGACCAAGGTTGATGACCAAGTTGTGGAGGAACCGAAGGGAGATGTGGAGGGACTAAACCCGGTTGATGAAGGAGTTATGGAGGAATCAATGGGAGATGTTGTGGAGGGAGGGACCAAGGTTGATGAGCTAGGTGTTGAGGCGAGGACTGAAATACAAGGTGAGAAGGTATCACAAGCTGATTTTGATGACGTGGGGGGTGATGAAGGGGATACCAAGGAGTCCAAAGTGCCGAGGAAGGGCAGACCAAGGAAGGGTAGCCAAGTTCCGAACAAGACATATCCAAGTTGCACTCGCGAGCTTGTTGCCAAGGCAAAATCACCCTACCGCAATATGGATGAGTAGAAATTGGCAAAAAAGATTACCAAAAATAGCAAGGTGAAAGGGATGACAGAGCTGGTAAAGTGGATGCAGAGTGAGAGGTTAGTGACTTAACCATTATACTCAACTTAATAAGGAATTGATGAATTGAATGTCAAAATCTTATCTGGCCTGACTGTTAGAATTCTGACCTGAAATTGATACTTTGTGGACTGACTAACTTGTATATAGCCTGTATATGTACTAATACATATATTGCCTTGCATAATATTCAAATGAATATGTACCATCATGCAGTATTGAACCCCGAACTAGACCGGGTGGGCAATCATTGGACAATGAGTTCTTTGAGAGATTGTTTGTCCCAAAGATCTGGTTGCGCGGTGAGGTAATATTCCAATGCATTCTTTCAAAATAGTATGCATGTGTAAAATAGTTTCCAGTGGATACATTAACATTTTTGCACCATTACAGCATCTGGCGCAAATGATGGTCCTCTATCGTCAAAGGATTTTAGAGGATCCACAGCGGTTTTCGAAGGTGGTTGTGCTTGACCCATTTTGGCAAAACTATGTCAAAGGTGAATTCGATCGCTTCCAGAATAATACCCCACTTGTTGGTAAGGATGAACTGATACTGTACATGATGGGTTCATGTCCGCAAGATTGTGGCAAGAGATGGGATGATGCGGAACGCATATATGCGTGCTTCAACATCCCAGAGTACCACTGGTGTACCTTAGAAATTGATCTATGCGACTGGTGTGTGACGGTTTATGACTGCAATGTGGACCTGCACTCAGACAAGGATATTTTTGATATGATCCGCCCCATCGTTGAGACTGTTCCAAGATATGTCAAGATGTACGAGCCACTGGCAAAGAGATGTGAACCGTTCTTGGATAATCCAATGTCGATGTCCCGTCGTGATAACCTTAAGCAGAACAAGCGCGGGTAAGTATACATGTATTTATGCAATGATAAATCCTTATCAAACTGCAATTGATATACATTCTAACGTGTTTTGTACATCTTGTAGAGGAGATTGTGGGGTCTACACCTTGAAGTACATTGAGTTATTGATTCTCGGCATGTCAAACTTGGATCTTGCGTCGGACAAATTCATAGATGCACATAGAAGTCAAATGGCTCATAGTATTTTTAGATGTTGTTGGGATGGTCTTTAAAGACTTTTGATGTAATGTGGTAATTGTATTGTGTTGTTGGGAAACATTCGGCTAGGAACATGCTTGTGATGGTGTTTATGTCAGACAAGATACTGTTTTCAGCATGTTTACATGCTTGTGATGGTGTTTATGTCAGACAAGATATTGGTTTTACAAGCAGGCACCCCGATTTGTCAGGTGAATTTCATTTAAAATGGTGGGGTTAGTTTTCGAATAAAACCGAAGGTTTGAAAAAATGTGACTTAAGTCAGGCCAGATTACGGATTTACAGTAAATATTCACATTTGTCAGGTTGTTTTGATATATCTTTTTCAAATTCATCCTTTCCAATGAGTCATGTCATCGTACAAACATCACAATTAATTGTCTTTGAAAAAACTCCCACATTGACACCTAATATTTTCTACATTTAAAGGGTTTTTAAATTGAAAAATAGCCTTTAAAACGAGGGGGGGAAGTACACAAAAACAGTTAAAAACGGTTTAAACCGTTTTTTACCGCGGGGTTAGTTCTTGAGACCAAAGCTTTTTTCTAATAGTTACTTACGTCAGTCCACAATAAAAATTTACATTACATATTTAGCTTTGTCAGGTTATTTTGTAGAATTTTTATTCAAAGTCATCCAATGACTTATGGCGGATCTGGAAGAAACATCACAATGGTAAATAACCGTAGGAAAATACAACGTTTGTAAAAGGTTTTAAAACCGAAGCTTTGGCAATAAGCTAGTTAAAAGATGGGGTTAACAAGTTTTCGAATCAAACCAAAGCTTTGACAATAAGCTTTGTCAGGTGACCTTACTTCCTTACAATAAGTGATGTACTTTGTCAGGTCATGATGAATAAATCATATTCAAAGTCATCCTTTCCAATGCATATCCGATTTGACCCCTCTTAAATTTCAATTAAATATCTTGTATTCCCTCAACTACCCGTCATTAACTCCATTATCCACTCATCCTTGTGTATAAATAGCGTTCTTGCCTTGTCCCAACCCCTCACATTTCCTCTCTCAAACTCCTCGCACTCCTCTCAAACTCCTCGCATTCCTCTCTCATTTCCAAAAAAATCTATTGCAACATGGCCGAGTCATTCAAGAAAGTTTTCCTGCAAGTGTACTGGGATGGCCAACTATCGCCATCCAGCGGGGTGATGGCCCTCTGACTACGCACGAGTATACTGGCGGGAGCACCAAACTCCTGAAAGTGCCAGCGATCAAAATGAATATCTGGTACCTGCATGGTCTGATAAGCCTCCTCTCTCCCGGTTCAAAATCCTTATATTTTGAACAAGTCCCAGCATCGGGGCAGCGGTTCCTTCAACCGCTGCAGACCGACGACAACTATGCAGACCTTGCCCGCCTCGGCGAGAGGGTCGCCGGAGTCAAGGTCTATGTGGTGCGGGACGATCCAGATGTTTCTCTGCCCCAGTGATGATGGCCGTGGGGATGTTTTTTAATGACGCTGCTTTTTTTTTAATGTTGTTTTTATGCTGTTTGTTATGGTTGTTTACTTATGTAATGCTAGTGACTGATAATAATATAGATCCTTTGCCCTTATTCTCGCATTTACTACTTTTGACTATTTTCATTTCAGGACAAAACTTATCATGTTCATACTAAATGTACTAATGTTCAGGGAAAAAAGATTAATACTTTAGAGCAATAACATCGAATATGTGTACATGAAAATTCAGGACAACTGAAACTTATTCAGGAGAATCCGCGTCATATGTCAGAGTACTAACAACATGTAGTAATTGTATTTGAAATTGTGATGACAATTTCAAAGATGTTTTCAAGCAAATTGGTGCTTAAGTCAGGAAATATTCATGTTTTACATGCAGAAAACCCTCGTTGTATAAACAAGGAACCATAATACATTGTATTGCTAAACATACGGTTATGAGTAGTTATCATAATTTAACCAACAAGGTTACAAATTGGACAACGAAGACAACAAGTAACAACACAAGTACCACCACACCAAGTACAACTTTCAGAACGAAATTTTCTGTTTTGATATTCATAATGTCATTCATTGAAGTCGATTGATGCGGGTAAATATTTGGCCGAGAGGTTGTCCCGTGATCTTCAACAACTCTTACGCTTTGAATGGACTCATTGGCTCTAAAATTATAAGCTTGACCATCCACCCATTTGAAGTATTTGCAATCGTGCCCTGCCTAAGGTTTAATACAAAATTAAACCAATCAACTAATTTACGACTATATAAAATCCCAATTGAAAAGCATATTTCGCACGAAATTTCACATTCAACAATACCTTCCATAATGGACACCCATAGAACTGTTTTCCCAAATTTTGAGTGTGTTTGCAAGTTTGTATTGTTGCAGGGAGGCCATGGAAACATTTTTGAGTTGATGATTCACCAGCTTCGTGCCCTCTCCTCCACGAATTTGAATTGGCAGATGATCTTCCTTGTGTCCAGCCGTTTGTCATCGTAAAATTTCGGCCAAATTTTCGAAGACGGTGTTCCTCTTTCTACTCTGCGTTGTTCTTTGTTTTTTCTTCGGTGCAATTTTTCGAATTTGAATTGGCAGTTGTTCTTCCTTGTGTCCAGCTTCGTGCCCTCTCCAGAAGATGATCTTCCTTGTATCCGTACTTTTTTGTTGTTGTTTGTATTAAAGAAAGAGAAATGAAATGAAAGTTCAATGCTGATGTGATGTCTGTCAGGTCAACATCTTTTTCTTATAGAAGGATTTCAGTCAAAAAATTTCAAATTGTTGAAACCGTATACAAATACTTAAAAAACTGTGTAAAAGAGTATTTAATGGGTTTTTAAAATCTTGACCTGACGCCATCCTTATCCTGTATAATGAGATTAGTTTTTGTAAACTCTTGACCTGACGTCATCCTTATCCTTTTCATTTAAGTCTTCTAGGGTAAGTTTTCAGGTTATCACTTAATTATGTATTTCCAATGAGTTTTTTTTAAAAGGTAAAATAATATAATGAGATTAGTTTTTGTTATTTAAACAAATTAATGGGGCCAATTTTATTTAATATATTTGATTATCAATAAAAATAATCAAAAATTTTCAATGAAAATAATTAGTATTATTGAATAAAAATAATTAATAGTATTCAATTATATAATGAGATTAGCTTTTCCCAGGCTCTGTAGCAAGGTTCTTAAAAAAACTTCGATGCTCTCACTTGCTTCTCTACATACTCAAAATTTGGCATGAGAACGTAGTTATAAGCCTTGCAAACAACCATATGTCGACTGACGATTAATGCTTGTTCTGTTTCTGTCATATGTAGTTTTTCAAGGCTTATTGTTTGTCTGACTCGCGCGTCAGGTCATATTGAAGTCGGATAAATAACAACATAGATAGTTTTTACCTTTTCGGGTTTCTCATGCATTATAAACATTTTTACAGTACGTATTCAGGTTTGTCAGGTAACAGTGAAATAAGTGAGTTCGTTTCAAATTTGTATCCGATTTCACCCCTCTTAATTTTCCCTAAAACACCCATACTTGCCCAAATCTTTTCTACCAAGTCTCTTCAAATACTCACCGGTCCATTACCAAAGTTCTCTACCAAGGATCTCAAAACACTCCCATGTTGTCTACCAAGGTGCTTCAAAAACTCCCATGTTCTTTTGTTAACTCAAATACTCCCACTTTCCCAAATACTCCCACTCCCACGTTCTTCAAATACTCCCTCTCTATACTCTAAATTCATGGCGGGAGAACATCACTTTGTCACTGGGACATACTTTGAAGTAAATGAACTGCTTCAATCTGCCCGGGAAGTGAAGGATCATGTTGGAGGCCGAAAGATGACCGAGGCCGATTTTCAGGAGTACAATCGCAACATTGTGGCCAGAGATTTGGAGTTGGTAAGTTTAGTTAAGGATTTGCGCCGCCTGAGGCAGGAGCTTGCTGTTGTGAGTCCGGAAGGGGCTCAGACCGAAGAAGAAAAGGCCCGGATCAAGCTCAAGCTTAGACTGGTAAGGCTTTTATTGTATATTTTCTTCCTATGTGCAAGGGACGTGCCTAAGATGCTTAATTTTTGTTTTTGCAGATTGAATCTGACACCACCTTCACTGAGCTCAACATAAAAATGGTGTTGGACCAGGCTCAGTCGCTGGAGGGAAAGCTGAAGTCCCGATATCTATCTTGATGGGATAATGTTTTCATAACAGGATAGTTTCTGAGTATGTGTGGATAAGTGTTTTTAATGTATGAACTTTGCAATGCTAGTTTTTTTCTTCTTTTGTGTGTGGGAATGCCATGCCAAGGGCACGTTTTTTGTAAAGTTGAACAACGTAATATAATGATTGTGTTTATAAGGTTTATACCATGTTGGAGTTTTACAGGACGTATTGTGAACTTACAGGTCGTGTTTATGTATTAGGTTTGTCAGTACAACTTCGCACCTGATTCTAGGGTTCTTATGAATAATTTATAGACTTCGCAAGTGAAATGGTTTCGCACATTTTTGTCAGACCATGTTAGAGTTTTACAGGACGTATTGTGGCTTTACATGTCGTGTTTATGTATTAGGTTTTTCTTTGTCAGACCATGTTAGAGTTTTACAGGACGTATTGTGGGTTTACATGTCATTTTTATGTACTAGGTTTTCCTCGAGCAAATGAGTATGTCAAGACATATACGTTGTTTTACAGGGTGTTATAGAGTCTTATGGTTTCTCCTTGTGAGGAGTTTAACACTGACTGATGCTGAGAAGTAATCAACTCTTAAGCAAAGATGATGACAGGACAAAATGCAACGTTTGCAGAGAACCTGAGAACTTTGTCAGTACAACTTCGCACCTGATTCTAGGGTTGCTGAAGGTTCAAGATGACAAGTAAATCTTAAGCAAAAGCTTTAATTTATCTAGTTTGTATATCATCCAAAAGGAAGCCCCCACAAAAAAAAGAGGTGTGGTTTACGACTATATAGACTTAAACCATACATATTTTCACTGAAACACCCAACAACAACATTTACTAGCATAAACACCCCAAAACACCAACATGGTGACAATTCTAAACAACCCTAAACTAACCCATTCTCTTCCTATAATCCTTCGT
This sequence comes from Rheum nobile, assembly GCA_027886185.1. Taxonomy (NCBI): domain Eukaryota; kingdom Viridiplantae; phylum Streptophyta; class Magnoliopsida; order Caryophyllales; family Polygonaceae; genus Rheum; species Rheum nobile. The sequence goes on from WOAB01000020.1 coordinate 6,692,131, forward strand.
CAGTCCTTCTCCTCCTACAGTACTGCTTGTTGTGGCCTTGGTTGTCGCAATACGAACACCGCCTCTTCCTAGTATAGTTCCCCTCCCACGTCGCCCTGTATCGGTTAATTCGTGGCCTTCCAGGAGGACGTTTTACATTTGGTGGACAGCATGGAATGGATGACACGGCTTCAGGAATTGACCATCGGCCTGTGGGAGGAACAAGATGCACAGTTTCCTTGTACACTTCTCTCACGCACTCGTTCTTGAACATGGGATGGATGAGATCAGTGAGTCGCACTCCCCTTATCCCATGATGTAACATGAAATCCTGAATTTCTGAAGCAAGTAGGCCTTTACGGCCGTTTAAAAACCTGAGATGTAACGAAGTGAATCTATAGATGCATTCATATTGGCCTTTGATCACAAAAACTGTTCAAATGCAAGAAAAACATACTTGTGAAGTACTTTATCGGCAATCAACCGAGAAGTTGCTCCTTTGTGATGATTGTGGTTTACTCTCATGCCACAGGTATGATCCGCAACATATTGTCGCACCATAAACAACGATGTTTTTCGATACAATGAGCCACGACACAAAAAGGTGCATTTGTCATCAACGCACTCAACATCATAATTGGACTTATCGGACCTCTTCACACGCATCTCATAGAAGTTTTCCATTGCCAGGGAGAAGAGTGCAGCTTTGAACTCTTTCTTAGAATTGAAGAGCTGGCCAACCTTCATTGTTGGATATGAGGACTTGTTTTCACTTGTTTTCTCATCTTCAACTAACATTTCCATCTCCGCTGGATAGTACCTCTTTTCAATCTCTCTAAGCATGTCTTCATCAACATCAATCTCTTCTTCTTTATCCGCCTCTATTTGCTCCTTGTTCTGTGTTCCCTCAATGCCATTTATTTCTTCCCACACATCATCTAGACCAACAGTATTCACATCATCACCTGAAGCATACCCTAACCCTTCCACACCATCAACACGATCATCATCACCTGATTGATAATAGCCCTCATAGTCAAAGCCATCTTCTATTTCATCCTCCAAAGAATCTCCACTGTTGGCATAATCAGTCATTTTCTCCTTCCCTTTGTTTCTTGATGTAGCAGCTTCAATGTCCTCATCATCGCTACTCAATGATATAATGTCTTTCACTATCAGGGGACAATTTCTCTTGTCTTTCCCCCTCACTTCATCCCTTTTTAATCTCCTTAACTCTGCTTCGTTGTCAGCTTCAATAATTTCATCAATCGACCTGACATCTGTGTAAGGTGCTCTGTCTTGTTTAAAAATTGACCTGAAAAAGTCTTTATTATCTTGGCTCTGGCTCTGAGTTGGTGGTGGAGCTGTTGAAGGAAGAGTACGATGTTCAGCCCTTTCACTTCGAATCTCTTCCTTCTTTAAAAGGTTGGTGTACAACTCAATATTCCACTCTGATGAATTTTCTCCACATTTGTTCAAGAACTTGAACGCACCAAGATCGTCGTCATCATTTATAAAGATGGGTGGAAGTTCTGATTTATTTTCATAAGCGTATTGCACAAACAATTTTTCTTCATCAAATGGATTCTTCTCAGTCCATTTGTTGCGCAGTGTAGCCAAGTCCATGTCAGGGGAAAGCAACATGGCTTTCACTGTTCTATCACCCTCATACAACCACCTTTTCCCTTGTTGTTTCCATTCTCCACCACTGATGAACGTCACATACACTAGTTTCGTACCTACAAATAAGGAAGGTTTTTGAACTTCACGTATACAGAGGGGGGAAATCGATTGTTTTTCAGGAGAGTTTACTTACCCATTCAAGCTGTATTTGCATGCATCAGGTGTTAAATATCAGGTGAGAAATATCTCACGTGTAATAAGTGGTCAGACTGCTTTGAAGTTCTCCAGGAATATTCAGGGATATTTTCAGGGGAGCTTAGCTGGAGGGATTAAAGGTTGAAGGAGGCCAGATTTTTGGAGGGAAACTTGCCCGCCAGTTTTAATGTGTGGAAATTTAGTCACAGTTCAAGCACCTTAGTTGATGTGATGCCTCTGTCACCGGCGGCTTCAATCTCATTAAGGAGAGATTAACCCTTCTTTTACATTTTTTTGAGATAATATTAGCCAATTTTTACCCATTTTCTATTTAAAAGAAAAGATAAATTTCACACTCAACAATAGATATTCAGGGATATTTTCAGGGGAGCTTAGCTGGAGGGATTAAAGGTTGAAGGAGGCCAGATTTTTGGAGGGAAACTTGTCCGCCAGTTTTAATGTGTGAAAATTTAGTCACAGTTCAAGCACCTTGGTTGATGTGATGCCTCTGTCACCGGCGGCTTCAATCTCATTAAGGAGAGATTAACCCTTCTTTTATATTTTTTTGAGATAATATTAGCCAGCTTTTACCCATTTTCTATTTAAAAGAAAAGATAAATTCCACACTCAACAATAGCAATAATACCAGAAACCGTACAGAATTCTGATACTTTTGCAATACTTTTGAAAACCTTGGATTTCTGCAAGTTGCTTTAGCAAATCTGGTATATTTGCTAATGCGCCTAAAATGAATGTATCAAAATGTGGCAATAACAATACCCTTATGGAAGAGGCAATTGCCGCGTCAAGGTGTTTCTTGTGCGAAGGCAGTTAGACTTAAAAGCATTTCCATTAACGGGGACAAACTTGTGTGTTATTAATGTTCTCGCAAGTATTTGATCTTGCCCTTGGGAGATTGAAATGGTGATCTCAGACGTTCATATCGACTTGCTTTTCTTCTCAAAAGTCGTCTTCGACCACGCCTTTAGGGAAGTCAATCATGTTGTTGATTGAATCGTCCGTCACTCTCCCAGTTTGGTGGATCTTTGGTCTAATTTAGAGCTCCAGGCTCTCATCCACAAGGATACGATAAGATGGTTTCTAATAGGGGTTAGAGACAACCTATTTTTTTCCTTTATAAAGAAAAAATAAATATCTTAATAAATATTGTTTCCATTAAGAAATAAATGTCATTTTAACATTAGTATTTTGTTAATTAATATGGAGTACTTATCACTCTAATTATTTTAGATAAAAGATTGTTGGTGATTTATAATGATTGTTCTTGGAAATTGTATTTTTGATTAATTTATTTTCATATCTCCTTATCCATTGGTTTAAAAAGAGGCATGCAAAAATAATAAATAAAAATCAACGAAAAATAGAAACATCTTTATTCACATAATGTCAATCTTAAAATTTGTATTAAGAATTAAAATGATACTTATTTATTAAGATAGAGAATATATCAATATACATTATACATGCATTACATAATATTTTTGTATGTGTTTTATATAGTAGTGTTTTGACTTAAAACTGATTATTAATTATATTCGTTTACGTAAAAGATGCTTTTAACCATTTAGAATCTAATTTATTATTTTGGTTATTTGTTAAATTAATTTCTTAGACTTGAATTAGATTGTTTACGACTCTAACAATATGAAATGAACATGTTTCGGAGCAATAAGTTATCAGTTTTGGGTTTTTGAGTTTTCCTATGAATCTTGAATTATTGATAAAAATATCAGTGACTCGAGTAAAAAAGAACTTGAATGAAAACTATATGTGCGAGCTATTAATAGTGATGAGATGTTGTGTAAAAAATAGACCTGTCAACTGGGTCGGGCGGGTCGGATTCGGGTTATGTCAGGTTCGGTTCAAATCGGGTTCGGGTTGACTCAGTGGGTCGAACATGTCATTTTTTATGATTATTATTATGATTTTTAACTTTAATAAAATAATTATAATAATATAATTATCATTATATCATTATTTAATAAAATATTTAATATAAATGAAATAAAATATACAAAATAAAGGGGACCCGCGAGCTCGGATTTGCGTTCGGGTCGGATTCGGATCCTTCTTGACCCAGTGACGTTCAGGTCGGATTCGGGTCCTTTCGGGTCGGGTTTTCGGGTTGGGTCGGTTTTTGACAGGTCTAGTAAAAAACCATTCGGTTTCTATAACCGTGTTAGAGATGGTATTTTCAACCATTTTAGTATTTTACCCACATGATTTTTCACGAAAGGTATTTGTGATCCCTTTTATAAATTACTACTCCCTCCGATCAAAATTAAGTGTCGTTTTAGTCTAAGACACGATATTTAAGAAAAATATTAAATATATCTAGAATCTTACGTTTTTCCTCAATCTTCTCGTACAATAAATAATAACTACACTCTTGACTCTTGAGCCAATGAATGAAGAGTTTAGAACAAAAATGGTCAACAAAAACAAATTCCAACAATAATTTTCATAACTCTCTCTTAATTAATTGCCTGAAATCCTAAAACGACATATAAAGTTGGTCAAATTTCAAGTGCTAAAACGACACTTTTTTTTAAATCGGAGGGAGTAGTGTACTACCGACATTATGTACGGGTAAACGTAAATTTATAAAATTATCAATAATTATTCATGATTGAATGAAATTATGTTATATTTAAGTAGTTTCAAGAATTTTTTTTATTAATATTGTTTAAAAAGTATATAATGGAAGATTAAAATAACATAAATTTGTTAATTAAAAGAAATATGTTCAACATTTTATTGTTAATTATATAACTTCTATAAATATAATATACTTTTATTCATATATATTCTCGTACAATTATCCTTTTTATTTTTAATCATGTAATTATTGTCATGTACGAGATATTTTTGTTGAAGTCGTGTATGTATTCCACTACCATTTATCGTGTATTTTCAATAAACTATGTTAAAATATTCAAATTATGTTAATATTTGAATATGAAAAATTATAAGTAACAATATTAATTAAACTTAAATATGTGTACTTATACCAAAAATCTAGCTTTACAAGTAGACCTGTCAATCGGGTCGGTCAAGTCGGGTTCAAATCGGTTATTTCGGGTTCAGGTTGAGAACGGGTCGGGTCATTACAAGTCAGCGGGTGGTTCAGGTTGACCAACGGGTCAAGAGCGTCATTTTTTAAATATTTTGCTCACTATTTAAATATTATTAAATAATTAAAAACTAATTTAATTTGTCAAAATAAGTTGAAATAAATTAATGTAATTGATATTAGTAGACCAAAATCAAATTAAATTTTATGTTTACTTTATATTATATTAACTTATAAATTTTTGAATTATAAAAATTATATAAGTACAACAATGTTCCTTTTTTAGGATACATGAGCATATTACCATTATTTATATGTCATTTATCATATATATTTTATGTTATATTTTATTAATACTCCACATTTATTCGTTAATCGGGTCGGGTTGGTTGGGTTTGGTCTCGGTAAATTCGGGTTATCAAAATTCTGGTCAGGTCAAGTCGGGTCCAAAAACGGGTCGGTCAGGTCGATAAAACGGGTTCAGTCACTTTATGACAACTCTATTTACAAGTGATATGTTGAAACTTGAAAGGCTATTTATTAAAAATATATTATTTTAATATAAATTATTCAAAAATATGAAAATATCCATCATATTAACTCAAAAATAAAAATAAGAAATTACACTAGTGGCTCATTTACATTGTTATAAATATATTCAAGTAATAACATTTTAAAAAACCGACATTCAAGATGTCCAGAAATTAAAGTAGACTTTTGAGTTAAGAAATTTATTTTCATAAATTTATATTGGATAGGTTTAGTGAAAAGTTATGAGTTCGTTTGATAACCTTGTGAGATTTCAGTTTTATATCTACGAAATGTTTTTGACAAAAATAATTTGTATTCATGTCAAGAAGTAACAAATGTAAAGATTTGTATTTGTTGTTGAAAATCTTGTTAAGGTTTTTTTTGCTAATTTATATTTCGCTGATTATTTAATATAATAATAAATAGAAAAAATATAAAAAATAAAACCTTAACAACTTGGACCTAAAAACACTCTTGTGGCTCAAAAAGTAAGCTTTAATATATATAATAGATAATAGATTATGCGTCCGTCGCTCTATTTTTATGTTTAGGTTTCACGTCTGTCGCTGTATTTAGAGTTGTCAAAATTTGACCCGACCCGAAAAGTATTGGGTCAAAAGTGACCCGATCCGTTTGACCCGAAAATTTATGGGTTGGATTAATATTAAATATTATAATATATTTTATTTTAAAAATATTATATAATAATAATAATATTTTGATTTATTATTATTTTTTGGATTAATTAAATATTATTTTAATATTTATTTTATAAAATTTTAACATGGCGCTCTCGACCCATTGGATCGACCGATTCCGCACCTGACCCATAACGACCCGACCCACGATCGACCTGACCCGTAAATCACCCGACCCGATATGCTTAAACTTGAATCGTCCTGTTTGACACCTACAATTGTATTGGAGTAAGAAATAGCATACTCATCTTCATCCTAATAGAAAGGATCTTCGTGGGAATCAATAATTCAATAAGTTCTTGCACAACCCACACACCTCCTCGTGGATAAATTCTATCGCCCTTAATGCCTGGGCCAACCTAGGACTGTTATTTGTAAGCTTCACTTACACAATTAATGAATTACCCTTTTCATTCAAAATAAAATAATTCAGTAAGTATAAAAATCACCTTTTACCAAACATACTTTTTTTACTATTTATTATTATATTAAATAATCAAGTTGAACATGAGTTAGTTTTTTTTTTTTTTTTTTTGATGACGAGGGAACCCACCACTTGCGGAGTGGTAAACCCCCGGATTCGTGACCCAGCCGGCAAGCGCCACGACCCAGGTAAACCGGCTTGCGCCGACCGGCTCGACCCAGCGACAAGGGACACAGTAAACCTCTGGGGATTGCACCCAGAGGAAAGGGGGGCAGGCATGGATTGAACCCGGGACCTGCCCTTACCCCCTCCGTACCCTTACCACCAAGCCACCACCGAAGTGGCCTTGAACATGAGTTAGTTAGTACTGCCTAATCACAAGTTTTTTTTTATGTCTTATATATATTTGCCGGTTCGGTCGGTCAGTGTACAACCCGCCTTAGGTCTACCAAGGCTGATTACGAGTTCACAACCTTATTTCCGGTTCGGTCGGTTAATTAGTATTGCCTAAACTACACACATACCCATAAAAACCACCTTTTATCAAACATATTTTTTTTACACAACCTTATTGATCAATTACTTATAAATAAAAAACTCTTTATAAACTACCTCACCTAACAAACTCATAATATCATTGCTTATATCGGTGAGTAACTTTGTTTATATCGAGCACTATTGATCCAAAAAGATGAGTGTAAAAATGAGAGAAAATACAAAAATAGTGGGCTTGAATTGAAACATCAGGATTTGAATATTTTGTAAAGATGATTCATATATAAAATAACTGTTTGTCTAACCTATGTCATTAGAGTATATGTTAAGAATTTCTATTAAGGAATATAAATCTTAAACAGAGAAGGGTAAATCCATTTAATTTCAAAAAAATAACACATAATGAAAACTTCTATATGAGATTAACCTATGCCCTAGAAAAATAGTGCTCGATATCTGATTTAGTGTACTTCTCAATGTTTAAAAGCTTGTGTAATTGCTTTTTTGTTGTAGACCAAAGAGTCAATCCAGATGGGTTGATGCACAAAATGTTTCACTTTTTTATGCCACTAGTGCAAATGCAATATATCGGTAAGAGTGTATTTTCATTTATATGAGTATGTTTTTCTTTTTGGTGGATTTGTTTGTCTCTACCCTTTATAATTTTCTTTATTTTAAATACTTATTTTAAGAAAATACGTTTAATATAACAAATATTTTTTTTATAAATAATCTACTATATATCTATTAAACCAAAATCATTTTATGCCAAATGACATTCCTTACTAAGCCTATAATTTTCTCATGTCACATGACACACTTATATTCATTTTGCCACTTGGCATTTTCTCAAAAAAAAATTCTTCAAAATTCAACATAATAACTATATATAAGATCTTTATCATATTTCCAAAATTCAATACTTTATATATTTATTTCCAATTTTAAGCCTTAGAAAAATCTTTATGATTTGATTGGATATGATTTAGTATATCCTGATGTAATACTTTCCTTTACTAATTCACTTAATAGTTATATCAAATTATTAATTTATAATTATAATAAAATTTGAAATCAAATACTATAAGTTTTCAATCTACTATATAACTACTAAACGCAAATACCGACTGAGCCACGTGGCGCTCCCAGAATGAGCCCGAATTTTACGCTGTCATGTGGCATCACGGTATTGAATTGGACACGTGGCGACCTGTGGTTTTTTAGATTTATTTATTTTAAAAATTAAAAAATTATAGTAATAGAATCCTACACTTGTCATACTAATATTATTTACAATAAAATCTTTTTAAAATGTACAACAAAATATTCTGTAATATTTGTATTATAAAATATACTCTTACCTTATATATTAAGATCACAATTTTTTTCCCTTCTTATCTGTTAATATTGCCTATCCAGCATAATATTGATTAAGTACATTCTCTTACCATATCTGAGATAATTTAATATCTTTACTCTTACTCTATTAATATCATATATATGATATATGATCCTTTTTATTCTAATATGTCATTAAATATTTAAATATCCTACCTAAAACAACAGAATTAAGAATTGATTGCGGTCGGGATATTTATCCAGTGAATTTTGAATATGCACGTGCGTTCTAGCTAGCTTACCAATAGAGATCCACAGAAAAAATTATTTTTTTAATTGTTGCGCGGTAAATTTCCTATAGTGATGACGTCATTTGACTTTTAGGTTATCTACTCAATTTACTTATGAGATGATGAGTTAGTGGTTGAGGATAAACAACGGTATTCCAAATTTATTTATCAGTTAGCGTGGTTCGTTATTGAGCAAATATTTATACATATACTCACACTTACTAATACATATTTTATTATGTTTTTGAAATTAAAATGCATGTGTACATCTGTGCTTTTGAAGTAATTTTTGTCAGATAAACTGAAAAGACTTAACAATTTGATCAGACTAGCCTACTAATCTACTATATAACTACTAAACACAAATATCGACTGAGCCACGTGGTGCTCCCAGAATGAGCCCGAATTTTATGCTGCCGCGTGGCGTCACGGTATTGAATTGGACATGTGGCGACATGTGTTTTTTTAGATATATTTATTTTAAAAATTAAAAAATTATAGTAATAAAATCCTACACTTGCCATACTAATATGTTCCGAAAAGATACGAAAAAACGATTACTATAAAAAAAATGTTCCGAAAAGATACGATTTATTACTAAAAAAATTCTATTACTATAAAAAATTATAGTAATAGATTTATTTATTTAAAAAATGTCCGAAAAGATACGAAAAAACTACAAATTATTTTCCATGTACAGAATAAGATAAGTTTTGATTATAGTAAGTAATCACAACCAATAAGATAGGTTTTTATTAGAGAATCTCAATTTATATGCGTAGGGAGTTTTTAACCCTTTATTTTCCTAAGTAATCTTGAATAGATAGAAAAGTCTATTTTTCATATATCTTATTTGATGGTGTAAGTAAATATATATCAACTAATCTTGCTATATCATCTTAAAACACTTATTGTTTTTACAAATCTTCTCTATATTTTTTTCTACATATTGAAGCTATACAATATTTTTACGGTCAAGTTCACAAATTGCTTAAAACCGTAGATTTCTATCAAGAATATATAAAATATTATTGAAAAGATTCTCTCGAAGTCGATTAAGATAAATCCAGTGTTTATGTTGTAGTAGTTTACTTACCAATTTCCATAACTAATGTATTTCATAGAGTCTATTGACTCTATTGAAAGTCATTTAAATCCAATTTATACGAACTAAAGAGCATATAGTATGTTGTATTTATCAAGTGCATTGTTTATATATGTATTATATTATATTATGATATATATATGCTCTTTTCTAATGTATTTTTATCTTAAAACGACAACTCTATAAAATAAATAATCCACTTTAACATAATTGTAAACCAAATTTCATATGGGCGGATGGGCCTAATCTTCACAACGTATTTGTTAAATATAACTTATCATTATTATTATTATTTTTTAAACTACTTATTGGTCGTAGTTAATATAGTTTGATCATCTTCACAAGTTATGGTTTTGTTAACTTTACAACTTAAGTTCAGGTACAAAACTATTTGAATTGATTTGTGATGCCAACTTATTATATGGGATGAGCTCCGATGACGAATAGATTCTATTTTGAAGCATAAGACATGACTTTAAAATATATTCTATTGGCTACAAATCCCCTTAGTTCAGTACAACCTTTTGGAGGAAAAGTCATAGTATTTGGTGAAGACTTTAGGCAAATCCTATCCATTATCACAAAAGGAAGCAAGCAAGATATTATTTTTGCCACCATTAATTCCTCTTATTTGTGGGAATATTGCAAAATTCCTAATTTGACAAGAAACATGAGGATTCAACAAGGTACATTTGATTATGATATCCAAGAAGCAAATGAATTTTCTAAAAGGGTATTAAGCATCAGAGATGGTACTGTAGGCAATGACAAGATGGAGAAGCAAAAATATAAATTCCTGATGAACTATTGGTGAAGGATTATGACTTAAATCTGATTCCAGTAATTATTAAGTTTGGTTATCCCTCTCTTTGGACAATCAATTGTCTCCAAAGTACTTTGAAGAACGAGCAATTCTTGCACCACCACATGAAGAGGTAGATAGAGTTAATAACTATATATTGTCTTTGTTACCAGATAATGAAAAAAGTCTATCTCAGTTTGGATAGCCTTTGTAAGACAGGTTTTATTGTAGACAATGATGCAATTGTTTATACTTCTGACTACTTGAAAAGTATTAGATGTTTTGGTGTCCCAAATCATGTATTGAAAACTAAGGTTAAGGTCCCTATTATACTGCTTTGAAATATCGACCATTCTTCAAGTTTATGCAATGGGACAAGATTGATAACCACGCAACTCGGCAGTCATGTCATACAAGGAAGAACTATTTTAACTACAATATTAAACATATAGTTTTGAATCCTCGCATGCTCATGTCACCGTCAAACACTTCATACCCGTTCAAGTTTCAACGAACACAATTTCCCTTGAGTGTCTGTTTTGCTATGACGATAAACAATAGCCAGGGCCAATCTTTTACAAATGTCGGCTTGTATCTTCCATGCCCTGTTTTTGCTCATGGTCAGTTTTATGTTGCATAACTCATGGTCAGTTTTGTGTTGCATTATCAAGAGTTACTAGCAAGAAAGGTTTGAAGATTTTGATATGGGACAAAAACAAAAAAAAGATCTAATACTACTACCAATGTAGTATACAACGAAGTTTTTCATAATTTATAGCAATTTTGAATATCTTACGAGATTTTATGTTTAGGGTTTCATTTTCATGTATTAGATAAATATTTTGATTATACTTTATCGTTTTAGTAGTATAGATGTTAGGGATATGACTATCAACGTTTCAAAACTACTTAATCAATTTTACTATTAATAACGTTATGGAGAGTTTTGCCTCTCTTTTGATAATATATTTTGTTAATCTCTTCAATACTTTGTATTCAATTAGTCCTTTTTTACATTAGCATTCACCTACTTTTATAATAGTCATTATCTACATATTTCTATATCAATTAAATATATAATTTTTATATACTATTTTTTTTAAATATAAGAAAGAATAAACAGATCCCGTACATGACACGTGTACTACACTAGTTAATCTACTATATATCTACTAAAACAAAACTTCCTTATGCCATACTTTCATTTGCCACATGGCACCCCTATATTAAAGCAAAATACTAATGCCATATGACGCTCCTACATTCAATTTGTCACATGTCATTTTCCCTTTATTTTTTTCATTTTTGTAAATAAATTTAATTATATGTTAAGAATTTTTATTCTAAACCTAGTACTAATCTTTTCTTATTTAAATACAAATCAATTAGAAAGATTACAAATCAATCAATTATGAATATTACAAATAAATTACAATAGATTACAAACTAAAAAAATGGACTAAATTGCATGGGTCTTTATTTGCAGAAGTTGAGAATTAGGGTGAGTTTTTATAAGGTACATAGTATTTGATGATGTAAAAAAGCCAAATCTAGCGAATTTTAGACTTTACATTTCTTTCAGTAATTAAAAATATTCAATTTTATATTGATCAAAATGGACACTTTAAAATGATTCCCAACATATCAAACACAACAACAAAAATGATGATGCACACATTCAACAATAGAGCAAGTAACACATTGTTCTACTAAATTTCAAAATTTATGATTAAAGAGCTATTTTTTCTCAAAATTATAGCGTATTTCGTTCAGACCGTTATCTTATAACGTATTTCGTTCAGACCATTCTCAACTTATAAACCATAGACCGACTCGAATAGTAGGTTCATAAAAATTATTGAATTGAACTAAGAAAATAAAACTGTCATAACAAAAGTATTCCTACAATGAGAATTGAGTTTAAACTAATGATTGAAGGGAACTCAAGCTGTAAATGCAAACATCTACTAAGGAGTTTGTGTTGTAGTTTTTCATACTCTGAATTTGTTATGATAATTGTGGAAGCAGAGTTTTATATCAATTAGAAGTTGGAAGGAGAAACGATGAACCAATGATCTCAAACCGCCAGGATCACCAATTTGACTTGAATATCTTGAATCTAAGATCTGTAATCACAAACAAAGTGAATGGGTGGGGGGTGGAATCTCCTGACTCACCTCCGACGCTCAAGTCAGGCAAAAAACTCTCAAAACTCAATGGAGGCAGCCCAAGAGAAAATAACGTATATCAAAATTGAAAAGGGAGAGAGAGGAACCTGCTAGGGTTAAGTCATTAATCCCCTTTTCCTTTTTCCCTTTTTCTTTTATGAAAATATAATCTGCCTTCTCTATTTCTAGGATATTTAATATGCGGAATTGCAAAAAATACAAACTTTTTGATAGCTCTTTGCAAAAATACGAGGTTTTAAAAAGTATTGTAAAAGTACCAAAAAGCTACAAAACTTTTCAAAACTAAAAAGGTAAAATGAATTATGAATAAAACTTTTTCAAAAAACATAAAAGTGTTTTGAAAAGGTTTAAATAAACAGTTAATTTTTAATTGTTATATCAGTCGCGTAATCAAGTACTTGTTCAACCGGTAGCAGTTCATCATTTCCATCCGTTTCTTCCCCAAAATCTTTTAGACTCTCAAGAACCTAATTAATCTCGCTTTTTCCTTTCATCCCCGAATCAAGTATTCGTGAAACCAAATCCTAAATCCCCAAAGTCGAGAAGGCGAAGCCCTTTGTGAAGCCATTTCTAAAGCCCTTACTAAATCCCCAGATCGAGAATGATGAAGACAAGAGGTTTGTAGTCTGCGAAAGCCAGAGTCGAGAAGGCAAAGGCGAAGGCTTCTACACTTTTGAGGAGAAAGAGGGTTGAGGAAAGCGAAGAACATCTGGCGAATGCGAAGGCGGCTACTGTGGCGAGTGGCCGAATGAAGAGAGCCTACAGCTCGTCGGAGGAAGAAGAATCACCGAGTCCAGTCATTTCGGTGCAGAAGAAGAAACCGAGAATCTCGGAGGCTGAAGAACCAAAAGCCAAGAGGTCGAGGAGGGAGCCATCAAAGTCGGTTGGCGGGGTTAGTTGTCTTCTCTAACTCTCGACTTACCTGAAAAAAGAAATATTTTGACTGATATTTGTGATGCATGCTAGGTTTAGGGTTTGTATAAACTTCATGCTAAAATTATGTAAAAAACAGAGCATGATTTACTCTATAAAAAACAGAGCATGGAGAGGTTTGGAAAAGTCATAGTAGCCTAAACTCTTGACATCCATATGGCTTGACAAACCAAAATGTATTCTAACAAAACGAATTATCTTACCTGACAAAGTAAGTTTTTGGGTTTATGTGAATATGAATGTCATGTATTTGTCGTGTCGTTAGAATGTTATAATAGCCTGATTCACGTTGATACAAAATTATAAGTTATAGTCTAGGGTAAAGACTTGTCTGAAGAACTTCCATTTGGCCTGACAAACCAAAATGTAGTCTGACAAAATATTTTTTATCCTGAAAAACATATATCTTTACCTGACAGAGTAAGATGGTGCCTTTCTTTCTTTTATGTGAATATGAAAGTCATTCTTACATGTCATGTATTTGTGAATGTCATTCTTTACAGATAATGTACAAGTGGCATTCCGAGGAGTTGTTTTATGGTCGGATAAATCAGAACTCAAGGCTTCAGTATCTGAGTTGTATCGAGAACACCCTAACTCGAACAGACTGACAAACAGTTCTGCAGGGCCCCTTTGGCCCAATTATAAAAATTATGAAAAACTTGAAACTGTCTGCACAACTGATTCACCATGTGTTGTTTATGCAACTGGACACAAAAAAGCAGTTTGAGACATGGTATAATCTTGGTGGACAACCATGTAGGTTTTCAATAGAAGAGTTTAGGCTAATAATAGGACTGAATTGTGGGATGTCCGATGAGGAGGACACTATGGAGGATAAGAAGACAGTCTTTGATTTTTTTGGTGTGATGAGTATTACCATTGCTAACCTTTTAACCAAGTTCTTATCGTATCGGGAGGAAAATATATTCAAGCTAAAGATGACCTTGTTGTTAATTCTTGAGGGTGTTGTACTGGGGGTGATAAGAAGAGGAAGGTCAGACCCCTACATGTGAAATTGACCTAAGACTTGGATCGTTTCAATAATTTCCCATGGGGTAGGAGTGTATATATTGACTTCCATCAAAGTTTGGCTTCTGCTTTGGACACAAGAGTGGAGTCAGTTAAGGTTGCACTTGCACATTCAGACAATGCCAGAGCAGGATACACCATAAGGGGTTTTCCGATGGTGTTTCAGGTAATGTGTTACTAGTTGAATATGTAAAACTGAGAAAGGTTAATGCCTCTGGTCATAATTATGGTTTAATTCCAATTATGTTTGTTTCAGATATGGTTGTATGAGGCAGTGCCCCATATTGGCAGAATGTTTGCCCAAAAGCTGAATAGAGTTGTGCAGCCCCGAGGTGTGAGGTGGCTTAAAATGAGTAGGCCAAGCTTGGATTCGATTTCTGATGACCTAGAGGGGACTTTCAATGCTAAACAGATCCTTGTTGAGGAGGACGGAGAGGACTTGGGAGAAAGCTATTATTTCCCGGAGGAGGAAGGACACAAATCTTTGGATCAGATTGTTAAGCAGCTGAAGCCAAAAAGAAAAAGGGCTGGTACAAAGGACAAGGGAGTTGGTAAAGGAGGGCAAGCTGGAAACATTGAGGGTTTGGACCAAAGGCAATTGATGTGTTGTTTGAATGAATTGCTTGAAACGATGCATACTCTAAATGAAAAGCATGATCTGTTAAGGGAGAAAGTCCTTGAGTTAAAGAAGTTCATAAGAGGCAAAGCTCCTAGAACAGTGCCCTCTTCATCCAGTGATGAAAGTGATAAAGACATTAGAGAAAACCAGGAGCCAGAGTCTAGGGAGGTTAAAAGTGACGATGAACCCAACATTACACAACACCAGAAGAGCATGAGGGAGGTGATGTCAACAAATCAGAGTGATGAGTCAGAGCATGAAGATGAAGAAAAGGAAAAGTCAGAGTCTGAAGATGACGAGGCAAGTTCTAAGATATATAGTTTTTCAGGGCTTATAGTTCGTCTCCCACGCGCCCTGTATCGGTTAATACGTGGTCTTCCAAAGAGGGAGAGTCTGATGAGGTATGCCAAACTTTTTAAGTTTATATATGCACATTTCAGTCCATATACACACATTTCAATCGTAGCCTATTTCAGTCAATATATGCACATTTCAGTCCATATATGCACATTTCAGAAGAGGGAGGAAGGAAGATTGATGACAAAGGGAGATGACCCCTCTTAATTGAAGTCTTGCAATAAATATTCAAGTTTGTTAGACCATATTTAAGTCTTACAATAAGTATTCAAGTTTGTCAGGCCATATTGAATTAAGTCAGATCCTTTCCAATGCATATCTGATTAGACCCCTCTTAATTTTCACTGAAAGACCCTTAACCCTTACTTTCCCAAATCTTCTCTTAAACTTTTGAATAAATCTTCTCCAAAGTTATTGTTGTTTGTCAGTGACTTACCCTAAACCCTTTTTATAAAAGGCAGGTGGCTGCATTGACTCCATTCCTGCACCAGTCCCATCATTGCTCTGTGGAGTTCAAATGAGTCTTTTCAACTACTCCCACGCATTTAATGGCGAATGTTCTTCAAATAGCTAGTCCCGGTTGTAGTGTGGGAGCACAACAAACTCAATATTGTCTACCAAGGTTCTTCAAATACTCACACGCTCTCTACCAAGGTTCTTCAAATACTTCCACGCTCTCTTGGTTCTTCAAATACTCCCACGCTCTCTTGCTTCTCAACAACTCAATATTCTCTACTCAATATTCTAAAGCCATGGCCGCCGAGCATCAATTTGTGGCTGGCGTGTACGCAGAGGTGTATGACCTGCTGCAAGCTGCAAGGGATGTTGTGGATCCTCTTGGAGGTGGGTCATTGGTTTGTGGTCAGTATCGAGTTATCCCGTAGCCTTTTTTGTACTGTGTTTGACGTACTTTGTGGTTGTTGCAGGGAAGAAGATGAGCGACGCCGTCTTTCAGAGCTACTTGAGTGACGTTGTCGTGAGGGATTTAGAGTTGGATGCCCTGGTGAAGGATTTGGTCCGATTAAGGCGGGAACTTGCTACGCTGAATGCGGCAGGTGCTCAGACCCATGAAGAGCTAAGCCGGATAAAGCTCAAGTTTAGACTGGTAAGGGTTTTCTTGTACATTTTCTTCCTATGTGCAAGTGACGTGCCTAAGATGCTTTGTTTTTTTTGGCAGATTGAGTGGGATTCCCTCTTCAATGACATCAACATTAAAAGGGCGTTTGAGCATGCGGAGTTCTTGAAGGGAGATCAGATGGCTCGCTATCTAGCTTGATGGGTGCGTTTTTAATCTTCCCGCCTTTTGTATGAACTTTGCGGTGGTAGTTTTTTTTGGTATGCGTGTAATGGGCATGTGTGGGGATGCCTTGCCAAGGGCACACTTTTTTGGCAATGAACAATGTAATCTCTGGATAATGTTTTCATAACAATGTAATATCTGATGGGTGTGTGGGGATGCGTTAATGATTTTTGACCATATGCATGCGTTTTCAGGACAAATATAACGTTTTCAGAGAACATGAACACATTGTCAAGACAAACCCTAAAGATTTTCTGGCCTAATATATAAGGTATCCAAGCCTAGTATATAAGTAGATGAGATACTCCTCCTATTGTCAATTGGTTTTAAAAACATGATTCAAAACATTCTAGGGTTCATATGAAGAATAATAAACTACGCAGATGATTGTGTTTATGTATTAAGTTTATAGACTAAGGTTCAAATCCTATTAGCTCAAATGGTAGAGCAGATGATTGTGTTTATGTATTAAATTTATAGATGTAGGTTGTCAGGACGTATTGAAGGTTTACATGACGTGTTTTACTTTTACAGTGATTCTTTCATCACGTAGATGATCATGTTAGGACATATACGGTGTTTTACAGGGCGTCCTAGAGTTTTACAGTTTATTCTTGTGAGTTTTACAAAAATAAGAAGTAATATGAGCAACTCTTAAGCAAAGATTGAATTTATCAAGTTTATATCCCAACCAAAAGGGGAACCCCCACAAAAAGAGGTATGGTTTAAGACTATAGAGACTTAAACCATACATCTTTTCAAGCACCTAACAACAACAAACTCAATATTTACGCGACGACGTTTACCAGCATAAAAGCCCAAAAAACACCAACATGGTGACAGTTCTAAACAAAAAAAAACTAACCCATTCTCTTCCTATAATCCTTCGTCAGTCCTTCTCCTCCTACAATACTACTTGTTGTGTCCTAGGTTGCCGCAATAAGAACACTGCCTCTTCTTAGAATAGTTGGTCTCCCACGTCGCCCTGTATCAGTTAATACGTGGCCTTCCAGGAGGATGTTTTACCTTTGGTGCATAGCATCTGATGGATGACACAACTTTAGGAACTGACCATCGGTTTATGGGAGGAACAAGATGCACAGTTTCCTTGTACACTTCTCTCACGCAGTCGTTCTTGAACATGGGATGGACGAGATCAGTGAGTCGCACTCCTCTATCACTTGTGGCTCAAAAAGTAAGCTTTAATATATATAATAGATAATAGATTATGCGTCCGTCGCTCTATTTTTATGTTTAGGTTTCATGTCTGTCACTGTATTTAGAGTTGTCAAAATTTGACCCGACCCGAAAAGTATTGGGTCAAAAGTGACCCGATCCGTTTGACCCAAAAATTTATGGGTTGGGTTAATATTAAATATTATAATATATTTTATTTTAAAAATATTATATAATAATAATAATATTTTGATTTATTATTATTTTTTGGATTAATTAAATATTATTTTAATATTTATTTTATAAAATTTTAACATGGCGCTCTCGACCCATTGGGTCGACCGAATCCGCACCTGACCCGTAACGACCCAACCCACGATCGACCTGACCCGTAAATCACCCGACCCGATATGCTTAAACTTGAATCGTCCTGTTTGACACCTACAATTGTATTGGAGTAAGAAATAGCATACTCATCTTCGTCCTAATAGAAAGGATCTTCGTGGGAATCAATAATTCAGTAAGTTCTTGCACAACTCACACACCTCCTCGTGGATAATTCCTATCGCCCTTAATCTGTCTTTAGTAAGCACTCATTTCATTTTTTCATAAGGAAAGGAGTGCTTACCAAAGACAGATTAAGGGAGATAGGAATTATCCAAGAGGAGGTGTGTGAGCTATGCAAGAACCACTCAGAGACATGGGAACACTTATGGTTTGAATGCATGTACTCCAAGGACGTGTTGGACAAACTATCTTCATGGGCAAAGCTCAATTTAAAGCACCAGATTTGCATTTAACTTCCGGATCACTTGCATGACAACTACTATATCTCAGCAAAGAGTCATTCCACAGGACAATTATCAATCATGTCATAAATTGCATTAGAGCTAGATGGCGCAAGTTGAATCCGAGACACTAGAAAATGGCTTGTTAAGCTAGGGATTAGTAGATCTTTGTAATGCCTGGGCCAACCTAGGACTGTTATTTGTAAGCTTCACTTACACAATTAATGAATTACCCTTTTCATTCAAAATAAAATAATTCAGTAAGTATAAAAATCACCTTTTACCAAACATACTTTTTTACTATTTATTATTATATTAAATAATCAAGTTGAACATGAGTTAGTTTTTTTTTTTTTTTTTTTGATGACGAGGGAACCCACCACTTGCGGAGTGGTAAACCCCCGGATTCGTGACCCAGCCGGCAAGCGCCACAACCCAGGTAAACCGGCTTACGCCGACCGGCTTGACCCAGCAACAAGGGACACAGTAAACCTCTGGGGATTACACCCAGAGGAAAGGGGGGCAGGCAGGGATCGAACCCAGGACCTGCCCTTACCCCCTCCGTACCCTTACCACCAAGCCACCACCGAAGTGGCCTTGAACATGAGTTAGTTAGTACTGCCTAATCACAAGTCTTTTTTTTTATGTCTTATATATATTTGCCGGTTCGGTCGGTCAGTGTACAACCCGCCTTAGGTCTACCAAGGCTGATTACGAGTTCACAACCTTATTTCCGGTTCGGTCGGTTAGTTAGTATTGCCTAAACTACACACATACCCATAAAAACCACCTTTTATCAAACATATTTTTTTTACACAACCTTATTGATCAATTACTTATAAATAAAAAACTCTTTATAAACTACCTCACCTAACAAACTCATAATATCATTGCTTATATCGGTGATTAACTTTGTTTATATCGAGCACTATTGATCCAAAAAGATGAGTGTAAAAATGAGAGAAAATACAAAAATAGTGGGCTTGAATTGAAACATCAAGATTTGAATATTTTGTAAAGATGATTCATATATAAAATAACTATTTGTCTAACCTATGTCATTAGAGCATATGTTAAGAATTTCTATTAAGGAATATAAATCTTAAACAGAGAAGGATAAATCCATTTAATTTCAAAAAAATTAACACATAATGAAAACTTCTATATGAGATTAACCTATGCCCTAGAAAAATAGTGCTCGATATCTGATTTAGTGTACTTCTCAATGTTTAAAAGCTTGTGTAATTGCTTTTTTGTTGTAGACCAAAGAGTCAATCCAGATGGGTTGATGCACAAAATGTTTCACTTTTTTATGCCACTAGTGCAAATGCAATATATCGGTAAGAGTGTATTTTCATTTATATGAGTATGTTTTTCTTTTTGGTGGATTTGTTTGTCTCTACCCTTTATAATTTTCTTTATTTTAAATACTTATTTTAAGAAAATAAGTTTAATATAACAAATATTTTTTTTATAAATAATCTACTATATATCTATTAAACCAAAATCATTTTATGCCAAATGACATTCCTTACTAAGCCTATAATTTTCTCATGTCACATGACACACTTATATTCATTTTGCCACTTGGCATTTTCTCAAAAAAAAATTCTTCAAAATTCAACATAATAACTATATATAAGATCTTTATCATATTTCCAAAATTCAATACTTTATATATTTATTTCCAATTTTAAGCCTTAGAAAAATCTTTATGATTTGATTGGATGTGATTTAGTATATCCTGATGTAATACTTTCCTTTACTAATTCACTTAATAGTTATATCAAATTATTAATTTATAATTATAATAAAATTTGAAATCAAATACTATAAGTTTTCAATCTACTATATAACTACTAAACGCAAATACCGACTGAGCCACGTGGCGCTCCCAGAATGAGCCCGAATTTTACGCTGCCACGTGGCATCACGGTATTGAATTGGACACATGGCGGCCTGTGGTTTTTTAGATTTATTTATTTTAAAAATTAAAAAATTATAGTAATAGAATCCTACACTTGCCATACTAATATTATTTACAATAAAATCTTTTTAAAATGTACAACAAAATATTCTGTAATATTTGTATTATAAAATATACTCTTACCTTATATATTAAGATCACAATTTTTTTCCCTTCTTATCTGTTAATATTGCCTATCCAGCATAATATTGATTAAGTACATTCTCTTATCATATCTGAGATAATTTAATATCTTTACTCTTACTCTATTAATATCATATATATGATATATGATCCTTTTTATTCTAATATGTCATTAAATATTTAAATATCCTACCTAAAACAACAGAATTAAGAATTGATTGCGGTCGGGATATTTATCCAGTGAATTTTGAATATGTACGTGCGTTCTAGCTAGCTTACCAATAGAGATCCACAGAAAAAATTATTTTTTTAATTGTTGCGCGGTAAATTTCCTATAGTGATGACGTCATTTGACTTTTAGGTTATCTACTCAATTTACTTATGAGATGATGAGTTAGTGGTTGAGGATAAACAACGGCATTCCAAATTTATTTATCAGTTAGCGTGGTTCGTTATTGAGCAAATATTAATACATATACTCACACTTACTAATACATATTTTATTATGTTTTTGAAATTAAAATGCATGTGTACATCTGTGCTTTTGAAGTCATTTTTGTCAGATAAACTGAAAAGACTTAACAATTTGATCAGACTAGCCTACTAATCTACTATATAACTACTAAACACAAATATCGACTGAGCCACGTGGCGCTCCCAGAATGAGCCCAAATTTTATGCTGCCGCGTGGCGTCACGGTATTGAATTGGACATGTGGCGGCATGTGTTTTTTTAGATATATTTATTTTAAAAATTAAAAAATTATAGTAATAAAATCCTACACTTGCCATACTAATATGTTCCGAAAAGATACGAAAAAACGTTTACTATAAAAAAAATGTTCCGAAAAGATACGATTTATTACTAAAAAAAATTCTATTACTATAAAAAATTATAGTAATAGATTTATTTATTTAAAAAATGTCCGAAAAGATACGAAAAAACTACAAATTATTTTCCATGTACAGAATAAGATAAGTTTTGATTATAGTAAGTAATCACAACCAATAAGATAGGTTTTTATTAGAGAATCTCAATTTATATGCGTAGGGAGTTTTTAACCCTTTATTTTCCTAAGTAATCTTGAATAGATAGAAAAGTCTATTTTTCATATATCTTATTTGATGGTGTAAGTAAATATATATCAACTAATCTTGCTATATCATCTTAAAACACTTATTGTTTTTACAAATCTTCTCTATATTTTTTTCTACATATTGAAGCTATACAATATTTTTACGGTCAAGTTCACAAATTGCTTAAAACCGTAGATTTCTATCAAGAATATATAAAATATTATTGAAAAGATTCTCTCGAAGTCGATTAAGATAAATCCAGTGTTTATGTTATAGTAGTTTACTTACCAATTTCCATAACTAATGTATTTCATAGAGTCTATTGACTCTATTGAAAGTCATTTAAATCCAATTTATACGAACTAAAGAACATATAGTATGTTGTATTTATCAAGTGCATTGTTTATATATGTATTATATTATATTATGATATATATATGCTCTTTTCTAATGTATTTTTATCTTAAAACGACAACTCTATAAAATAAATAATCCACTTTAACATAATTGTAAACCAAATTTCATATGGGCGGATGGGCCTAATCTTCACAACGTATTTGTTAAATATAACTTATCATTATTTTTTAAATTACTTATTGGTCGTAGTTAATATAGTTTGATCATCTTCACAAGTTATGGTTTTGTTAACTTTACAACTTAAGTTCAGGTACAAAACTATTTGAATTGATTTGTGATGCCAACTTATTATCTGGGATGAGCTCCGATGACGAATAGATTCTATTTTGAAGCATAAGACATGACTTTAAAATATATTCTATGGGCTACAAATCCCCTTAGTTCAGTACAACCTTTTGGAGGAAAAGTCATAGTATTTGGTGAAGACTTTAGGCAAATCCTATCCATTATCACAAAAGGAAGCAAGCAAGATATTATTTTTGCCACCATTAATTCCTCTTATTTGTGGGAATATTGCAAAATTCCTAATTTGACAAGAAACATGAGGATTCAACAAGGTACATTTGATTATAATATCCAAGAAGCAAATGAATTTTCTAAAAGGGTATTAAGCATCAGAGATGGTATTGTAGGCAATGACAAGATGGAGAAGCAAAAATATAAATTCCTGATGAACTATTGGTGAAGGATTATGACTTAAATCTGATTCCAGTAATTATTAAGTTTGGTTATCCCTCTCTTTGGACAATCAATTGTCTCCAAAGTACTTTGAAGAACGAGCAATTCTTGCACCACCACATGAAGAGGTAGATAGAGTTAATAACTATATATTGTCTTTGTTACCAGATAATGAAAAAGTCTATCTCATTTTGGATAGCCTTTGCAAGACAGGTTTTATTGTAGACAATGATGCAATTGTTTATACTTCTGACTACTTGAAAAGTATTAGATGTTTTGGTGTCCCAAATCATGTATTGAAAACTAAGGTTAAGGTCCCTATTATACTGCTTTGAAATATCGACCATTCTTCAAGTTTATGCAATGGGACAAGATTGATAACCACGCAACTCGGCAGTCATGTCATACAAGGAAGAACTATTTTAACTACAATATTAAACATATAGTTTTGAATCCTCGCATGCTCATGTCACCGTCAAACACTTCATACCCGTTCAAGTTTCAACGAACACAATTTCCCTTGAGTGTCTGTTTTGCTATGACGATAAACAATAGCCAGGGCCAATCTTTTACAAATGTCGGCTTGTATCTTCCATGCCCTGTTTTTGCTCATGGTCAGTTTTATGTTGCATAACTCATGGTCAGTTTTGTGTTGCATTATCAAGAGTTACTAGCAAGAAAGGTTTGAAGATTTTGATATGGGACAAAAACAAAAAAAGATCTAATACTACTACCAATGTAGTATACAACGAAGTTTTTCATAATTTGTAGCAATTTTGAATATCTTACGAGATTTTATGTTTAGGGTTTCATTTTCATGTATTAGATAAATATTTTGATTATACTTTATCGTTTTAGTAGTATAGATGTTAGGGATATGACTATCAACGTTTCAAAACTACTTAATCAATTTTACTATTAATAACGTTATGGAGAGTTTTGCCTCTCTTTTGATAATGTATTTTGTTAATCTCTTCAATACTTTGTATTCAATTAGTCCTTTTTTACATTAACATTCATCTACTTTTATAATAGTCATTACCTACATTTCTATATCAATTAACTATATAATTTTTATATACTATTTTTTTTTAAATATAAGAAAGAATAAACAGATCCCGTACATGACACGTGTACTACACTAGTTAATCTACTATATATCTACTAAAACAAAACTTCCTTATGCCATACTTTCATTTGCCACATGGCACCCCTATATTAAAGCAAAATACTAATGCCATATGACGCTCCTACATTCAATTTGTCACATGTCATTTTCCCTTTATTTTTTTCATTTTTGTAAATAAATTTAATTATATGTTAAGAATTTTTATTCTAAACCTAGTACTAATCTTTTCTTATTTAAATACAAATCAATTAGAAAGATTACAAATCAATCAATTATGAATATTACAAATAAATTACAATAGATTACAAACTAAAAAAATGGACTAAATTGCATGGGTCTTTATTTGCAGAAGTTGAGAATTAGGGTGAGTTTTTATAAGGTACATAGTATTTGATGATGTAAAAAAGCCAAATCTAGCGAATTTTAGACTTTACATTTCTTTCAGTAATTAAAAATATTCAATTTTATATTGATCAAAATGGACACTTTAAAATGATTCCCAACATATCAAACACAACAACAAAAATGATGATGCACACATTCAACAATAGAGCAAGTAACACATTGTTCTACTAAATTTCAAAATTTATGATTAAAGAGCTATTTTTTCTCAAAATTATAGCGTATTTCGTTCAGACCGTTATCTTATAACGTATTTCGTTCAGACCATTCTCAACTTATAAACCATAGACCGACTCGAATAGTAGGTTCATAAAAATTATTGAATTGAACTAAGAAAATAAAACTGTCATAACAAAAGTATTCCTACAATGAGAATTGAGTTTAAACTAATGATTGAAGGGAACTCAAGCTGTAAATGCAAACATCTACTAAGGAGTTTGTGTTGTAGTTTTTCATACTCTGAATTTGTTATGATAATTGTGGAAGCAGAGTTTTATATCAATTAGAAGTTGGAAGGAGAAACGATGAACCAATGATCTCAAACCGCCAGGATCACCAATTTGACTTGAATATCTTGAATCTAAGATCTGTAATCACAAACAAAGTGAATGGGTGGGGGGTGGAATCTCCTGACTCATCTCCGACGCTCAAGTCAGGCAAAAAACTCTCAAAACTCAATGGAGGCAGCCCAAGAGAAAATAACGTATATCAAAATTGAAAAGGGAGAGAGAGGAACCTGCTAGGGTTAAGTCATTAATCCCCTTTTCCTTTTTTCCTTTTTCTTTTATGAAAATATAATCTGCCTTCTCTATTTCTAGGATATTTAATATGCGGAATTGCAAAAAATACAAACTTTTTGATAGCTCTTTGCAAAAATACGAGGTTTTAAAAAGTATTGCAAAAGTACCAAAAAGCTACAAAACTTTTCAAAACTAAAAAGGTAAAGTGAATCATGAATAGAACTTTTTCAAAAAACATAAAAGTGTTTTGAAAAGGTTTAAAGAAACAGTTAATTTTTAATTGTTATATCAGTCGCGTAATCAAGTACTTGTTCAACCGGTAGCAGTTCATCATTTCCATCCGTTTCTTCCCCAAAATATTTTAGACTCTCAAGAACCTAATTAATCTCGCTTTTTCCTTTCATCCCCGAATCAAGTATTCGTGAAACCAAATCCTAAATCCCCAAAGTCGAGAAGGCGAAGCCCTTTGTGAAGCCATTTCTAAAGCCCTTACTAAATCCCCAGATCGAGAATGATGAAGACAAGAGGTTTGTAGTATGCGAAAGCCAGAGTCGAGAAGGCAAAGGCGAAGGCTTCTACACTTTCGAGGAGAAAGAGGGTTGAGGAAAGCGAAGAACATCCGGCGAATGCGAAGGCGGCTACTGTGGCGAGTGGCCGAATGAAGAGAGCCTACAGCTCGTCGGAGGAAGAAGAATCACCGAGTCCAGTCATTTCGGTGCAGAAGAAGAAACCGAGAATCTCGGAGGCTGAAGAACCAAAAGCCAAGAGGTCGAGGAGGGAGCCATCGAAGTCGGTTGGCGGGGTTAGTTGTCTTCTCTAACTCTCGACTTACCTGAAAAAAGAAATATTTTGACTGATATTTGTGATGCATGCTAGGTTTAGGGTTTGTATAAACTTCATGCTAAAATTATGTAAAAAACAGAGCATGATTTACTCTGTAAAAAACAGAGCATGAAGTGGTTTGGAAAAGTCATAGTAGCCTAAACTCTTGACATCCATATGGCTTGACAAACCAAAATGTATTCTAACAAAACGAATTATCTTACCTGACAAAGTAAGTTTTTGGGTTTATGTGAATATGAATGTCATGTATTTGTTGTGTCGTTAGAATGTTATAATAGCCTGATTCACGTTGATACAAAATTATAAGTTATAGTCTAGGGTAAAGACTTGTCTGAAGAACTTCCATTTGGCCTGACAAACCAAAATATAGTCTGACAAAATATTTTTTATCCTCAAAAACATATATCTTTACCTGACAGAGTAAGATGGTGCCTTTCTTTCTTTTATGTGAATATGAAAGCCATTCTTACATGTCATGTATTTGTGAATGTCATTCTTTACAGATAATGTACAAGTGGCATTCCGAGGAGTTGTTTTATGGTCGGATAAATCAGAACTCAAGGCTTCAGTATCTGAGTTGTATCGAGAACACCCTAACTCAAACAGACTGACAAACAGTTCTGTAGGGCCCCTTTGGCCCAATTATAAAAATTATGAAAAACTTGAAACTGTCTGCATAGCTGATTCACCATGTTTTGTTTATGCAACTGGACACAAAAAAGCAGTTTGAGACATGGTATAATCTTGGTGGACAACCATGTAGGTTTTCAATAGAAGAGTTTAGGCTAATAATAGGACTGAATTGTGGGATGTCCGATGAGGAGGACACTATGGAGGATAAGAAGACAGTCTTTGATTTTTTTGGTGTGATGAGTATTACCATTGCTAACCTTTTAACCAAGTTCTTATCGTATCGGGAGGAAAATATATTCAAGCTAAAGATGACCTTGTTGTTAATTCTTAAGGGTGTTGTACTGGGGGTGATAAGAAGAGGAAGGTCAGACCCCTACATGTGAAATTGACCTAAGACTTGGATCGTTTCAATAATTTCTCATGGGGTAGGAGTGCATATATTGACTTCCATCAAAGTTTGGATTCTGCTTTGGACACAAGAGTGGAGTCAGTTAAGGTTGCACTTGCACATTCAGACAATGCCAGAGCAGGATACACCATAAGGGGTTTTCCGATGGTGTTTCAGGTAATGTGTTACTAGTTGAATATGTAAAACTGAGAAAGGTTAATGCCTCTGGTCATAATTATGGTTTAATTCCAATTATGTTTGTTTCAGATATGGTTGTATGAGGCAGTGCCCTATATTGGCATAACGTTTGCCCAAAAGCTGAATAAAGTTGTGCAGCCCCGAGGTGTGAGGTGGCTTACAACGAGTAGGCCAAGCTTGGATTCGATTTCTGATGACCTAGACGGGACTTTCAATGCTAAACAGATCCTTGTTGAGGAGGACGGAGAGGACTTGGGAGAAAGCTATTATTTCCCGGAGGAGGAAGGACACAAATCTTTGGATCAGATTGTTAAGCAGCTGAAGCCAAAAAGAAAAAGGGCTGGTAAAAAGGACAAGGGAGTTGGTGAAGGAGGGCAAGCTGGAAACATTGAGGGTTTGGACCAAAGGCAATTGATGTGTTGTTTGAATGAATTGCTTGAAATGATGCATACTCTAAATGAAAAGCATGATCTGTTAAGGGAGAAAGTCCTTGAGTTAAAGAAGTTCATAAGAGGCAAAGCTCCTAGAACAGTGCCCTCTTCATCCAGTGATGAAAGTGATAAAGACATTAGAGAAAACCAGGAGCCAGAGTCTAGGGAGGTTAAAAGTGACGATGAACCCAACATTACACAACACCAGAAGAGCATGAGGGAGGTGATGTCAACAGATCAGAGTGATGAGTCAGAGCATGAAGATGAAGAAAAGGAAAAGTCAGAGTCTGAAGATGACGAGGCAAGTTCTAAGATATATAGTTTTTCAGGGCTTATAGTTCGTCTCTCACGCGCCCTGTATCGGTTAATACATGGTCTTCCAAAGAGGGAGAGTCTGATGAGGTATGCCAAACTTTTTAAGTTTATATATGCAC
Organism: Rheum nobile; assembly: GCA_027886185.1. Classification (NCBI taxonomy): domain Eukaryota; kingdom Viridiplantae; phylum Streptophyta; class Magnoliopsida; order Caryophyllales; family Polygonaceae; genus Rheum; species Rheum nobile. Next base: position 6,720,578 of record WOAB01000020.1, read on the forward strand.
ATTTCAGTCCATATATACACATTTCAATCGTAGTCTATTTCAGTCAATATATGCACATTTCAGTCCATATATGCACATTTCAGAAGAGGGAGGAAGGAAGATTGATGACAAAGGGAGATGACCCCTCTTAATTGAAGTCTTGCAATAAATATTCAAGTTTGTTAGACCATATTTAAGTCTTACAATAAGTATTCAAGTTTGTCAGGCCATATTGAATTAAGTCAGATCCTTTCCAATGCATATCTGATTTGACCCCTCTTAATTTTCACTGAAAGACCCTTAACCCTTACTTTCCCAAATCTTCTCTTAAGCTTTTGAATAAATCTTCTCCAAAGTTATTGTTGTTTGTCAGTGACTTACCCTAAACCCTTTTTATAAAAGGCAGGTGGCTGCATTGACTCCATTCCTGCACCAGTCTCATCATTGCTCTGTGGAGTTCAAATGAGTCTTTTCAACTACTCCCACGCATTTAATGGCGAATGTTCTTCAAATAGCTAGTCCCGGTTGTAGTGTGGGAGCACAACAAACTCAATATTCTCTACCAAGGTTCTTCAAATACTCACACGCTCTCTACCAAGGTTCTTCAAATACTTCCACGCTCTCTTGGTTCTTCAAATACTCCCACGCTCTCTTGCTTATCAACGACTCAATATTCTCTACTCAATATTCTAAAGCCATGGCCGCTGAGCATCAATTTGTGACTGGCGTGTACGCAGAGGTGTATGACCTGCTGCAAGCTGCAAGGGATGTTGTGGATCCTCTTGGAGGTGGGTCATTGGTTTGTGGTCAGTATCGAGTTATCCCGTAGCCTTTTTTGTACTGTGTTTGACGTACTTTATGGTTGTTGCAGGGAAGAAGATGAGCGACGCCGTCTTTCAGAGCTACTTGAGTGACGTTGTCGTGAGGGATTTGGAGTTGGATGCCCTGGTGAAGGATTTGGTCCGATTAAGGCGGGAACTTGCTACGCTGAATGCGGCAGGTGCTCAGACCCATGAAGAGCTAAGCCGGATAAAGCTCAAGTTTAGACTGGTAAGGGTTTTCTTGTACATTTTCTTCCTATGTGCAAGTGACGTGCCTAAGATGCTTTGTTTTTTTTGGCAGATTGAGTGGGATTCCCTCTTCAATGACATCAACATTAAAAGGGCGTTTGAGCATGCGGAGTTCTCGAAGGGAGATCCGATGGCTCGCTATCTAGCTTGATGGGTGCGTTTTTAATCTTCCCGCCTTTTGTATGAACTTTGCGGTAGTAGTTTTTTTTGGTATGCGTGTAATGGGCATGTGTGGGGATGCCTTGCCAAGGGCACACTTTTTTGGCAATGAACAATGTAATCTCTGGATAATGTTTTCATAACAATGTAATATCTGATGGGTGTGTGGGGATGCGTTACTGATTTTTGACCATATGCATGCGTTTTCAGGACAAATATAACGTTTTCAGAGAACATGAACACATTGTCAAGACAAACCCTAAAGATTTTCTGGCCTAATATATAAGGTATCCAAGCCTAGTATATAAGTAGATGAGATACTCCTCCTATTGTCAATTGGTTTTAAAAACATGATTCAAAACATTCTAGGGTTCATATGAAGAATAATAAACTACGCAGATGATTGTGTTTATGTATTAAGTTTATAGACTAAGGTTCAAATCCTATTAGCTCAAATGGTAGAGCAGATGATTGTGTTTATGTATTAAGTTTATAGATGTAGGTTGTCAGGACGTATTGAAGGTTTACATGACGTGTTTTACTTTTACAGTGATTCTTTCATCACGTAGATGATCATGTCAGGACATATACGGTGTTTTACAGGGCGTCCTAGAGTTTTACAGTTTGTTCTTGTGAGTTTTACAAAAATAAGAAGTAATATGAGCAACTCTTAAGCAAAGATTGAATTTATCAAGTTTATATCCCAGCCAAAAGGGGAACCCCCACAAAAAGAGGTATGGTTTAAGACTATAGAGACTTAAACCATACATCTTTTCAAGCACCTAACAACAACAAACTCAATATTTACGCGACGACGTTTACCAGCATAAAAGCCTAAAAAACACCAACATGGTGACAATTCTAAACAAAAAAAAACTAACCCATTCTCTTCCTATAATCCTTCGTCAGTACTTCTCCTCCTACAGTACTACTTGTTGTGTCCTAGGTTGCCGCAATAAGAACACTGCCTCTTCTTAGAATAGTTCGTCTCCCACGTCGCCCTGTATCAGTTAATACGTGGCCTTCTAGGAGGACGTTTTACCTTTGGTGCATAGCATCTGATGGATGACACAACTTTAGGAACTGACCATCGGTTTATGGGAGGAACAAGATGCACAGTTTCCTTGTACACTTCTCTCACGCAGTCGTTCTTGAACATGGGATGGACGAGATCAGTGAGTCGCACTCCTCTATCACTTGCAACCGCTATGGCATGAGCACATGGAACTTTATCAATCTGGAACATGTTACAATCACATGTACGAGCATTAAGGTTCACAGAGTATCTGATAATTCCTTGCATAACCTCTGTTTCAAACTGGCTAAGTCTTCGAACACTCATCTTAGTTGACCTTCTGTAGTTCACTTCTACCTGTGTGTACACAGTGGGTGACAAATATTGGTCCCATTTTGAAGCCGTTTCCCTTCTTTCACAAAACCATTTAGAAATGGTCTCAAGAATCGCATCAAACAAAGCAAGACTAGGCCACTAACGTTGTGTTTTCCACATGTCATTAAGACACTCGGTGTTGTTGCTTGTCATGATGTTAAACCTGTTCCCATGAAAATGCGCCCTCACCCAGTTTATAACTCCAGCTTCTTTTAGATATTGACCAATCTTTGGAGATGCAGCTGTTATTTGAGCAAACTGATGATTGAACTCAGCTACTGTGTAAGCCTGAGTAGCTTTTTTGAATATGCCAAAGAGGTCTTGCCTGCCAAACTTCCTCTTGAAGTTTTGGTATATGTGATATATGCAATATTCATGCTTGGCGAAACGATAGCTATTTCTCAGAGCCTTCCCAATGCTAACATGACGGTCAGACACGAAATACAACGCGGGATAATCAGGAACAACAACCCTCAATTCACTGAAGAAAAATGACCATGCATCATCGTTCTCACTGTTAACAACAGCAATAACAAGTGGATATATTTGGCCGTTTCCATCTTGTGCCGTAGCTAGGAGAAGTATCCCCTTGAACATGGCTGTCAGGTGAGTACCGTCAACTGATATTACCTACATACGCAAAACTATGTTGTCAATGGTTACCCTAAAAATGTGATGATATGCTTTGAAAACAACCATATATGGCCTGACTTTTCCTTAGAATTGAAGATCTGACCAACCTTCATTGTTGGATATGAGGACTTGTTTTCACTTGTTTCCTCATCTTCAACTAACATACGTTGCATGTCACTCTCCGCTGGATAGTACCTCTTTTCAATCTCTTCTTCTTAGTCCTCCTCTATTTGCTCCTCATTGTATGTTCCCTCATTGCCATTTATTTCCTCCCACACATCATCAAGACCAATAGTATATCAATGCTCCACTCTGATGCATTTTCTCCACAAATGTTCAAGAACTTGAACGCAACAAGATCGTCGTCATCATTTATAACGATCGGTGGAAATTCTGGTTTATTTTGATAAACGTATTGCATCTGCACAAACAACTTCTCTTCATCAAATGGATTCTTCTCAATCCATTTGTTGCGCAGTGTATCCAAGTCCATGCCAGGGGAAAGCAACATGGCTTTCACTAGTCTATCATCCTCATACAACCACCTTTTCCCTTGTTGTTTCCATTCTCCACCACTGATGAACTTCACATACATTACTTTCGTACCTACAAATAAAGAAGGTTTTTGAACTTCACGTATACAGAGGGGAAAAATAGAATATTTTTTAGGAGAGTTTACTTAACCATTCAAGCTTTAATGGAGGGCGTCAGGTGCGAACTATCTCACGTGGAGTAAATGCTAGAGTCAGGCCGCTTTGAAGTTCTTCAGGAATATTTAGGGATTGTTGTCAGGCAGAGTGAGTTACGTTGGAGGGATTAAGGGTTGAAGGAGATGATTAATTTTCTTTTGGAGGAAAATTTGCCCGCCAATTTTAAAAAATGTACAGTTCTAGGAGGTAGCTTGAGGCCATAGCAGGTTGATGGGATGGAGCTACCACCGGGAGGGATAAAGATTAAGGAGAGATTATGGATTTCTTTTATCTTTTTTGGAGAAAATATTAGTCAACTTTTAAGGATATTTCATTGAAAAGAAAAGATAAATTCATACCCTATCTATAGCAAAAATAGCATAAAAAGTACAAAAAGTTAGTACTTTTGCAATATTTTTTAAAACATGGGTTTTTTGCAAGTTGCTATTGGAAATCTGGTATTCTTGCAATTTCGCCTATTTAATATCCCTAATAAAGATTTGGAATTAATTTATCTTATGCGAATAAATTATCCCTCTCATTTTGCCCCTCGGGTCCTCGGAGCTTTCTCAGGTCCGATGATCCGAAGATTGGATCGAACATACTTGATAAAAAGTGAAAATTTTCGGGTGTTATTCTCGTCGAAATCCGGAATGTTGCAAAAATCGACGTGCAAATTATTTCATTTTTATCTGAAAAGTCAAGAGCAGCGCATGACCCGTGCGGAAAAACGCACGGTCGTGCGAGCATTGTTGTATTTTTCGACAGAATAGCCATGGGCACCGCACGGCCGTGCAGTCAGATTTTTTTTCCGGCAAAATGTCGAGACTACCGCACGGCCGGTCATGCAGTCGGTAACTTTTTCCTGGGCGAAATGCCGAGAGCACTGCACGGCCGTGCGATTGGTAATTTTTTTCTATGCAAAGAGCACCGCACGGCCTGTGCGGTAAGACGCACGTCGTGCAGTCAATAATTTTTGAGAAATTTCGTTGTGTTCGTTACAACGAGTACTGCACGGTCCATGTAGGTTTGTTCATCGGTCGGCTTTTATTCGGTTTTGGACTGAACTGAACCGAACTGACCGGACCGAAGCCGAACCGATCTATATTCGGTTCGGTTTTCGATTTGCATAAAAACAATATTTGATTTTTTGTTCAGTTCGGTCAAAACTAGATCTGTCAATTGGGTCGGGTTGGTCGGGTTCAGGTCAAATCGGGTTCGGGTCGATCGGGTTGGTAAAATTTTCGGGTCGGGCGGGTTCAGTTGACCCGACGGGTCGAACATGTCCTTTTTTATGATTATTATTATGATTTTTAACTTTAATAAAATAATTATAATAATATAATTAATATTATACTATTATTTAATAAAGTATACTAAAATATTTAATATAAATGAAATAAAATATACAAAATAAAGGGGACCCGCGAGCTCGAATTTGCGTTTGGGTCGAGTCGGGTTCGGGTCCTTCGGGTTTGGGTCCTTCTTGACCCAGTGACGTTCGGGTCGGATTCGGGTCCTTTCGGGTCGGGTCGGGTCGGATTTTCGGGTTGGGTCGGTTTTTTACAGGTCTAGTCAAAACCGATTATTTTTAAAATAAAAATAAAATCCTAGATTTCTAGATAAACTAGTTCAACCTTATTCGGTTCGGTCCAATTCGGTCTAGTTCGGTCCAATTCAGTCTAGTTTGATCCAAGTTCGGTCCAGTTTGGTTCGATCTAATTCGGTTTTGTGCACTAAACCCCACTTCAATAATCTAAATTAACCTAATTTCAAAATGTTCGGTTATTTCGATCTAAAACTGAACCGAACCCGAACCGAGTATGTTCGGTTTCAGGTCCACAAAATTCTGAAATTCGGTTTCGGTTAGGTTTTGGACCGATGAACAGTCCTAGACCCATGCGGTCCGATGCACGTCATGTGTGGGGCTTCTATACGCTCCTTGCCTGAGGTTTTCAACAGGAGAGACCTGAGAATTCCAACATTTATGGTTTTAATGTTTCTAACAAGACAACTTGAGGATCTGCAAGGCTAAAGTTCGAGGTTTCCAACAAGTTATGTTTGAGAATCCCAGCGGCATTGCATGCGAGGTTTTCAGCAAGCCAAACTTGAGAATTCCATCAAAAAATTGGTGAGGTTTTCAGCAAGCCAGACTTGAGAAATCCAGCAACCTGAGTATAGAAACCTTCTTTACAAGCCATGCTTGGTGGCCAAAGCCGTTAGGGGACTGAGGTTTCCAGCAAGCCAAGCTTGAGGATTCCAATAGTAAATTGGTGAGGTTTTTAGCAAGCCAAGCTTGAGAATTCCAACAACCTGAGTATAGAAACCTTTTTTACAAGCCATGCTTGGTGGCCAAAGCCTTTAGGGGACTGAGGTTTCCAGCAAGCCAAGCTTGAGGATTCCAGCAGTAAATTGGTGAGGTTCTCAGCAAGCCGAGCTTGATAATTCCAGCAACCTGAGTTTGAAAACCTTTTTACAAGCCATGCTTGGTGGCCAAAGCCGTTCGGAGACTGAGGTTTCCAGCAAGCCAAGCTTGAGGATTCCAACAACTTGTTGATGGGGTTTTCAGTAAGCCGAGCTTAAGAATTCCAGCAGCGTGAGTTTGAGAATTTCAGCAAGCCAAGCCTGAGATTTTCAACAAACCAAAAACAATGCAATTGCAAACAACATATATAAGATAATGCAATGGTCATAAATGCAATAATGTCAATCTCTCAATAGTGGGGCGACAAACCCTGGGGGCCTCATTAAAACCTCTCCGCAGGAAAACCCAGTGGGAAAAAACCGTACGAAGAGGAAAAAGAGTACTTCCCTCATTCATGTTCAAATGTAAAACTTAGCAGATTTAAGGATTTCCAGGTGTGTGGCATTGCTTGGCTGCTCAACTCTTCCAATTTGTAAGATCTGCTACTCGGGCTATCAGAAGGTGATCCACCGACCACGTTTGGCATTTGCGGTGTTGGTTCTGCCAGGTGCACCGCCTTTTGATCGCCTTCAATCCCGAGGCACTGTCTCGCAGCCCGTTGATCCCCTTTGACCCGAACCATGGTCACGAGGTGAGGGAAAACAATCAATTGATGGAGCGTCAAATGCATGCCCCCCATAGAATGCAACCAAGGTCTTCCTAGGATAGCGTTATAGCTTGATGGCGCATTAACCACCAGAAATTCTACAGTGACCGACTTGACCCTAGTCTTTACGCTCGCCCTGAACATCCCGAGAGGCCAAACAGGAAATTGCCCCAACCCGGTGAGCTGAGTTGAGACCGGAATTAGATCCTCTTGAGACTTTCCAAGCTTCTTGAATAGCTCATAGAACATAAGATCAACCGAGCTACTCGAATCCACAAGGACTCTACACACATCGAATGACCCCACACCGACAATCAAAACTAGCGGATCATTGTGTGGCAACTGCAAACCCTCCAAATCAACATTTGAGAACATCAATGTCGGATCTTGTTCAACCCGAGAGCGATTGTTTGCGCTCTCAATGACCTTCAAAACCTCTAGCTCGTGACAACGAGTCCGGTGGTGGTGTCTGCTGCTATCACTCTGCCTTCCTGTAACACCAATCACATGTATCACATGCCTCTGATTGTCTCTAGCCCCCTCGATAGGTTGGTTATGCGCCTTCTCCTTTGCATGATCGTTGCCGGACCCAGAACCTGAGTCAACAAAGTCTTGAAGATACCCCTAAGACACCCACTTCTCCAATTGATGCTTGAAGGACTTGCACTCATCCGTCTTGTGCCCCTTGTCTTGATTAAAAGCACAATACTTGCTCATGTCTTTGTCTCCATAATCAACCTTCATCTTTGGAGGCCATACAAAAAAGTGATGTCCTTGTTCTTAAGTAGAATACGGTAGATTGGCTCTTTAAAGACGGTCTGAACGGCCTGCATTGAGGTTACAGGCGCCAGACCCCTTTCCTTGTTGCCCCCTGACCTCCTCTAGTCGTCTCCCCCTGACGATTAGGAGGAGACCGTGACCTCTTATCTCTCAAAGGCTTCATGTCATCTTCTAATTTCATGTATTGTCTGATCCGTTCTTGCAATTCAGGGATCCCTACAGGAGCCCTCAAAGTGAGACTCTTCCTCAACTCTCTCTCCCTGGGGAGTGCCAATTTGAAGGCAGCAACTACTGCATTTTCTTCACAACCATCCATATCAGCATAACATTCCATGAACCGAGGAGCAAATTGCCTTAAAGTTTCTCCCATGCGCATTTTCATATCAAATAAGGCATCCACAGAGGCAGGCTCTCTAGTATTGGCAATGAAATGCGAAACAAATTTCCTAGCTAATTGACTCCATGAGTATATCGAATCAAACTCTAAAGCATGGAACCATTTGGCAACAATCTTGCCAAGACTAACAGGAAACATTCTACACATCAAAGAATCATTCAAAACCCACAAAGCCATCTTATGGGTGTATGCAGCAACATGAACAACCGGATAAGATTTCCCGTCATATAAATCAAAAGATGGAGTGGAAAACTTAGCTGGCCGGGGTCGTTCACGAATCACTCGCGCGAAGGGAGTGGATGTCATGCGTGCAAGCTTCAGCTCTGCCTGCTCTTGTGCAATAATTAGCGACTCTCCCGTATTGTCAAGTAGGCGAAGAAGACGTTGTTCTATCCTAGTGATCCGATCAGCCCGACGCTCTCAGATATGGTCTGAATCCCCACTCACTGACAGTTACCGCATGCGCCTCTCACGAGACCGGGAGCGGTTCGAAAGGCGGGTCCTTTCGTCTCTAGTAGTGGATCGATGAGGTGAGCGGCTGCACTCTCTGGATCATTGTCGATGTGATCTGGAAGCCGAGGAAGATGACCTCGCATCCCTTGGAGTCTTGGACGGTTCAGCCCAGATCGGTGATGATCTGAGTAGTCCTGACGGGAAACTTCCGCCTCATCCAGTGCGTCTCTCGCACCCAGGGTGCGATCGCGAGGAGGAAGATTCCTCCTTTGACCGTGTCGCTCTACCCGGATGATGACACTCGCAACCCTCCTTGAGCGGTCATGGTCCGCTGCTGATCCCTCACCCGCGATGGGGCGTTTTCCCTGGGAGGGGTTGATTGCTCTCTTCGCTGCATCAAGCTCTCGACACAGCCTCTCCAACTCAACGTTTTTGTCGATAACAGTAGAAGTCAGGTCAGCGTTACAACGTTCCGTTTCTCTCTTCTGTGATTTGCTTCAGCGGTCGCAAATGCTTCGAATTCCCTCTGCCTTCGCTCAACGTCTAGGGCGGTGGTTGCGTCTTCCTGATGCACGTTCTCGGTATTCCTGGCAGCTCTTCGAGGTGGCATCGTCTTCTTCCCACAGACGATGTCAAATGTGAGAGTAGGATTTTGTATCAATCAGAAGTTGGAAGGAGAAACGATGAACTAATGATCTCAAACCGCTAGGAACACCAATTTGACTTGAATATCTTGAATCTTAGATCTGTAATCACAAACAAAGTGAAGGGGTATGGGTGGAATCCCCTGATTCACCTCCGACGCTCAAGTCAGGCAAAAAGCTCTCAAAACTCAATGGATGCAGCCCAAGAGAAAAAAAAACGTATATCAAAATTGAAAATGGAGAGAGAGAAATCTGCTAGGGTTAAGTCATTAATCACCTTTTCCTTTTTTCCTTTTTCTTTTTATGAAAAGATAATATTCATTCTTTATTTCTAGGATATTTAATATTCCTAATAAAGATTTAGAATTAATTTTTCTTATGAGAATAAATTATCTCTCTCAATAATATTCCTACATGAAAATTGATTTTGAAGCAAAACACTCAACAACGGAATTCAATGGTCGATAGAGCTATATTTACAAAACATTGTAGGTGCTACACATTTGAATAACTTATTAGGAAATAAAAGATTATGAGAATATTATATATAATCAACAAGATCGTTTTGTATATTTTTAGATAGTTTTTTATTCAGTATTATCTTTTCACTACAATGTTAGGTTTTTCATTATTATATTATGATTATAAATGCTTTCTTCAACGTGTCAGACTCCCCAAAACCATAGACTGGAGAGAGTTTATAGCAACACCATTTCAATCGTGAGCAAGTATTTGTCTCTTTGGCGTTGTTTCGTTTTGACTCTTTGTAAATTTAGATATGATAACAATATTTGGTGTTTTGGACTTATGGCTCTTATCCTTACCATGCTCTCAAGGTTTAACTTTCTCTTTTCTATTTATATGTATACCACATATATATATAAACTAAACTACAACCTACCTAAATCACATGACACCCTCTCATTAAAACCGCTACATGTAAACCCATATCAAAATTAATGCGTTTTTTAAATTAGTAATTTCTTTGTTAGTATAAAATCTAAATCAAAATTCATTTTTGTTATTTGATTATTTTTTATAGATTTGAAATTCAATCTAATCATAAATATCTCATCTAAATGATATATAATATACACTAGGATCTAATGTTGCTTTAAATAATACTATTCAAATATCTCAAAAAAATTTAAGTAGATATTTATTATTTGTGGAACAAAATTATTTTAAAATTAATTTATATAGTATTAACTATTAAGGGACAACATATTATCATATCTTCTAACTAAGTTGTCATACCTAAATATTTCTAAATTTCTAAGTTTAACCATTTATATGATTGATTTTAACTTTTGATGTCTAATCTACTATTTAATACTAAAGTAAAACTTAGCTAAAACCACTTGTTGTTTTGACATTGCGGTACGTTATTTATTGTCACATGTATACTTCACATTGTGCCATGCCACTATTTTTTTTTCTATTATTATTATTATATAAAATATTTTAGATATGATCCTAATTTCCTTTTCAACTTATAGATTATTCACATTTGATCATGATTTTCATATTAGATAGAATATGTTAGGTATTTTTTGAATATTCTTTTTTTTTTCTATTTAATTAATCACGTTTTATTCAATTTCCTTTTACTTCATTTAGTTATAGGTATAAAACCTGATTCAACATATTACGTATGTACGAAATCACATTGATATTTGTTAATTGATTAATAATAGATTTTTTTTATTATCCTACTTATTTTAATTTTCATTTATATTGTCACTTATTAGATATATTTTTTATTAATTTATTATTTTTTAAATGTAAAATTGATATATTTTTAATAATTAAAAAATACAATCTAAAATTTATCCAAGCCCCGTGCACGGCCTGAGCAACTAAGCTAGTGTTATTTTAAAATAGAAGTTCTCAAATACCACTCAAATTCAAATTTTAAAGTACTACACTCTATCTCTTACTAGTACTTTAAAAATAAAAATGGGAAGATTAAAGTACTACACTCTATTATATGGTAAAAGACTTTTACCATATAATCACATAAAAAATAAAAATGTAATTATAAAATGGGTTATTAGTTATTACACAAATCATAGTTCGCTGAGCTCATATTATTGGGAGTGAAACTTATTGTGAAGATTAAGAGGTACCCGATTTAGACTAAAAACAAAGGTTGATGACTTTTTTTTTTTTTGATAAGGAAAGATTTCAAGTTACCCGAGATAACAACATCGGGTAGCTCGAGAGGCCGATAGAATCGGCGTCGGTACAAACCTAACAGACAGAGCGAAAGACAAGCATGAAAATTACAACGAAGCAGAAAGGAACAAAATAATCTAAGGCAGGCAATGAGTCAGGAGACTCAAGGATGCCACCGGGAAATGGCCAAACAGGAAAACCTGTTGAAGTGCTGAACGGGCTGTCTTGACGTTGCCTTCACCTAGATGAAGGATCTTCAGGAGCCTCAACCATGACGTTGCCCTCGTTCGAGAGGAGTCTTCATTCAGCCACAGACACGACCACGACCACGACCGGCGGCTCAGCCAGAACCGAAGATATATTCCAAAACGGCCACGAAAATTTTGCCACCCATACTTGAACAAAACAGAAAACAAAGGGGTCAACAAGGGTGAAAATTGATGAGATTGAATTCATCAATTTGATCTTGATGAACTACCATGAATGATAGGATTGGTGTATGGTGATACCCAGAAATTGGTTGACGATTGATGATTGCTAAAATATGAAGAAGTCCTTGTTGTAATAAAGAAGCCTTTGTTTGGTTTACTGCTAGTTTGTTATTCTACTGGTTTGATATGTTTTATTTTTAGTATTTCCAACCTTCGGCGTAGAGAATAGGCACTTTTGGATTTGAAACTTTATTTTTGTAAATGAGTTTTCAGAAATCATCTAATGCGTTTGGTCACTTGATTTTGAGAACAACTTGTGAGGTCAATTTGTTCAGTTCGGACAGTTAATTGTTATTTGCGTATATTTGGGTGCCTTTCGGCCATTGTTGGGTCCTGTTCGGCCAACCAGATCGGTTGCAAACACAAACGATGTAAGGAGAGGGACGAAAGTCTCATGTTGTTAGAGGGGATTACCCATTTGGTTTTTGAGGGGTTTGGAAGAAAAATGCCTTTAACAAGAGTAGCATATGCACAAACAATTAGTCTTTTATTTTTTTATTTTTTTTTATAAGATCTGGAAACTTGGTTGTCGAAGAGCTCAAGGCATTTTGATATTTTGTACCTCCTTTTTCGGTATTTATGATTGAGCAAATGACATTGATAATGGCTTGTGAAGCCTCAGTACCAAATATATTTAGTAGAAAAATTGGGGTTAAGCCCATAGTGTGTTGGTTTATTGATTCACCAAGGAACCAAATTGATTTATAGATCAGAGAAGTACAGCCTCCAAGTGGAACAAACACTCCAAGAGGACCGAACACTCCATCTAAGCAAGGTCACCGTTGCACAAGGAGGGAGGTGGTGTTCTGTTGGAGAAGAAGGGTAAAGGGGGTTAAGGTTGAAAGGGAGTTTTTTAGGTTTTCCAGTAGGGTTGGAAGTGGTGGTGTTCTGACAAAATCAGTGTCTTCGTGCTCTCGCCGTTGCTCCTCCATCGCCACCGCGGGAGACGGAGCGAAGACGGAGACATCAACGACTCCTCCGTCACCACCTCATCCTCTACATCGTCGTCATCGTCTGCTCCGGCGCGACGGGGTAGCTTGATGTGGTGTTGTTCCGACAAGAAGTGCAACAAAGCGTCGTGAGCCGGTGAGGCAGGAGTCGGATAGGCGGGAGCCGGTGAGGTAGGAGAAGGATAGTCGTTGTCGAAGGTGGTGGTGGACCAGGTGGTGGCGTCAAGAGGGGCGCAGATGTCGTCACCGTTGCCGGCGGCGAAGGCTCTTGGGAGCGAAGGTGCAGATCTAGACTCGGAGGAGGAGATCTTGGCGGGGAGGTGGATGCTCGGTCGGAGCAGTGGCAAGGGAGGCTCGGAGGAGCAGCCGGTGGACGGTAGCAGCTGGTGCCAGGGAGGCTGGTGCCGGGAGGCTGATGCCGGGAAGGCAGTCGCCGGTAGGCGGGAGTGGGTAGGGGCTTTTAGGGCCGGCTCGTTGGGAGCGTTTTTGCTCGTTGGGGCTGAAGGTTGCATTAATTACAATGAACCTCGTCAGCCAGTGAAATACTGGAAGAAACATATATGTTTCAATATATTTTGTTGGTTTAATTTGTTGGTCTGATTTTTGATTAAAGCAAAACCAAAGACCATTTGAAATCCAGACCAGTGGAATTCCGGTCGAATTAAAATTCAACAGTATTGGGCCTTAAACTTGGCTGGGCCTATTTTTTTTTCTTCCCTTTTATTATATATTGTGTAAGGTTGGTTTTGGACCGTACAGAGAAGCGCAGCTTAGGAAGCCGCTTCCTCGCCGCCGCCGTGACGAAACCCAGCAACACCTTCGTGAAGGGGCTATCGGCGGGCGGGCCTTCCCTCCTGTAGAGCCTGATGCTCGCCACGAGGACCGGAGAGAAGGACCCAATTTGAGAAGGAAATGAGAGGGTGTATTTGCTTGTTTGAATAGATCCGGTTGTCGCCGGCGAAATTTGGTTGTCACCAGGGAGGAAGATCCGGTTGTCGCCGGCACAGAGAGTTGCCGATCGATTGGTGTTGGGAGTCTGGTGAAGGCGGCGGAAAGATGGGAGTTTTTGGCATTTGACTGTTCGCTCGAGGCGGATAAGAACCAAACACGGAGAGGATCTGAGTTTTAATGGCATACAACCGACTCTAGGTTGGATAGGGGAGTCGATCTGGTGGCGACGGAGTTTCCTTAAAGCGGCGGTGAAGGGGTTATCCCTAGAGCGGCGGCGGAGCGGGGTTACCCTTGGCGTGGTGGTGAAGGGGGTTGCCCCTAGAGTTGTGGTGGTGGGGGTTTACCCCGATAACGAGAGGCGGTGACAGTGGGTTGCAACAAGCGGAGGAGCGGGGGTTTCCCCTTACGGCGGCGGAGCTCGGCTTTGAGGTGTATGAGCCTTAGGGGTGAAATTAACACCGATTTGAGGTGTATGAGCATAGATCGTTATCTTCTGATAGAAGTTTTGATGGTGGGTTGCAGTTTATCTGCTTAGAATCAGATTAGAATGCTTGGTTAGCAGGGGCGGTTGAGCTAGGGTGTCATCCTGGGAGCCGATGAGCTAGGAGAAGGGGGTTGTAGACGAGAGCCTTTAGCTCTTAGGTTTGTTTTTGCCGGTGAGGCTGGTGCCGGGGGGCAGTCGCCGGTGAGGCGAAGTGGGTAGGGCCCAAAGGTTGATGACTTGATGGCATTGGCTCTATTACTCTATATTAATATTATTTTCTTTTGAATTTCTTTTTTTTCTTTTTTTTTTAAGTTCACCAAAACTTCAATATATTGACAATTTGACATACATGAAATTCCACTCAATCATACAGTAATCTTCATACTCTCTCCGTCCCATTATATAGTTCATCTTTCTATTTTGGGTGTCTCCTTAAATTGTTCCTCTTTCCATTTTTACTATAAAAAATATCCTAAAATGTCCCATTTTTCCTTCCCAAAATTACACCTAATACCCACAAGGCCATAACCTTTCAAATACCCAAAACCTCTCTCCTCTATTATTACCCTTTCAACTCTCTCTCTCTCCCATCATTGTACTTTTTTAATCTCTTTCATCCCCTCCTTAATTCTTGTGCAAAGTATGAAAGATGAATTATATAATGGGATGGAGGGAGTACAAAATAAGATTCAAATTAGGTGGAATAAAATATTTAAATTTGACAACAACCATTTTTGAAAATGACCTAATCAATGATAGCATTTTTTTTGTCCAATAAAAGGTGGAATCATTCTAATATATGGAGGGAGGTTCCGGTGCGAAGTGTCCTTAACGTACGAAGTGCGAAACTTCGCGTTCATAAAGTGACACCAAATGTTCATTATCTGGGCAGTCATGTTCACAGATAACATGTTCATGTCAACGAAAAGTCATGTTCATAATCTGAGCGGTCATGTTCAAAAAAAAAAAGTTTGTCGAAATTACAGATTTTGTCACCGCGTTTTTTCACTTAAAATTACCATCTTCTAATCTCAGCCCTTCATCCCCTCATCCAATGGCCCATGTTATTTCTCACTTCTCATCCTAAGATTAGTTCTCATGGAAACCTTAATGTCCTAAAATATTTTAAAAAGAAAATGTTATTTTATAAGGATTTTTTAAAAAATCCTCAAAAATAAATAATACTATTCAATAAAGTCATTCTAAACCAAAATTCTTAACCTATGTACTAAGAACATAAATTAAATAAAACTTATATTAAAAAGCTTTATCCTAAATCCTAATGCTATATTTGCTACATTGATGACCACATTTCTATCTATCTCGGTTTATGTTGCAGCTAGTTAGATTAAATTCCTCGTACGGGAAATCCTTTTCAACAATATATCATATCATTTAAGAATTAAGATGCATTAGCCTGAAATGATATTAACTTTCCAGTGCAGCAAGATAACTAAACATCGATATCCAAGCACCAACAACTAAACAAGATAGTTCCACATGGATCATATCCGAAACAAAACAACATAGTTTCAACATATCCAAAACCAATTCAGAAGTGCAATACTTAAAGAAGCATCTCCAAATGCTTTTAAAACCAGTTTTAAGGAGTCTATTAAATTATTAAAAAGAGTTTAAGGAGTCATACTGTAACGCTAGCTAGCCACTTCTCTTCACTTTCTTCTGAGCATGTTCCTGAGTTGTTGAGCCTCTTCTCCTCCGACCCAACGCGGTGGGCCCTTGGTTGGGTCGGGGAAGGGGACGAGATGATCCAGAGGAGGACTCGCCTCTCTGGATCACATTACCAGCGATTCCTTGTGGACGAGCAGGAGGAGGCAAACCGGGTCTAGCAGGAACAATCAGACGGTCCATCTCGCCCGCATCACGCAAGGCAGAGATGCACAATGAACGTACTCCAACAAAGCCTCGACTTGTTGATGTGACCAAATATCTGCTTTTCAAACTGCTTTCACATCTTCGAACAACTTGCACCAATGTATCAACCTAGTTAAGAATATGTATATATATAGTCAGCGTTTGTTTTATGATAAGGTTGATTCCAAAACAACAACACCGACACAGTGCATCCCGCACACGTAAGGTCTGACCCATGAAAAGTAAAGGCAAAGAGGACATATAAGAATCTCGTAGGAAAAGAATTAACACAAACGCTAGACTGTACTAGTACGAGATCAAATCATCTGCTCCCTTTTATGCTCATATATATGCTCCTGTTTAACTTGTTTATTTTATATCATAAATTCTAAATTCTAAACCCAAAATCTTAAAATATAAACTCTAAATCATAAACCCTATACTTTAAATCATAAACCATATACCCTAAATTCTAACACCTAAATTTCAAACTCTAAACCTTGAATCATAATTATTAGCATAGAATTGATCCCAAAAAACTAGACAACCTAATCTAGACATCCGAAACTCGAATCTTTTCTCTACAGTTATGTTTTCAAAATATAGCAATCGGGAGACGAAGAACATACCAGTCTACTCCACAGGGCAGATTTGGCATGATACTTCAAGTTTGGCGTCCGTTGATTAAGGACTTCCGGCGGAGCAACGAAGAGACGAGTGATATTCCAATACCATTGCAAGTAGGTATCAGAATGTCGGGTCTGATCCACAGGGGCCGGGTTGGCATTTACAACACGGTCGCCCCTTTCTCCCCACATCAACACATAAGGAGCATGTATCAAGCCCCAGTTAGCCTTGTGCTTCCCTTGCTTGTTCACGAGATGAAGGGCGGGTTCGGTGTTACAAGCCGCTGGGATGCCTTGAACCAACCCGAATTGGCGCAGGACCCGATCCGGAAAGTGCCACTCCACCACGTCGTAGCATATCAAAGGCACTTTGCAACGCCAAATGTTGCGACCCACAAAGCATAGTGGTGTGAGTTCGCTCTCATTCACATTCTCATACGGTTGCCACTTAACCTACACGTAATATTGATTTGTCTTGTTGCATTATAGTCTTAAGTATGTGATTTGGTGTCATTATATATAGTCTATTCATTTGATATTTATACCAAAGATATGAGATATCGAGTATGTGTATAGGTATGAATATTAAGGGCTCGTTTGATATCAATACCAAAGATATGAGACGAGTATCAATATCAGTATGAATATCAATATATGAGTATGAATGATATCAAGATATCAGATATGAGAATAGATATGAGTGATATTTTTGATACCCAATTCATGAAAGATATCAAAATAACATTATGATATCACTTTGATATCACCTATACTCATACCTTAATACCCATATCTGGTACCAAACAACAAATATCAGAATTATACCAAACACAGATATGGGTATCAATGATATTCATACTCATACCGATATCCTGATATTAATACCAAACGGGCCCTAATATATGAGTTTTGAGTAAGATCGAGGTATACAAATGAGTATAAATATGAGTGATATTTTTGATATCACTTCGATATCATTCATATCCATATCTTAATACACATATCTCATACCAAACAGCAGATATCAATCTGATATCGATATCAAGATGATATGAATATCAATTTGAATAATATTCATACCCGTACATGATATCCCAATATGAATACCAACGAACCCTAAAGTATATGAGCATAAAATATCATATTATAAGGACTTTAATTGAACCAGATAGTATTTCTACCATAATTCAATATTTTCAATTATAACTTTTGTCCTTCTAAATTCAAGAACTTTAGCAATGCATTATCTAAATATTTGGACTTGCCTCATCTGTCTTCTGCGAATCTAACTCTGATCTATAATAGTGTATGCCTCGGCGAGGGTTCTTACGGAAAGATTTTGCCCCAGTCCACCTGATATGGAAGATCATGCATCATTCACCAGAAATGCATGTTATCGCAAATTGCAGTATAATTATAAAACAATATGAAGTATTTGATTTAATATTCATACCTATGTCCACAAGGAACTCGGGCATATGGACTGTCGACTATGCTAGGATGAAGGGCAACAACATAAGCAGGTTCATAGTCTTGGTTGTCGTTGTCCTCGTCATCATCATCATCATCAACATTGGCGTCATCTCTTATGACTTTCTTACCTTTATTACGCATGACTAGAGGTGCCACCCCAACTTCAGGCCGCCCAATGTGTAACCTTTCCCATGACCATAACTACACCGTACCATAAAGAGATTGTAAAAAGTATTGAGGTGTTAGTACTACCAATTCAGGAGTCACTAGAAGTTGCATAGCAATTAACTGCACATTTAACAAGTAGAAAAAGTCGTACAAAAGAAGCTATGCTACTCGGGAACTCTATAGAACAAGGCTTTTTGTTTTCATTTGACTAGAAGTTACATATCTAACTATCTACAAATTCTAGAGGTAGAATAAAAGACATACATAAAAGCTATGCCAATCTTAGAGTAAACTTATGGTAACTATACATTATCCTATATCCAGTGTTCTAAAAATCTCCGCCTAGGTATCGTCTAGGCGCTAGGCGGCCATCCACCGCCTAGGACCCCGCCTAGGTGAGATGAAGTCTCAGATGTTGTGAAAGCAACAACATCTTAGGAGATGACGAATGGATAAAACATAGTTCTGGGCGAGGCTTTGTAAAATAAGGCCTATTATTATAAATCAAACCTCAACCCAACATAGTTTTATATATATTAATGAATTTGAAAGAACATAGTCAAATAATCACATGGATCACACATTAATTTTTAATCCGTCTAGGCCCCGCCTAGCCGCCTAAGCGCTAGGCCCCCCTCACCCCCAAGCTTTCACCTAGCGACTTTTAGAACATTGCCTATATCCCTATCCTTTGTGTTTCATGTTTCCGTGTAACATGACAAAAGGAAAAGATACACTACGTTAACGGGTCATAGGAAAGAGCAGAAATCCGCTAACCTAATGTTATAACGATGGTAGTTAAGAAAGATAATAAAAACTGAAAAAGACAAAGACAGAACATACAGATTTTACGTGGTTCATTAATAGGGTATTAGGTACATTCACGAGCAAAGAAGAGTTTTGTTTTATTGAGGAGGCCAGAATACAGATTACAGTAGAGTATGAATAAAAGAGATTATGTAGCACTTGTAAACCCTAAACGAACTAGGGACCATAAGTAAAACCCAAACAGAAAATTAGAGCCCTAAGCATAGAAAAATTCATAGCCAGAGGCACGTTGTCCCCTGAACCCTCAGACTCGCTGACCAGACAACGAGACCCTCGTGCTAATAAAAAGTGTATCCAAGGCATCCCAGCACCTAACTATATAAAACTACTAAAGGTTGATCCATGATCAAAACCGCTACATAAACTACTTCAATAGCCAAAACGAATAACGCTAACAACTTTTTGTTACCTAAACCGTTAAATAAAACCTTCTATTAGTCTCAACCGCTACGAAAAACCGACTCAACAGATCCTTATCGTAGCAAGTAATGACATAACAAACATGCAGAAAAAGATTAAGATCGACAGATGAAAAGATGAGAAATCACGAACCTGCAATAGCAAAGCACAACCGGACATCTCCTTGGCTCTTCTCTTACTCGCACCACACAACCCTCTATACAAGTTGGCCAAGACTGCACTCCCCCAGCTGTACGTACTCACCTTCGTAAGATCCCCCAAATGCAACAGATACGACAACGAAACCACATCCCCGCTCGAAGTCGGGCACAGCACCGACCCAACAACCGCCAGTATCCACGCCTTGGCAAACCGCTGCAGCATGACGTCATACACCTCGGGCTCGTAATCCTCTGCTTCCGGGAGCACGCTGAAGTTCTTGAGGAGCCACGGAAGATGCAAGCTGGAGCCCTTGATTTCGTTTTCGTCGGTCGGGATCATCCCGAGCTCGTTCTGGCAGAGCTGGGCCCAGTCACAGGAGTAAGAGCCCGTGACGACTTCTCCGTCAACGGGGAGACCGAAGAGCATTGCGACGTCTTCCAGTGTAACGGTCATCTCTCCGACAGGGAAGTGAAACGTGTGCGTTTCCGGCCTCCATCTCTCGACTAGAGCCGTCATCAGCGCGTGGTCTATAAGCAGTCCTTGGACTTGCATGATGCCGAGGAAGCCGGCGTTCATGATGTATGTGTGGAGGTTTGGATGTGGAATCCATACTCGTCCACATCGAAGTCGTACGAGGTTGCTCCTTACTGCGTCCTCGCGCTTTTATCATAGAGATGTTATTTTAGCCTTTGATACAAATATATGTATCACAGAATTCAATAATAAACTAAGGAAAAACTTTTAAAAATAATTTCAACTTTCAACCCAATCATGAACAAAAAATAATATAAATAATTTTTTCGGTTCAGGAATCTTGTACAAATTAAAGGAGAATCAGTTATAACGTCTAACTATAAAGAGACATCAAAATTTTAACCGAAAAAATCATTTTTGCTATTTTTGGTTCATGGGTTAAAAGCTGGTATCATTTTTATTTGACTCAAAATTGAGATTATTTTTAGTCCATTAATAAAAAATTAGATTACTTTTTGTGATTTTTCCTTAAACTAAATGTTATACTAAAAGTGTTTGCATACAAAGAGTCATACAACTTTCAAAGACCAATAAAAGAATATTTCGTAATAACTTTAGAAGGTTAAAGTAACATTCTTTTCTGAACACAGATAGTAATGCATTATGTAGTTTGAAATTGAGAGCAATAAATAGATCAATTGTTGTTGGAAAATCTATCTCACGTTTGAGATTGAAACATAACTAAGACTGATATATATTTTTGATGAGTTATTTATCTTATTGTCAACCTATTTTAGGCTACAAGCCTGCAACCCCACATAACTTATGTAATAACTTTATGCGCATGTCCAGATTTTATAAGTTGTGTACCTCGGATTCCCATATATCTGAGGATCTATGAACTCCTTGGCGAGTAAGAACGGTTGGGTCCTTTGGTCCTGGGACGACATTTTGGATTCGACGCATGTAGCTTTTAGTGAGCAACTTCTGCTGGTTGCCTCTGCCTCCATTCATTTTCTAGCATAGGTTATAAAACAACCAGCATCACATTAGCATATGAAATTAATCAAGCAACATCATACTTAGTGAAATGAATTAACAAATTTAAATGTTTATTCATATTGAATAGTTTTTTACATCTAGAATGATGTGATATGTAAAATCAAAAGGATGAAGTTGCATAAAATTGGACACAGAGATCACTTTGAGAAATACCAGCTGTTTAGAGAAAATGCCAAACATGCATTACGTAGGGGCCCCTGAAGTGTAAAAGAAACATTCTTACATACATAGCATATAAAAGTTAAGATTAATGTTAAATATCCAAAGATAATACGGAGTATATAGTTTACAATATTAATATATACTTAAATTTTTACCCATTAATAATTCTTTAGAATAATTTGTGCAAGTTTAGGTAGTACTTTTGTTGTTTCAAAAATAGGATGTGATTCGATCCTACAGATGTACTAATAATGATATTGATCGAGTGACCAATAATCCCTAAATCGGAAAACCTGGAAGATAAAGTTGTATTACTCTTTCCATCAGATGTACTAATAATAAGTTTAGATTTTTCTAATTTACAATACAGTATTTTACATGTGCAACCTTTTAAAACCTTCAAAAAAATAAACAAATTATAAGTATGTTCAAAATACTTACACAGGAATAAGAACATTGATCACGGACAGTCTAACCCATAATGCAGACGGGCCCGACCCACAAAATTAGATTTTAAACGTCATTATAACAAGTAAAAAGCTTATGCGCAATTTAAGAAAATAAAACATTAAATAGTAATTATAAAAACTGAACACTCCCATTTTCTATTAAAAAAACAGACTTAATTGTCACAACCCTCTCTCGCCCACGACCCGCCGCCGTCTCTTCAGACCACCGCTACCGCTCGTTCTCGTTCTTCCCCAACACCGTCATGCCAGACGACACCACCAAGCAAACCACTATTGGTTTTTCTTCTCCTTATTATCTGCATTCTTCGGATCATCCGGGTTTGTCAATTTGCCCGGTGATGCTAAAGGGCGACGGCTGCGATGAGTGGGTTACTGTTAAGGGTGTTCAAATCTTGCCCGGACCGGTGAAATTACGGTCCGGTCTCCGGTCCAGGTTTTTTCCTTAATCCGGTTTCGGTCAGGTCCAAACCCGGAAAAAACCGGTGCGGACTGGTTGGATCGTTTTTTTTTTATATATATATATAAATAATAATAATAATGTAGGAGTTTAAATGTTTTTTTATAGATATTTTCTATAAATTAATAAGTGAGGAGTTTAAATATTTTTTAGATATTTTTTTAGATATTAAATAGGAATTTTTTTTTTAAATTCCGGTCTCTGGTCCACACTTTTGAAAAAATATGGTCCATCGGACCGGATGAACACCTCTAGTTACTGCTAAGAGCAATTCGCTCAGGGCAAAACGCAAGCTTGGTTTTGTAGACGGTAGCATCACTCGTCCTCCTGCAACAACAACGACGCCACCCCTTCTTGAGGACTGGTTCATGGTGAATTTCATGCTCGTTGCTTGAGTGGTTCAGTCTATTGATCTCACGCTTCGCTCCTCGATCACTTATTTCGCTGAAGTGAAGGACTTATGGGACGACTTACAACAACGGTTCTCTGTTTGGAATGGACAACGCAAATTACAATAGCGTTCGGAGATTGCCCACTGCCGCCAAGCCGGGCAAACTGTTGCTGCGTACTATGGTACGTTGAAGAAATTATGGGACGAACTATCTGCGTATTTCCCGGTTCGAAACTGCTCATGTGGCAAGTGCACATGCCAACTCAACTCTTTCTGTACCGAGCTACATGACGAGGAACGTGTTCATCAGTTCCTTATGGGACTCGATGATGTCTCTTTTGGATCTCTTCGGTCCAAAATCATGGCTCAGGATCCTCTCTCGGGCTTGAATCGTGTTTACGCTCTTGTCGTGCAAGAAGAGCGTCTCAAATCTGTCATCACCTCTCGCGACACCACCGCAGATTCGGTGGCCTTTGCCGCCCGCATGTTCGGTCCTTCGACGCCTCCACCTTCTTCGTCAGGGTCGGCCGCTTCCTCGGCGCCTTCACCCACCTCCGCTGATCGCAAGATCGTGGTCTGTGCCCATTGTGGTCGCAAGAAAAGCTTCTTCCCTCTGTGGACGATAACAGAAGGCGTCGCTTCCTCAGCGCTTTCTGTTATCGTCTGAACGACTATCTTGACTGGCTTAAGGAGAAGCTTGTTGCTCGTGACGCTACTCGCGAGGAAAGACAGCCACTTCTTCTCTTCCAGCAGGCACATCACATGCCATCCAGACCCCGACTGCCTCTTCGTCTGCTCCTTTGACAAACACAGACCGACAAGCCTTCGGTCCCGCCTTGTCCAATGATCAATGGACAACAGTGATGCACATGTTCAACGCCATGCAGACTGAGTCTGCTAAGTCCGGTATGTCATCTTCTTGGATTTTAGACAACGGTGCCTCTTATCATATGACAGGTTACCACGCTTTTATTCGGGATCTGGTTGTTGTGCCGCCTGTCTCTATTCAGCTGCCAGATGGAAAGATTTCGTGTGCAACCCAGGAGGGAGTCCTACACTTGGGCTCTTTTCGTTTAACTTATATTCTTTATGTTCCTAATCTGAGTTGTAATCTGTTATCTTTACGTAATTAACTTGCAATCTCGATCTGTTAGTTCTTTTAACGAACAAACTGTGTGTTCTTCAGGAACTAAGTTCGAGGACAGTGATTGGCGTGGGTAAGCAGCAAGGTGGGGTCCACTGGCTTCACAACTTCGGCTCTTCAGCCCGTGCTTCTTCTGCTCAGTCGTCAATTTGTTCAGCCGCCCTCTGGCATCGTCATTTCGGACATCCGTCATCTTCTGTTTTGTCATGTATTCCTACTATTATTATAGATAAACATGCTATAGACAATATCTTGCCTTGTGATACTTGCTATAAGTCTAAACAAACTAGATTGTCATTCCTTGATAGTTTTAATAAAGCACAAGAGTTGTTTGAATTAGTTCATTGTGATGTCTTGAGGCCTTACAACACACCCTCCTCTAGTGGTGCTTCGTATTTTTTTAACTATTGTCGATGACTGTTCAAGGGCCGTGTGGGTCTACTTCTTCTCTGCAAAGTCTAAAGTGGCACTCTTATTCAAGAATTTATGTGCTCTTATCAAGACTCGGTTTTGCAGGCAAGTGCAGAAAGTTTGTGCAGACAATGGCACAAAGTTCTTCCCTCTGTGGCCCTACTTTGATGCTCATGGCATCTAATTTGAGACTTCCTATGATGCGACTCCTCAACAGAATGGTCGAGCTGAACGTAAGCACCGCCATCTCCTCAATGTTGCGCGTGCCTTACGTTTTCAAGTTCATCTACCACTGCAATTTTGGGCAAAATGTGTCTCTGCTGTAGCTTTTCTTATCAATCGCACTCCAGCAGCCCCTCAGGGTGGTCGTACACCTTACGAACTCCTACACGGCCGTGCTCCTTCATACACCTCATTTCGGGTATTTGGATGTCTCTGTTTTGCATCCCAGATTCCCCGATATCGTGACAAATTTGCTTCCCAGAGTCGGAAATGTGTCTTTCTTGGCTATCCGCCAGGGAAGCGAGGTTGGCATCTCTATGATCTTGAGACCAAGACCACATTTATTAGTCGGGACGTGATCTTTCATGAGGAATTTTCCCGTTCGCGACGCCACCTCTGGAGCCCAGTGCTGCGCTAGCTCCGCCGCCCCTTCCGTCGATATTCGACGATGACCAACTCTCGTCCTTTGTTGACGGCGAGCAACCTACGACGGTGTCTCCAGCAGACTCGTCCTCCGTCGCCTTGAGCCAGCCTAACGCGGCCCCGTCCCCAATAAGGGGGAGCGATCCATCTGACTCACTTCCTTCTGCACATAGCTCGGCTCCGACCCCGTCTCGGCAGAGTACTCGTACACAACATCCCTCTATTTTGCTCTGTGATTTTGTCTGTCAGGCAGTTCAAAATATAGACCCCCATGCTCCTGCTTCTACACCCACGCCACAATCACTCTCCTCAGGTACACCCTACCCCATAGCAGGTTATGTCTCTTGCACTAATTTTTCCGTACCCCATACTCGTTTTCTAGCAGCTGTAACGGCAGGTACCGAGCCATCCTCTTTCAGGGAGGCCTTCTTACATGAGCACTGGCGTGCAACCATGGACTCTGAGTTGGATGCACTTGTCCGAAATGGTACCTGGAAGGTTTCCGAGCTACCTCCAGGCAAGAAGCCAATTGGGTGTATCGCATCAAGTACAACTCTGATGGGTCGATTGAGCGCCACAAGGATCGTCCGGTGGTCCTTGGCAACCGTCAGATAGAAGGAGTCGACTTTACTGAGACGTTTGCTCCTGTTGCCAAAATGGCTTTTGTTCGTGTCTTCCTGTCAGTAGCTTCCATACGAGGATGGGAATCGCATCAGATGGACGTCCATAATGCTTTTCTCCATGGTGATCTTGATGAGGAAGTTTACATGACGCCTCCACCAGGTCTACTCAATGTCTTGCCAGGTCATGTATGTCGCCTACAAAAGTCTCTTTATGGCCTTAAACAGGCTCCAAGGAACTGGTTCGCTAAGCTCTCGTCTGCCCTGTGAGCTTTTGGCTTTCGTCAGAGTTATGCTGATTACTCTCTGTTCTTATATCAGACACCATCAACAACTCTACACGTCTTGGTGTATGTCGACGATCTCCTTGTGGCAGGTAACGATTCATGCTATCTCTCACTTCAAGGCATATCTTAGCTCATGCTTTCACATGAAGGATCTGGGTCCTCTGAAATACTTCCTCGGCATCGAAATTGTGCGAAACCCATCTGGTATCTTTCTCTCACAGAGGAAATATGCCTTGGACATCTTGACAGAGGCCGACCTTCTTGCAACCAAGCCGTCTCTTTTCCCTATGGAGCAACAACATCAGCTAGCCATTACTGAGAGCCCCCTATTTGAGTTCTCGAACAGGTATCGTAGACTAATTGGGCGTCTTATTTATCTCACTATCACACGTCCGGAACTCTCCTATGCAGTTCATACACTAGCTCAGTTTATGCAAGAACCGAAAGTGGATCACTGGCATGCCGCTATTCGGGTGCTTTATTATCTCAAGTTCCACCCTGGCCAAGGACTTTTCTGTCTGCTTTGAGCTCTCTACAACTCACTGCATATTGTGATTAAGACTGGGCTTCGTGTCCCATCACTCATCGCTCTATTACTGGCTTCTTCATCAAGCTCGGTAACTCTCCTATCTCATGGAAAACCAAGAAGCAACTGACTGTGTCCCGTTCTTCTGCTGAAGCCGAGTACCGATCGATGGCGTCTACCTGCTGTGAGTTGATATGGTTGAAATCACTCCTACGCTCCCTGGGGGTTCATCATTCAACCCCAATGAGACTCTACTGTGATAGTCAGGCTGCTCTTCATATTGCAGCAAACCCAATTTTTCATGAGCGCACAAAGCACATTAAAATCGATTGTCATCTTGTTCGAGATCATGTGCAAGCCGACACTATAGAGACTCGCCATGTTGTTTCTGCTCAACAACCTGCCGATCTCTTCACCAAAGCGCTTGGGAAAGCTCAGTTCCAATTCCTTTTGGGCAAGTTGGACATTATTGATCCATATGCTCTAACTTAAGAGGGAGTATTACGAAAGAATATCTTATATATATATTTAATTATCCTATCTTAGAGAAGATAATATCTTTTAGTTAGGTGTATTATTTTATTTTATCTTGTGCTCCAAGATTCTCTTGTATCTATATATGCTATAATCTATCAATCAAAGAAGAAAGGAAAATTTTCCGAATTATCTTCTCTCTCAAATTTACGAAGTTCCTTTGAGTAAAAGTGGCTAAATCAAGGTAAATTTAGCTTCATTCAGTGGTCACATCCAATCCCGAATGAGATAATTTATTTATTTGTTATAAAAACGTCTAGAGGCATATCAACTACCCCAGAGAAACTATAGGTTATATTGACATATATTAACATAGATCTATTATCCTTTGAGGAAGTAGACTTATTCATGTTATTACATATGGGGAATAGACAAAGTAGTAGACAAACTTGTAAATAAGAGTCATTTATCTATATGTCGTACGTTAAGTAACTATTTAATCAAAATGTCAACGTGTTCGAAAGAATACTAAAAAATGTGTTATGTGTCATGCATAATCTACGTTAATCGACCACTTTCCTTAATATAAAAAATGACAACATCTAATCTAATAAGAGCTTCCATTAATCAATACTAAGAAAACAATCTATAAGAGTATGACAAAGCTACCATATAAACAATTCAACGAAAAAACTTCTCGTCCGTCATTTAACATGCCGGTTTATGTTATTATGTATAAAACATGAAAAATATAGGATTTCTGTAAATAAAAGAAAATGTAAAAGTTTTATGGTTCAAAATTATGAGATCTAGTTGAGTTGATCGATGAACAACACACAAATTAGCTATTGACATGCATGCATTCTCAAGCTTACAAAAGTGGACTTAGTATAATGAATTCCTTTTCCAAGAAAAAAATTTAACTAATGTCGGGTCAATTTTCATGGCTCTACATTACCGTAATATTGATACCAACTAGATCTCCGAAAACAACAACGTGCTGAAGCCGATCTACAACAAAATTAAATTCAAAGTTACCAAAAGAGCACAAAAGGGTAATTCAAAACCGAGAATCAAATCTATGAGCACAAAATAGTGCTAAAACAATCTAGCTATAGCAAATTTACATCCCAAAATTAAAAAAAAAAAATAGCAGTAAAGAGTGAGCTAAAATAGAGGTTTCAATGGAAGACATGAAAGAAGAGAGAATAGCTTGACACAATCGAAAATGGAAAGTTTGAAGCAAACACAAAATATCTTCGTAATCGGAAGTAGAAATTAGACCTAACAAGGAGCTTCTTTCACGTACCAATACTAGATACTTTGGCTCTCCGATCAAAGATCTCCAGAAACTCCCAGATCCCAAATATGAGACTCGAAGATCGCACCGACTGACTGCGACTTCAAAACCCTAACAACGGTTACGAAAGAAATGTGAAAGGCGCAACGCTAATGTGAGAAGAACATGACCTTTTATACAGAAAGGGAATTATGGGTTTGGTGCATGAACATCAAAGTGTATGGTGGAGAGACTATCACCCAGCGCGTGAAAACAACGCGCTTTTTTTATTGGTAAGTTTTTATTTGAAATAATATTTTTCTTAATTGATGCATTAAAATAAAAAACAGTAATAATTGATAGATGGCTAAATTTTAGTTATGGTCCCTAATATTTTATGAACCCGCTATATATACTATCATTTTCGCCTTTTCGCACTACATTCCTCTATGCAGAAACCTTGCGTACGCAAGATTTTTGCGTAGAGCACAAAATAGGGCCGTTGGAACTAGCCGTTGGGGGGGGGGGGGATTTGAAATTTAGGGTCCTACGCAAATATATTGCGTATGTAAAGATCTTGCGTAGCCCAACGGCCGAATTACCCCTCTATATGTACTCAAACTCAATCATCCATTTTTTTCACACATATTCGAATACAATCTTACCACAATGGAAAATACTGAAAACGACTATTGGAGTAGCGATGAAGAATATTTGAGCAGTGATGAAGAATTCAACCCCAACAATTTCGCAGTTAGTATTTCATAATTCGTAAAAGGCTTGATATTTGCATTATATAGATATGTATGAATTAGTTATGGTAATATTGCATGCGATATTTTGAATTGGTTCACGTATAGAGGAACAAAAGTATATATAGTTTGACTCAAGTTTTTATCGTATAAATCATAAGTTTGTAGACATAAGGAATTATAATTTAATTTTGTAATATTGTATGCAGTATTTTGATATTGCATGTGTAATTAGAGATAGTAGTTCTGTAAGTTTGGAGATTGAGATATTGCTATGTCATTAAATGCAAATGAATAACATTAGTATATACATTAATAGGGTAAAGATTATGGATCTGAATTTCGTACGAATCAAAGTGGGATAGCCGAGAGGAGTTGGTTGATTGGGCTCAGAAGAGGGGCAAAGATTTGATAATGGTTCTAGTCATTCACCGAAGTAATGAAAGACATGTCAGTTTGACGTGCGAGCACTTTGGTGAATATAGATCGGGGAGGAAGAAAGTTAGTGAAGAAGATTTGAATGAGGCTGATGTGGTAATTCGTGAAACCAGATCGAAGAAGTCTGGGTGCACGTACATTTGAGTTGTACGGTGTTCGAATGAAGAAGAAGCCGGGAGTAGAGACTCGGAAATGGATCTTGAATGTGTTGAGCGGACAACACAACCATAAGCTCCGACTACCTTCCTTGGGCATGCATACATGGGTCGAATGACCCCGGATGAGCAGCGCATTGTCAGGAGGTTCGGCGAGAGGTTCAATCCGCCGAGTATTATTGTTGCGGAGTTGAGAAGCTGCTTCCCCGGAAATGTAACATCACTGAAACAAGTTTCCAACTATCTACAAAAGACGCACTACGAGGATCGTGGGGAAATGACGGTCACCCAATGGACCCTAATTTCTTCAAAGAAAACAGGTACGAAGTGTATCCTCTGAGGAAGCTATCTACGTCTTAGATCGATATCCTATTTTCCGCTCACCCTCACTCGCTGCACCTGTTGAAGTTGTTCCTGTACGTGGTAGTTATTGACGTCACATACAAGACAAATAGGTATATAATGGTCTTATGTTTATTACAATTTAATATAGTCGTAATATCCATGATCTGAAATTGCTTATACTCTTTTGTTTTCTTACATTCATCCTTAGGTATAGCATGCCTCTTGTGGAGATTGTCGGTTTTACATGCACTAACAAGACGTTCAACATTGCATATGCATTTATGCGGGAGGAAGATGGTTTGCATTACAGATTCATAATGTTCCGTGTCAACTGAGTTGGGGAACTGAGCACTGTCCCAGACTACGGCTTGCCCTTGGCCTTGTCTTCTGCAAGCTTGCGGTCGACCAACTTGGCTATTTCCTGCACAAGAGTTGCAGACGTCTTCCATAACTCCACCACCATCTCATTGGTGAAGTTGCTTCCTTTTTCCACCGCAGTAGCAACCTTGTCAAAACCTTCAACCAAAGCAGCTTCAATGTTTCCCAGACTATTCAGAATGACATGTGTGTCGGGAACTAAACGGGGGTCAGACTAGCTAGGCAAGGACTCTTCCTTGTCCTTCTCAGCATCAGATTCCTCATCAACATGTGCCTTTAGTGCCAGACGTTTCACAGTAGTCATGGTGAGGAGACGAGAGTTTTAACCACTCTATTTATATGATTTAATTGATGGAAGAAGCAAATTTCCAACAACCAGATCACATAAATAAAATAATCAAAAAGTAATTGAAAAGATAATATTTGTTACCAAATATAATTTTCTACGATTTTACATATTTCGTTTCCATAAAAGATAATCTTTTAACTCCTAAATAATATGGAAACATGATAATATCTTTAACTTCTCTCTCTAAGTAAAGATCTACCCTAATCAGATCGCCGCCGCCCTTCATCTTTTGTTCCAAGTTCTTCCAGCGTCAGCGAGCTTCAGTTCCTTACGCCAGTTCCCAAATCTGGCGTCTTCGTCTCTGTCTTGTGCTTTCCAAATCCAGAGTTCCCTGTTTATCAACACTTATGGAAATATTAATAGCAAAGGTGTTTGTCATTATCAAAACTAGGAAAACTGAGGAAGGAAACTAGATAGAAAACTGGAGTTTCCAAAAGTTCACTTCCTAACAGAGATCAATTCATACCGTTGATGCTGCACATATCACAATTTACTTCTTTTTATTGCGCCCATGGCCAGTACAAGGTAGGTATCTTAGTTAGTAACATACTTATTTCTAGATATCGTTTGACCTACAAAACATTTGTGATGATAAAGTTAGGTGAAGTTCCATCCAAAACAAATTGGTGATAAGAGGAATAGGTAATTCAACAATCTTATATAGTTTAATTCTTTTATTTCAACTTTCAAAACTCAAAATCACTGGATGTGTGATACACTAGACTAAATATATATGTATGCAGTTTTAGTTTATGAACTCTCAATTCTCATTAATCTGCATGCCCATAGATGGAGATGCAAGTTATGAATTCTCATTCATGTGATTAGGATGTCATTAATATTAGTATATTACTGCCTATTTAGAAGGAATTTGAAGTGGCATTAAGATAGCACAAACACTAGTTCATATAATCATTTCTGCAATCAAAACTCTATCATGTACATCACTCAGTACTTCACCATATATATATACATGTTAATCAATGTGTAAAGGAGTCAAGGGAATTTTTCAATCAAACAGATATAAACACACTGCTTGATAACTTGCATATATTGTTTGGTATATTTAACCTTGAAAGGGGGAAAAAGGAAAAAAGAAGAAGAAAAGGATGTGCAAAGAGAATTCTCTATTTTTTTCTTGTAATAAATCAGGGAAATGAAGATATTTGTCCTCTCCTTATTCAACTTAATACATTGAAAACTTGGAATAAGAACCTAATAGAACAATACTTATCCCATGACTTAGTAACAACGATTACATCAATCCCAATTCCGCTGAATGATATTCATGATAGAATGTATTGGAAAGCCAGCAAGAATGGTTGGTTTTCTATAAACTCTGCCATGAAACTAATTAATAGAAACAAAAGATACACTGCACATGACTCCTCTTGGATCTGAAAAATGGACACTTACCCCAAAGTTACAAACTTGGTTTGGAAAATACTGAAAAACGGATTACCAACAAAATCAAGACTAACAGAAAAAGGGATAGCAATCCCCCAGGGATGCATCATATGCAATGCGCAATTGGAGGATTTGAATCATCTCCTATTCCATTGTAACCATACCAAGAAAACAATAGAGAAAATGAACCAATCCACATATGGTATTATTACTTCCATAAACATAGCAAATAAAAAAATCAATGAAATCATTGATGAAATTCGACAAAAAACCGATCGCTTACAGTTTATAGAATTACTGGTTTCTTGGTGGAGAATCTGGTTCTATAGAAACCAACAAAGCTTTGGAAGCCCAAATAATGATGCCAACTACATCAAAGATGTTCCGATTTATATCAAACAATAAATTGAGAACTGGAATAAGACGAAAACATGGAATCCTGACTGCCTAGCAAATGACAGACCTAAACCTCATAGAACAAATAACTTCAGACGACCTATAAAAAAATGGAAAAAACCTCAAGATAAAATTATTAAAATCAATACTGATGGATCAACAAAAACGAATGGTGAATCTAGCTTTGGTTACATTTTCCGAAACAACAAAGGTGAACCTACTTTTATCTTCGGGGATAAATGTGGTACCTCAACCCCATTAAAAACGGAAACGCTAGCGGTAAGAAATGTCCTGGTAAAGGCCTATGAATTAGGCATTACCGACATACAACTTGAATGCGATAACCTAACCGTTGTGAATGTCCTAAACCAAAACTGGCACTGTCCATGGGATATTGAAATGATTATTTCTGATATCATGTGTGTTTTACAATTTTTCTCTTCAGTGCAGATTTCTCATGTCTTTCGGGAAACAAATGTGGTGGCCGACTTCATCGCTAAGGAGGTCCAATTTAGTTCCTTCGAAGATATTCGAACTAGTTTAGAATTTATAATTCTCATCCGAAAGGATGCTATAGACTGAGAAACCGACTCTTCTGTGATTTCCAGTCTAATTCTTACTTAATAAAAAAAAAACTTAATACATTGAGTTTTGAATTTGAGTTTTTTTATAGAACGAGGCGGACTCTTAAAAACTTTATTAAAAAAAGAATTAAACTTACAAAAGTTATAAGTCGGAGAGTAGATCTACTCTAGTATTAGCAGAACATAAAAGAATAATACTCACAAGCCGGTCTAACAAAACATAACAATCAAATTGAAAAGAAAATTATTGCACGATTGATTTCAACGTAATTGTTATTTTTTGGAGAGAACCATTTACAAGAGCTCCTAATATATGCAAACCCTAGAGCTCCTAATCTACTATACAATTACTAAAGCAGAATACTGACTGCGTCACGTGGCGTCCGCAGAATGAGCCCGAAATTTACGCTGTCATGTGACGCCTTTGTATTCAATTTGCCACGTGTCGCCCTTATATTTTTTCGACAGATATGTCAAAAAACTAATAAAATCAAACAAAATAAAATTACTACCTATAATAGCCGGATTTGCACACGCTTCCCAATTATTTTGTTCTACTTTTTTTCATAAATATTTTAAAAATATAATTTTACCTTTTAAAATATGAAAATATATAACAAGTATTTAATCATTTCCTAATATGAAGGGATCAAATAAATCGCACAATTTTCCTTACTTAGATTATGAAAGAATCAAATAAATCGCACAATTTTCTTCCATAAATACTTTGAAGATATAATTTATATTTTTAAGCATATAAATAATAATCCGATAAACAAATTCCGTGATAAATCAATTCGTGCAGGGCACGAGAATTAAACTAGTATATACAAACTTAAGGCACTAATTAAGCAGAAAATAAAGCTACGTACAAACTCATATATCTTTCTAGCTAAAGATAGAAGAAAGAGATCCCCCAATATCCTATACATGATATATTCTATCCAAGATTAGATGGATGATTGATAGGGATTTTAGTATTTACCTAATATAATATATCTCATTAGAGTTTGGATCATATGCGGAGCACTCTTCTCGTGCGGATGTGCGGAGCATGCACTTTTGGGTCTTATTTGTGCACTTTTTCAAAAAAAAAATTAATTCTTTTTCAAATTTTTTTCCAAGCATTTTTTAAATTTTTTGCAAAAGTGCACAAATAAGGCCCAAAAGTGCACAAATAAGACCCTATAGTGCATGTCCGCACGTCCGCACGGGAAGAGTGCTCCGCACCGGAACCACACTCTATCTCATTATCCTCCTCAAGTTGGAGCATACAAGTCTTTGATGCCCAAATTGCAAAGGAAAAGTTGAAAGGGAGCCTTGTCCAAGGCTTTGGTAAATATATCCGCCAATTGAGTAGTTGTATGAACATAGGACGGTCAAAGTGTGCCTTTGACAATTTCATCTCGTAGAAAATGGCAATCAACTTCTATGTGTTTTGTACGCTCGTGAAAGACGCGATTGTTGGTGATGTGGAGAGCGGATTGATTATCACAAAATAAATTGAATGGCTGAGTATGTGAGACTTCGAGATCGAGCAACACACCCTTTAACCACTTGAGCTCACATGTTATAGACGCCATGGCTCGGTATTCGGCTTCTGCAGAAGAGCAAAAAATTTCCATTGTCTAAAAATAAGATCTCATACATGTGAATTCCGTACCATTGTTGCTTCGAAGGACTTTAATTTGTCTTCCAAATTGTCGTTTAACACAAGCAAAAAATTGAATTAAAGTATTCATCACAAATTTCTTGTCCAACACGACTAAAATCGTCCACGATAGTTAAAGAATAATGTGCACCACAAGATGAGGTCGTCCTATACAGACCCTATAAATCACAGTGTACTAAATCAAAATAATTGTTCGCAATATTATGGCTCAAAGAGAAACTAGTACGAGAATGTTTGGCGCGTTGACACACATCACACGCTTTATTTAATTTTTCGATACTAGGATTACCAATAACTTTTGAAAGTAGCTTGTGTACTTCCCACGAAGGATGCCCCATGCGATCGTGCCACAAATGAGGCGTCGGTTTGACCTGAACTTGCATCACTCTTGCTTGAGACACTGGTAGGAAATAATAGAGTCCTCCTCTTCTTTTACCCACACCAATCAGCGTCTTTATAAAGATTGGTCTTGTATGACACATAAATGAGGAGTCAGTTGTACGTGATAGTTTCCCTCATCCATCAATTGAGTAATTGAAATTAATTCACATTTTAACTTGGGCACATATAAAACATTTTGCAACGTAAAACAAGTATCTAGTGAAACCACGCCCTTCATGGATGCCACCACTTGATCTCCATTGGGAAGACCAGTTTTAACTCTTGATATATGCCGAAGAGAACTAAAATGTTCTCGGTTACTTGTCATGTGCTTAGTTGCTCCGAAATCAATAATCCACATATTACGAGAATTATTACCACTCATGTGTTCTTGTGTTCCAGATTTTTGGTTGTTTAGCAAGTCAATAAGAATTTGAATCTGGTATGTTTCGGGCTTCGGCTTCAAGATTTGCGCCGCTACCAGATGGGTTGTTAGAGCTTTGTGCGGCGTTGGCTCGAGCGGACACTCCTTTGTTACGCCCACTGCCGGAACCGGGTCAGGATGCATTGGACTGATCACATCCTCCTTCTTGGCTTCCTCCATTGCCATCAGGTTTGGTCCTATCGCCCCACCATTCGGGATACCCTATAAGTTGGAAGCACCCCGATGCAACATGACCTTGTCGGTTGCAGTGAGTGCAAGTCATAGACCGGTCTCGGTTGTCCCACCGTCCCTTTGGATTTGATCGGCTTCGAGCACCGGCGTTTGCCTCAAGAGCAATCTGATTGTTGCTTTCTTCCGCTACGCGATTCATCGAACGCACTCGTTCTTCTTGAACCAACGTGGAGTGCACCTTGTTAAAGGAAGGTAAGGGCTCGATGGCAAGAAGCGTTGATCGAATCATTTCGTAGGCATCCTCGTCTAACCCCATCAAAAATTGATGGACCATGGCCCCTTCTCAATGCTTTTGAAGCTTTGAATTAACACCACAAGTACATCATGCACATGTACAAGAAGGAAGAGGATCATATATAGTTCCCTAAATCTTCCCATAACCATTTCAATTTACCGTAGTAGTTGAGGATTGACATTCCTCGTTGGTGGATTCAGAGTCCATTGATCACCAAAAAATGTTCTGTGATGTCGTCCCATAGATCCTTTGCGTTTTCTTTGTAGGAGATGGTTGAGCGTAGGCTCGGCTTGATCATGTTTAGGATCCACGAGACAATCATGGATTGCACCGTCCACCAGTCATCCATTTGGGCTGAATCTGCATTCAGTTTCTTCTGAGTTCCATCCACAAACCCCCATTTACGCCTCACTCGTAGAGACGTTCGAATCGCCCATGCCCATTCATCATAGTTGGCACCTTTCAATTGAACTTGAGTAAGGGTATTACCTGGAGTATCGCTTGAATTGAGATCGTAGGGCGACACTATTTTCTTGGGATCATCGTTCCTGACATTGTCGTTCGTTATGATCGGTTTTGAGAGAGATCAAGAAAGAAAATTTGAGGTTTTATCAATACAAGCTTGAGGGCTCTGATACCATATTGCACGATTGATTTCAACGTGTTTGTTATTTCTTGGAGAGAACCATTTACAAGAGCTCCTAATATATGCAAACCTAAGGCACTAATTAAGCAGAAAATAAAGCTACATACAAACTCATATATCTTTCTAGCTAAATGATGTGACCTTGTCCCCCATGTCAGCTGGAGAGGAGGTAGACACCATGAGACATCCGCCTTGAGACTCCTCTACAGCTACAACTATTCCGAGCTAGATTTAGGAGACTTGCTATTTCTAGTTCTTACTATGTTTAGACATTACTTCTTTAGTACTTCTCTATTTACAGTTATTTCTATTTTTAATAGCTGCTATTTCTGGGTGGTTTCCGTTTATGTTAAATGGGCCGTCAGATTTAGTAACTAGAGAGTCTGGCCCATTAGGTCAACTCTCTAGTATAAATACTCTCTTTTGTTTTCATTTTCAATTACGTCAAATTAAGCCTAAGTTTCAAGTCGAGTAAACTCCTTAAACCCCGGGCCCCGACGTCAACCATCTTTGCGTTCCTAGTCGAACTATCCTGGCGCATCGATTCAGTTAACGCGTTTCTAAGTGAATTATCCTGGCGCGTTAACTCGGTTACCAATCTATCCAGTTACTATCCGCAACACCCGAGACAAGAACTAACCCTAGTTCTTGCCTCCACACCAAACCCTAATTCTCCATCACCTCCACGGCTGCCTCCATCCCCACAACCCTAGACAGCCGCCGATCACCACCATCACCGCCGCCTCTTCATTCCACCACAATCCGCCGCCCCTTCTCCCCTTTCCGACGAGTTGAACGCCCTACTACACATTCAATCGATCCCGTGACAACGAATCGTGGTCTTTCCCCGGACAAGGTCACATCACTAAAGATAGAAGAAAGAGATCCCCCAATATCCTATACAAGATTAGCTGGATGATTGATAGGGATTTTAGTATTTACCTAATATAATATATCTCATTATAAATGGTAATGAAGAAAGAGCATCAGCAACCACGTTTGCTTCACGAGTAAATGTGACGGAACAATTAGATACAAAACAACATGATAATTTGCACCACTCATATTGATTTAACATTTCCTGGTCCCTTATTATACAAAAGGATACGACAGGAATTCAGAATACATGTACAACACACACTAGAATCTTGTACAGTAAAGGTTACATACACACGCATATTAGGCTTCTGTGGATGAAAATTACCTAAAGATAACCTATACAGATTTACATCACATACATATATGCATTCCTTTGTTATACCATGGATATACAAGAACAATGAACATTGGCACTTAGTTATGTGAGCAGATCCTCAGAGTGGAATCCAGCAGCCATGGAGTCCATAAGGTAGACCATAAGGAAACTTGGCACGTGCTATCTCCTCAAACGTCGAGGCGTCGAGTACAACTGCATATCCTTCTCCATCTTTGTTACTTAGGAGTGAAATCACTATGCCTGCAACATGGTTTTTTTTGCTAGTGTAAGGAATGGAATTGAATCCGTTTCTGATGGTGTGTATATATATATATATGTGTGTAGAAACGTAACTCACCGTCGTCTTCCTCTGTTGCACCAGGGCGCGCCACGAAGAATGGTTCCGAAGGCACAACACCTTCTTCGTGCCAGCTTATTGCCGTTTTCTTCACAAGATCAACCTGTCATGCAATTGCAACAGAGGAGTTGTATATATATAGGAATGCCAATTTTGACCCAATTAGTTTGACCCATAAATATGATGTGACATACCTTGGTAATGGTGTTAGGGAAGTTGCAAGGACGACGAGCGCCACAAGCGTAAGCGTAGCGATACTTCTTGCCCAAGTAGGCAGGGTTGATGCTACACATGTCCATCCCTCGGCCGTGCTCCTCCGGATCCAACGCTGCTTCTAGCTCTCCGTACGGGCTACCGTCCATAGGTATCCTGAATCGTCCCACCCTAACACAATTGCACAAGTCGATCTCTTTAAAATGCCATGTAATGTAACATCATCTTGTACCTAGCTAGCTACTTTTGCTTAAATGCTACTCTTTTTTAGATTGTTGTTGGGTGTGTTGTGTACGTACCTTGCATCAGGGAGAACGTCTTGGCCATCGAAGTTGCGTAGGTTGTGGAGCTTGAGCTTGTCGAGGATCATCGGGTCTGCGTTGTGCTCACAACAATCCGCAATGATGGCTGTCACTCTCCCTTCCTTATCCGCCTCCTCGTATGCGTTTATGAAATGGAAGGTCACGTACAACGGCACTTCCACGCTCGCCACCTTTCAATTCCAAGGGAAAAAAAACATCATTATTGGTACATAGTTTTTTAGGGCGTGTTTGGCTAAGAGTTTATAAGCTTATAGCTAGACGCAATCAACCCAAAAGAAAAGCCTAAGACCGAACCAACTCTGATATCGTGTGAGAGTTTGCGGGCCGATAGACTGGGTGCATGCATACACGAGCGCATAGACACATATAAATACAATATACAATCCCAACACATTCTAAAACCAATTGACAATTTAAGTATTTCATTAACTTATATACTAAACATAGTTATATCCGACATCTTATACTAACACCTTGACTAGTTTTGAATTACAATTCGAGAAAAAGCATTTAACCCAATCTTGAAGTTCTACGATCACGTTAATTTTGGTTGTGTTTAGGCAAGTCTACGATGATAAGAATTTAATTAGTGCACGTACCACTTTGCCGGTTTTTCTACACATGACATGTACAAAGGCCTTGGACTCCGGATGCCACGCAAACTTGTACAACGGCGTAGGCTCCGCTCTAAGCAGATTCTTAGCACAATATCTCAACGGCATCTCCGGCACCACTATGAAATTCTCCGTCACCGGGAACGAGTGGACCCACCCGGGCCCGGGCCCGCCCCGACACTCAACCCGTCCAACGACCCGTCTCTCGTTGGTCCCCGCCACCATCCTAGCCGCCACGTACCCGGGCCTTATCAAGTCCGGAACAAGGGTCAAAAACTCGGAGTCCGTCACAATCGGATGGGCCGAGTGAAGGATCAACCCTCCTAACGAGTCCGCGTACTCGAGCCTCCCCAGAGTATCCAACGTGTTCGGGTCGACCACAATGGATCCCTTCTGGGTCTCGGTCAGGCATACGACCCGCCCATCACCGAGCCTGACGACGCCCGTGTTGGCATTGTCGGTTAGAGAGGCGCCCGACAAGAGGCCCGCTAGGCCCGTTATATGGCCCAAGAGGCCTTCGGGCTTGGGGGACTCGGAGAACTCCCTGAAGCAGACTTTTTGGGCTCGAGACGCGGCCTTGTAGGCGTCGGACTCGATCTGGCGGTGGGCCGCTAGGACTCGACCCGTGCTGCCCTCGAAGTGGAGCTTCACAAGGGTGGCGTAGCCATCGAAGAGGTGCCGGAAATGGTAGTCCTTTATGTTCCATTTTCCAGGCCCATTCCTTAGGTATATACCATGCTACATCATAACAAAATATTTTAAATTTAGCATGTTGTACTTTGAGCGAGTTCTAAGTTTAGTGTAACTTTTTTCAAAGTGAAATATTCGGTTCATCATCATAAAAAAGGAAATATGATAATAAATGATGATTAATTGTGTTGAATAGTGATGACTGATTGTGATATACACATACAAGGTGAAAATAAAAATGTCCATTTTCAAGCAAAGTAAGCCGTATAATCTTGTTTGATAACTATCAACTAATGAATATAAATCTTGATATTTTAATTTGAATTATTTTAATTGTTCTAAGTTATCATGTTTTAATTTTTATATTTGGAATTATATTAATGTGGAAACGGTACACCATTGGGTAACGTTAATTTGACATGCCTATAGGTCCGACTATCATATTAATTACTTAATTAGTAGTAGCATTAACATGTGATTAATCAAATATATAATTTAACCCATGAGCTTTAGCATAAGTATGATGTCATAATAACGTCATTAATTACCAGCCATGGAGGTATTTGTCCTTGCACCTCAAGCTCCCCTTCCCACCTCTCCTGCCTCACGCTCTTCCACGCTGCAAGTTTCCCGCCACCTCTTCCTCCACCAACCACCGCCGCCTCCTCAACAACCGCCGGTGCTGGCGGCAACGGCTGAAGTGGTGGCAGAGCGGTTGGTGGTGATACAGGAGGGGCCATCACGGGGGACTTGGCGGCCATGCTGGTGACGAGACAGCTGCTTGGGCGACGTCGTTTTGCGGTGAAAATGCTCGTGCTGAGCTGGCGGTTGATGAGGCATTCTTGAGTGATTTGGTTAGGAGGTTTCGAGGATGAAGGACGGTGATTAGTTTTGCTATTAAGGAATGATAAGGAAGATGCCATTGTGTTTGTGTTATAGGGTTTAGTTAGAGGTTTTGACTACTTAATTAACTAGGAAAGACATATTGGGTATTTATAGAGGTTCTTCAGCACTAAAGATCGACTTTTGCGCGGCCTTTAATTATTCATTATAAGAAAGTTTTTTACTCCGTAATATTTGTTTGTGCTTAATTACAATGAATAATGACTCTCTCAACTCCCATTGAAACTTTAAATTAAGTTAGAGCTCGTATAAATACTAAATACTCCCTCCGTCTAACAATACTTTTTAATTAATTTTCATTTTTTGTCTAATTAAAAATACTTGTCTTTTTGATTATTTTGTTCACTACTATGTAAGTTTATCCTTATAATAAATAGTATATGTAAGTTTATCCTTATAATAAATAGTATGTTATTAGTAGTGATTATCAACAAAAATAAAAAAGCATTACAATAAA
Source organism: Rheum nobile (assembly GCA_027886185.1). NCBI lineage: Eukaryota > Viridiplantae > Streptophyta > Magnoliopsida > Caryophyllales > Polygonaceae > Rheum > Rheum nobile. The sequence continues at coordinate 6,761,997 of WOAB01000020.1, forward strand.
TAGAGGTGTATTTAATTTGTACTTTTATTATTATTCTTAATAAATATATAAAATGGTAGAAAGACAAATATTTTTAGACGAAAATAGTATATAATAGCATATATTAGTTTGATATTGATATCATGATATATCAAATATAAATATATTTGTTATATTTGATATATTGATATCAATATCAAGTTGTTAGTGATCGGATTAGCTAACATCCTCATGAGTAACATCCACCCGGCCTAATGCTAAAATTCATATAACTATGTTTTGATCCTTCCTAATTTCGGGTTTATTTTGGGCTTAATGGTTTGGAATGGTAAATGCTTACTCGGGTCGTGTTTTCTACTAAAGGAACCGAATCTAATATATATATATATATATATATATAGAGTGCGGTTCCGGTGCGGAGCACTCTTCCCGTGCGGACGTGCGGACATGCACTATAGGGCCTTATTTGTGCACTTTAGAGCCTTATTTGTGCACTTTTGCAAAAAAATTGAAAAATGCTTGGAAAACAATTTGTAAAAGAATTTTTTTTTTTTTTGAAAAAGTGCACAAATAAGACATTAAAGTGCACAAATAAGGCCCTAAAGTGCATGCTCCGCACGGGAAGAGTGCTCCGCATATGATCCAAACTCTATATATATATATAGGGTTTTTCTAACCTATGCACCTAATGCATAGGTTAAGAATATTATTTTAAAAAGTTGTGGTTAGGTATTATCATTTTAAAAAGTTAATTTTTTTAGATGAGTTTAAGCATTCTATTTTAGGGAATAATTTCTAAAATAAAAAGGATTAACCTATGCCCTTAGGGCATAGGATAGAAAAATCGATATATAGATACTAAAACAGAATACCCACTGTGCCACGTGGCGCCCCCAGAATAAGCCCGGATTTTAAGCTGCCACGTAGCGTCACGGTATTGAATTGGACATGTGGCAGCCTGTGGGTTTTTTTAGATTTATTTTAAAAATAAAAAATCTGCAGTAATAGAATCTTATACTTGCCATACGAATATTATTTACAATAAAATCTTTCCAAATTGTACAACAAAATATTCTGTAATATTTGATTATTTTTTTCCAATATTGACCACATAATATTCTATAATATTTGTTTATGCACTATACAAAAATAAATCTATCTCAGTTCGAATTTACATACAATTTAGAACATAAAAAGTCTTTTGATCCACGCACGTTTTGTTCTTTGGTATGATCAATGGCAATTGCAATTATTAATGTTCACTATGTGAGCATGCAACACTGTAACGATTATTTTTATAGAAAATATAAATATTAAGAAGAATAGATGAAATATCAATTAATAAGATACACGTATAATGTTATCAGAGAGAAACGAATCAAAGACAAGAATGAAAATGATTTTTCTGGAGAGATTGATAGAACATGTGTTTATACATATGGATGTGAATTCGAATATCTCATACACTACATGTTATGCTTGGAATGTCTCAACTCAAAGTCAGGTTCATATATATCATGTTTATTAAATGTGAACCTTTGTGAACCTCAAGCATAGTTTAAATTTATTAACTATTCACCTTTCACCTTTAGTATATTGAAATACATGTTTCATCGTCAAAATAAAGCCTCGTGCCATAATAATCATTTGACACATTAGGCGCATTATTCAATTTCACTAGCTTTGCAAACTGAACTATAACAACGATCATATTCTGAGTTGAAGCGCTAATAAATGGACGACATAATTCAGCATAATCATCCCATAGTGTACAGTTGATGACATTATTCCTAGAAAAATTACACAATATAAAACATAAGAAAGCATCATTTAAAAATAATAGTACATTTTAAACTTTATAATGACATAAATAAATTCCAAGAAAACATAATATATATAATATACATTACCTATGAAATCATAACTTAATACATAATAAAAAAGGCACAATTATTTGTTACACTTTATAATCACTTCCTAATTTACATACAATTTCATAATTTAGATACAAATCAATCATATAAATAAACTAATCACTTTCTAATTTACACACAAAAGAATCACACAAATCAATAACAAAGATTATCAATACAAAACTTCCACAACAATCTACTATGTATATACTAAACTAAAACCTAACTAAATCACATGACTCTCCCTAATCAAATCACCTTCATTTTTCATGTGTCATTCTCTCATTTTTTTTCACTTTGTTTTGATATATTTAATTACAAACTAAAAATCTAATATTTATCTACTAAACCAAAACTCCTCTATGCCACATGGCATCCCCCTATTAAGCTTATCTCATCGTTATACCACATGACATCCTCCTATTCTTTCTGTCACATGACATTTTCTCAATTTTTCATTTTTTTAAATTTAATATAATAAATATATATCAGATTCTCCTATTTCCTAAACTAAACATGTCAATCATAATAACGATCTTCAAAAATCCTTTTTTTTCAAAATTTAATATAATAATTATATATAAGATTATTCTATTTTCAAAACTAAACATTTCAATCAAAAGCATATAGTTTATATATATTATTATATTTCCATAATTAAAAATACTAAATAATAAAGGCAGAAAATTCTAGGCACCACCAATAAGTAGTTTAATGAGTGATTATCAAATACATTTGGAAATATGAAATGGATAGTATTTCAATTTAGTTACCATGAAAATATGTTTCTATGAATGTATTTTAACATTCCGGAAAGATAAGACTAGAATCCGGAAGTTAGAGTCGCTATAAATAAACTTTATACAAAACAAAGGTGAAAACGTGCTATAAGTATAATGGTTTATGACCATGTCAATATATTTTATGAAACATATTATTGGTATGCATAATCTTTTTTTTAAGTCGTTCAAAGCGCAGAGTGTAATCTACTATATATCTACTAAACCAAAACCTTATGTGTCATCACCATGTTTGATTTGCCTACATGTCATCACTCATCTAACCATCATCCACTACAACATCCAACTATTAGGAAAAAATAAAAAAAGATTATCAACTAAAAGAGCTGCAAAAAGTTCCGAAAAGATACGAAAAAATTAAAAAAACATTTTTCATGTATAGAATAAGATAAGTTTTGATTATAGTAAGTAATCACAATCAAAAAGATAAGTTTTTATTATAGAATCTCAATTTATATGCATAGGGAGTTTTTAACCCTTTATTTTCCTAACTAATCTTGAAAAGATAGAAAAGTCTATTTTTTCATATATCTTATTTGATGGTGTAAGTAAATATATATCAACTAATCTTGCTATATCATCTTAAAACACTTATTGTTTTTACAAATCTTCTCTATAATTTTCCTATAGATTGAAGCTATACAATATTTTTATGATCTAGTCCACAAATTGCTTGAAACCGTAGATTTCTATCAAGAATATATATAATATTATTGAAGAGATTCTCTCGAAGTTGATTAAGATAAATCCAGTGTTTATGTTGTAGTAGTTTACTTACAAATTTACATAACTAATGTATTTCGTAGAGTCTATTGAAAGTCATTTAAATTCAATTTATACAAACTAAAGAGCATATAGTATGTTGTATTTGTCAATTGCATTGTTTATATATGTATTATATTATATTATGATATATATATGCTCATTCATAATGTATTTTTATCTTCAAACGACAACTCTATAAAATAAATAACTCACTTTAACATAATTGTAAACCAAATTTCATATGGGCCTAATCTTCACGACGTATTTGTTAAATATAATTTATCATTATTAATATTATTTTTTAAAGTACTTATTGGTCATAGTTAATATAGTTTGATCATCTTCACAAGTTAGGGTTTTGTTAACTTTACAACTTAAGTTCAGGTACAAAACTATCTGAATTGATTTGTGCTGCCAAACTTATTATCTGGGATGAGTTTCGATGACGAATAGATTCTATTTTGAAGCATTAGACATGACTTTAAAAGATATTATATGGGCTACAAATCCCCTTAGTTCAGTACAACCTTTTGGAGGGAAAGTCGTAGTATTTGGTGGAGACTTTAGGCAAATCCTACCCGTTATCAAAAAAAAGGAAGCAAGCAAGATATAATTTTTGCCACCATTAATTCCTCTTATTTGTGGGAATATTGCAAAATTCTTAATTTGATAAGAAATACGAGGATTCAACAAGGTACATCTGATTATGATATCCAAGAAGCAAAGGAATTTTCTGAAAGGGTATTAAGCATCGGAGATGGTACTGTAGGTGATGACAAGATGGAGAAACACAAATACAAATTCCTGATGAACTCTTGGTGAAGGATTATGACTTAGATCTGATTCAGCAATTATTAAGTTTGTTTATCCCTCTCTTTTGGACAATCAATTGTCTCCAAAATATTTTGAAGAACGAGTAATTCTTGCACCAACACAAGAAGAGGTAGATAGAGTTAATAACTATATATTGTCTTTGTTACCATGTAATGAGAAAGTCTATCTCAGTTCAGATAGCCTTTGCAAGACAAGTTTTATTACAGACAATGATGCAAATGTTTATACTTCCGACTACTTGAAAAGTATTAGATGTTTTGGTGTCCCAAATCATGTATTGAAAGCTAAGGTTAAAGTCCCTATTATGCTGCTTTGAAATATTGATCAGTCTTCAAATTTATGCAACGGGACAAGATTGATAACCACACAGCTCGACAGTCATGTCATACAAGGAAGAATTATTTCAACTACAATATTAGACATACAGTTTTGAATCCTCGCATGCTCATGTCACCCTCAAACACTTCATACCCGTTCAAGTTGAAGTTTCAACGAAGACAATTTCTCTTAAGTGTCTGTTTTGCTATGACGATAAACGATAGCCAGGGTCAATCTCTTACAAATGTCGATTTGTATCTTCCACGCTCTGTTTTCGCTCATGGTCAGTTTTATGTTGCATCACTCATGGTCAGTTTTATGTTGCATCATCAAGAGTTACTAGCAAGAAATGTTTGAAGATTTTGATATGGGACAAAAACAAAAAAAAGATCTAATACTACTACCAATGTAGTATACAACGAAGTTTTTCATAATTTGTAGCAATTTTGAACATCTTACGAGATTTTATGTTTAGGGTTTCATTTTCATGTATTAGATAAACATTTTGATTATGCTTTATCGTTTTAGTAGTATAGATGTTAGGGTTGTGACTATCCACATTTCAAAACTACTTAGCCAATTTACTATTGGTAAAGTTATGGAGTGTTTCGCCTCTCTTTCGATAATGTATTTTGTTAATCTCTTCAATATTTTGTATTCAATTAGTCATTTTTTACATTAACATTCATCTACTTTTATAATAGTCATTGTCGAAATATTTCTATATCAATTAAATATATAATTTTATTTACTTTTTTTTTAAATATAAGAAAAAATTAACAAATCTCGTACAAAGCACGGATACTACATTAGTTGAATGAAAAAGGAGAAAGAAGAGAGAAGGTTTAATTGTATAGTATGTTGGTGGATTATTTCTGTGGCTAGCACTAAAAATTACAAGAGGAGACATGCTTACGCATATACATGTGTCTGCTTGTCTCACTACGTAATAGATTACTGTTTCTTTATCGTCAAAGCATTAATAAAGATCACAATTCTTCATCTTTTTTTTGGGTGGTACGAAATCATATTATTGTCTAATTAGAAATCATTGATCCATGTTGAATATGTTAGCTAGGGAACGTACGGAAATATTTTTCGGTGAGAAGCATAAATAAATTAATAACAGTTAAAAATATCAGAGAAAACTGTTTTAGGTACTAACTAGTGTAGTACCCGTTCCTTGTACGGGATTTTTTGTTTATTTTTTCTTACATTCAAAAAAATAGTATATTAAAATTATACATTTAATTGATATAGAATTATGTAGGTAGTGACGGTTATAGAAATAGATGAATGCTAATATAAAAAAGAACTAATTGAATACAAAATATTAAAAAGATTGGCAAAATATTATCGAAAGAAATGCGAAACTCTCTATAACTTTATTAATAGTAAAAATTGGCTAAGTAATTTTGAAATGGGGATAGCCACATCCCTAACATCAATACTACTAAAATGATAAAACAAAATCAAAATGTTCATCTAATACATGAAAATGAAACCCTAAACATAAAATCTCGTAAGATGTTCAAAATTGCTAGAAATTATAAAAAAAAACTTCATTGTATACTACATTGGTTGTAGTATTAGATCTTTTTGTTTTTTGTCGTATATCAAAATCTCCAAACCTTTCTTGTTAGTAACTCTTGATGATGCAATAAAAAATTGACCATGAGTGAAAACAGGGCGTGGAAGATACAAACTGACATTCATAATAGAATGGCCCTGGCTCTTGTTTATCGTCATAGCAAAATAGACACTTAAGAGAAATTGTCTTCATTGAAACTTGAACATGTATGAAGTGTCTAATGATGATATGATCATGCAAGGAATCAAAATTGTATGTCCAATATTGTTGCCTGGATTTTTTTTCCTTGTTTGACATGACTGTTGAGCTGCGTGGTTATAAATCTTTTTTCTAATTCTGCTTTTGTCATCTTTATGATTAACTTGTAATCTTTGTGCTTGATTTGTATTTAAATTAAGAAAAAACGAGTGATAGATTTAGGATAATAATCTTTGATTTATAATTAGATTTATTTTAAAAAATTGAAAAAAGCAGAAAATGACATGTGGCGGTTTTAATAAGGGAGTGCCATGTGAAGGTTTTAATGAGGGAGTGTCATGCGGCGTAATTAGGTTCTAGTTTAGTAGATAAGAAAATTTTGGATTTGATATAATTAGGAAATTTTAGATTTGTAATCTTTGTGATTAACTTGTAATCTTTGTGTTTGATTTGTATTTAAACGAGAACAAAAAAAAGTGATAGATTTAGGATAATAATTTTTTATTCATAATTAGATTTATTTTAAAAAATTTGAAAAAAGCAAAAAATAACATGTGACAGTTTTAATGAGGAAGTGTCATGTGACGTAATTAGGTTCTAGTTTGTAGATATATACGGAGTAGTAGATTAGGAAATTTTAGATTTGTATAATTAGGAAGTTTTGGATTTATAATCTTTGTGATTAACTTATAATCTTTGTGCTTGATTTGTACTTAAATTAGAAAAAATGAGTGATAGGTTTAGGATAATAATCTTTGATTTATAATTACATTTATTTTAAAAAATTGAAAAAAGCAGAAAATGACATGTGTCGGTTTTAATGAGAGAGTGCCATGTAACGGTTTTAATGAGGGAGTGTCATGTGGCGTAATTAGGTTCTAGTTTAGTAGATATATAGTAGATTAGGAAATTTTGTATTTGTATATAATTAGGAAATTTTAGATTTGTAATCTTTGTGATTAAATCTTTGTGCTTAATTTGTATTTAAATTAGGAAAAAAGAGTGATATGTTTAGGATAATAATCTTTAACTAATAATTATATTTATTTTAAAAAATTGAAAAAAGCTGAAAATGACATGTGGCGGTTTTAATGAGGGGTGCATTGTGGCGGTTTAATGAGGGGTGCAATGTGGCGGTTTTAATGAGGGGGTGCAATGTGGCGTAATTAAGTTCTAGTTTAGTAGATATATAGTTGATTATGAGATTTTAGATTTGTATATAATTATGAAATTTTGGATTTGTATATAAGGAGGACATTTTAGATTTTGTAATCTTTGTGCTTGATTTGTATTTAAATTAGGAAAAAATGAGTGATAGGTTTAGGATAACAATATATGATTTATAATTAGATTTATTTTTAAAAAAATGAAAAAAAAATAGAAAATGATATGTTGTGGTTTTAATGAGGGAGTGTCATGTGGTGGTTTTAATGAGGGAGTATCATGTGATGTAATTAGGTTCTAGTTTAATATATATACTAGTGCAATTCCTGTGCCAAGTACGGTTTTTTATGTCATATATATTGAATCAAAAATATTAATAATTATTAAAAAATAGATCTAGATGATATTGATATTAAAATCAATTTCGGATCAGTAATTTCGTATCTCAATCATCCATATAATTGGGAAATTTTGGATTTGTATATAATTAGAAACTTTGGGATTTGTATAAAATTAGAAATTTTGGGATTTGTATATAATTAGAAAATTTGGGATTTGTATATAATTAGGAAACGTTGGATTTGTAATCTTTGTGATTAACTTGTAATCTTTGTGCTTGAATTGTATTTAAATTAGGAAAAAAATGAGTGAAAAGTTTAGGATAATAATATTTAATTTATAATTAGATTTGTTTTTAAAAAAATTGAAAAAATCAAAAAATAATATGTTGCGGTTTTAATAAAGGAGTGCCATGTGACAGTTTTAATGAGGGGGTAGTGTAATTAGGTTCTAGTACGTTTAGTAGATATATAGTAGATTAGGAAATTTTGGATTTGTATATAATTAAGAAATTTTGGATTTATAATCTTTGTGAATAACTTGTAATTTTTGTCCATGATTTGTATTTAAATTATGGAAAAATGAGTGATAAGTTTAGGATAATAATCTTTGATTTATAATTAGATTTATTTTATTTTTTTAAATGAAAAAAGCAGAAAATGACATGTGACGGTTTTAATGATGGAATGTCATGTGGCGGTTTTAATGAGCGAGTGTCATGTGACATAATTAGATTCTAATTTAGTAGATATGTAGTAGATTGTCTCAATACGTAAATTACATAAATATATCATAACCGGATAACAAATATTCGATCAAGAATATCAATAAATAAAAGTAATTGTTACTTTGTTTAGAGAATTGGATATCACCATATCCAAGCCTAGTGATACAACTACTTTGTTTAGAGAATATCAAAAAAATAAAATTAATTGTTACAATTTAGTCTACCTCTTTATCAAGAATCTAATTTTATTTTAAAAGTAAATAAGCTCAAAGCAAACTTGAACAAATTCTTATTTATAAATAAAATTAAAATCACATAGAGTCACAATATTTTGATAATATAACTAATATAAATTAATCAAGTTTTAAGATTATTTGTAAAAGGAAATTTATTTATTACCCCTAAATTAAATCGTAAAATTATATATGAAATAGATAAATTTTTATAAGAAAAGACTAACTAAATGCTAAAACTTATAATCTGATTCATGTCCAACAATATGATGACGATAAGTAGGCGAATTGAATGTGGAGACATCACGTAAGATTTATGTCTTTCCTTTAGTATATATTTAGATTTAGATATAGATTATTTGTTTTTTATTTACCGATAACATATATGATTATAACTACTCAACAAAAGAATCGGCCTAGTGATAACAATAATATAGAGGTAGATATTATATATGTTTCATTTACAAAAAACAACTTATAATTTATATACATATCAGGCTTGCCTTGACACCAATTTTAAACATACATATAATTTTACTAATTCTAAACTGCAATCAACGTATATATATATATATATTATATGTTTGTTAGAGGTTGTTAAGATAATTTGTTTAGATATTTGGTGATAAATTAAAATTAAGTTAGCTAAATTATAGAAGCATAAAAGATAATAAAAAAAGTTATCATAAAATAACACGTAAGAATGGTGGATCCAAAATCGTTCTGGTAATTCGAAAGGAGAGAGCTTTAATATATAGTAATAGATAGATGGTAGATTGTGATTTGAATTTTAATTCTAATGCGATTCGGTCAAATGACTATTTTCATTGAATATCCATATTAATCCAAACAAACTTAAAATCTTATCATTGACATTTTAAACTTCTATAATTTCAAAACCCATGTTTATTAGACTAATTAGATTGATATCTTTCTTACTTATTAAAAAAGAAGTGTTAATACTATATTTAAGAAATATTTATTTATATTAAAGCACATGCATTTGAAAATATTAAAATATAAATTCATCGAAAAAACCTATTAAGTTTACTAACTAAGAAAATGAGTTGCAAACTTGCAGATAAAAAACTAAGAAAATGAGTTAAAAGCAATTTGATCATGTTTTATGACAAAAACATATAAAAATGTGTTAAGGGTTTAATAAAATCGAAGTAGATAATCGTCATCTCAACTAACAATGGCTTGCAGATAAACATTTCATGATGTAGAAGTATTTTTGTTTATCATTCTAAAAAATGTAGTAAAACAGAATCCATTATGATAAATTAAGATGCATGTGATTAAAACAAAACAAAACATATAATCTAACCTTAAATTTAAATAAACTATAAATAAAAATAATAATACGGTTTTAATTGGTATTTCTAGTAGCAAAGTTATTGCTAAATTTAATCTAGATGTTGTACGTTGTGGTTTAATATATCTATAATTAAACCACAATGTATTATGGTTCATTGATTTAGGAGATAGAGACTTTTTTAAACTTTTTATCTTAAGTGGAATATGTTAACTTTATTATCTAACTGAATTATCTATTAAAAGTTATATTTCTTGTATACAAATAATATGCAATATTCAAACATAATATTCAATATGCATACAAACGGATTTTAGATCAAGCATCTAATATTATTTAATTTAACATAATTATACTTCTGATATAAATCTATACGTTTTAAATTTCTCTTTTAAAATTATACTAAATATATATTAATACAAATTTCTTGCACACAAACAATATGCACTATGCAATATGCTAAACATATTATTTAGTATGCATACAAATGGATTTCAGGTCAAACATCTAATATTATTAATTTAACATAATTATACTTCTAATCTATCTATATACTAAAGCAGAAGCCTAAATCCTACGTGTCGGTCTCATGTTTAATTCGCCAACGTGTCAGTCTCATGTTTAATTCGCCTATGTGTCGACCTCTGAGCTATGCCACCTCATCCGCCACATCATTCGCCACGTCATTCGATATCTTATCTTATTGTTTATTTTCATAACTAATATCTTATTTATTGTTTATTTTCAAAACTATTTAAAATTAAATAATAATTATACCCTTCTTATCTTATTTCTGAATTTTTACCATAACTATTTTAAACTAAATAATATTTACAATATAAAAACTTGATCTTATTATTTCACTTTACAAATAGTAATTTCGAATTTTTAAATAATAATTGTTTATAATTTAAAAACTAATAAATTCATCCTTCTTATCTTATTTCTGAATTTTTACCATAACTATTTTAAATTAAATAATATTTACAATATAAAAACTTGATCTTATTATTTCAATTTACAAATAGTAATTTCGAATTTTTTAAATAATAATTGTTTATGATTTAAAAACTAATAAATTCATAACTATCTATAAATATACTAATTTAAAACTAAATAATAATTATGTTTACCAAAATAATTATTATTACCAAAACTAATAAATCCATAACTATATATATATATTAATTTAAAACTAAATAATAAATATTTTTAGCATAACTATTTAAAACTAATTTAACTTTGACAATATAAAAGTTTAAGCTTATTATTTCACTTCAAAAATAGTAAATTCGAATTATTAGAGATAATAACTATTATGAAAATAGAAAATTGATTTAGAGATAATTTAACTAAGATGATAATATCTTCTTAGTTAATCTACAATAATTATTAGAGAAATAGATATAGATATCTTCTTTTTACCAAAAAAAGATATAATTTGCATAAATATTAATAACACTTTCCTTACGTATAAGATATAATAATTTTGTATAATAATATATTTTCTCTTATATATATCTTTTTATATTTATTATCAATCTAATCTAATCCTATAATCTATAACTAAGTAAAATTACCATCTTAAAAAATCTTACCGCTGAAGGCTTTACTAAGTAAAATTACGTATAAGATATTATCTTCTCTGTAGAATAAAGAGAAGAATTGTGGGTTAAGCTATCTTTAGAACAAAAAATCTTACTTTTCATTATCAAAGGTAGTTTAGAATATAGGTTACCTATTGTAAAAAATAAGATAATTTATATATATTTTTTTATTGTATTAAGCTCTCTTTATTTAAACTCTCTATAGATGTACTTATTTCACCCTAATTTATATTCTTATTAGTTTACTCTACAAAAACCTCTTCTTCTTCCTCTAAAGGTACAATGGCCGAAAATTTACACTTCATTGAAGATCTCAAGTTAAAGACTAATGTCACTTGGAAGATTCGAGTTCGTGTGTTGCATATGTGGAATATAACTCTATACAATAATAATGATGTTATCACTGGTAAAGAAATGGTTTTGGTTGATGACAAGGTAAGCAACTTTTTAAAATTTTGTTTTATGAAGACATTTACTTTTTTATCTCTTCAGATATTAACACAATTTTTAAATGTTTTACAGGGGATGAAACTTTATGATTTTATGCAAAAATCATTGTTCATCAAATTTTCTACCATAACTCAATATGGTGTATATCTAATATCCAATTTTGGTTTGGACAGTTACGGTGGTACTTATCGTTATTGTCGTCTTCCCCTTAGTATGACATTTTTTAGGACTACTAAAGTGCAACAAATTGATTATCTTTCAATACCACGAAACACATTCGATTTCGTGAATTTTGATGTCATATTAAATCATTCCGTAGAAGACGTATATTTAATTGGTAAGTGAGTTCCACATTATAGATAGTTTGTTTTACTTATTATGTATTTCACTACGTTTTCTTTAATTAGTCCTCATTTGGTATGATTTTATATTTTTCGGGATTAACATTGTTTGAATATAGATTCGTAGTTATGATTAGATTTACTGTATATATAGTTTTGTTTTACCGTATAGATAGTTTTGTTTTACTGTATGGATAGTTTTATATAATAAATGTATTTTTTTTACAGATGTTATAGGCAATTTGAAAGCCATTGGTTCTTTTGAATTCTACAAAGTTGGTGAAAAGAAGGAAGAACATACGAAAATTGATATTCAATTACAAGATATTCGGTATTCACAAACCTAAACCTTTTTCTTTATATTATATTCAAATTTGTTATTATAGCTTTGTATAACATATATTAATAACGTTTGAAAAATTATTTATATGATGTCATAAGTTGTACGCTATGGGACAAGTTTGCTGACCAATTTGCCCCCTATGTGAATACTACCTTGAATGATAATGTCATTATTGTCATTCAATTTGCAAAATTGAGGCCTAAACACAATAATATTTTCTCCTCTTTTATTTTTTATATGTTATTATATTTTTTATTATTTAATTATTATCGTTTCTTAATATAGGTAAGATTCAATTGTCCAATGCCATGGGTGGTACTCGAATTTTTATCAATGATTGTAATATTCCAGAAGTTGAAGACTTTAAATCAAGGTATGTAAACATATTATGCATTTGTGTTGTGTACATAAATATTACGTGGAACCGTTTAATATATATATATTTACATATTTTAAATAAATTTTTTTATAGTCTTTTAAAGAGAAATGGAAACAATAGTCCTCCAAATATTATTCAAATTCCAAGTGTTTCAAGAAGTGATTTATCTGAACAGTTTCTCAATGCAAAAATGTATAAGACCATTGATCAAATCATTGCCATCAAAGAGGTAAATACAAAAATTTAGTTTATTAAAATATCAAATTTATAATTGTGATATTTTTCCAATATAATCGCATTTTTTTTGCAGCCATGCAAATGTCTTACTATTGCTACTATTGATGATATTGAGGATATTCATGGTTGGTTTTACAACTCATGTAATGAGTGCAAAAGGGGATTTGATCTTAGAGAAGACAACTTTTGGTGTAAAAAGTGTGAGCGTAATGTGAAATATGTCACTCCTATGTAAATTCCCAACATTCACTTTATATCTTCTTTTTACACTAATAATATAATTTAGACATTAGACTTTGTATATTCTTTTTACATTAATTCTATAATTTATATATTTTTGTCATACAGATATAAAGTTCGAGTTCGAGTTAATGATGGTTCATCATTTACCTCATTCGTGATATTTGAGAGAGAGATATTACAATTTGTGAATAAGTCTGCATCATCCATTTTAGATTTGATGAATGAGGTTAGTTTTATTTGAATTTGCTTTACTATTTTTTAAATAAAAACAATATTTATAATATAAAATTCCATACCAAGTGATATAGGATGACGTCTAATATATATATATATAGTTTATATGTTTTTTAATCATTGTTTGTTTGTTGTTGATATAGGATGACGATGTCAATTCCATACCAAGCGATCTTGAAGTGTTAGTGGGAAATACATATGTGTTTTGCATTAATATCGATCAATATAAGTTGGATTACCCCAAATCAGGTTTTACTGTCTCGAAAATGACACGTGACGAATCAATAATGACAGAATTTAGAAAAATGATATCTGATAGACAGGTACACATAATATATATTATTTATTTATTTTACTGTAATATATTCATAATTCTATATATTATAACTTTTATGATATCTTATACCAATTTATCTTATAGAATAAACTACCATTCTCATCTTCATCCGAGAAGGAGCAATCCTCATCTTCATACGAGAATGAACAAGAATCTCGCCTCAAATCAATTAACTCTATTACACCAGCCAATAGAACTCATGATGTTATTCAAATTGATAGTGAAGACGAATATGAAGGAGAAGAAGTTGCACAATATTATACACCAAATAAGAAGATTGAATTACGCAAAGTGAAGATAGAAAAAGAAGACTAGATATTTAGAATATTTAGAATATAATTTTTATTTCTATCATTTGAATATCTCTATTTTTAATAATTTGACAATTCATCTATTATGTTACTTGATAGTTTGGCTTGGATGGAATATAATAAGAGCTCTGCAGAAGCAAGAAATCTGGCTTACTATCAATTTTCAAAAGATTATGTATGGAAAGAAGATAGCAAGGAATGGAGCAAAAGAAAGCGTAATAAAGGGCCGACGACAGTTGGTAGAATTTACCATGCTTCCCCAGGAAGTGGAGAAAGATATTACCTACGGATTTTGTTAAATCATGTGAAAGGTCCCACTTGCTATGAGGATATCAGGACGGTGGATGGTACAGTTTATCCTACGTTTAGAGAAGCGTGTTATGCACTTGGTATATTGGACGATGAAAATGAATATATTGATGGTATATTGGAAGCAAGTTTTTGGGGCACTGCAAACTACCTTCGAAATTTGTTTGTTATGCTTCTCATGTCAGGTAGTATGTCTAGACCAGAATATGTGTGGGAATCTACATGGAAAGTATTATCCGATGATATTCTTTCTCATCAACGAAGAATCCTTCGAATGAGAGGTATGGTTTTCTATAAATATCCTGTTATTTATCTAATAATTCACATTTGATTATGCCTTTTTGAACCATTATCATGATAAATATCCTGTTATAACATTATCATGAGAGATCCAAATAACTTCAAGTAATTTTTTTTACTTTTAGTATAATAAAATTACTTATGTTAAAAAACAATATATAGCAACTATCTTTCTTTTGAGACTATAACGCTCTACCATTTAATCTGATAATAACCAGCTGAAATAAGATTTTTATCATGATTTTGTATAGTCTATTGAATTATATATATTTAGTTAAATTGTCAGCTCATATATGTGAGAAATTCTAAACAAAGATTTATCCTATCAGTTTTTCTCATGTTTTTTTTTCTTCAAATTCTTACTACTAATTAAAATTAATATGAATTGTTTGTGCAGATTTATGCCTTAGTGAGGAACAATTGCAGAATTTTGCTCTTGCAGAAATAGAAAAGTTGTTACACAAAAATGGAAGTAGCTTGAAATATTTTCCATCGATGCCGCAACCTGATCAGAGTTTGATTTCAGATGGCCTCAACAAGTTGATTCAAGATGAGCTTCGACACAATAGAGAAGAGTTGATAATTGAGCATCAGAGCTTACTTTCTAAATTAACAAATGAGCAAAAAGAGGTTTATGATGAAATCATGTCTGCTGTTGAATCAAACAATGGTGGGGTTTTCTTTTTGTATGGGCATGGTGGAACAGGAAAAAACATTCATATGGAGATCTCTTTCTACTACTATTCATTCTAGAGGTGAAATAGTTCTTATTGTTACTTCAAGTGGTATTGCGGTCCTGTTGATTCCAGGTGGAAGACCTGCTCACTCAAGATTTGCAATACCTATTCAGATTCACCAAGACTCCACCTGCAATATCAAGCCTGGTACAGAACTCGCTGAATTGATTTCAAAGGCCAAGCTTATAATTTGGGATGAAGCTCCAATGGTTAACATATTTTTCTTTGAAGCATTAGATAAGTCTTTGAGGGATGTGATGCGATCTTCAAATTCAAATAGCTTGAATCAACCTTTTGGAGGTAAAGTTGTGGTATTTGGTGGGGATTTTAGACAAATATTACCTGTAGTGCCTGGAGGAAGCAGACAAGATATTGTTTATTCCACAATAAATTCTTCATATTTATGGAATTCATGCAAGGTTCTAAGATTGACAAGAAATATGAGACTACAACATGGAGGTACAAAATCAGAAGTTGTTGAAGCAAAATAATTTTCAGAATGGATATTAAGAGTTGAAGACGGTGATCAAGGCAGCTCAAATGACGGTGAATCAACTATTGAGATTCCTTCTGATTTGTTGATAACTGAAGCTTCTGAACCAATTCCAACAATTGTTAAAGCCACATATCCTTCTATTCTGGATATCGAAGATCCTGCTCAGTATTATCGAGAGAGGGCTATTCTTGCACCCACCTATGAGATTGTTGATAAGGTGAATGAATACATGTTGTCTCTACTACAAGGGGATGAAAGAGTGTATCTTAGCTCAGATAGTATTTGCAAAACAGATGAAAGCGGCTTTGATGATGTCAGTGTTTATTCAGTTGAATTCCTCAATGGCATTCGATCTTCTGGTATACCAAGTCATGTGTTGAAGTTGAAGGTAGGTGTTCCCATTATGCTACTCAGGAACATTGACCAATCTGCAGGACTATGTAATGGTACCAGATTGATAGTCACTCGACTTGGGAGTCATATTGTAGAAGCTGAAATTATTTCTGGAAGCAATATTGGACACAGAGTATGTATTCCACGCATGGTACTTACACCATCAGACACTCGATTCCCATTCAGATTTCAAAGGAGACAGTTTCCAGTGGTTGTTTGTTTTGCCATGACCATCAACAAAAGTCAAGGACAATCACTATCTAAAGTGGGTCTGTTTCTTCCAAAACCTGTTTTTACTCATGGACAACTTTACGTTGCATTTTCTAGAGTTACAAGTATAAATGGGTTGAAGATCTTAATTGGTGATCTTCAAGGTTGTCCTCTGAATACCACTACAAATGTTGTATATAAGGAAGTTTTTCAAAACCTGATATGACTAGGTATGTAATTTTTTACTTGACATACAAAATTAGATTTAATAGCTATGGTAATACTTTCAATTATTGTGGTATTTCATATTTATAATAAATATTAACATATAAAAGTATTAATCTTTTAGTGTCACATTACGTAAATATTTTAATATCATACTATAAAAAATATTTAATAAACCCAACCCCGTGCATGGCACGTGTCATCAACTAGTATAAATCTATACGTTTTAAAATTATCTTTTTTTGAAAACTATACTAAAAATATATGAACATTACATAGATTGAAATAGATAATGGAGTATTTAATATTTATTATATAACTAAATTATCTTAAGCAAAGAAACATATAATCCATATAAAAATAATTTTATTAGTATTAAGATTTAGATAGGATACGTATCTTTTTTCTTCCCATAAGATATTGTTTGTCAAAGAAGTATATCAATAAATCTTCTCAATAAGGAAAACAATAATATAATGCACATTCAAGCATTGCCAACGACATATTTTGTGTGCATAAGATAATGTATGTGTAATATGTAGTGTCCATTAAACAAATAGACTAAAGAATATCACGATTTAAAAAAAAAAACAGTAACATACTTTTATTAAAATTTGTTATAAATTAAGAGAAAAGAGAGACAATCAAAGATTAGATAGAATCTTGACAGTTTTTTTATATGGTAATTTTTTATTGTTATAATTTTTTGGAAAGAATATATTATAAAAAATATTCATATTTTATGCATATCCGGCTAATATGAACATATATTTTATTTTCTTTGATTTTATTTGATTTTCAAAAAATCAATGAAAAAAATGAGAGCTTGACACGTGGTAAATTTAATGTCGTGACGCCACGTGGCAGCATAAGTTTTTGGTTCATTTTAGGAGCGCCACGTGACGTAATAGGTATTCTACTTTAGTAGTTATATAGTAGATTTGCTCGTTGAGGGACAAACTAGCCAAGATTGAATTGTATTAGTCGCTAGCTATGGAGAAAACAGTTTGGACAATTGAAAGTTGGATAGAAGCGATTGTCGTGAATTGCGTGTGTTTACAAATGACTTTTTTATCTATATATTGTTACAATAATTTGTAGATAATACATAAAGGTTTTTCGATCTAGTGTAAAATTCTATGCTTAACAATAATATTTTGTAGCAATTAGTTTAACTTTTTTTCTAAGGGTTTATCCCATCTACTTTAGGGAATAATTTGAAATAATTTTCAAATTTAAGCTCTTAGCATGTGCCAATGGGCAAACACTAGAAAAACCGATACATAAAATCTAGATTTACAAGCCTTAGAGATGTTATGGAGCAAATCTGGTATAACAACTCCCATGTTTGCCTCAACCGATCTGGGCGTTGGCTTTAGTCAACCGTGACCTCGTTAGTCGCTCCATCAGGGACGTGTCGTCTCATGTGAATTGAAATTAGTCAGGCCAATTTAACTCTGAGTCTTCCATGGCTTGTCTAAATGGGTTAGATGGATCTGGGCCCAATAGAAACCCAATCAACTTGAAATATCTAACTCTAGGTGGTTAACTTAGTATGATTTCAAACGTTTACTATGTTATTAATCCGATTACAAATAATCAAGTACGTAAATGTATCAAATTTAATCACACACAGTTCCTAGATCACCTAGACTTCTAGGCAAGTGATTGTAACCTTTAAACCTAAGTAAAACTCAACCCTAGATCAAAATACTCACATAATTTGTATTTTGATATTCTTCTCTTTCTCTTCCTCTTCGTATGCTCCGAATTGCTTAGGTACCCCAATGCTAGACATCTAGTAAATATAGTCCTAGGATAAGAACTTCACTTTCTATCTTTAAGATTGACAAACACATGGCAACTAAAGATCACGTTCCAAACTAATCCTATTACCATAAATACAAGACATTTTAACCCCTTGTTCGAACGATATTGTTTCCAATAAATAAATTCAGCTAAATTCTATCTAAATCCTTAACTTTGCGGCTCAAGACTTGTTGAATATCTTCTTTAATCTTCAACCTAAGTTCTCAATGCATTTTCTATTTGCTAAGTCGTTTCTACACGATGTTCCCTTCTCTTTATTCTTCATAGACGGCGCAATATTCTTACACTATGTTTCATCCAGCGCCTATGTTCCCTTATTATTGACTATTTCTTCCTTAACTCTTTGTTTTGCTTCTTCGATTTCCATTGTTCCCAACTTTGTTTAACCAACCTGAAACTCATCAAAACAAGTAAACCATAAAACTTAATGATAGTTATCATCATCAAAATCAGGAAAAATGATTTCGCTCCAACAATCCAAGATTTCATCTTCGTTCATCTTTTCGATCTTATACATTCGTGAGGCATTAATTAATTTTGTTGGTCTATCTCAGACGTTTCACCATTTTATTTGACAAAAGCATATTTTCCTAATAGACTTATTACTTATTGATTCCTAAATCTCTATCCTTGTAGTGAAGCTTTACGAGTCTACAAAATTTTCTCATTTCAGTGTTCGCCTTCGATCGTAGACCACCCTTTAGTATTTTTCTATTAGAGTAGAGGTTGCGAGAGAGCATAGCATACCGCCCTACCATAGTCACGAGCCTGTATACAATCGTGATTATTGTCATAGTCAATAAAGGAGTTTAAGATTTCAGGAAAAAAACTTTAAATTGGGAGGATGATCCTTCTAGTGAATTGAATTTCAACTCAATACCTTTTGAGATTTTGAGAAGAGTTGTTTTTTGAGGAGCACAGTACGATGAAAGTTATAAGTTGTGTTCGGGGAAGAGGAAGGTTGGTGATTTAGTTTCATCGAACATTTGGTGTAGTAGGGGTTCACACAAGATCTAAGGGGTTCAATTTAGCTCTAATGCGGGCTTGCAAGGGCGGGGTGCACACTCGTATAAGCGGACTCGAACCCGGGGCTTATAATGTCAGACTTCACGGATTAGGATGGCAGTCCCCTACGAGGTGCGGGGAAGCGCCCTATCCCGAAAAGGTACCAATTATTACAGAACAAAGTGAGCGGACCGTGTTGTGGAGCGCGCGTAATTTCACGTGAACCTGAGCAAAACGCACAAACCGTGCGTCAGGTTCCGTAATGCGTCGTGGTTTGTGCGTTTTGGTGCATCAATCGTGCGATGCTATCTATAATACATTGTGATCCATGCGTTTTTATAAACGAATCTTGCGCTTTGTTATGTAAGCGAGAAGCCGTGCGAAAGGGTTGCATTGTCCGTACGTTTTGAGTGCGTGTGCGGTTCCTCTATTATTAATTTTGACATTTTTTAATGTGTGTACCTGACATAACCGCATGTGTAACTTCTTGCTTGACCCCATATCTATATATAAGGTATGTTGGGGCAGGTTTTGATTTCCTAAGATACAAAAGATTAGTCTCTTTCTTTTTAATTTATATTTGGTCGAACAAAATCAAAAGATTAAACATTAAGAGCTATTTGTCATATTCGAATGTGAAATTTGTATAGTCATCATACACTTGAGTAGGTTTATACTTTATAGTACTGTTTTTTACAAGTGCGCGCTTCACACCATTTAACCTTTATCCAAATCTTATTCCATTCATTCTACACATGCAGATTTCCAACAATGAAATCAAGTTCTTTAACGACATTCCCATTGCCACCTAAAAATTGATTTTTTTAACCCTAATGCACCTAAAGATTAGTTTTAGAAATAAATTTATATATTATATACTTGATTTTGTATGTGATACACAAACAATTTAGGGAGTGTTTGGAATATCGGGTTGGGATGAAAAATTGAGTTGAAAAGGTATGAGGTTGTGGATAATAGAATTCGAAAATAGCAACCAATACCCTACCTTACTAATGCATTTACACTTTTACCCTACCTTTTTTGTTTTTTTGCAAATATACCCTATCCAAAAAAAATTCCTTCTGTTTTTGCAAAAATACCCCCAAATAAAAAGGGAAATTGAAAATTAAATTTTCTTTTTGTTTTGGAAAATAAAATATGACATGGCACTGATTTTATATATAAAAAAATAATTCAGTTTCAAATTCAAATTGAAATGTGAAAGTTGATACAGAAACCCAACTACATTGTCGGTTGATGCCCCTCTCCCAGCTCGAGGTGTCTCCATCTTCTCCGGTGGAATCCAACTTTGTTTTGTCCGACGGATTTCACCATTGCCGGCGGAAAGGTTTCTCTTCCAGGTATGATATTGATTCAAACTCCATAATCTCCAACTTTGTTTTTTGCTTGAAACCCTTCTTCTCCGTTCGAGTTAGCTTAAACCCTTCTTCGACGCGAAATTGCAGGTTTTCCACAGACGGAGCCCTTCATCGCCGCTTGAGCTCCTCTGATTAAGGCCTAAAATTGCAGGTCTTCCACCGAAGACGCAGGACAAAGTGTAGGTCTTCGACCGACGTCCCGATTCGTTCGCGATTCCGATTCATCTTCCTCTTCTGTCTATCTCGTTCGAGCCTTGGAGGTATGTCCAACTTTTTAGGGTTCCAGTCATTCAACGCCGTTTTAGGGTTGCTCTGTTGCTGTTCATTTGGTTTTTAGGGTTGATTCATTGTTGTTCGTTTGAGCTGAAATGAACTGAAGTTGAATGCAGTGAATTATATAAACCTGTGAAATCCGTGTTTGTAAAATGAGAATGTCAGATTAGTTTTTTTTGTCACAATTACAGGAATTACCATTGTTTGAAAATTTCATGTCAGCGTTGATGAAATATTTGTCACATCGTATAGTTTTATTGTTGAAATGATCTATTAGAATGTCAGTTTTGTGAAACATTGTTGTATTTTGAAAGTTAATGTTTTTATTTGCCTGACATTATAGCTCTCTTACTCTCGCAACTTCCTTGTCTTCTCGTGTGATCTCTACATCTGAGTATGTTCAGTTTGGTGCTTAGAAAAAACTTAAATGTTGATATTTTTTGTTGTTTGTCTATCTCCACCAGTGCAGCTGAAGTGATGTAGTTTTTCATATTGAAACGGAAGAAATTGAAATGGGTAAAAAGGTAAATTTTGATTAGCTCATTGTGTGTAGTTTTCCATATTTCATATCATGTCATGTAGTTTTTAAGTATATGTTCCTTTTGTATTTATTGACCTCGTATAATTTGTATTTTTTAGGGTCATTTATTGAGATTTGAAGGAAAAAAATTCGTCGACAGAGTCAACCAAAACTGTCGGTGTGAATTGCTAAAAATTATTGAGAAATGCCTCTCCCTTGTGGACTGGCAGAGGATAATAGATGGTTCATTTGGACCTACTGTGAAGATGGTTCGTCGACAAACCTTTTCATGCCAGCTTGTACATTACGTTTTATTCCGTCAAGTAGAAACGAGAAAGTTGTGGGAGACGTGGTATGACCTGCAAGGACAGCTGCTGCGTTTTTCAATGAAGGAATTTGCACTTGTGATGGGGTTATGCTGTCGCAGAATGAATGATAATGAGCTAAACCTGGATAAAAATGCTGTGAAAGAGTTATTTGATGTACATAATTTAACGTTGGGTGAGCTAGAGTCATTATTTATGCGTACACAGCCTGATAGCCCTTTGAAATATAAGATGACATTATTGATTATATTAGAGGGCGTCATTCTTGGGGTTGAGAAAAAAGGTTTGCATAAGCACGGTTCATGTCAAATTATTGACTGATATCGATCGATTCACAAAATCCCCGTGGGGCAGGGTTAGCTACATTGAAAATCACCAGGGATTGAGTTCAACGGTGAAGAATAGATTGGAAATGGTTGAAACAAGCAGAGACTCAAGTGCAAGGTTGGGTTACAAACTCAAGGGGTTGCCAATGGCCTTTCAGGTAAAATGACAGGATGTAATGTATATTGTTTTGAAGTTGGTATTGTAGTTACAATATATTGATGGTTTCTTACAAGAAATAAGTATCATACTGACAAGAAAAACCGTGGTTCAGGTTTGGCTATTTGAAGTTGTTAAACCAATTGCTTTAGCGTTTGCACATTTAGTGGATAAGGAGGCCTATCCACGCGGTCTACGATGGTCATCAGATTCACAACCTGATGTGACGGCTGTGGAGTCTTTCTTGGGGAAGGCCACATCCCGTTTTATTCCAAATGCGGTGTTAATAGAGGAAGAAGCTGAGGTGAAGGTCTTAAAAGAATGCAAATTTGATGGGGAAGTGAAGGACACTTACTTTGACAAGGCAGTTGAGAAATTCGAGCTAAGTAATAAGAGGTCTATCAATGGTAGAAGAAAAGGAAAGAGTGATTCGGACCCTGCCCCTGCTGCGAAGTCCTCAGGCCTGGATGCAAGACATATGATGTGCGCTATGAAAGAGCTTCATGAGCGTATGATTAATTTGGAAAACCAAGTGGACACAGGATTTAGTGCAATGAATAAAACCTTGGGCATAATGGAACAAATGATCAAGAAGAGGGCATTCAACAACTCAGGTTCAACAAATGATGAAGAAGAGCACATCGAACATGAGGAATGAGAGGTAAGATAACTGTCAACAATCGTTATTAAGTTTTGTTTGGGAACTTAGATTTTTATTTCGTGGAAGCTTAAGCATTTTTTTCTTGTCAGAATGTAGAATAGTAATGTCATATTAAAAAGTTAAAATGTCACTGTTTTCAACTTGAGATTGACAGTTACTTATATTTATTGTAAGTTAAAGCCTGTTTTTTGACAAACATTATAACCGGAATGTCATAGTTAGTTAATAGAAAGTCAATATTTATAAGTTGGATGAATGCATAAAGCTCTGTTTTTGACAAACATTATAGAATGATGCACTTACTTATTATTCTTGTGAGTTAAATCTAATTTGTTATTTATTGAAGCAGAATTTTGTACATGGTCGTGATGAGGATGTCGAAATGGATAGAATGGGGGGGGGGTCTGATTCAAATCCCCTACAGGATGACGATGATGAAGGTGCCATTAAAGTCGACAATATCAATTTAGGATATATGGTTGTTTATCGAAAGCAAAAGGATGATGAAGATGGTGCAGTTCAGAGTGATGATGTTGAGGGTGCAGTACAAGATGAGGGGAAATATGGAGAAACAATGACAAAAGAAGAAAAAGATAAGAAAAAAGGAAACGTATTTGCAAGGAAGACTCGTTCAAAAAAGAAGAAGGATGATGAAGATGGTGCAGTTCAGAGTGATGATGTTGAGGGTGCAGTATAGGATGAGGGGAAATATGGAGAAACAATGACAAAAGAAGAAAAAGATAAGAAAGACGGAAAAGTATTTGCAAGGAAAACTCGTTCAAAAAAGAAGAAGGGTGATAAAGATGGTGCAGTTTAGAATGAGGGAGAAAATAAAAAAGGGAGGACACAAGGAGTTGAGGTATGCATCAATAAATCTTCATGACAGGATGGTCCCTCAGTTCACCAACATCTTATTTATGAAAAAACTTATTTGCAGACGCTAGTGGTAGCAACAAAAGAAGCTGAGGTGGAAGGAGGTTCTACCAAAGAATCAATTGGAGTCTCACCAAGAAAAACCAGCTCAAAAAAAAATTTAATACAACTGGTGAACTGAGGGACCATCCAGTCAGGAAGAGAGGACTGTCTAGAGAAGCCGATAATCCCAAACGATGCAAGGTTTCAACGTCCAAAGGTATTTCAGACACGAATATATTGTGCCGTTGGTTAGACTCGAAGGAAATGTTAGGAAGTTGTCCCTCCTGTCTTGATGATATGAACGCGTGTTTGAGATGTTAATTAAACCATCTTATGATGTAGTGAGGAAATTATTTCTCCAACTGAAGAACATGTACAGAAGAAGTTTTCTGAGAAATTGTTGCAACCAATGGGGTGGATGAGTTCTCAGGTAAGCCTCTTTTATTATTTATATAAATTATCGTGGCGTGCAACAAGTCTTAAATTTCTGGTAGGACATATTATATTTTTGGTTTGTAGCACTTGGACGAATGTATGTATTATCTTGGATGTCGTGTGTGTGACAAACCAATGGCAATATTGGACACCTTTTTTCAGCATAAGTTGGACAAGGAAATGAATAGATGATTTTCAGATAAGCAAAGTTATGTTGCTGATCGATCTAAGATGAGATACCTGCGTGGGGAACTGCCTGCACTTTATGGGAAGGATTGGAAGGATGTGGATCGTATATACCTCCCCTTCAATTTCAAGGAGAAACATTGGGTAGCTCTGGAGATACAACTAAGTAAATGGTGTGTCACTGTATACGATCCCGACGTCAATTTGTTCAAATTGTCGAAAGCCCATAGGTTCCTTGCAGGGTTGACATATATTCTTCCTATCATGATAGCACAGTATGAGCCCTTGGTAACAATTTATGAAGATAGGGGGAAAAATCCCCTAAATGTGACTCGTGTTCCTACATTGGAGAGAAACAAGAGAGGGTAAGTTGTTTACATCAATTGTTCATTTTTTGGTGTGAAATTGGTTATAATATCAGGAAACCAACTACATTTTTTACTTGTGTGCAGGGGCAATTGTGGCGTCTTCACGATCAAGTACATAGAAATGCTAAGTTCCGGACGTCAAAACATCGTGAACGTGGGTGACAAATTTGTGGATGACTACAGAAAAAGGATAGCCGTTAGTATTTTCGATATGAAGTGGTTTGACTAGTGAAGGATATCTTATTCACTTTCATGTAAGCTTCACTATAGTTGGGATAGTGTGGTATGATTCCTTCTTGGGTGGTTTTTGCTAGAATTGACTTGTCTTGTTGACAATAACTTGTGTTGAAATTATTTTGGAAATGTAGCAAAATTGGTTGGTGCGTTTCTTCTTTGCTACTTCGTTGTAGATGCATACTTCCTTTCAGTGTTGTTCATAATTCCTGTCAGTGAAGTTTCTTTATATTTTGCGTACATATGTTTTTTGTCACATTATATAATCCTATTGTCAGAATTATCCTTTTGTTTTTGTTGTTTTGGCGTAAAAAATAATTTTTTAATATTATTTGTTTGTGTTTACCATTCTGTTGACCTTTTTAATAATATTTAATTTGGAATAAAAAGGGTAAGACATAACCATGTTTACCTTTCTTCGAAGTTCGAATGCTCGCAAAAGGCCCTCCCTGTTTACCTTCCAAAATTCCCTCCAAAAGAAGATATTTTTATCTTCCCAGAAGGCGACTCTGCAAACATCCATCATTGTTATCAGACATTTTCTTCTTCCCCAGAAGGCGACTCTTCAACTCCTCCATCTTTCCCTATTAACGCTAGACTCGATTTTTGCTTACTCTTGAAGTCCATCCCCGAACTTTTCCTTAACCTCTGAAGCGCGTTACAAAAAAACCCTAGAAAATGGCAGTGCTTAGAGACGGTAACGAATCGAGCCCAAAGAAGAGTGGAGAGAAAAGGAAGAGAAAAGAAGATGACAGGCATGTTCGAAAGAAGAAGAAGCAAAGAGACGAAGTGTAGGTGAAAGGGGAAAAAACTTGTGACAGTACCATAGCAAAAAAATCCGGGAAGGGCAGGTCGAGGCCAAAAGCGAAAACAGTAAAGGCGAAAAAACCCGTAATCTTTAAAGGGGATGTAAGTTGTCTACATTTTCTGTTTAGGGCTTAGGGTATTTTTCAATTGTCATGTCAGCCTTCTGAAATGGTTTCAATTTGTTTAGGGTATTTTTTCAATTGTCCTGTCACCCGTCTGAAATGGTTTAATTTGTATCGGGAGTGTTTGTTTAGGGTTTTTTTGTTTCATCTGTCGTCTGAGGCTTCTCAAATGGTTCGATTTCGTTTGTTTATGGTTATTTTCATTTGGTTTGCAGATTAGGTACAGTTATTTCAGAGGTGAACCTTTCTACGAAAGAATTAACATCAACTGTAGGGTGCACTTTGTTCGTGAGATTGAAAACAAGTTGACACATGCGGATTGGCAACGAGTTTTGGATGGCCCGTTTGGAAAAGTTTTGAAAATATTGCAGCAAGTATCATTTTCTTCACAGACATTGCATGCAGTTCTATTTAAGCAACTTGAAACAAAAAAGAAGTGGGAGTCTTGGTATGAGGTGGCAGGGAAAGAGTTGAGGTTTTCGATCAAGGAGTTCTCTCTCATAACTGGACTGAATTATGGTGAACTTCCATTTGTGGATACTAAAGCTGACGGACTAGTAATGGAGCGATTTTTTGGTAGTCCTGGTGGTCCTAAGACGACAGTATAAGATGTTTACAACAGATTCAAAGAACATCATGAGTTGGACAACTACAAACTCAAGTTGGCACTTTTGTTGATAGTTGAGGGTCTGTTGTTGGGAGGGGATAAGAAGAGGCTAGTGAAGCCGCTGCATGTTAGACTGCTGGAGAATATGTACTTTTGGGATTATCCATAGGGAAGGGTTGCTTATGAAGAGCTTTACAAGTCATTGATCACAGCATTTGCCAAAAGGATGCAAACAGTAGAGAAGGCAAAGCTACTCTCCAACGCACCAAGAATTCCATATTCCATTCAAGGCATGCCAGTTGTGTTTCAG
This sequence comes from Rheum nobile, assembly GCA_027886185.1. NCBI lineage: Eukaryota > Viridiplantae > Streptophyta > Magnoliopsida > Caryophyllales > Polygonaceae > Rheum > Rheum nobile. The sequence continues at coordinate 6,789,789 of WOAB01000020.1, forward strand.
GTAGTTATATTATAACTTTTTAATGCTTGAAATATGAATTACTTAGTGTTTTTATTTGCAACATAGTAGTATACTTTATGCTATACTATGACCGGATGTTTGAATACAGGGTGACAGGATCATGGTGAATATGCAGGATGTTATTTGTTGTTTGATTGACACAACATACTAGTTTTCCAATATAGTTTTATTTGCATTCTAGATAGTTTTATGGACCTAATTTAAATTTTTAATGGTTGAAATATGAATTACTGAGTGTGTTTTATTTGCAATATAGTAGTATACTTTATGCTATACTATGACCGGATGTTTGAATACAGGGTGACAGGATCATGGTGAATATGCAGGATGTTATTTGTTGTTTGATTGACACAACATACTAGTTTTCCAACATAGTTTTATTTGCATTCCAAAAAGTTTTATGGTGACCTGATTTAAATTTTTAATGGTTCAAATATGAATTACTGAGTGTGTTTTATTTGCAGTATAGTAGTATACTTTATGCTATACTATGACCGAATGTTTGAGTACATGGTGACAGGATCATGGTGAATATGTAGGATGTTATTTGTTGTTTGATTGACACAACATACTAGTTTTCCAACATAGTTTTATATGCATTCCAGATAGTTTTATGGTGACCTGATTTAAATTATAGGGTGACAGGATATAATGATTTAATGTATACTAATTTGCTAATTCTCAAATCGCTTGTTATTGTAGATATGGGTATGGGAAGCTGTGCCAACATTTGGTCTCTAATTTGCATCAAAGTTGAGTGAATCTGCAATGCCTCGAGGTCTTCGTTGGTTTTCAGATGAAGCCCCTGAACATGGAGTGTTGGAGTTGTCTTTGGATAATCCTACACATGTGGTTAAGCCCATTCTTATTTCCGATGAGGATGAGGTGGATAAGCTGTCCGACTGCTACTATGTTGTTGAAAATGATGACCCGCATTTTGACAAGATTGTGAAGGAAGCAATGAAGGGTTTGAAAAAGAAGGGGAATGGGAAATCAAGGAAAAGATGGAGCGAGCCCGAGTAATGCATCTGTGCATTCATCAGAGGTGATAAGTCAGATGTTCAGAATGATGAAAAGGATGGAAAAAGGAGTGCTTGACGGGATGGGAAGGATGGAAAATAGGGTATCAAAGAAGGAGGAGGTGCCTAAGCTCAAGAGTAAAGGGAAACCAAAGAGTTATTCAGATGATGATGATTTTGAATCCTATGATGAGTCTGATGAGAACACTAGTGGAAAAAACCCTTTTAGAGGCGGGCCTTTTGACACTTATTGCGGTGAACACCGATCGCCGCAACTAAGGGAGCTGCAACAAGTAGGGAAGCTTTTTGAGGCGGGCTATATACGCCTCTACAAGTGGCTTTTAGAGGCGGGCCTATGGAGGCCCGCCTCTAAAAGCCACTTGTAGAGGCGGGCCTCCATAGGCCCGCCTCTAAAAGTGCTCGGCCTTAGTGCACTTGTTGAGGCGGGCCTATGGAGGCCCGCCTCAACAATTCGAACCTGACTCGGCCGAGTCATGGGCCGAGTCAGGCTCGGTTTATTGTATTTCAACAATTCGAGCCTAACTTGACCCAGAACTCGGCCGAGTGCTCGGCCGAGTCAGGCTCGAATTGTTGAAATACCATACATACAGATTTGCAGAATAATATACATCAACACAACAGATCGATTTCATTCACAGAATAATATAACAGATTTCACCAGAGTACAGTTAGATTCTCAACAGTATACAGGACAAGTACAAACAAGTTCAATCCGATAATAAATACTTCGATGTAAAATACTGTGCCCATTGCTCACGAACAACGTCTAGTGGCAGCAGGTAGCCCCAATGTTACCGGAAATGCCTCGGAGCCTTCCTGCATTGTCACATGAAAATGAACTTCCTAAGAGGAGAGAACAAGCTATAATTAAAAATCCAAGGAAGACAATGTTACCGGAAATGCTCATACACAAAAAACTAGATCATGATTTCATGAGTACATATCAAAAAAAAGCATATGAGTACATATAAAAATAAACATTGTCTACCACATAAAAAATCTCATCTTATTCATTTGTGATTTGTAAATAAATTACCTCATTTTATTCATTTGTGATTTGTAACCCATATTCCCTCCCTATGATCCGTACGGATGTGATTAGTAGTATTTGCATCTTCCTCCTCGGGTAATGGTTGAACAACAGTTGATAACAAGGGTGTGTCGTCATACTCGTCATACTCTTCTTCATCCACAACATCATCAATACCCAGAATATGTCTTTTACCTTGGGCAACTGCACGCCATCTAGGATCAACATTGTCTACCACATAAAAATTCTGCTTAGCTTGTGATGCTAGGATGAATGGCTCGTCACTATTACTTAATCGGTCAAAGTTTACCAATGTCAAACCCGGATAAATTTCATCTTGCTTCACCCCGTTAGTGTTGTTCACCCACTTGCACCGGAAAACAGGGATTGTAAAATTGTTATAATCAAGCTCCCATATTTCTTCGATAACACCATAATACGATTGTGTCGCATCAACCGGTCTTTTGTCCTTAGCGCTCGCATAGACCCTAGATGCTGCAACAACCTTCACTCCACTATTCTGCACCACACTCTTTTCATCTTGTCTTCTAGTGTAGAATGTGAACCCATTGATATCATACCCTTCGTAAGACCGAACACATAGTCGAGGACCTCGAGATAACCACTTCACCGTATCAGAAACGTCATGTTCTTTCCTAAGTTCCTCAGCAACTTCCTTCTTAAACCAATCAACAAATGTGCGATTATGTTCCCTCATCAAAGCTCTTTCATTCAATTTTGGATTATTGTGTTGCAATTCAAGGCAATGCTTTTCTATGTAAGGATTGACCTCTGTAAGATGATGCAACACACAAAGATGTGCCTTAATCTTCCTTTCAGATGGAGGAGATATCACATTTTTACCAATTACTCCCTCTCCTTCAAGCCTCCCTGCATGACGAGATTTTGGAAGACCTATTGGATGAAGCCTTGACAAAAACTCAGCTGCGTATTGAGATATCTCTTCATGAAGGACTCCACGAATGATACTACCCTCTGGATTCGCCCGATTCTTTACTTTGTCCTTTAAACTGCCAAAAAATCTCTCAAAAGGATACATCCATCTTAAATACACCGGACCACATAACTTGATTTCTTGAACCAAATGAACAATCAAGTGCACCATTATGTCAAAGAAAGACGGCGGAAAGTACATTTCAAATCGACACAAAGTTTCAACAATATCAACGTGGAGAGCATCCAATAAGGTGTTGAAACTTCCATCAGTCCAACCAGAAGCACATTTCAAGTTGTAAAGTATTGACACAACCTCTAACTTGCTAAATTTTGTACACCTGGGATACAAGGGAGTCTCTGCAGCCTTTGATACCTGTTCGAACATCTGAGGTCGTTCGTTCAAGTGATCTCTCACCCCATCCATCATCCCATTTATTTCATCATCTTTTTGGTCATCATCATCATCCATCTCATTATTCTCAGCAATATCATCATCACTATCATCAGTGTCTACCCGAACATCAAACTCATTGACACTAGAACTTGGACGATCAAGTATTTTCTCACCATGCCAAACCAAATATGGTAATCTTGTTTGAAACCACGACGAAATAAATGATCCTCAATCTCATCAATACCATCTAACCGCCTTATATTCTTACAATCACGGCATGGACAATAGATTTTTTCGGCTTTCGTACTCCGTTGGTGTGCTAAAGCACATCTAATGAACTCCTCAACCCCACTCAAGTATTTTGTCGTAGTATGGTCACCGTACATCCAAGGACGACTCATTTCTAGTAATAAATGCAAAACAAGGAAGATTTAATATCATTTCTAATAACTATCCCGCCAAGGGCCTAAATTATGAATTATATCCCGCCAAGGGCCTAAATAGATAATAATAAGCAACTAAGCAAGAAAAAATACAAACTCAACTATCCCGCCAAGGGCCTAGATTATGAATTCTATCCCGCCAAGGGCCTAAGGAATTAGGGTAGAAGTATTACCTTGACCCAATATCGAGCCTTCAAGACAATGCCTTTATCAACCTGCAGAATGTAATTTCCCTAATTAAATAAACCGTAAAAATGTGATCCTCTAGTATATTACATCTTCAATACAGTATAATACATAGATTATGAGATAGAAAATATAGAGAAACGCATATTAGAAAAACGCATATTCATAGGGGCATTTCATCAAACACCTTCAATGCACGAGCAAGTTGACCAAAATACACAAATTCGTACAAGCTTTAAACACAAAATACACAAATTAGAAATCAGTACATTAGGATTTGCATATTCGTAGGGGCATTTCATCAAAAAATCTGCTTAGACAAACGCATATTCATAGGGGCATTTCATCAAACACCTTCAATGCACGACCTTTAAACACAAAAATAAACAAATTCGTACAAGCTTTAAACACAATACAGAGAAACGCATATTAGAGAAACACTTACCCACCACAGGAATCGGGTGAGGAAGTCGGAGTTCTGGTGAAATCGAGTGCTCAGCGAGAGGAGAGGAGACGAAGTCTGAACGAAGCGAAGAGGTGAATGTTCTGGTGAACGAAGCGCGCGCCGAGAAGCTGAATGTTTTAATTAAGTATATTAGGGTAGACTTATAGAGGCGGACCTATTTATGCCCGCCTCTATAAGTCCAACGTTATGGCCAAGAAAGAGGCAATAGAGGCGGGCCTCCTAATGCCCGCCTCTATTGCATACGTTTGTTGAGGCGGGCTTATGGAGGCCCGCCTCAACAAAACTTAATAAAGGCGGGCATTTTTGCCCGCCTCAATTACTTACCATTAGAGGCGGGCCTTTAATCGGCCCGCCTCTAATACTTTAGCGGGAATAATTTTTTGGAAACTTTTTGAGGCGTATAAATTTTTGCCCGCCTCAATAGAATTTTTTGAGGCGTATAAAATAATTATCCGCCTCAAAAACCTGAAAAACTGATTGCATAGGACGTTGTTGAGGCGTTTTGTTATAGGCCCGCCTCTAAAAGGGCGCCTCAACAAGTGTTTTTTCCACTAGTGGAAAGAGGAGGAAGTTTATAAGGATGACCAGGAAACAGAGGATGAGGAGGTGGAGGACAAGGAGGTTGAGGGTGAGGAGTTTGAGAGTGATGAGGTTGAGAGTGAGGAGGTTGAGAGTGAGGATAATGATGATGATGATGATGATGATGATGATGATGATGATGATGATGATGATGATGATGGTGATGATGATGAATTTGGTGATGGTGATGAGGGTAATGACAATGAAGAACTTCACTAGGGTGGTGACAAACCGAAGGAGGAGGACAAGGTAGACGTTGAGGTTGCAAGTCATGATGATGATGATGAAGCTGGTGATGCTGATCAGGATAATGAGAGTGATGGTGAGGGTGGTGACAAAGAGGTTGAGGTTCAGGAGGCTGAGGTGGAGAAGGTAGAGGTTTAGGAGGCTGAGGTGGAGAAGGTAGAGGCTGAAGGCAAAGAGGTATGAATATGCTCATATGAAAATTATCATATTATCATTACTACTATGACATTATTATTTGTACGAGGTGACAAGATTTCTAGTGTCTGATGAGAGTTTATATGTTTTACAAGAAAAGTTTGGCATGGTGATAGGATTGTTACTCATGTATGTCAGTAGTTTGACATGCTTATTATGATTGTAGGATTTTGATAATTCCACTGAGGGTAACAATGATGTTGAGGGTGCGGATGGTGTAATGGCCATTGTCCAAGACCTAAATGAAAAGGTTGGCGATGGTGAAAAGGACCAGGAGCAGGATTTTACTAACGACATTGAAGGAGCACCGGAGGCTACCCAGCAGGAGCTAACCACAGTAGAGGTTGAGGAAAGAGAGGAACCTCTTTCAGTGCTAGCCGTTGTGGTTGATTTATCCACCAAGGCGAAACCCAAAAATAAACGAAAGCAGCATCTCCAACCGAAGAGGGTTCTTCCTAGTCGTATCGTGAAGCCATCCGCCAAAAAAGTAACACCTTACACAGATGAGAAAAATGGGAAAATTGTGAAGAAGATAACCAAGAATTCACATGTGAAGGAGATGACTGCTTTGCTGAAATGAATGGATGATGAAAGGTTAGTATCTCACGGATTTAATAATGTTCAACTATCTTTCATGGATTTAATTACGGCTTCTTTATTTTTTAGCTATGAGCCAAGAGTTGGACTGTGTGCTCAAAAGATGGACAAGGACTGGTTTGGCCTAATACTGGAACCAAAAGCTTGGCTGAAAGATGGTGTAAGTTATTTACTTATGATGTCAAATTAGTTTACTATTGGGATTTGTTGCAATGTCTGACAGGATGAATTATATTTTTTTGAAGCAAATCGATGAAGTTTGTTGTTATATCCGTAAGGCGCTTTTGGAGTCCGAAGTTAAACGCAAGGCCACAATATTGGACGTTTTCTGGGCTGTTGATTATACGGATGCATATAGATACTATGTCCAAAATGCCTGCACTGTTCCACCTATACCTAAACGTGCACTTGAATACTTTAGGGGAGATCGGCCTACAGTTTATGGGTCCAGTTGGGATGATCTGGACTTCATTTATGTCCCCTTCAACATCGATAACATGCATTGGGTGGCTGTAGAGATCGATCTGCAGCAAGGGCAGGCAAATGTTAATGATTGTAATGTGAATTTGAACACTAACTTGGCCGTAGAGACTTGGCTACATGGGGTTTTAAGGTTTTTTCCTCACTTCATGACACAATACCCGCCTCTTGCCAAGAAATTTGAACATCGGGGTACTAAAGAGATTAAATTTAAAAAAATTCAAGGACTGAAGCAGAACAAGCGCGAGTAAGTCGAAATATCAATCCCCTTACCAATTTTATTATATACTTCATCTAAGTAACTTTATTGCATTTTGTGTTCGTAGTCATGACGGTGAGATATACACTCTGAAACACATCGAGTTGATTAGTGCTGGTTGGAAAAATCTTGACGTTGTGGCAGACAAATTTATTAACGGCTTCAGGAGCGACATGGCTCACAACGTGTTTGACAGGGTGTGGAGGTCGAGCCTAAGGAACCCCAACGTTTAAATTGGATGTTTGGATAAAACATTAGGTTCTTTTTGTGGTTTGGATGGCATTTGCTTAGATTACGTACAATTGGATGTTTTGGAAGACATTTGTTTAGATTACATACAATGTTACGACAACTTATTTATAGATGTGATAGTTGAATGCCAGTTAAATGGCAGTTATGTGCGTGTAGGTTAAATGGAAGTTACATGGCACTTAAATGGCATTCGAATGACAGTTGTGTCAAATAATATAGGGATATTGATTAACTTCATAATATACATATTAAGAAGTAGCATGACAAGATGAATCTAAGAGGGATATGGGATACACAACTAACTGTAACAGGGTATTGGCTCTACTAAATCCTTTTTTAGAAGAGACGATAAAAAAACTCCAAACCGTCATGAAGTTAGCAGTAACTGCCCACCAACTCCAATTTACGCTGATTAGACAGGATATACAGTGACAGGACATTAACACTAGTACTTAAATTAAGAAGATATTAGAGCACCATCATAAATGTATCTGTAACTGCCAACCAACCCAAAAACCTCTTTATATACCCCCTCTTCCGTAGTCACATTTCCTCATCCACAACTCTTCCCAACATCTTCCACCTGCTACAAAACTCCAAATTCCCTACTATTCCTTCGTTTTCATGGATGGTCAGCCTAACGATCACAGGTTGTTTACCACCGTCCATACATGAGGGAGAATCATACCTTCGAGGGGAGCAATGGCCAGAAATTCGACCCACTACTACGAAGGTGGGACGACCCAAAATTGGTGTCCTTTGGCTGAAATGGTAAAGGATGTTTGGTGGCTCATTAACCAACTTTATCATTTTAACAATTGTGAATGGGACGCTTCCTACTTCTTCGAAGTTGTGCCCTCCGACGGCGGCCCTCGTATCTTGAGGGCCTTGCAGAACCGTGGAGACGCAGCCATCCTTGCAGCCCTTGGTAGAACCGTGGCGTTCATTAACATATATGTCGTGACCGGAGATGTTATTCAAGAACTTCTGCAACGCGACGGCCCAGATTCATATGTCTCATCCGCATCAGTGTTTATGTAATATTTAGTATTTTATCAAGTAATTTAGTGTAGTGACTATGTAATGTCACGTAGTATTTAGTAGGTTATCAAGTATTTTGTAATGCATGTTATTGTAATGAATATATAATGTCATGTAGGAACCGTATAATGTCAAATAGTGACTATATAATGTCACGTAAATGTAGTGCTTTATGAAGCATGATATGTATTTCCGTTTTATATAATATAATATAGTACTTTATGACATATTAAAGACGACAAGCCAAAACAGTTAGTATGACAGGCCCAAAATGCCATATTAGGCCCAATTTCCGAGCGGTTCCTTGGAGCAGCACACAATGCCATATTAGGGCCAATTTCTGACCGGTTTAACAATTGTATTAAGAACTTGTTATGAACTCGGTTTAACAGACTATTATATATTGTTCCAAAACGGGTTTGACTTCATTTCATCTATCTCAATTTGGGTAAGTTTTCTAGGGTTTGTCGGGATTCAGCAACCAAAATCAAATTGACCTCATTTGGAGAGAGTTCAACCACAATCAACACCATTTGACTCACGAAAAAGGAAGTCCATGTATTATTATACAATTAGCATGGTTATTTTTAAATTGTTTCGAAAAGTTTACCTTGGGTTCGAACACATGGAGTTGCTAAAGTGATATTCTGAGTTTCAATGAAAGTCTCTCTTTGGAACTGGGTATGATATTTGCTTTACCGTATTGCATCAAAGTCCTCTTCTGTGTGGTGTTGTTAACATGATGCCGATGAATGTGATTGATATCAGCTCTGAATCCCACTGTGAAGAAGACACCAGTTACATCACTTGGAGTACCGGAGAGTACAACAGTGACGACCACCCAATTATTCTTGAAGATGATGGAGATGTTGATGATGATGAAGATATTGGAGATGTTGCAGTTGAGCCAACATGAGCAATACAAAGAGCCCAAGCTTTTCCATGTGACAAGAATAATAGTTTCGTTGTTGTCATGAAACAAACCAATGTCCAGGGCAACTATCGTCTGGTAGGATTACTTCAAAATATCATGTAAATGTGTGATAAGGATTACTTTATAATATCAACTTGCAATGCACTTACTGATATGCAGGGTGTCCCGAGCAAACATGCTATTAAATTCTTGAGTGCTGCAAGAATCACTGAAGTCATCCTGAATTGTGGTATGGCTGATTGGCCGGTGTCTGTCGCAAAAAGTGGGAATCGCTACAGATTTGGCACATGCTGGAGGCAATTTGTAATTGACAATGAATTGGAAATCAACGATGCATGTGTATTTGAAATAGTGTGTCGCCGCAATATTATATACAACGTTACCATATTCAAAGCTTAGATGTCTGTTTTTAGTATTATTTTGAGTTTGAAGAATGTAACTCTAAGGTGATGGTTTTGTTGGTTTAAATTAGTTGTGTTGAACATCGTTACTACAACTGCTGTGGTAATACATGTTAGTGTCGTGAACATATAATGTCATGTAGTGACTATATAATGTCACGTAAATGTAGTGCTTTTAGGAAGCATGTTATGTATGGCCGAGGATGGTTTATGTTTTTCTTGTGTGTTATTCAGATGTCACTCATGTCGGTCGATAGGTTATTTGAAAGCATATTGAATCTGTCATGATAAATATGGAAGAATAACAAGTGGGGTCAAGGGGTACAGAATGGAGTGAAACTTCTATCATATGAATTTAATCAAAAGTAGTCAATATTGACTTTGTCAGGATATGAATGTAGTCATGATAGGATAGAGTTACAGTAACTAACCGCATATTAACAAAATAGATATCATTTATACGAAAAGTAATATGAGTGGTAAGAGATCCTTCAAGAGTTTGGATCTCTTAATACACATATTAACAAAATAGATAACAAGAGGTAACACAAGGAAACACATATTAACAAAATAGATAATTCAAGAGGTAACACAATTAACCGCATCATGGCCGAGAGTGCCACAACTTCCACACCTTCTCCTCGGGCCCCTGTATTCTCCACCTGACGGGATTCTTTTCTTCCTTGGTCTTCTTGATTTCCTCCTAACATCCGGGGGCAAACATGCTCTATTCAAGACCGTGTCAAGAACTTCTCAACGCTCAAATGCAGGAACCGGATATAAAGTTTCCTTGTACACTTCCTTCCACTTTTTAGCAGTAAAAAGGGGATGAACAAGATTGACAGGATCCACACCACAATCCTTCGCAACCACTATTGCATGCGCACAAGGAGTTTGGTCAACTTGGAAGACGTTGCAGTAGCATGTTCGAGCATGCAGATTTACCAAGAATGTAGTTCCATAGGCATGCACTTGAAACTCATATTGATTTAGCCTACTCACAACCATTGTCAACTATTTCAAATAATTACCTTCTAGCTCACGACAAACTGTCGGGGTCATAAGATCATAATGTCGCTCTCCCTTAAATCTCTTGTCATAAAACACTGACTCATGACATTCAGTATACCATCAAGCAACCCAATCAACGACATTCGACGCGGGCCCACTAAGCGACTATTAACGGATTCCGCATTGTTGGAAGTCATAATGTTGAATCTGTTTGCGGGCATATGCGACCTTGTCCACGCTTCAAAACCAACACCCCTGAGGTAGGTACCGACTTCCGGGGACTGGGCGCAAAGTCTTGCAAATTCACGACTGAAGTCATGTTTGGTGTACGCTTGATTTGCCTTTTGGTACAGAATCCACAAGTCATTCATTTTAAACCTCGTCTTCACATTTTGAAATAGGTGAAGTGTGCAATAACTATGCTTTGCAAAAATGTAGCGCTCTCTTAAACCTTTGTAAATGCTTCCATGACGGTCAGACACAAATACGAGGTCATGATCGTCGGCAACAACGGAGCGTAGGTGTCGGAAGAAATATGAACATGAACTGTCATTCTCGCTGTCAATAACAGCAAAAACCACTGGATATATTTGTCTGTTTTCGTCTTGTGCCACTGCAACTAGAAGTGTTCCTCTATACTTTGATCCTAGATGGGTACCATCCACAGTTATGACCTGCAATAGTTTTCACTCAGCTTTACAAAGTGACATTGTACAAATGCAATAGTAATCTTATATGCTACAATGTACTGTATCAATTTGACAACAACATCGTGGAACGTGACAAACCTTAAATTTACCTTTCTTAAAAACTGCATTCCATTGCGTCAAGCACCCAAGCTGATAAAACAATACTTGAATCAACGATTAGAATCTACTTCAACATGTGTGATTGTCCTTGTATTCATCCTTTCGAGCATGTACATGTATCCGTGAATCCTATTGTAGCTTTCTTCAGCTGTGCCTCTTATCTTGTCAATGGCGGTTAAACGTGCTTTGTTTGCCTTGTCGTAACTAACTGCCACTCGGCTTCAATCTCTTGGAGAACTTCCTCATCAATGTCTATAAATAAGTTGTCCACTTCATTAGTGTCATCCAACAATGGCCCTTCTTCAACATCTTCCTCAACATCATCCTCAAAGTCATCCCAATCAAAATCTCGCCCAACGTCTTCCCCATAATCACTCTCAATGTCAATACATTCATGTATTCTTTTCGTTCCTGTGGAAGACATTGTTTCTCTCCCATCAGTTTCCGAATCTGCCTCAGATTGGCTCACCAAGTCAACTATTTGTACATCCCCATTGTTTACACGACAAATTTTTGGTTTCATTTCATACATGTCACAATCAACTATATTCAGTACAACTTCAGTGGGACAATTGTCGCTTACCATATTGATCTTGTCGGATTTGGTACCATTTCCGCTTGGATGACAACCTACCACAACCTCGACCTCTGCCTCTTGAGTTTGTGTTAACAGTGGCGGAGTCAGACACACTGTGATGTCCTCGTCATCATTTCTACTTGGATGACCAACCATCATAACCTCGGCCTCTGCCTCTTTGTTTCCTTTCTTTTTCATACTCGCATATAACTCGATAGGCCAAATAACATCTTCTGATTGCAAGTTCAAAAATTTGAAAGCATCAAGGTCCTCGTCATCTTTGACATCGATTGGTTGTGGCATTGGTTTCCGCGGTGACATATATTTTATCTCCATTTCATCTATCTCGTTAATGCATTTAATCTTCTCAGCCAACTTTTTCCTCAGATTTGAGTAATTCATATCTGCATACAAAAGACGTCCTGTTGTCATTGTGATCCCATCGAAAACCCACGTGTTTCCCTTAAATATCCATTCACCACCTGTTTTCAGAGTCAAGTAGTATGATCTTGAACCTGTTATATGAACAAAAAGCAAACACAAGTTAAATACTTTATGACAAACGTTGACATTATGACCAATACCCTAACACCGACATTAAAGGGTTTTCAAGCCATAATAAAGGGTTTTCTAGCCAAACGGGACAATACCCTAACACCGACATTAAAGGGTTTTCAGGCTGGCGATTTTGATAATTCTATTGAGGGTAAAAATTTGTAGGGAAAACAAATATTCTAGAATCAAGGATAAACGGGAGTTAAAGTTGATTAATGCTCAACAAGAAGCTGAAAGGTTGTTCTCTCGTTTAGTGAACCACAAAAGAATGTCTTGTAAAAAAGAATATGAACGTGAAAGTCAGAACTCATCCATTATTAAATTTCTTCTATTCCAAAGACATTGAAGACGCTGCACAATCTTTTTTGAAGATTTGTGGATTTAAGGTCTTGTGGTGTTACGGTGGCTTTGGACAGGTTTACAGGTTGGGTTATGCTTGGATGATAACCTAACACGTGGGTAAAGGGGTAGAAATTGGAGGGAAACTTGTTAACTTTTAGAGGGAAAACAGTGGTTAAAAGATTATGTGTACTATATTTTCAGAAGTCATATCAGGTAAATAGTTATGAAACAATATTCAATAAAGAATGACATGCCCAAAAATTGAACAAAAAAACCTAAATAAATGCACGGACATGACCGACCATGTTCCTTCTCATTTTGACTCAACAATCCCTAAACCCTCTATGTTCGTTTCGCGGAGCAAAGATCCTTCACTGTTGCGCCGAACTTGAAGGTAACCCTCTTTGTATATTGTGTGGTTTTCATACTGGATCAATAAGCAAGCATGTATCACTGTGTTTTTGGCTGGAAATCTTTCTTTGTTTCTGCAGTACTCAAGCACAATGTCATCCAGCAACACCTCAAGTTATCAAAGCGGGGACCCCCAAAAATATGAACATCCACCAACATCTCCTACACTTTCTCAAATAGTGGAGAAGCTGCAAGAACAGTTAGACATGTTGCTAACGAATAGCCCACGTTCCAACATGTTGGGTGAAATAATCACACGCCTACGTACTAAGACACATGAACTTCGAGAAAGAATTATGGAACTCAATACAAGTGAGATGCAATTCGATCATGCAATTTGGCGACTAAATGCAAGGGTGGCAGAACTTGAATCTGAAAACAAGACACTACACTCCCAGGAAAACTTCAGGAATCATGTAATAATTCCTATTTTTGTGTTTGGTGCTGGTGTGATTCTAGGGATTAGTGCTTTCAGCATTTGTAATCGAGCATGTAGGCATGGTTGAGGATGAATTAACTATGAAGTGTGTAACTCATGACTTTGGTTTTTTATGTAAGAGGATGAATTTAATTTCGAATAGTATTCGTAAGCATGGTTGATTCTACATGTCAGATTACCAAAATTTTAATGTCGATCTTCATGTAAGTTTTGCAAATTCAAGCACAATGCCAGCACTACACACACAGAAATTTACCTTACTAGAATAGTTGCCAATTGGATGCTATCATTACATTCCTAGAATGTTGGAACATGGGGTACCATTACATTTCTAAAAAAAAAATAGTTGTCAACTGGATGCTATCATTACATTACTAGAATCACAATTGCCTATTGTCAACCTCCTCCTTCACGCGGAATGCACAACCTTCATAGGCGCTATTTGCAACACAATCCTTTAACATTTCCGGACAGTGCTAATCCTGTGATCAATGACCAACAACACGGTTGGTTAATCAACTTCTTAATCCTGTCAATGACCAACAACTTACAAGATTGCCAGTGCCAATCTTGTAAGTTTTGTTTACCGGGAATTACCTTTTCAATAATATAAGGGTTTCCAACAATAATAAGCAATGATCGGGCACGAGTCAGGGCAAAATTGAACCTCTTCGGGTTGCTCAGATATACCATGCGGAAAATCTTGTCATATTCGTCGTGTTTAGCGGTCAATCTGACGGTTGACAGGATGATCACTTCCTTTTCTTTACCCAGAAACTGCTCAACCCCGCCAATCTCAATATCCCTCATATGTAGAGACATGAGAGTCTTCCTTATCTTTAGTACTTGTTGTGGGAAAGGGGTAATAATCCCGATGTCTTGCTCATACACATTCCTTCTTATCAGCTTCTGTACGAGCTCAACCACCTTGCTAGCTTCAATCCTATTAAACCATGAAGGGCTGCCATTTTCCCTCTCATCAAAGCCCTGGATGTCACAGAACATGAAAGGGAAGTTCCCATTGGGAAGCATATCAGCCCAAGGTAAGGAAGATGTGTTACTGTCTTTTCGATATGGAATCAATGCTCCACTATAAAATAGTCTTGAAGGAACACAAAGAATTGCAGGGTGGCTCCGGTAATTGTTCAACAACATTGTGACATAATTGTGATCCCCTGATCTGTAAACTTCAAAGTCCAACAACCTCTATAGAAAAGATCTTCCCAAACCATAAGCCTTAGCTTGCTTTGAATGAATATCAAGCCCAAGTTGTTTGGGATCACCACAAAGAACAATAACTGTGTTGTTTTGTAAGATGGTTGATATGGGGATCATTGTCTCTGGCTCTGAAACTTGTTTTGCATCATCTAAGATGATGTGGGAGAAGTGGCCATAGTTAACCCCTTCAGCATAGAGGTAAGATACACTCGTGTATGTTGTTATTATTATCTTGTACCTGTAGAGTGCATCTCGAGAAAGGCAGTGAAGAAACCTGCACTGTAGGTACAGAACCTCAACAATGCAGCGTTCATTTTTTCTAAGGGACGACGTGTGGCATTCAACCTATAAATATTTTCCTCCCTAATTTTCATCCCATCGCAAAGGATTTTCTCTAATATGTGATCTGCCACGCAATTTGAAGATGCACATACCAGTATATGAGAATTACGTCTAGTTGTATAGAGTTGTAGGATCACCTCCACCAGTGTTTTTGTCATTCCTGTTCTCGGGGGTCCATAAATCACATAAGGATCTCCTCATCTGCAGCCTAAAATTAAGCGAACAACATTTTTCTGCTCCTCATCAAGAAGAGGTGAGATAGGCACAAGATTGTTTGTTGTAATCTTCCGCTTTCCATGATACTCATGGGGAAAGAGGAAGTTTTCGTGTAATGCCTATGCATATAGAATGACTTGATGGAGCCTACTGAAATTTGCCCCGTTGAACACAAAACAGATTTCATACACATTGCTATCTATGTGCCTTTGGAAAAATCCATCATCAAATTGCAATAATAATTCATCAGCCTCAACACGGTGGATCCAGCCATGTTCAAAGAACATTGGCAATTTCAACATGAGAACACAACATTGGCAACGATAATTCGTGCAATTTCATAATTCATTCCGACAATAACATATAACACTTTGACAAAAATAATAAGATAACTGCCATTCTCCACATACCTGATCGAGAGAATATTCTCCATAAACATTCACCACATCTCCACGGACAACTGAGGGCCTTCTTTCACCTAATCCTGACACTTTAAGTGCTACAAGCCGATAATACTTTTGTCTCAAAGTAACAGACTTCATATTATAAGCTTTCACGTACTCCTGTAAACAGATATAAAAAAATCATTCAACAAGTTGGTACTACGAGAGAACGATGCCATCTAGCTATCCCCTCAGTCCCCCAACCCCCATACAGAGAAAATATAACACTTACCATAATCAGAAGTTCTTCCATCCCTAACAACGCATTGAAATACGACGCATAATTTTCCTCTGTTAAGCCTTGTAAGACTACTTCAGGGATTTCCTTAAACTCTATCGTTTTCCTGATCTGTGGTGGTATGTTATATGGTCTCTGAGGTGCCAAAGCTTTGGATACTTCATCTTCAGCCAAGAGGAAGACAAGTCGTTCAATACTCACAACATCAGTTTCGACTTCCACTATAGATGTGAAAATGCCAATCTCCTTGGGCACACAAGACAGCCATATAGTCAGTGATGCGTTCCTACTTGTGATGTTGGATCTCTGATCTTGGTGGGAAGTCGCACGCGTCGTGTTTGAGGATGATAAGGTGGAACGCGGTGTTTAGAAGACGGATCGAGAGGGAAATTGGAGTTGTAGTGTCGGCAGCGGAGGAGATCGACTCAAAAGAGATCGAGTGCTTGGCCGTAGCATCGGCAGCGGGGTTGGATAATCTCTGATGCGTTCATGCTTGTGATGCTGGATCTGTGATCTTGGTGGAAAGTTGCACGCGTCGTGTTTGGGGATGATAAGGTGGAACGCGATGTTTAGAAGATAGATCGAGAGGGAGATTGGAGTTGTAGTGTCGGCAGCGGAGGAGATTGACTCGAAAGAGATTGAGTGCTTGGCCGTAGCGTCGGAAGCGGGGTTGGATAATCTCGATGAAGATCGAGTGGAGGCCGTAGCGTCGGAAGCAGAGGAATGGAGATGAGAAGGAAGATTTAGGGTTTGACGCTCGATCAAAGGGGAGGAGGCAATTATCTCTCAATACTCAGGCTTTGATTAAAAATGAATGTAACATAGTAAAAAAGGTCGAGATGACCTTTTATAGTACATAGCGTGACTCGGATGGGCCGAGTCTCGCTTAATGGGCCAGCCCACGCGACAAGCGTGGAACACACGCCCCAAAATAAAAAACAAAATACTTAATGTCTCAGGAGATTACATTCAATTTCAAAAGAACGCGTTCACTGAATGGTTGAGAGAAGAATGACAGAGAACGCGTTCTCTGGGCTTGGCTGAAGGCGCTTTAAGGAGAACGCGGTCTCTTGTGTGCCTTGGCTGGTGACGACGCGGACAACCATGGATTGTGTCGCGTTGACGATGGCTTTGGCGCGTGATCTTGTTATTGGCCCTTCTGAGCGAATGCTCATAGCCTCCTCTTCCTCAGTGGCAGTCATGGTGGGCAGGGGCGTATCACCCTCCCCCACTTGGTTGTGAAGCGTCCCCACTTCACCATCATCGAACTCTGGCTCCACATAAGGCTCTAAGTCGGCGACGTTGAATGTCGCGTGGACACCGTAGTCGGGTGGCAGCGCGATCTCATATGCGTTGTCCCCAATTGCCTTCACAACACGGAAAGGCCCATCACCACGTGGGGCCAGCTTGGATTTGCGTTTAGCTGGAAAACGGCCTTTGCGAAGGTGCACCCATACCAAGTCCCCTGGGAAAATATAACGCAGCGGCGCCCACGGTTGTGCTGTGTGGCATATTGATCAGTGCGGCTTTCCAGCTGCTCCCGCGTTCGCTGATGTAGATCCTAGATCATCGCGGCGCGGTTGGCTGCGCTAGGGTGCTCATTATCCTTCAAAGGACGCGGCAGTATGTCCATCGGAGTCAGAGGGTTTCTGCCATAGACCACCTCGAACGGAGTGAGGTTGGTCACGGAGTGCCTGGACTTGTTGTAAGAAAACTCAACAATTGCAAGTAAGTCCTCCCAACGCTTTGGGTTGGTTTTGAGCATGGTCCTAAGGAGGGCTCCTAGGGTTCTATTGGTGACCTCAGTTTGGCCATCTGTTTGGGGATGATAACTAGTGGAAAACAAGAGTTTGGTACCCAAATTTCCCCAAAGGATTCTCTAGAAAATGCCTATAAATTTGGTATCGCGATCACTCACGACAGTCCTTGGTATCCCATGTAAACAGACCACGTTGTCAAAGAACAACGCGGCGATCTCACTAGCAGAGTGTGTGGTCTTACACACGATAAAATGGGCCATTTTGGAAAACTTGTCCACAACTACAAAGATTGAATCCTTGCCCTTTCGAGAGAGAGGCAAACCTGTAATGAAGTCCATAGACAAATCTTCCCAAGGGGATGGGTAGAGGCGTGTAGAGACCATAGGGATGGGAGGTAGATTTAGCGCGTTGACACGTGACACAACTGGTGCAATATCGCATCACCTGGGTGGTCATGCGCGGCCAAAAGAAATGCTCGTGAAGAGCAGCTAACGTCTTGGTGACTCCAAAATGACCGCGTCCTTCATGGGCTTCCTGGATGAGGAGTTTCCTAACAGGCGATCTAGGAATGCACAAATGCCCTGCTTTGTACAGGTACCCCTCATGAAAGAAATATGTCTCAAACTCGCGGTCCCTAAGACAGTGTTCTAAAATTGGCTTAAAGAAGGGATCAATCAGATATAAATCCTTAATCAACGCGAAGCCAAGAAGTTTAGACTGAAGATGAGTAAGGAGAACATACCTGCGAGAAAGGGCGTCGGCGATCACATTCTCCTTACCTTTTTTATGCACGACGACGTAAGGAAACGTCTCCATAAATTCCACCCAACGAGCATGGCGGCGGTTTAGATGTGCTTGACTCTTTAGATAGCTGATGGCCGCGTGGTCCGAGTGGATCACAAACTCGCGTGGCCATAGGTAGTGATGCCATGTCTTGAGGACGCGAACAAGCGCGTAAAGCTCCTTGTCGTAAGTGGGGTAATTCAAAGTTGCCCCGGTTAGCTTCTCGTTGAAGAACACGATGGGCTTATTCTCTTGGTGGAGGACTCCACCAATCCCTATATTGGACGCGTCACATTCTACTTCAAAGTGTTTTGTGAAGTCTGGGAGTTGAAGTAGCGGCGCGTTGCACAAGGCATCTTTCAACGCGTTGAACGCGTGATTGTGGCTGTCCTTCCAATTCACCACGGCGTTTTTCTTTGTGAGCTCATGGAGGGGCGCGTCGATGGAGCTAAAGTTGCGAACAAATCTCTTGTAGAAGCCTGCTAAGCCAAGGAAGCTTCTCACCATTGTCGGTGTAGTGGGTGTTGGCCAATCCCGAATGGCCTTCACTTTGTCTTCATCGACGCGGAGTCCATCCTTGGAAACCACGTAGCCCAGAAAGTTTGTAGTGTCGGATGCAAAACGACACTTGCCAAGATTGGCATACAATTGTTCGTGTCTCAAGCACTCTAACACAAGCCTAAGGTGCTTTACATGATTTTCAAGACTACGCGAATACACAAGAATATCATCAAAGTAAACTACCACAAATTTCCCTAGAAATTCCCGCAACACATGGTTCATGAGTCGCATGAAGGTGCTTGGCGCGTTGGTGAGACCAAATGGCATGACTAGCCATTCATACAGCCCGTATTTGGTCTTGAATGCGGTCTTCCATTCATCACCCTCTTTCATGCGAATCTGGTGATATCCGCTCCTCAAGTCAATTTTGGTGAAGTGTGTCGCGCCATGCAACTCATCGAGCATGTCATCGAGTCTCGATATTGGATGTATGTACTTGACTGTGATCTGATTGATGGCGCGACAGTCGACACACATGCGCCATGAGCCATCTTTCTTTGGGACCAGGATCACTGGGACCACGCAAGGGCTTAGAGATTCCCTTACGTAGCCGCGATCCAGAAGTTCTTGGACCTGGCGTTGTAGCTCCTTGGTTTCATCTGGGCCAGCGCGATAGGCAGCACGATTAGGAAGGGAGGCACCAGGCACCAAGTCAATTTGGTGCTCAATGCCTCGCACAGGTGGAAGGCCCTGGGGAAGCTCCTCTGGGAATAAGTCTGTGAACTCATCGAGCAGCTCAGAGATCGCGTTTGGCAAAGCTTCCTGGATAGGGCTCTCTGGGTTGCAACACGTGGGCACTAAGAGGAAACATGGGGCCTTGCCATTCAAGGGGGGAAGTGAGGTCGCTTGGTCGCGCCAGCAGCAGTCTGTGCTCACAAGTGCCTTTCAACTTGGTGGACTTGGGCGTGTTCTTCGGCCCTTCAGTGGGACGCGTTTGATCAGGGGACGCATTGTCGGTAGACGCGACCTCGCGTCCTGTGGAAGAACGCGCACTACTTGGACTCTGGTTCTTGGAGGCTTCCAGTGCCTTCTATCGATCACGCTCAACCTGTTCCTGTAAAATCTCATGAGGAGACATAGGTAAAAGCGTGACGTTTTTCCCATGGTAAGTAAACACATAAGTGTTTAAATACCCATCGTGAAGAACGCGCCTATCAAATTGCCATGGGTGCCCCACCAAAAGATGTGTGGTATCCATAGTAATGACATCACAAAGGACATAATCTGTATATTGACCAATGGAAAAGGAAATTTGACATTGACGAGTTACAGTGTTACCAGAACTCGAAGAAATCCATTGGAGCCCATAAGGTTGTGGGTGAGGAGTGGTCTGAAGGTTGAAATGAGTGACCACCTTTTCATTGATTATGTTGCAACAGCTTCCTCCATCAATGATGACGCTCAAGGATGCGGTTTTGACCAAGCAACGCGTGTGAAATAGGTTCTCGCATTGGTCGCCAAGAGTTGCTTCCTTGATAGTGAGGAGACGTCGCGTTACAAGGCTCAGAGGTGTGCCTTCATGTAGCGCGGTGGCTTCACATGTGTAAGCCTCCTCGTTATCTTCGAAGCCTTCTTCGATGGTCTCAAGGGTGGTGTCCTCGTCCTCATAAGACTCATATCCTGTGGAGATGCTAGAGAAGAGGACCTTCTTGTTGTTTGGGCAATTGTTCTGGTAGTGCCCTCTTCCTCCACACTTGAAACATTCCACGTCACGCGCGCGTTCTGGGTTTGGTGATGTACCCTTTGATGGCGGCGCGCAAGGAGCTTGGTTGGGCGTCGTCGCGATCTTCCCTTGTCTTGTTTGATTTGACGCGGTGGTTCCTGGGGGAGGACCGCGCACATTAGTGGAAGGAAGTTGACTAGAGTTAGAGTCATACCTTCTTTGGCCATAGGGTTGGTAGGGTCCTTGACGCTTTCGCACGATTTGATTGTAGAGTTGCATCGCCGTGTGCGTGAGCGTGTCATCACAAACTTGAGCTAGTGCCATTCAGTGAGAGGCACCAAGTTTCTCCTTATTTGATCATCCACAAATCGGTGCCACCAAACCCTCGCGGCGCCACGAAAGTGTACTGTGGCGGCGGCCACGTGGTCCTCTTCAGGAACTTGGCAATAGATCAAGGTATACTCCGTAGCCTGCAACCATTCAAGAAAAATTGTAGGGTTGTATTCACCAAAAAAGAATTCAACTTTTACCTTAATTTCGTGGCGATTGAGCCTGGGAGCATTGGCTTGAGGCCTTCGTTGTAAACGCGGCGCTGGGATGTCCAAGGGGGCATATGCTTGGCCGTGGGCCTATGTAAACTGGGCATTTCCTAGCTGTTGCCTACGCGCACCAACATTGCCGCGATCATTGCCAAACGGAGCATGTTGCTCCATCCCCTGGGCGCGTCTGCGGCGCTGGTGTCCTTGGTGTGGCGCATCGCGGCGAACATCGTAAGGCATGTCATGCCTCATCTCCATTTCTTCGCGCCTGTCGAAGGACGCGTTGGCCATGTTTGTGCCTTGGGTGAGCCTAGGTGGGGGGATCCAATCGGCGGGGCGGTCTTGCAACTCCATAGGGTCGCCGAGTGGGGGATGGAAATTGCCTAGATTGATCATCCCTGAGTCCCCTATTTCTTCGTCATCAAACTCCTCGAACTCGTCTTGGTGGAGAAGAGTGTGGGAGAAGTAACCATCCGAGCCATAGCGAGGTGTCCTCGCACTTTGGTGGCCCAGGTGGTCCTCCACGTTGAATGGGACTGGTGTGGGGGCATGGCGACGCTGACGCATCACAGCATCTGGGGCGCGATTGGATCGTCTCTGCAGACCTGTGTCACGTTCTTCTCGTCTAGCTCTGTCGGTCAGCGGGGTAGAGGCGATCTCGCATTGTCTTCTGTTACCTCTGGCTTCGTACCTGTCATTGAAGTCATAAGGTTCAGAGTACTCACCATGGGAAACCTCGTCGCGGTCGGAGTCGGTTTCATCGCCGACTAGTGTTGCCTGTGGTGCATAGCGGTCACGATGTGACACATAACCTTGGCGGCTTTCTATCACCGATTGGATTCTTTGAAGCCGCGGTTGTAAGTTAGAGGTGGAGGGCATCACTCCTTTGCCCTTGTCAACGCGTTGTTTACTTGGCCCAGCTTCAGTTTGACGTGGCGCGCCCAGAGTGTCCATTGGGACCATCAAGGTTGGTGTGGGTTGTGCCAGCGCAGCGCGTTCCTTGGCCTGGAATTCGGCAACTTGGCGCCTAAGTTCATGGATCTCGCTTTGTTCCTCCGAGAGCTCCATAATGGGATCTTGTGGAGGATTGGCGAGTGGGACCACTTCATGTTGCGCGATCTGTTGTTGTGGTGGATGGTTGTTACCATCGCCTTGGACATTCCCACCTGTGGGTGCCATGAGGCTACCTATAACAATATGTCCATCCATCGCGAGTAAAAACGCACAAAAGACAATATAAAACCAAAGAACAAGTAAGCACTCAATAAGTAGCAAGTGTTCACGTAGGATGGCGCGTTCTTTCGGCCGTGAGGGCGGCTAAAGGCAAGCAAAGCAAGTGTGATATGCAAGCACAAAAGCAAACGAAACCAAACGAAAAAAGTCGTAACCTCTTGCATAAATAACGCGCACACACAAGACACACTTCCAAGCGTGACACTAGACGGTGGGGAGGTGAAGAAGATGAGCCTAGCCGTTGAGGGGAGAAGGTTGCCTTATTTTGGTTTTACTTCTCTTTGTTTTTGAATATCGCGTTTTTTTTTTTTAAATGCGACTTGTTTTTTTTTTTTGAAATTCAAATTCGAGATCTCAGTTTTGATTGAAGATCGAATAAGAATTAATTGAATTAAAAAAATAAAAATAAACGGCTAAGTAACTTAGGAAAGAAATCATGTAATTGTTGCGATAGGAGAGAGAAAAGATTCATTGCAGATTTATAATGGTCAACACATGTAAATATGGCAAGATATGCAAGCGAGATTCACGCGATTTAATTAAGGAAATCTTTGAATTAATTACGCAGATTTCATGCAAACAAATCACACAATTTTCGCAAGGTGATCAAGCAATTGTCGGCCAAGAGATTCTCTTGTAGAAACCGATGGGACAAGCATGTGTATGAGAGAGAAAAAAAATTAGTGATTATGGCGGAAGCCAGGATGATAGGGAAGAAAAAAAAATGTGAACAAATAACACTTGACAAGAGACTTACAAGATCAAAGGCTTTGATGCCAGTTGATGCGTTCCTTCTTGTGATGCTGGATCTCTGATCTTGGTGGGAAGTCACACGTGTCTTGTTTGAGGATGATAAGGTGGAATGCGGTGTTTAGAAGACGGATCGAGAGGGAGATTGGAGTTGTAGTGTCGGCAGCGGAGGAGATCGACTCGAAAGAGATCGAGTGCTTGGCCGTAGCGTCGGCAGCGGGGTTGGATAATCTCGATGAAGATCGAGTGGAGGCCGTAGCGTCGGCAGCGGAGGAATGGAGATGAGAAGGAAGATTTAGGATTTGACGCTCGATCAAAGGGGGGGAGGCAATTAGCTCTCAATACACAGGCTTTGATTAAAAATGAACGTAACCTAGTAAAGAAGGTTGAGATGACCTTTTATAGTACATAGCGTGACTCGGATGGGCCGAGTCTCGCTTAATGGGCCAGCCCACGCGACACGCGTGGAACACACGCCCCAAAATAAAAACCAAAATACTTAATGTCTCAGGAGATTGCATTCAATTTCAAAAGAACGCGTTCACTGAATGGTTGAGAGAAGAATGACAGAGAATGTGTTCTCTAGGCTTGGCTGAAGGCGCTTTAGGGAGAACGCGGTCTCTTGTGTGCCTTGGCTGGCGACGACGCGGACAACCATGGATTGTGTCGCGTTGACAATGGCTTTGGCGCATGATCTTGTTATTGGCCCTTCTGAGCGAATGCTCATAGCCTCCTCTTCCTCAGTGGCAGTCATGGTGGGCAGGGGTGTATCAATCAGGCTACCATGTGGCCTCAAATTTCGTTCCTCCATATAAAAAGAACAGACAAAATCTTCCTCGGGTATGTCATCTGGCTGGCCAGATGGAGGTTTCATCAGTGACAACACAAATGAATCTTCAGGATTTGAAGCATAAATCTTCACACCCCAAAGTAAAACATATTCATTAGTGGTGTTTTCTATTGTGAATGACGCCGCGACAACCTCGTTGACAGGAACCGATTGAGGCTTTCCTCCAGCAAATGGAAACGGCACTGACATCATGACAGGACCCTCCTCAGTAGGAGTGGAAGTTGTGACTAAGGGAACATCCATGAAGCCAACCTCTTCCTTGTCTCCAATGGTGGAGTATTCATCACCCATACCTATTTGGCACTCAATTAAAATCCAACAAAAGTTTGTGAGTCCACAAGCAAAGAACACAACCACACGAGCTGCTCTAAGGAGATGAAAGAGATGAAGAGTAGAAAGAGATGGGTGAGATGAAGTGAAACAAAGAGAGAGTAGGACTGGAAGCATGTACATAATAATAGTCAAACAACACACACACTCCAATGAGATGGGTGAGATGAAGTGCCATTAAGATCTATGTAAAGTAAGATCTCTGCGAAGTAAAACAGTCTGAATACAGTCATATTTGTCAGTCAGAGACTATTACTTTGTGAAAATAGTATAAATAGTATGTCATAATAGAAATTTAAAATGTCACGGTTTTGAAATCACCACCAGTACGAGTGGCACCATGTAGCTAAAAGTACTCAAACATGGAGCATTTTCTAATTAAGATATCTGTAAACTAGATTGGTGAGATGAAGTGCAATTAATATCTATGTAAAGTAAAATAGTCAAAGAAGCACAACATCGGGAAAGGGAGATCCAATTAAGACATCTTGTATTTAGATTGGTGAGATGAACTATTCAGCTTCTGAGTAGAACTATTCAGCCAGATGTCACACGTCCTACCCAAATTAGGCAATAGGCAAGCATGTAATATGGTTTAATGTGACATTACATACTAAAGTTTCTTAGTTGTAGTTATGACATTATTCTTATTAAGTATGACATATGTTTTACTAAGGCCGATAAGAACTTTCTATTATAGCAAGGGGAAAAACCTCTTGTGAATCATTTGTCTACTTTAGAAAATTACCAGTTCATCTGGTCGCTTGGGTAGTTTTGGTTTTACATTTGGTCCCTTCTGAATCTTTGGTTTTACATTATTTTGCCTAAACCCTAACCTGGAAAACCGCTTGTGAATCAATCTGCCGAGTTTAACAGTTCTTCGGGTTCATCTGCTGAGGTTCAACAGTTCTGTTAACCGCTTGTGAATCAATCTGCTGAGTTCAACAGTTCTTCGAGTTCATCGGCTGAGGTTCAACACTTCTGTTACACAGTTAATCGACATTCTTCATCTATCGACCATCGTCATTCCTGTTTAACAGTTATTCGTGTTCAATAGTCACATGGAAAGAGAAGGTTTGTATTTTGTAATGGCGGGAGAATGGGCTTGCAGAATGAGAGGGAGGGAGAATGGGTTGTCCAACTGTTCATCGGCCGGCCGGCGGGAAGGAGGACGGCGGAATGGCCGGGAGAATGGGAGTGAAGAGGGCGGGATTGCTACAGGAAAAAGGAGGAAAATTTTGGGGTTTTGGAGGAAAATATTAATTAATGATATTTGTGTACTTTTGGGTTTTTTTTTCCTTTTTTTTTTCAATTTTATTGATTTAATTTATTTTTGAAATTAAAAGAAAAGATTTATTATTTTGCAAAAATACACCAAATGGTGTATATATGCAAAAAAAATACAAGCTTCTATTTTTATAAGTGACTTTTTCATTTGGGGTATTCTTGCAAATCCGTGTACAATTCAAAAATAACAACCAATACTTTAAGGGCTTGGGGAATGGATATGATATTTAAAATCTTTCAAACAAACAAAAAGTATGGAATTAAAAATCATCAACCCTTCTCAACTCCAAATCAGATTCCTCAACCCCCTTACCAAACACGCCTTAGATCATTCATACGATCTAAATTTCAATTTTGAAGACTTCCAACCAACCGTGGTCTCTCCATGGTCAGAAGTTTATACTTTTTAATTTGGGGTCGTTTTAGTTGGACACATGCTAAGAACTTAAATTTTGAAATTATTTCAAACTATTTCCTAAAGTGAAATAGATAAATCCTTTGGAAAAAATTAAATTAATAGCTAAAAAATATTATTGTTAAACATGAAATTTCTATTATGTGCTCATGGACACACACTAGAAAAAACTTATTGGTTAATATGTTATGTATCAATATTTAACTGAACTAGTAGTAAAGAGATGCTAGACTCTTTAAATGTTGGTGAAATTGGTTTTATATTCATCGAAACATGTTTAATTGGATATATATCCATTAAAATTTTAAAATTGGGCATATACCTATCAAATCATAAGAAACTTGTTTTCTTATCCTTAATATATTTACATTTAAGACTATAGAATATAATCGTTTAAATTAATGGTAAATTATACAAAATTAGTCATCAAATAGGAGGCTTTTATAAAATCACCTATAAAAATAAATATCTACAAAACCACCCATTTTAGGGGTTTTAATTAGGACAAACTTGGTTTTATACCCATCGAAACATTCTTAATTGGGTATATACCCATTAAAACTTAAAAATTGAGCATATACCCATAAAGTCATAAAAATGGATTTTTATTCTTAATATATTTACATTTAAGACTATAGAATATAATCATTAAAATTAATGATAAATTATACAAAATTAGTCATTAAATAGGAGGTTTTTATAAAATCACCTATAAAAATTAAAAATCTACAAAACCAAACATTATAGGGGTCTTAACTAAAATGAAGCTAAATAAATCCTAGAAAGACTACAATAACCTTTTTTACTAAATATATTTTCAATTATGTTATACTTTATTATTTCCCTTTTTACACTCCTATTACTCTATATATTATTAGTTTTTAAAAAAAAACCTTGGTGTTTAGTAAACAAAATCAATGAAAATAATTATTCTGTGTACTTTTAAGTTTTCTACATGAGAGATTTATATCCAGTCTCGTGGGTGATTTCATGTAATTTTTCAGATATTTACACAAAAATATGATTTTTATAAGTAATTTTGTTTAATATATCCTAGTTTTGCATTATACGATTTATTATTGTAATAAAAATATATAATGTGCATTATAACACATTCCTAGAAATTGTTGGATTTATGAACAATTTCAAAATTTGATGGGTATATACTTAATTAGAGAAGTTATTATGAGTATAGAATAACTTCTCCCAAATATTTTTTAAGAGATTTTGAGTTTGAATCCTAATGTCGACGTATGACGTATATAGATAGTATTCGAAAAGTTCCTAAAAAAGAGCTATTAAGTATTCGTTCTGGATATAAAACGGTAATGAGAAAGAGCCGGACAATTTATAAAGAGAATAAGTTACGTTATTTATTTTTGTTGTTTTTGAACTTTTTGCTTTCAATGATGTATGGTATCTATGATCCTAATATTTAGTGCATTAGTGTGATCGTCATTTATATACATATTTTGATCATTTCAATCCTTGTTAAAATTGCGATACGATTTACGATCTAAAAATGATGTAAAGATTCCCATTTCCTAAAGTGAAGTAGAATAATTAGAATTTTATTAAAAGTAAGATCTAAATATTTTGATAATAAAATCAATAAGATCTTGTGTACAATTCTCCATACGATTATATGATGAACGATTCTTACGATTTTGTAACATGTTTATAAAGAGAATAAGCGACTATTAACGGATTCCGCATTGTTGGAAGTCATAATGTTGAATCTGTTTGCGGGCATATGCGACCTTGTCCACGCTTCAAAACCAACACCCCTGAGGTAGGTACCGACTTCCGGGGACTGGGCGCAAAGTCTTGCAAATTCACGACTGAAGTCATGTTTGGTGTACGCTTGATTTGCCTTTTGGTACAGAATCCACAAGTCATTCATTTTAAACCTCGTCTTCACATTTTGAAATAGGTGAAGTGTGCAATAACTATGCTTTGCAAAAATGTAGCGCTCTCTTAAACCTTTGTAAATGCTTCCATGACGGTCAGACACAAATACGAGGTCATGATCGTCGGCAACAACGGAGCGTAGGTGTCGGAAGAAATATGAACATGAACTGTCATTCTCGCTGTCAATAACAGCAAAAACCACTGGATATATTTGTCTGTTTTCGTCTTGTGCCACTGCAACTAGAAGTGTTCCTCTGTACTTTGATCCTAGATGGGTACCATCCACAGTTATGACCTGCAATAGTTTTCACTCAGCTTTACAAAGTGACATTGTACAAATGCAATAGTAATCTTATATGCTACAATGTACTGTATCAATTTGACAACAACATCGTGGAACGTGACAAACCTTAAATTTACCTTTCTTAAAAACTGCATTCCATTGCGTCAAGCACCCAAGCTGATAAAACAATACTTGAATCAACGATTAGAATCTACTTCAACATGTGTGATTATCCTTGTATTCATCCTTTCGAGCATGTACATGTATCCATGAATCCTATTGTAGCTTTCTTCAGTTGTGCCTCTTATCTTGTCAATGGCGGTTAAACGTGCTTTGTTTGCCTTGTCGTAACTAACTGCCACTCGGCTTCAATCTCTTGGAGAACTTCCTCATCAATGTCTATAAATAAGTTGTCCACTTCATTAGTGTCATCCAACAATGGCCCTTCTTCAACATCTTCCTCAACATCATCCTCAAAGTCATCCCAATCAAAATCTCGCCCAACGTCTTCCCCATAATCACTCTCAATGTCAATACATTCATGTATTCTTTTCGTTCCTGTGGAAGACATTGTTTCTCTCCCATCAGTTTCCGAATCTGCCTCAGATTGGCTCACCAAGTCAACTATTTGTACATCCCCATTGTTTACACGACAAATTTTTGGTTTCATTTCATACATGTCACAATCAACTATATTCAGTACAACTTCAGTGGGACAATTGTCGCTTACCATATTGATCTTGTCGGATTTGGTACCATTTCCGCTTGGATGACAACCTACCACAACCTCGACCTCTGCCTCTTGAGTTTGTGTTAACAGTGGCGGAGTCAGACACACTGTGATGTCCTCGTCATCATTTCTACTTGGATGACCAACCATCATAACCTCGGCCTCTGCCTCTTTGTTTCCTTTCTTTTTCATACTCGCATATAACTCGATAGGCCAAATAACATCTTCTGATTGCAAGTTCAAAAATTTGAAAGCATCAAGGTCCTCGTCATCTTTGACATCGATTGGTTGTGGCATTGGTTTCCGCGGTGACATATATTTTATCTCCATTTCATCTATCTCGTTAATGCATTTAATCTTCTCAGCCAACTTTTTCCTCAGATTTGAGTAATTCATATCTGCATACAAAAGACGTCCTGTTGTCATTGTGATCCCATCGAAAACCCACGTGTTTCCCTTAAATATCCATTCACCACCTGTTTTCAGAGTCAAGTAGTATGATCTTGAACCTGTTATATGAACAAAAAGCAAACACAAGTTAAATACTTTATGACAAACGTTGACATTATGACCAATACCCTAACACCGACATTAAAGGGTTTTCAAGCCATAATAAAGGGTTTTCTAGCCAAACGGGACAATACCCTAACACCGACATTAAAGGGTTTTCAGGCTGGCGATTTTGATAATTCTATTGAGGGTAAAAATTTGTAGGGAAAACAAATATTCTAGAATCAAGGATAAACGGGAGTTAAAGTTGATTAATGCTCAACAAGAAGCTGAAAGGTTGTTCTCTCGTTTAGTGAACCACAAAAGAATGTCTTGTAAAAAAGAATATGAACGTGAAAGTCAGAACTCATCCATTATTAAATTTCTTCTATTCCAAAGACATTGAAGACGCTGCACAATCTTTTTTGAAGATTTGTGGATTTAAGGTCTTGTGGTGTTACGGTGGCTTTGGACAGGTTTACAGGTTGGGTTATGCTTGGATGATAACCTAACACGTGGGTAAAGGGGTAGAAATTGGAGGGAAACTTGTTAACTTTTAGAGGGAAAACAGTGGTTAAAAGATTATGTGTACTATATTTTCAGAAGTCATATCAGGTAAATAGTTATGAAACAATATTCAATAAAGAATGACATGCCCAAAAATTGAACAAAAAAACCTAAATAAATGCACGGACATGACCGACCATGTTCCTTCTCATTTTGACTCAACAATCCCTAAACCCTCTATGTTCGTTTCGCGGAGCAAAGATCCTTCACTGTTGCGCCGAACTTGAAGGTAACCCTCTTTGTATATTGTGTGGTTTTCATACTGGATCAATAAGCAAGCATGTATCACTGTGTTTTTGGCTGGAAATCTTTCTTTGTTTCTGCAGTACTCAAGCACAATGTCATCCAGCAACACCTCAAGTTATCAAAGCGGGGACCCCCAAAAATATGAACATCCACCAACATCTCCTACACTTTCTCAAATAGTGGAGAAGCTGCAAGAACAGTTAGACATGTTGCTAACGAATAGCCCACGTTCCAACATGTTGGGTGAAATAATCACACGCCTACGTACTAAGACACATGAACTTCGAGAAAGAATTATGGAACTCAATACAAGTGAGATGCAATTCGATCATGCAATTTGGCGACTAAATGCAAGGGTGGCAGAACTTGAATCTGAAAACAAGACACTACACTCCCAGGAAAACTTCAGGAATCATGTAATAATTCCTATTTCTGTGTTTGGTGCTGGTGTGATTCTAGGGATTAGTGCTTTCAGCATTTGTAATCGAGCATGTAGGCATGGTTGAGGATGAATTAACTATGAAGTGTGTAACTCATGACTTTGGTTTTTTATGTAAGAGGATGAATTTAATTTCGAATAGTATTCGTAAGCATGGTTGATTCTACATGTCAGATTACCAAAATTTTAATGTCGATCTTCATGTAAGTTTTGCAAATTCAAGCACAATGCCAGCACTACACACACAGAAATTTACCTTACTAGAATAGTTGCCAATTGGATGCTATCATTACATTCCTAGAATGTTGGAACATGGGGTACCATTACATTTCTAAAAAAAAAAAAGTTGTCAACTGGATGCTATCATTACATTACTAGAATCACAATTGCCTATTGTCAACCTCCTCCTTCACGCGGAATGCACAACCTTCATAGGCGCTATTTGCAACACAATCCTTTAACATTTCCGGACAGTGCTAATCCTGTGATCAATGACCAACAACACGGTTGGTTAATCAACTTCTTAATCCTGTCAATGACCAACAACTTACAAGATTGCCAGTGCCAATCTTGTAAGTTTTGTTTACCGGGAATTACCTTTTCAATAATATAAGGGTTTCCAACAATAATAAGCAATGATCGGGCACGAGTCAGGGCAAAATTGAACCTCTTCGGGTTGCTCAGATATACCATGCGGAAAATCTTGTCATATTCGTCGTGTTTAGCGGTCAATCTGACGGTTGACAGGATGATCACTTCCTTTTCTTTACCCAGAAACTGCTCAACCCCGCCAATCTCAATATCCCTCATATGTAGAGACATGAGAGTCTTCCTTATCTTTAGTACTTGTTGTGGGAAAGGGGTAATAATCCCGATGTCTTGCTTATACACATTCCTTCTTATCAGCTTCTGTACGAGCTCAACCACCTTGCTAGCTTCAATCCTATTAAACCATGAAGGGCTGCCATTTTCCCTCTCATCAAAGCCTTGGATGTCACAGAACATGAAAGGAAAGTTCCCATTGGGAAGCATATCAGCCCAAGGTAAGGAAGATGTGTTACTGTCTTTTCGATATGGAATCAATGCTCCACTATAAAATAGTCTTGAAGGAACACAAAGAATTGCAGGGTGGCTCTGATAATTGTTCAACAACATTGTGACATAATTGTGATCCCCTGATCTGTAAACTTCAAAGTCCAACAACCTATATAGAAAAGATCTTCCCAAACCATAAGCCTTAGCTTGCTTTGAATGAATATCAAGCCCAAGTTGTTTGGGATCACCACAAAGAACAATAACTGTGTTGTTTTGTAAGATGGTTGATATGGGGATCATTGTCTCTGGCTCTGAAACTTGTTTTGCATCATCTAAGATGATGTGGGAGAAGTGGCCATAGTTAACCCCTTCAGCATAGAGGTAAGATGCACTCGTGTATGTTGTTATTATTATCTTGTACCTGTAGAGTGCATCTCGAGAAAGGCAGTGAAGAAACCTGCACTGTAGGTACAGAACCTCAACAATGCAGCGTTCATTTTTTCTAAGGGACGACGTGTGGCATTCAACCTATAAATATCTTCCTCCCTAATTTTCATCCCATCGCAAAGGATTTTCTCTAATATGTGATCTGCCACGCAATTTGAAGATGCACATACCAGTATATGAGAATTACGTCTAGTTGTATAGAGTTGTAGGATCACCTCCACCAGTGTTTTTGTCATTCCTGTTCTAGGGGGTCCATAAATCACATAAGGATCTCCTCATCTGCAGCCTAAAATTAAGCGAACAACATTTTTCTGCTCCTCATCAAGAAGAGGTGAGATAGGCACAAGATTGTTTGTTGTAATCTTCCGCTTTCCATGATACTCATGGGGAAAGAGGAAGTTTTCGTGTAATGCCTATGCATATAGAATGACTTGATGGAGCCTACTGAAATTTGCCCCGTTGAACACAAAACAGATTTCATACACATTGCTATCTATGTGCCTTTGGAAAAATCCATCATCAAATTGCAATAATAATTCATCAGCCTCAACACGGTGGATCCAGCCATGTTCAAAGAACATTGGCAATTTCAACATGAGAACACAACATTGGCAACGATAATTCGTGCAATTTCATAATTCATTCCGACAATAACATATAACACTTTGACAAAAATAATAAGATAACTGCCATTCTCCACATACCTGATCGAGAGAATATTCTCCATAAACATTCACCACATCTCCACGGACAACTGAGGGCCTTCTTTCACCTAATCCTGACACTTTAAGTGCTACAAGCCGATAATACTTTTGTCTCAAAGTAACAGACTTCATATTATAAGCTTTCACGTACTCCTGTAAACAGATATAAAAAAATCATTCAACAAGTTGGTACTACGAGAGAACGATGCCATCTAGCTATCCCCTCAGTCCCCCAACCCCCATACAGAGAAAATATAACACTTACCATAATCAGAAGTTCTTCCATCCCTAACAACGCATTGAAATACGACGCATAATTTTCCTCTGTTAAGCCTTGTAAGACTACTTCAGGGATTTCCTTAAACTCTATCGTTTTCCTGATCTGTGGTGGTATGTTATATGGTCTCTGAGGTGCCAAAGCTTTGGATACTTCATCTTCAGCCAAGAGGAAGACAAGTCGTTCAATACTCACAACATCAGTTTCGACTTCCACTATAGATGTGAAAACGCCAATCTCCTTGGGCACACAAGACAGCCATATAGTCAGTGATGCGTTCCTACTTGTGATGTTGGATCTCTGATCTTGGTGGGAAGTCGCACGCGTCGTGTTTGAGGATGATAAGGTGGAACGCGGTGTTTAGAAGACGGATCGAGAGGGAAATTGGAGTTGTAGTGTCGGCAGCGGAGGAGATCGACTCGAAAGAGATCGAGTGCTTGGCCGTAGCATCGGCAGCGGGGTTGGATAATCTCTGATGCGTTCATGCTTGTGATGCTGGATCTGTGATCTTGGTGGAAAGTTGCACGCGTCGTGTTTGGGGATGATAAGGTGGAACGCGATGTTTAGAAGATAGATCGAGAGAGAGATTGGAGTTGTAGTGTCGGCAGCGGAGGAGATTGACTCGAAAGAGATTGAGTGCTTGGCCGTAGCGTCGGAAGCGGGGTTGGATAATCTCGATGAAGATCGAGTGGAGGCCGTAGCGTCGGAAGCAGAGGAATGGAGATGAGAAGGAAGATTTAGGGTTTGACGCTCGATCAAAGGGGAGGAGGCAATTATCTCTCAATACTCAGGCTTTGATTAAAAATGAATGTAACATAGTAAAAAAGGTCGAGATGACCTTTTATAGTACATAGCGTGACTCGGATGGGCCGAGTCTCGCTTAATGGGCCAGCCCACGCGACAAGCGTGGAACACACGCCCCAAAATAAAAAACAAAATACTTAATGTCTCAGGAGATTACATTCAATTTCAAAAGAACGCGTTCACTGAATGGTTGAGAGAAGAATGACAGAGAACGCGTTCTCTGGGCTTGGCTGAAGGCGCTTTAAGGAGAACGCGGTCTCTTGTGTGCCTTGGCTGGTGACGACGCGGACAACCATGGATTGTGTCGCGTTGACGATGGCTTTGGCGCGTGATCTTGTTATTGGCCCTTCTGAGCGAATGCTCATAGCCTCCTCTTCCTCAGTGGCAGTCATGGTGGGCAGGGGCGTATCACCCTCCCCCACTTGGTTGTGAAGCGTCCCCACTTCACCATCATCGAACTCTGGCTCCACATAAGGCTCTAAGTCGGCGACGTTGAATGTCGCGTGGACACCGTAGTCGGGTGGCAGCGCGATCTCATATGCGTTGTCCCCAATTGCCTTCACAACACGGAAAGGCCCATCACCACGTGGGGCCAGCTTGGATTTGCGTTTAGCTGGAAAACGGCCTTTGCGAAGGTGCACCCATACCAAGTCCCCTGGGAAAATATAACGCAGCGGCGCCCACGGTTGTGCTGTGTGGCATATTGATCAGTGCGGCTTTCCAGCTGCTCCCGCGTTCGCTGATGTAGATCCTAGATCATCGCGGCGCGGTTGGCTGCGCTAGGGTGCTCATTATCCTTCAAAGGACGCGGCAGTATGTCCATCGGAGTCAGAGGGTTTCTGCCATAGACCACCTCGAACGGAGTG
This sequence comes from Rheum nobile, assembly GCA_027886185.1. Lineage (NCBI taxonomy): Eukaryota > Viridiplantae > Streptophyta > Magnoliopsida > Caryophyllales > Polygonaceae > Rheum > Rheum nobile. The sequence continues at coordinate 6,824,880 of WOAB01000020.1, forward strand.
AGGTTGGTCACGGAGTGCCTGGACTTGTTGTAAGAAAACTCAACAATTGCAAGTAAGTCCTCCCAACGCTTTGGGTTGGTTTTGAGCATGGTCCTAAGGAGGGCTCCTAGGGTTCTATTGGTGACCTCAGTTTGGCCATCTGTTTGGGGATGATAACTAGTGGAAAACAAGAGTTTGGTACCCAAATTTCCCCAAAGGATTCTCTAGAAAATGCCTATAAATTTGGTATCGCGATCACTCACGACAGTCCTTGGTATCCCATGTAAACAGACCACGTTGTCAAAGAACAACGCGGCGATCTCACTAGCAGAGTGTGTGGTCTTACACACGATAAAATGGGCCATTTTGGAAAACCTGTCCACAACTACAAAGATTGAATCCTTGCCCTTTCGAGAGAGAGGCAAACCTGTAATGAAGTCCATAGACAAATCTTCCCAAGGGGATGGGTAGAGGCGTGTAGAGACCATAGGGATGGGAGGTAGATTTAGCGCGTTGACACGTGACACAACTGGTGCAATATCGCATCACCTGGGTGGTCATGCGCGGCCAAAAGAAATGCTCGTGAAGAGCAGCTAACGTCTTGGTGACTCCAAAATGACCGCGTCCTTCATGGGCTTCCTGGATGAGGAGTTTCCTAACAGGCGATCTAGGAATGCACAAATGCCCTGCTTTGTACAGGTACCCCTCATGAAAGAAATATGTCTCAAACTCGCGGTCCCTAAGACAGTGTTCTAAAATTGGCTTAAAGAAGGGATCAATCAGATATAAATCCTTAATCAACGCGAAGCCAAGAAGTTTAGACTGAAGATGAGTAAGGAGAACATACCTGCGAGAAAGGGCGTCGGCGATCACATTCTCCTTACCTTTTTTATGCACGACGACGTAAGGAAACGTCTCCATAAATTCCACCCAACGAGCATGGCGGCGGTTTAGATGTGCTTGACTCTTTAGATAGCTGATGGCCGCGTGGTCCGAGTGGATCACAAACTCGCGTGGCCATAGGTAGTGATGCCATGTCTTGAGGACGCGAACAAGCGCGTAAAGCTCCTTGTCGTAAGTGGGGTAATTCAAAGTTGCCCCGGTTAGCTTCTCGTTGAAGAACACGATGGGCTTATTCTCTTGGTGGAGGACTCCACCAATCCCTATATTGGACGCGTCACATTCTACTTCAAAGTGTTTTGTGAAGTCTGGGAGTTGAAGTAGCGGCGCGTTGCACAAGGCATCTTTCAACGCGTTGAACGCGTGATTGTGGCTGTCCTTCCAATTCACCGCGGCATTTTTCTTTGTGAGCTCATGGAGGGGCGCGTCGATGGAGCTAAAGTTGCGAACAAATCTCTTGTAGAAGCCTGCTAAGCCAAGGAAGCTTCTCACCATTGTCGGTGTAGTGGGTGTTGGCCAATCCCGGATGGCCTTCACTTTGTCTTCATCGACGCGGAGTCCATCCTTGGAAACCACGTAGCCCAGAAAGTTTGTAGTGTCGGATGCAAAACGACACTTGCCAAGATTGGCATACAATTGTTCGTGTCTCAAGCACTCTAACACAAGCCTAAGGTGCTTTACATGATTTTCAAGACTACGCGAATACACAAGAATATCATCAAAGTAAACTACCACAAATTTCCCTAGAAATTCCCGCAACACATGGTTCATGAGTCGCATGAAGGTGCTTGGCGCGTTGGTGAGACCAAATGGCATGACTAGCCATTCATGCAGCCCGTATTTGGTCTTGAATGCGGTCTTCCATTCATCACCCTCTTTCATGCGAATCTGGTGATATCCGCTCCTCAAGTCAATTTTGGTGAAGTGTGTCGCGCCATGCAACTCATCGAGCATGTCATCGAGTCTCGGTATTGGATGTATGTACTTGACTGTGATCTGATTGATGGCGCGACAGTCGACACACATGCGCCATGAGCCATCTTTCTTTGGGACCAGGATCACTGGGACCACGCAAGGTCTTAGAGATTCCCTTACGTAGCCGCGATCCAGAAGTTCTTGGACCTGGCGTTGTAGCTCCTTGGTTTCATCTGGGCCAGCGCGATAGGCAGCACGATTAGGAAGGGAGGCACTAGGCACCAAGTCAATTTGGTGCTCAATGCCTCGCACAGGTGGAAGGCCCTGGGGAAGCTCCTCTGGGAATAAGTCTGTGAACTCATCGAGCAGCTCAGAGATCGCGTTTGGCAAAGCTTCCTGGATAGGGCTCTCTGGGTTGCAACACGTGGGCACTAAGAGGAAACATGGGGCCTTGCCATTCAAGGGGGGAAGTGAGGTCGCTTGGTCGCGCCAGCAGCAGTCTGTGCTCACAAGTGCCTTTCAACTTGGTGGACTTGGGCGTGTTCTTCGGCCCTTCAGTGGGACGCGTTTGATCAGGGGACGCGTTGTCGGTAGACGCGACCTCGCGTCCTGTGGAAGAACGCGCACTACTTGGACTCTGGTTCTTGGAGGCTTCCAGTGCCTTCTATCGATCACGCTCAACCTGTTCCTGTAAAATCTCATGAGGAGACATAGGTAAAAGCGTGACGTGTTTCCCATGGTAAGTAAACACATAAGTGTTTAAATACCCATCGTGAAGAACGCGCCTATCAAATTGCCATGGGTGCCCCACCAAAAGATGTGTGGTATCCATAGTAATGACATCACAAAGGACATAATCTGTATATTGACCAATGGAAAAGGAAATTTGACATTGACGAGTTACAGTGTTACCAGAACTCGAAGAAATCCATTGGAGCCCATAAGGTTGTGGGTGAGGAGTGGTCTGAAGGTTGAAATGAGTGACCACCTTTTCATTGATTATGTTGCAACAGCTTCCTCCATCAATGATGACGCTCAAGGACGCGGTTTTGACCAAGCAACGCGTGTGAAATAGGTTCTCGCATTGGTCGCCAAGAGTTGCTTCCTTGATAGTGAGGAGACGTCGCGTTACAAGGCTCAGAGGTGTGCCTTCATGTAGCGCGGTGGCTTCACATGTGTAAGCCTCCTCGTTATCTTCGAAGCCTTCTTCGATGGTCTCAAGGGTGGTGTCCTCGTCCTCATAAGACTCATATCCGGTGGAGATGCTAGAGAAGAGGACCTTCTTGTTGTTTGGGCAATTGTTCTGGTAGTGCCCTCTTCCTCCACACTTGAAACATTCCACGTCACGCGCGCGTTCTGGGTTTGGTGATGTACCCTTTGATGGCGGCGCGCAAGGAGCTTGGTTGGGCGTCGTCGCGATCTTCCCTTGTCTTGTTTGATTTGACGCGGTGGTTCCTGGGGGAGGACCGCGTACATTAGTGGAAGGAAGTTGACTAGAGTTAGAGTCATACCTTCTTTGGCCATAGGGTTGGTAGGGTCCTTGACGCTTTCGCACGATTTGATTGTAGAGTTGCATCGCCGTGTGCGTGAGCGTGTCATCACAAACTTGAGCTAGTGCCATTCAGTGAGAGGCACCAAGTTTCTCCTTATTTGATCATCCATAAATCGGTGCCACCAAACCCTCGCGGCGCCACGAAAGTGTACTGTGGCGGCGGCCACGTGGTCCTCTTCAGGAACTTGGCAATAGATCAAGGTATACTCCGTAGCCTGCAACCATTCAAGAAAAATTGTAGGGTTGTATTCACCAAAAAAGAATTCAACTTTTACCTTAATTTCGTGGCGATTGAGCCTGGGAGCATTGGCTTGAGGCCTTCGTTGTAAACGCGGCGCTGGGATGTCCAAGGGGGCATATGCTTGGCCGTGGGCCTATGTAAACTGGGCATTTCCTAGCTGTTGCCTACGCGCACCAACATTGCTGCAATCATTGCCAAACGGAGCATGTTGCTCCATCCCCTGGGCGCGTCTGCGGCGCTGGTGTCCTTGGTGTGGCGCATCGCGGCGAACATCGTAAGGCATGTCATGCCTCATCTCCATTTCTTCGCGCCTGTCGAAGGACGCGTTGGCCATGTTTGTGCCTTGGGTGAGCCTAGGTGGGGGGATCCAATCGGCGGGGCGGTCTTGCAACTCCATAGGGTCGCCGAGTGGGGGATGGAAATTGCCTAGATTGATCATCCCTGAGTCCCCTATTTCTTCGTCATCAAACTCCTCGAACTCGTCTTGGTGGAGAAGAGTGTGGGAGAAGTAACCATCCGAGCCATAGCGAGGTGTCCTCGCACTTTGGTGGCCCAGGTGGTCCTCCACGTTGAATGGGACTGGTGTGGGGGCATGGCGACGCTGACGCATCACAGCATCTGGGGCGCGATTGGATCGTCTCTGCAGACCTGTGTCACGTTCTTCTCGTCTAGCTCTGTCGGTCAGCGGGGTAGAGGCGATCTCGCATTGTCTTCTGTTACCTCTGGCTTCGTACCTGTCATTGAAGTCATAAGGTTCAGAGTACTCACCATGGGAAACCTCGTCGCGGTCGGAGTCGGTTTCATCGCCGACTGGTGTTGCCTGTGGTGCATAGCGGTCACGATGTGACACATAACCTTGGCGGCTTTCTATCACCGATTGGATTCTTTGAAGCCGCGGTTGTAAGTTAGAGGTGGAGGGCATCACTCCTTTGCCCTTGTCAACGCGTTGTTTACTTGGCCCAGCTTCAGTTTGACGTGGCGCGCCCAGAGTGTCCATTGGGACCATCAAGGTTGGTGTGGGTTGTGCCAGCGCAGCGCGTTCCTTGGCCTGGAATTCGGCAACTTGGCGCCTAAGTTCATGGATCTCGCGTTGTTCCTCCGAGAGCTCCATAATGGGATCTTGTGGAGGATTGGCGAGTGGGACCACTTCATGTTGCGCGATCTGTTGTTGTGGTGGATGGTTGTTACCATCGCCTTGGACATTCCCACCTGTGGGTGCCATGAGGCTACCTATAACAATATGTCCATCCATCGCGAGTAAAAACGCACAAAAGACAATATAAAACCAAAGAACAAGTAAGCACTCAATAAGTAGCAAGTGTTCACGTAGGATGGCGCGTTCTTTCGGCCGTGAGGGCGGCTAAAGGCAAGCAAAGCAAGTGTGATATGCAAGCACAAAAGCAAACGAAACCAAACGAAAAAAGTCGTAACCTCTTGCGTAAATAACGCGCACACACAAGACACACTTCCAAGCGTGACACTAGACGGTGGGGAGGTGAAGAAGATGAGCCTAGCCGTTGAGGGGAGAAGGTTGCCTTATTTTGGTTTTACTTCTCTTTGTTTTTGAATATCGCGTTTTTTTTTTTTAAATGCGACTTGTTTTTTTTTTGAAATTCAAATTCGAGATCTCAGTTTTGATTGAAGATCGAATAAGAATTAATTGAATTAAAAAAATAAAAATAAACGGCTAAGTAACTTAGGAAAGAAATCATGTAATTGTTGCGATAGGAGAGAGAAAAGATTCATTGCAGATTTATAATGGTCAACACATGTAAATATGGCAAGATATGCAAGCGAGATTCACGCGATTTAATTAAGGAAATCTTTGAATTAATTACGCAGATTTCATGCAAACAAATCACACAATTTTCGCAAGGTGATCAAGCAATTGTCGGCCAAGAGATTCTCTTGTAGAAACCGATGGGACAAGCATGTGTATGAGAGAGAAAAAAAATTAGTGATTATGGCGGAAGCCAGGATGATAGGGAAGAAAAAAAAATGTGAACAAATAACACTTGACAAGAGACTTACAAGATCAAAGGCTTTGATGTCAGTTGATGCGTTCCTTCTTGTGATGCTGGATCTCTGATCTTGGTGGGAAGTCACACGTGTCTTGTTTGAGGATGATAAGGTGGAATGCGGTGTTTAGAAGACGGATCGAGAGGGAGATTGGAGTTGTAGTGTCGGCAGCGGAGGAGATCGACTCGAAAGAGATCGAGTGCTTGGCCGTAGCGTCGGCAGCGGGGTTGGATAATCTCGATGAAGATCGAGTGGAGGCCGTAGCGTCGGCAGCGGAGGAATGGAGATGAGAAGGAAGATTTAGGATTTGACGCTCGATCAAAGGGGGGGAGGCAATTAGCTCTCAATACTCAGGCTTTGATTAAAAATGAACGTAACCTAGTAAAGAAGGTTGAGATGACCTTTTATAGTACATAGCGTGACTCGGATGGGCCGAGTCTCGCTTAATGGGCCAGCCCACGCGACACGCGTGGAACACACGCCCCAAAATAAAAACCAAAATACTTAATGTCTCAGGAGATTGCATTCAATTTCAAAAGAACGCGTTCACTGAATGGTTGAGAGAAGAATGACAGAGAATGTGTTCTCTAGGCTTGGCTGAAGGCGCTTTAGGGAGAACGCGGTCTCTTGTGTGCCTTGGCTGGCGACGACGCGGACAACCATGGATTGTGTCGCGTTGACAATGGCTTTGGCGCATGATCTTGTTATTGGCCCTTCTGAGCGAATGCTCATAGCCTCCTCTTCCTCAGTGGCAGTCATGGTGGGCAGGGGTGTATCAATCAGGCTACCATGTGGCCTCAAATTTCGTTCCTCCATATAAAAAGAACAGACAAAATCTTCCTCGGGTATGTCATCTGGCTGGCCAGATGGAGGTTTCATCAGTGACAACACAAATGAATCTTCAGGATTTGAAGCATAAATCTTCACACCCCAAAGTAAAACATATTCATTAGTGGTGTTTTCTATTGTGAATGACGCCGCGACAACCTCGTTGACAGGAACCGATTGAGGCTTTCCTCCAGCAAATGGAAACGGCACTGACATCATGACAGGACCCTCCTCAGTAGGAGTGGAAGTTGTGACTAAGGGAACATCCATGAAGCCAACCTCTTCCTTGTCTCCAATGGTGGAGTATTCATCACCCATACCTATTTGGCACTCAATTAAAATCCAACAAAAGTTTGTGAGTCCACAAGCAAAGAACACAACCACACGAGCTGCTCTAAGGAGATGAAAGAGATGAAGAGTAGAAAGAGATGGGTGAGATGAAGTGAAACAAAGAGAGAGTAGGACTGGAAGCATGTACATAATAATAGTCAAACAACACACACACTCCAATGAGATGGGTGAGATGAAGTGCCATTAAGATCTATGTAAAGTAAGATCTCTGCGAAGTAAAACAGTCTGAATACAGTCATATTTGTCAGTCAGAGACTATTACTTTGTGAAAATAGTATAAATAGTATGTCATAATAGAAATTTAAAATGTCACGGTTTTGAAATCACCACCAGTACGAGTGGCACCATGTAGCTAAAAGTACTCAAACATGGAGCATTTTCTAATTAAGATATCTGTAAACTAGATTGGTGAGATGAAGTGCAATTAATATCTATGTAAAGTAAAATAGTCAAAGAAGCACAACATCGGGAAAGGGAGATCCAATTAAGACATCTTGTATTTAGATTGGTGAGATGAACTATTCAGCTTCTGAGTAGAACTATTCAGCCAGATGTCACACGTCCTACCCAAATTAGGCAATAGGCAAGCATGTAATATGGTTTAATGTGACATTACATACTAAAGTTTCTTAGTTGTAGTTATGACATTATTCTTATTAAGTATGACATATGTTTTACTAAGGCCGATAAGAACTTTCTATTATAGCAAGGGGAAAAACCTCTTGTGAATCATTTGTCTACTTTAGAAAATTACCAGTTCATCTGGTCGCTTGGGTAGTTTTGGTTTTACATTTGGTCCCTTCTGAATCTTTGGTTTTACATTAGTTTGCCTAAACCCTAACCTGGAAAACCGCTTGTGAATCAATCTGTCGAGTTTAACAGTTCTTCGGGTTCATCTGCTGAGGTTCAACAGTTCTGTTAACCGCTTGTGAATCAATCTGTTGAGTTCAACAGTTCTTCGAGTTCATCGGCTGAGGTTCAACACTTCTGTTACACAGTTAATCGACATTCTTCATCTATCGACCATCGTCATTCCTGTTTAACAGTTATTCGTGTTCAATAGTCACATGGAAAGAGAAGGTTTGTATTTTGTAATGGCGGGAGAATGGGCTTGCAGAATGGGAGGGAGGGAGAATGGGTTGTCCAACTGTTCATCGGCCGGCCGGCGGGAAGGAGGACGGCGGAATGGCCGGGAGAATGGGAGTGAAGAGGGCGGGATTGCTACAGGAAAAAGGAGGAAAATTTTGGGGTTTTGGAGGAAAATATTAATTAATGATATTTGTGTACTTTTGGGTTTTTTTTTCCTTTTTTTTTTCAATTTTATTGATTTAATTTACTTTTGGAATTAAAAGAAAAGATTTATTATTTTGCAAAAATACACCAAATTGTGTATATATGCAAAAAAAATACAAGCTTCTATTTTTATAAGTGACTTTTTCATTTGGGGTATTCTTGCAAATCCGTGTACAATTCAAAAATAACAACCAATACTTTAAGGGCTTGGGGAATGGATATGATATTTAAAATCTTTCAAACAAACAAAAAGTATGGAATTAAAAATCATCAACCCTTCTCAACTCCAAATCAGATTCCTCAACCCCCTTACCAAACACGCCTTAGATCATTCATACGATCTAAATTTCAATTTTGAAGACTTCCAACCAACCGTGGTCTCTCCATGGTCAGAAGTTTATACTTTTTAATTTGGGGTCGTTTTAGTTGGACACATGCTAAGAACTTAAATTTTGAAATTATTTCAAACTATTTCCTAAAGTGAAATAGATAAATCCTTTGGAAAAAATTAAATTAATAGCTAAAAAATATTATTGTTAAACATGAAATTTCTATTATGTGCTCATGGACACACACTAGAAAAAACTTATTGGTTAATATGTTATGTATCAATATTTAACTGAACTAGTAGTAAAGAGATGCTAGACTCTTTAAATGTTGGTGAAATTGGTTTTATATTCATCGAAACATGTTTAATTGGATATATATCCATTAAAATTTTAAAATTGGGCATATACCTATCAAATCATAAGAAACTTGTTTTCTTATCCTTAATATATTTACATTTAAGACTATAGAATATAATCGTTTAAATTAATGGTAAATTATACAAAATTAGTCATCAAATAGGAGGCTTTTATAAAATCACCTATAAAAATAAATATCTACAAAACCACCCATTTTAGGGGTTTTAATTAGGACAAACTTGGTTTTATACCCATCGAAACATTCTTAATTGGGTATATACCCATTAAAACTTAAAAATTGAGCATATACCCATAAAGTCATAAAAATGGATTTTTATTCTTAATATATTTACATTTAAGACTATAGAATATAATCATTAAAATTAATGATAAATTATACAAAATTAGTCATTAAATAGGAGGTTTTTATAAAATCACCTATAAAAATTAAAAATCTACAAAACCAAACATTATAGGGGTCTTAACTAAAATGAAGCTAAATAAATCCTAGAAAGACTACAATAACCTTTTTTACTAAATATATTTTCAATTATGTTATACTTTATTATTTCCCTTTTTACACTCCTATTACTCTATATATTATTAGTTTTTAAAAAAAAACCTTGGTGTTTAGTAAACAAAATCAATGAAAATAATTATTCTGTGTACTTTTAAGTTTTCTACATGAGAGATTTATATCCAGTCTCGTGGGTGATTTCATGTAATTTTTCAGATATTTACACAAAAATATGATTTTTATAAGTAATTTTGTTTAATATATCCTAGTTTTGCATTATACGATTTATTATTGTAATAAAAATATATAATGTGCATTATAACACATTCCTAGAAATTGTTGGATTTATGAACAATTTCAAAATTTGATGGGTATATACTTAATTAGAGAAGTTATTATGAGTATAGAATAACTTCTCCCAAATATTTTTTAAGAGATTTTGAGTTTGAATCCTAATGTCGACGTATGACGTATATAGATAGTATTCGAAAAGTTCCTAAAAAAGAGCTATTAAGTATTCGTTCTGGATATAAAACGGTAATGAGAAAGAGCCGGACAATTTATAAAGAGAATAAGTTACGTTATTTATTTTTGTTGTTTTTGAACTTTTTGCTTTCAATGATGTATGGTATCTATGATCCTAATATTTAGTGCATTAGTGTGATCGTCATTTATATACATATTTTGATCATTTCAATCCTTGTTAAAATTGCGATACGATTTACGATCTAAAAATGATGTAAAGATTCCCATTTCCTAAAGTGAAGTAGAATAATTAGAATTTTATTAAAAGTAAGATCTAAATATTTTGATAATAAAATCAATAAGATCTTGTGTACAATTCTCCATACGATTATATGATGAACGATTCTTACGATTTTGTAACATGTTTATTATATGACACCATTTCATTATGAGTTGAAAATGTATACTTCAAAATATATAAAATGTATGCATTTTTTGTGTATATATTATAATATGATTATTTTGGTAAATTGCCACTAAATTATTGTAGAAAAAATAACATTTTCATATCATAAGATCACTAATATATTACATTTTATGTTTTCACTTCAAATATAGAATGTTTAACGTTTATTAATTTGATTTTTACTATATTTAGTTATGTTGTAGAATCTTAAAATTTTATAATTCAATTTTATGATCTGATTTAAAGAACAACCCATGATCCGATCTGGCAATCCTGATACTAAAAAACATTGAACGGTAGTTTACTTTTGTAAGGTTTTCTAAAATATATTATTTAGCACACATCTATGTACGTATTTATGAAGAATTGCTAACTCCATACCAACCTATTGATAACATCCAGTTAGTAACCCATAAACGGTAGGCTAATTACTTGAGTGGTTTTTTAAACGATTTGGTTTTAACGTCGATAAACACTCTAATTATGCGTTATTAAAGTTGATTGAGTGCTTGATAAGTTTATAATTGTAACTAACTTTATCTCCAAGCTATCTAAAAGATATCTAGATATAAGTAAATATGGACATAAGATAATTAATCATTCCAACATATTCATTGATCTTCATTGATAGTGCTTGTGCTTAATATGGACAAAAGATATCTAGATATTTGCTTCAATATTTTAATTATGTACAAGATAATATTGTGATAGTGCTTGTGCTTAATCAATCATTCCAACATATTCACTAAGTTTACAAACCGACCTTTTGAGCTCATTTGATCTTCATTGAAAAACACTTAATTAAAATATTGAAAAGAATTGAAGCAAATAGTAAATAAAAAGATATTAAGGTTAAATAATGACAAATAGGATACATAGTACTAAAGCAATTTCTACAAGTACCTGTGCTTGTTGTTTTGCAAAATGAAAGTCCTGGTTAAGTAGTCGATCGTGGAACCAACCACCGCTTTAATTATTGGGAGCCACATATATGTTGTGTCGTTATTCTGGATATATAAACGGAGTTTGTAAGGCATTTGCGTAAATAAACTGAATTTCAGAATTATAATAATTTATCTTATATAATTATTTTTACGGTTTATAAAAAAAAAATATAATTAACATGAGTACGTATATTACTATTGATTTCATCATTAGAAGATTAAATACTAACAATAAAAAACCTATCGACTTAATCCGTAAACTGCAGTCCTTACTTACTAAAAATGAATGGGTTTGTCTTGCTATCACCTGGTGGGGCACTTGGATCAATAGAAATCAAGTAATCTTCCAAATACCTAACCCGGGCAGAATCAAAGATCTTACAATATACATCAAAACCCTAATCCAAAATTGGAATAAAACAAAGGTATCAGACACAGAGGAAAAAACAACTAAAAAACCCAACCCAACAATTAGACGAAAGACTAAAAACATTAAATGGGATAAACCAAAACCAGGATTTTGCAAAATAAAATTTGACGGTACAAAAATACCAAATGGTATAACAGGAACGGGTTTCATCATCAGAAATGAATATGCTGAAACAATCCATGTGTCCAACAAACAATACGGATGCCTCTCCCTTCGTCTTAATAAAATCGAAATCGAAGGGGACAATTTGTGCCTCATCAACTCCATCTTAGGCACTTGGACTTGCCCTTGGGAAATTGAAATGGTCATCGCTGACATCCTCATCGATCTCCGTTCTTTTCAGGAAGTCCTTATTAGGCATGTATTTCGGGAGGTGAACCGCGCTGCTGATCAAATTGCTAAACTCAGCTTCTCACCTTCGAGGTTTGCCTTGGATTCGAACCCAGAACTTCGTGTTCTCATCCAGATGGATGCTCTAGGCCGGACCTTGCATCGTTGCTAGGTCCCGTCTAATTCTTTCCTCATCAAAAAAAAAAAAAAACATGAGTACGTATATCTTATACAGTATAAGGATTTATAATCCGAGAAACCAAAAAGAGGTTTGGGGGAAATTATCATGCTTAGCTTGTATTTTTCTTTCGGTTTTTCTAGTGTATGTCCATGGGCACATGCTAATAAGTTTAAATAGAAAATTTATCTTTAAAATATTCCCTAATAGAGAATTGATAAACCCTTAGCAAATAAAATTAAACTAGTAGCTAACCAAATAATTACCAAAAAAAAAATTCTTAGAGTGTGTCCATGGACACACTAGAAAAAAAAACTTTTTCTTTTCTCATTCCAACTGCAAACGCGTTTCTCATTTTAGAAACAAGTGTCCTCGTTCCACATGGACAAATTATAGGGTCATGAATTGGAAATTTAAGGTAGTGTTTAGGTGGAGTTTTATACGGAGTATAGAAAAACATAGATATAATTAAGATCTATATTCAAAATATAAATTATTATAAATATTAATCTCTTGTTTGGTTAATGTGAGAACTTAATTTCCGAGAAGTTATAGTTCTTATTAATTAATTTTCTGGGAATTGGATTTCATAGAAAGTAGAGAAGTTATAGTTCTTATTAATTAATTTTCTGGGAATTGGATTTCATAGAAAGTAGAGAATCATATTTGGTTCAAAATTATGTGATTATTGTATGCATGAATGAATTAAGAAACTTACCATTTAAAAACACAGAAAATAAGTCTTACATACTCTATCATGGTAAATGAAATTCCTATGATTTAAAGAAAGTGAAAATTTCTCGGAAGTAAATTCTTTTTTTTTTATGAACCAAACACATAAACTAGATCTACTTTTCGGAAAAGTTGTGCTTCTTGAAAAATAAACCCCGAACCAAAAGAAAAGATAAGGAGATTGACAAGAAAAAAATATTATCTTAATTGTTTAATTTTAAGATTCGAGATTTTTCAACTCGATCTATTCACATATTGTCGCTTTAATTCTACTCGAAGTAAATCTGAAAGCTTAATATCGAGTAACAAGAACTTATTGTATATATAATGGAGGGGGGTTTCATACATTTGCATCTTAAAGTAAGAAATAAGAAGCATCGTTAGTTTTTGGATCAAAGGGAAGAAATGGATGAGATTAAAAGTGGCACAATAGCAATTATGTAAATATCGCGATTTTTTTCCGTCCATAAATTTTTATTTCTATTTTTTTTCGATCGTTCTAAACTGTAATCTTTACATTCACATATGAACACTATATGACCATTTATATGTACTATAAGGTTCATATATTAATACTAATTGTTCATACAGTTTGTACATAAAGTTTACAAACTAAAGTGAACTAGAGATGTACAAACACACTTTATACTAGAGATTCATTGAGTATATCAAGTGTGGACTTTTATTATGTTAAATGTGAAACTTTAACATATTTTATAGTTATTAACACATCACCTTTTACGCTTATTTCCTTTTACTTGGTCTTTGAGGTTCATATGTAACATGCACATATTCATATATTAGTCTTATAAAGTTCATGTGTTACATGCACATGTTCATGTTTGAAATTCTTTTTACTTGGCCTTTGAGGTTCACATGAATATGCACACGTTCATATATTAGTTATGTAAGGTTCATATATAGCATGCACATGTTCGTCTATTTGAAATTCTTTTCCTTGGTCGTTGTATGTTGATGTTCATATACGTCAAAGTTCATATGGAACATGCACATGTTCATATATTAATTCTTTGATGTTCATAAACTAGATATGCATGTATTATGTGTTGATGTTCATATATTGTCACTTGGTTATAATGTGAATGTGCATTGGTTATAACGTGAATGTGTATTTGGATATAACTCGATGTGCGTTTGTTTATTTGGTCATAACATGAGTGTGCATTTGGTTATAATGTGAGTGTGCATTTGGTTGTAATGTAAATGTACATTTGGCAAACACCATTATGTGCATTGGTTATAACATGAATATGTATTTGGTTGTAACGTGAATGTGCATTTGGTTATAATGTGAATTTGCATTTGAATATAACTTGATGTGCATTTTATTGTGCATTATTGCATTTTGATGTGCATTTGGTTATAACATATGCAAATCCTAAAAAAACTAGATGTGCATTTGATATACAATTTCACATAAAAAATAGATGTGTATTTGATATACAAATGCACATCTAGTTATATAAAAATGCACATTCTAGAAAAAAACTAGATGTGTATTCGATATACAAATGCACACGTTATTATATACAAATGCACATCTTGTTACATATAAATACACATTTTAGTTATATATAAATGCACATCTTGTCACATAGAAATACACATGCTAAAAATGTAGGAGGAGACATCATCACTAACACATGGCAATGCCACGTGTCAATGCGAGAACGGTTCTCACCGTTCTCCGTCGGAGATTAAATATATCATTGTATCCTGATGTACTGTATGATAGTATATCAATATATTACTATATCATAAACAAACTTCTAAAATGTTAATCTTCTTAAATTTTCTTTACAAAAACTGAAACTTATCCAAATATAACTATAATTGGAAAACCGAGACCGGACTGACTTTTTTTTATTCGGTCCTCGGTGCACATTTTCTCACTCGTATCTACGATATAATTTCACCAAATATAACTATAATTGGAAAATAAAGATACACATGATATTTAAATGAATTTTTAAAAGAATTGTAAAATATGTGAATAATTATGGAAGTGACATGGGTTAAATCGTTAAGTAGTGTATTCTTGAAAGGACATATACTCACTTAGATTGTGGTTTAGCAATTATACAATAGATTATTAATTTAGAAAATTCGTGTATAACACTAAAGTTAAACTAGTTTTTATAATAATTCTGTTATACTCTCTTCGTCCCTGAAAGTTTGTCTCATGGCTAATCTTGACACTATTCACAGTTGAAGAGAATTTTTAAGATTTCTTCCAATCTACTATATAATAACTAAAGCAGAATTGCGGCTGAGCAGTACGCGCCCCGAGATTGATCCCGCGTTTGTCGCTGTCACGTGTCACCGCAAAATTGATTTGCACACGTGTCATCAGTCCAGTTAATGTTGTTATTTTTTTTTTTAAATCTTTCATTCTGTCCTACTTTTGCAGAGATTATCTTTGTACGTTTTTTTTTTGGTATGCTTAATCTTTCCAAAAAAAGAAGCAAATAAAATTACGAGCTACTTTTTAATTGAATAAAATCCAATATTTGAGAATTAAACAAAAAAAAATGTTTGCTGTAAATGACATTTCAAACCTGTTATACGATAAATTTTGCATTTAAAGTAACATACAACATATCGAAAAAAAAATTATGACAAAGCATGCACGAAATTAAAACAGAAAACCAACCCCAAATATGACAAAACATTGCACAAAACTTGCACAGATATTACAAAACCGCATAAACACACATGAACCTAAATATGAAGCATACAAAAATTACATAAGCATTACAGAAATGCAGCAAAACTCTTAACACAAAACAACCACAAATATTACAAAACAATGCACAAAACCCTCACAGAAATTACAAAACCGCATACACACTGATTGCATAAATTCTGCAAATCATAACTTCTGTAAATCATAACATATCCATAAAAAGTGTGCTTTCTCTGTTTCCCAATGTCAGAAATTCTGCAAATCATAACATATCCATAAAAAGCAACACTGATTACAAGATCTGAACAAAAAAGTCAAATATAATATAGAATCATTATCAGCCATACAGAATAGTTATGTACAAAATTAAAAAGATTACTACGGAGATATGATAATAGAAAAATCTATGCATTCCAAAAATTAAAAAATAAACATGATTTGTTCTACCGAAACTTCTAATACAAGACTAGATCTCTTTCACATATTCGTCTATAAATCTAGACCTTCTCAGTTATTTCATAAGATTAACTACATCAGAAAACAGACATTTAAGAGGTAATGCTTAACTAAAGCATAACTCAGTTATTTCATTTGTAATGCATATATCATTTCAAACATAACTTCAGTGTCTGTTTTGCAGGGATTCAGATTTAACATTTCAAACAGAACTGATATTGACTTATTTTCTTTGTTTCAGTTTTATTCAGGAAATCCATAACTCAGTTACAAGGTAATAATTCAGAACCTATATGTAACATCGAATATCTAATTTTTATCCTTTCATTCACTCTACTCTATGCAATATTGAATATCTATTTGTCATGTTCATCTCAATGTTAGAGAGAGAGAGAGAGAGAGAGAGAGAGAGAGAGAGAGAGAGAGAGAGAGAGAGAGATCCTGCTTACATTTATCGATTTTGGAGCTTGCCAGAACATCCACCCATTTCATATCTCTTCACCAACCTCCAGATCTGGTCATATGAAATAATTTTTTTCAGTTTTTTTAGAGAGTGATGAACCATGACATAAATCAAACAAAGGATCTGTAGATGATGAAGAAAACAAAGGATCTGTAGACATAAATCAAACGTTAAAGAAGACAAAGAAGAACCGTTTGAAGAAGATGATGAAGAATAAGATACTAATTAAGACAGATTTTAATAAAAATTTGAAGTTTTGTTCAAAAGTGAGTTATATTAGTTTTTTACAAAGTGAGTTATATTTAATTTTCCTTTAGGTAAAATAGCATTATTATTCTTATGATGATGTTTGACTTATTTATTTAACTTAATAAGAGTATTTAAAGTCGATATCGTTTTGGTTATTGCATATTTGACATGACTATTAGCTTTTTTTATATTTGTTAAGAGAAATAAATGAGAAATGAATAGTTTATAGGACATAAAAGAGTGTAGAGTTGTATCAGACATAAACCGAGAAGGAAAATTCAAAAGATTTATAAAACGTTTAAAGGAAAAGATATTGTTCTTATGATTAATTTCCTTATATTGTTAAACTGCAAAATAGGTTTTTAATTGTTTGATTACTTATAGATGTGAATCTGCGTAAGGAAATAATAGAGTACATGAAACTTCCATATATTTGTAACTTTATATGATTGCACATATATTTCACTAATTAATCAATTGATAACGTGTACAAGGAGAGTACATGAAAATTCCATTTATCCTATCAGATCCGGCATATGGAAATATTTTGAAGATCATTTATTAACCTATTTTATCTTAGAATTATTGTCGCAATAATGATAACTTCTATATATCTTAGCATATGGCACAAATAAAATCATATGTGGTCTTAAGAGAACTGATCATATCATTTGGAGGTATTGTGGAGTTTTCTAAACTAGAATCACAGAGAACTGTTCATATGATTTGAAACTTAAAGGTATTTTTTATGTTTATGTTGTTAGCTTATAAAATTTCTATTGTGTTTATATGGATCTAAATAACTTCGAACTTCTGTTATATGCTTTAGATTATTCTGATTTGTGAACATGAGTTGTGTAAAATTCTGAACTTGAATTGTTTAATCAATGTATGATTTACAGCTTCTACGCATTGTTTACAGTCATTATATATGATTTAGTTTAGAGTTGCATCATGTACTTATAAACCAAAGGATTTAGTTTACAACACTAAAAGTTAGTATAGAAGATATACCTTTAGGTCTTCTTTTGTATATATTTATAATCCAATTTGTCTTTCAGTTCAATCCGAGCTCCCAAATGATTCCTATAGAATAAAAAAAATAGTTAAGTACACCCTAATGTTTGACAATACCAGATAGGAAAATAATCAATTGATGAAACCATGACCTCTATGTATAGATTGAATGGACATATCCAGATAGGAAAAAAATAGTATAGTAGTCATTATATTCATTTACAACTAGATCTATATGTGTTCAGTTTTTTTATTTAGGGATACTCAATGTTTGACAATACTAAATACTACATGCAAAATATCATTACAAACTAATATATTAAATACTATTATGTATTTATAGAATCCTATTTTAACTCAGTAAACATAATTCCAGATGAAATATAAAGATATCTAAATTTATATGTTACAAGCAGTTACCATGCAGTATGAATGAAATTAAAGTTTACATTCTGTTTATCTAATAAGCATTGTAGTCATTTTTCTTTTCAGGTCTTGGTGAATGTCTCACATGCAATCAAACAGTGGAAAACAATTGCAATTTTAGTGTCAAAAATTCTATTACAACATAACTAATCTCTACAAGGAAGGTACCTTTATATTTAGTAATATTGTTCTGAATATTTATGTTTGAAAATGTAGATATTATATATATTATATGATTATAGCATTTCGAATTGACTTCAAGTATAAACCCTAAATAGCATTATTAAATCTATTAAAGTGACCTAAGATTGAATTAAGACATTTCAAACAGATATCATATTGACCTATGTATACTTAATGAAACAGAATTAGCAGAATAAAACAGAGACAAAAATATATTATATCACTTTTTTCAGTTGATTAGGTTAGGGAGATACCTGTATAACTTCCTCCTTGAAGGTCTTTTTTTCTATCTGAAACCGTTTGGTTATGAAAATTGCATTTGGTTGAACCCTCGAAAACAAAAAATTCGAAAACAATCAGATCTGTAAACTCATACACAAATGGATAAAGAGAGAATTATAGATTGAAATATATATATAGAGAGAGAGAATGAGAGAGGGAGTGAGGGAGAAAGAGAGAGATAGACTTCTTACATTTATGTGATTTGGATCTCATCCTAACATCTGCCATGGATCTTAAACCTTGTGTCTTTGCATGTAATTAAAGAAGGACAAAATGATTAATACCAGGTATGTAACTAATAGTAGATAGTTATTGAACATAACTGACCTATATGATTTGTTGTTTGTATTGTTAATATTGGACATAAATATCCGCATCATCGGCGTTGCTGTTGTTTGAATGTTAAATAAGACAAATACAAAGACAAGGTCAGTTTGCAAAATAATGTTGGTGGTCGAAGTTTTTGTTTCGGATATAGATATGTAAATGTGAAAGAGATATATTCTGACAAAGAATAAGAGAAAGAGATAGAAGTTATTGTTTTTGTTATGGATATGTTAATGTGTGAGAGAGAAATAGAGTATATATATATATATATATATATATATATATATATATATATATATAGAGAGAGAGAGAGAGAGAGAGAGAGAGAGTCTACACATTATCGTAAACGTCATTAAGTTATTAATTCGTGGGCCTAAAGTCATCATTTGGGCCGGCCCATGTAAAACAAGTAATAAATGTTTTCAGACAATAATAGTGAAGTATAAAAATTGATTAGGCTCATTAAACATTTAATTTTGAATTTTTTCTACAGTTTAAGATCTGATTTTAAATATTATACTATTTATAATCTGAACTGTAAAATTAAACATTTAGCATAAGTCGTGCTGGTTTCATATAATATGATTATATTACTTACATTTTAATCCATTAAACAAAAAACATATATATTTTATTAAACGAAGAACAGTGAATGAAGAAGAGTGTAGATTAATAAATATTTTCAGACTTGAAGAGTGTAGTTTAATCATTGTTTTCAGACAATAAGATTCTTCATGTACCTAAAATGATATTAATTTCCAAAGTACTAATACTATGCAACAAGAAGAAAACGATTAATACTACAGTTTTTTATCGCATTTTATTAAATCCAAAGGTTTTAGGGTTTCAAACATGAGGAATCTCGAGAAATTGAGAGAAAGAGATAAGGAAATTGGTGAGATACAACAAGATATAGAGAATGAGAGTCAGAGATTTACAAATCTACAGATTTATGGATTTCTAGAAAACGAGAGAAATACATTAAAGATATATATATATATATATATATATATATATATATATATATATAGAGAGAGAGAGAGAGAGAGAGAGAGAGAGAGAGAGAGAGAGAGAGAGAGAGAGAGAGAGAGAGAGAGAGAGAGAGAACTTACGTGGATCTGACAAAGACAACGGTATCTGCTTTCCATGTTAAGTTGTGGAAAAGAACTCATGTGGATCTGAGCAAGACGACGAAGTTAATACTCATACTATTTTTTTGTTTGGTTGGAAACAGATATGAAGTCGGGTTGTGGGTTATATGATGAATATTTATCAGATTCAGTGAAAATGAAATCAAATAAACAAGTTTGATGGAGAACAGATAGAGAGAGAGAGAGAGAAACACAGAGAGAGAGAGAGAGAGAGAGAGAGAGAGAGAGAGAGAGAGAGAGAGAGAGAGAGATAAATCAGAATGTCATAAATGGAAACATGCTAATGACTAGGGTTTCCGAAAGGAGATATATTTGTTTGTTGTTATTGGACTCAACCGACTCTGAATTTAAGAAGCCCATTTACCATTTGGAGTTGGGCTTATATTTCTTTTTCGTTGTATGAGCCCAATTACTATGACTTAGGTGATGAATAATATAAAACAGTTTCCAAATTATTTATACAGATTGGGCCCGAAATTGTGGGCCCGAAATTGAATTGCCCATAATATTATCATTGGTCCTAAAAGGTTGTTAAATATAACCAGGATTTGAAATATAAGTACTATTTAACATTAGTAATTAGTAATTTGGGCATTGTTGAATTCCTTAGGTTTTGATGGTAACAAACATTCAACTAATATGGGTACTAAGTGTTTCAGGAACAAAGACAGTTGTTATAGGGAACCATTGCAGCAAAGGATCGCAGAGGGAACAAAGCTCTGTTCATGTGCTTTGTTATCTCTCAAGGAACATCAGTGACGAACAAGATTAAGCTGCGAATGGAAGGAAGATATCCAGCGTGAAGATTATGGAAACTTTCCTAGAAGAATCACGCGGTCAAAGGATAGGATTTCGGCTGGAAGGATCTCGCCGAAAAGAAGATTTGGAGAGAGAATCTGAATGTGTTATCTTAGGAAAACTTTCCTAAGATAATATATTTGGAGAGAGAAGAATCTTATCTTAATCCGTTAATGTTATCTTAGGAATTATTTCCTTAGATAATATCGGTTGTTAAGATAATATTCTTCAAATCAATTAATATCATCTTGTTACCAAGTTTAGGAAGATAGGATTATCTTGTTATGATTAGGGTTTAGTCGAGTTGTATTTATATGAGAATGTGGGATTCATTTCTATGTAACCACGATGACAAAGAACTGAGAGCATTCAGTTAAGAAGAAAAAGAGAGTGACGAGTTTGTGAGTCTTTGAGGATTGAGTTCGATTCATCGTTGTAGAAGAGGTTTCAAATCTAGGTGGGAAGTCTAGAGGTTGAAGTCCAGGATACAAGTATAATCGAACAAGAAATCAATAAGACAAGTAGACGCTTCAAAATCCTCTCAAGCGGAAGCTTGAAGGTAGTGGTTTTTCCTTAAGAAGCTAGTTTTGCCAATCAGGGTTTCCACTATATATCGTGAGTTCGTTCGTTATCTTTCTTGCTATATTATTCCGTTGTGCCTTCTGTGGGAACAAAGCCTTTGTTCCCTCAGACGTAACTCTAACGATCCAACAGGCATGAAGCCCAAAATGAAGTCATAATAATTTTACATGCTAATTATAATTATTAATCATGAAATGAAACAATAATACCATTTAATATTAAATACTACATAACTTTAAATATTTGTGTCAAATATCAGTTAGGCCCGCAAAACTAATTTGGCAAGTTTGGATTTGGGCCTAAAAGCCCAACACAGTTTAGATAGAGGTCTTAATCTTTAATCAATTCTATTAAATGTTATATATACATATTGGGCCGCACTTCAAATAAGCCCATTACATATTTCTCATTAAAATCCAGGTAAACTTTTACAAGAATATTACTAGTATTAACAGTTTTATTTTGCCAAATAGCCCAATCAATTTGTTAAAGTCGATTCTTTTATGGACTTAATTTTTAATTAGTATATGATTCAATCAACTCATTAGTTTAATCAACAAAATAATTGATGGCACAGACTAAAACCAAACACATTAATACAAAAAAAAAAACATATTTTTTTATGTGAAAAATACTTATAACAATGAACAAGTAAAAATAGTGTTATTGTCTGATGAAATAGAATCCCATATGAAATTGATTCATCCATTTTTAAAACAGCAGAACATTATTATTCAATTTGTAAAACGCAAAAAAAAAAAGGAATAAAATTGCAAGAAATAAACACAAGCAAATTTTACTTGATTTTTTTTATTACCTTGATGATTTCAGGAAGAGGCCAAAACTTCCTTCTTGAAGGAGCATTACAATGGCAAACTCGAGGTCTCCTCAGATCCTATATTACAAAGATTTGATTTTAGTATTTTTTTAAAAAATACAGCATGAAAACAATTAAAAAAATAGATGAAAATACACAGAGAGAGTGAAGAAACTTACACGGTGGAATCTATATGTTCTATCATTGGTTGAAATTTATATGGTCGCAGGCAGATAATGTAATACCACAGCCACATGGGCCGACCCATCACAGGGCTGCAGCCCATACACCCCAACCCATCCTGCAGCGTAATTGGTGATAAGAAGGCGTTGGACTTCTTGTTAAAGGGTGAGGTCTCGAGTTCGAGACTCACCAACAACCTCTTGAAAATGGCTACCTGTTATAGGTGGAGCCCCCAAGGATGGGTTGGGGTATATGGGCTGCATCCCTGTGATGGGCCGGCCCATGTGGTTGTGGTATTACATATTATTGTTATTCGGGGAAGAAGAATCAAAGGAAGTGGGCCTCCTTTGCTAATTAATTCCTTGTTGGGCCAAAAGCCCATTTAGCCCTCGGTCCAGATTTAACCTGAAATTATTCGAGCGGTATAATTTCGACCCTCTTTCATCCGTATTTTCTTTAGGAAAATTTAATTAGGATTTTTATGATTTAAAATCATAAAAATGTATTAAATTTAATTCCTTGAGTTCGTCCAGACAAATTAATTGATATTAATTAATATGTCATATGCTGGATCGCGTGTGGACCCGTAATCTGCTCGAGCTATCTGAAGCATAGGCCA
This sequence comes from Rheum nobile, assembly GCA_027886185.1. Taxonomy (NCBI): domain Eukaryota; kingdom Viridiplantae; phylum Streptophyta; class Magnoliopsida; order Caryophyllales; family Polygonaceae; genus Rheum; species Rheum nobile. The sequence goes on from WOAB01000020.1 coordinate 6,847,966, forward strand.
TATCCTCGGAAAGGATATCATCAGTAGTCGTCTCGTCTAGATTCATCGCCGAATCTACTCCAGGCAAGTGGCGGTTCGCTCTTGCTTAATCATTCCATGTTTCATTAATTATCAATTGTTTAATTGTTAATTAAATTGGAGTGAACTGTTGTTTTCGTTTGGGAACTAATTTCATAAATAACGTGATTAAAAGATGATGTTATAATAAGTTGTATATCTGTTAGAACAACATTTAATATATGTGTTAATTACCGTGATGGTATTGTTGTGAATTTAATGTGAACTTAATGCTAGAATAGCACGTGGGTTAGTAGGAAAGCTAAGTCCAGGTAAGGATTAGCCGTTTCTATTATATCTATGTTTAAGTTGATTGCCATGATGGCTTTGATGTGAATAATTAATGTGTTGAACTGTTTAGTTAGCACGAGTATTCATAGGAACGCTAAGTACAGATAAGGATTAGTCATTTCTTTATAATTTAATATTCGTAGGAATGCTAATCCGGTTAAAGATTAGTCGTTTCTTTATAACTTAATGTTCGTAGGAACACTAATCTGGTTAAGGATTAGTCGTTTCTTTAAATGTGATACTTCCTACCACCCGCTAAGGTAGAAGGGGTATAAGCGCCTTGCTAGCGCCATTGGGTGGACGTAACACCACCCTGTGTATTAAACTTCCGTTGTTACTCGGGTTAATTTAACGGCGGTAAATTAATTAAGCACCTCGCCAGTGTATCGGGGTGGACGTAAGGTCACCCAGTGTATTAAACTTCCGTTGTTACTCAGAATAATAATTAAAAGCCTTAACAGAAGGGTGTGTATTGTAATAAGATAAGTGCGGTTAAGCACATAATTAATAAGCTTTGGTAGTTGTACTAATTGGGGTGGACATAATTGTCACCCTAAGGTTTAAAGCTTCGTAGCTGCTCTTAATAATATTAAAAGTCTTAACGTTAATGTGAGTGTTGTAAGTAATAAGTTAAGTGCCGTTGTCGCACATAATTAATATACCTTCAGACGAGTAGTGCAACTAGGTTGTAGTGCAGCTAGGAAAGCTCGTCTTGATTTAATTAAAAGCTTGTGTGAAACTTTAACGTTCCCAAACAATTGTCATAATTTCCTATAAGGCTCATATCCTTTGGAGTCTTCTCTTCAGTGCATATCTAATAATAATCATTCAGTGAAAGTACCGGGTTATGTATCGTTCCGTCGGTTGTTATTCGAGGGACAATGATAGTAAACGGTTACGCTTACTCGAACCACTCTGCTTGTACCCTTGCTTAGTCTTTCATTAGACTAACCAACCGTAGTTGTTCTCTGCATGGTTGGCTGGTGTCATCCGTTCGATTCGGCACATCAGAGGTTGATGCCCGAAGTCAAAGTAACTTGTTGAAGGATAAGAGGCTTGCAGACGAAGATTTAAGTGTCAGTGTTTTAAGTTGTTAAGTGTTTTAAGGTGTTAAATATTACTTTAATATGTATAAATTATAACCTAGCAATGTACTAGGTTGATAATTAAAAAGTCTTCCGCTGTATTATTACTCTGGTGTAAAATCATCTCCTCGTTTGAAGAGAGATCTTTTAATAAAAGGGTTGAGTTTCATGTACTAAAAGTCTTCCGCTGTTTAATCTTTCATTTAATATGTTTATGTATTTAAGTTTAATTGTTCCGACCAAGCCTAGGGTGACATCGGACAGCAACGTCTGAGGTCACTGGCATGTGGTACTACCGGTATAAATCGGGAGTGTTACAGATAACCAGATCCTCTTCTTCAAAGTACACTCCACAGTCAATGATCTCCTCATATCCTCATAATCAAATACTGATGTCAGTATTTCAGAAAGTAATGAAAGAAGAACCATAGATTTAGATAAAGAGCGCAATAGAGAGAGAGAGATTAAGAGCAACAACAACCTCCGATGATCTACTTTTTAGGGTAGTAGGAAACAGATCTAAACACGACTAATTTTCTTTTACAGATCTTAATTTTCATGGTGGTGGGAAACAGAAGAAGACAATCTCGATATTGTTTTTGGTGATTTATAGAAAGAGGAAGAATAATTTTAGAGGTAGAGATTTTGTTAATTGGAGACGAAAATGATGAAGTTAGATGAAGAACAGGTATAGAGAGAGGAAATGAAAGCGGCGCAATAGGAAATTTCTTAATGTGGTAGGGTTTCCCAAAACGTGAACCGACTTAAATTATTTAACAGGCCTAAATTCCAGATGAATCCACTGACAAACTCAATAACGAAACCCAAATGAAATGGGCCTATAAGCCCATTGACTTCTAGGCCCATCTGCTATTTTTTATTAAAGGCCATTAATTGTTGATGTTCTTTAAAAATTGTACCACTAAGCCGATCTAATTTCAACTTGGGCCAAAATTTGTCACACATGTTGGGTCGGCGTTAATCAAGCCCATTAAAAACTTGGGCCACTAAGCCGATATAGCAAAGCAATTTTCTTATCTGAATCCAATTCAATTCATATCAAATATAAATTTAATAGTTATTGTATTGTTGAACCTGGTTTATATAATACCAATATATTATTATTATTGAACCCATTATAACATATATAATGTATAGATTCAACGAGAAGATTCTAGATATTGCACAATGAACATCCAAACACAGTATTGAAACAGATCTTTGATGATTCATGGTAGAGGTTGACGATTACGTTTTTTTCGAAGCAAGGCAACATAGCATTTCAAACGAATCGAGACTAGATGAAGAACAAACATGCAGAATATTGAAACAAAGCATTGAAACAAATTCTTGATGATTCATGCTAGAGTTTGACAGAGAAGTTTTGTTCAAATTAAGGCAACCTAGCAAAATCGAAAGGGAAATCCAGAGAATAAAAAAAAGACAGAGATACTAAGAGAGAGAGAGAGAGAGAGAGAGAGAGAGAGAGAGAGAGAGAGAGAGAGAGAGAGAGAGAGAGAGAGAGAGAGAGAGAGAGAGAGAGAGAGAGAGAGAGAGAGAGAGAGATCTTACGTTTCTGTAATATTGAGCTCTCCAGAACCTCCAACATCCAGATCTGCTCATCGTTGTGATTATCTTCTCATACAAATTGGGTTGTCAGTTTTGCATGTAAAATTTGGAGAAGAAATTGTTCTGGATCTGAAACAGAACGGCGGTGGGTGGTATAGATCTAAACTAGATCTGGAAAGAAATATTTTCTATCTCATATTTTGGAAAAATAATTAAAAATTTTGGTCTGGATTAAGTGAGGAAAGGAAATAGAGTGACGAAGCTTCAAGGAGTAGATCAAAAAACGCCATAGATCTGGAAAATGAGATAAATGGAGATGAAGCTTTTACTGAGAGAGACAGATTAAGAGAGAGAGAAAGTAAACGGCAAAATGAATTGCCCAAAGTGGAAATGTGGTAGGGTTAGCGAAGCCGAAGAAATGGCAGTCGTTCTGATTGGGCTTCATTGGGCCGTTTGGTACCAATCACAAAAACGGCCCAAATAACGTAAGTCGGCCCAAATCACAGAAACGGACGTTTGGTACCAATTACATGTGTTATATAGTAGATTATAAATTTAAATTAATTGATTATTATGGTAATTTTGTTAATTTATTAGGAATATATAAAATTCTACATTGATTGTGTTATTTCGGTTGTAACCCAACATAATATAATGTTGAGATTAGTTGCTATTATAGATAAATGACAACTAACAAATTCAATTTATTACAAATAATATATTGTTACATAAATCGAGCTTTTGGAATTGGCCCTCTATTTCACTTCCTCATTTTTTATACTTGGGCTTATATGCCGATAAACCTATTTAATGTTGCATGAAAAAGTTACAACCTATAAAAAAAAAATTGGGCCCATATGTCCATTTATTATTTATAATTTTGTATTATAATTTAATAATACAGAGAAATAATATTATATATATATATATTTATAAGTACATAATCTCTATTTTGGTATGTATTAGGCCTATAATCCGAAACCCTGCCAATGATCTCTGTTTTGGGCGTATAAGCCCATGTAACAAAAGAATATAAACATGTCCTTCAGTATTTACATATATTTTTTAAATTTTTCCATAAATATATTTTATTCAATTTGTGTATTACATCTGATTATACTGAATAAATATATAAGTTTTAATTTGAATATATTTATGATTTTGCAGGGTAATTTTGTTATGGACGAATTAACTCGACATAATAGAGCGTTGAGATTGGCTGTTATTAGAGATAAACGACAACAGACAAATTCAAATCGATCAGGTGAAAAAATTGCATTCAATTCTTTCAAAAAAAATTTCGATAAATTGAAATATGAAGTTGAATATAAATATTGATTATACAGGATGTATTCCTGGAGTTAGGCCCAATTCTTTCGTTAGTGGTCGTATCCCCATGTCCGACATTTCAAATGGTTAGTAATTGTTATTCGATAAAGTCTTCATTTAATTTGATTCGACCAGCTATATTGTAATAAGTGTTTGATGTTCTATAATACAATATATCTTTAATTTCATGATTGTAAAAATAGTATTTTAAAAATTCACTATTTTATAACTATGAAATCATATAATTAGTGTTTTGTTTTTTTTGCTTATGCTTAAAATTTGTAACTCATATCCATGTATTTATGCAGTGCAACAAAATATTACAGCGTCGGCTTTGCATTTACCCCGAAGTGATCAAAACGGTCATAATTCATTTTTATCTATAAGTGTTCCAGATCAAGAAAACTACGGTATAACTTTTTTGGTCTTACTTTCCGTTTTATTCAGTATTTTTTTTTTTTGAGTAGCTATAATAAGTACATTATGATATAACTATTTATTTGTAGTTCAATTGCACAATGTCATTCTTACAGCACAAACATATATTCACAATGTCGAACAAGGTATGGTATTCTTAAAAGTGGTATGAAATAAGGGATTTATGTACTTATAATATTAGAATTTTATTTTCATTCACACATTAGCTCGACAAAGGAGGAAATTGAGAATGAATGTGATAAGACATAAGCGGGATGGAACACCGCTAATCGAATCAGATTAGAACAAAATATATTATATTTAATTACAATTTCAAATTAATATAGGTCTTGCTTAACCAAAAAATAATGCATGCAATATAATTGGAAATGGTAGCAACTCTATATTTACCCAGGCTAAATCATCGATGAGTCATTGGTTCAATATTTATTTTATTATTAATAAAGTTATGGAGAGTGTCGTCTCTCTTTATATAATTTAGTTTTTGGTATATCTTGAATATTTTTTTTGATTAGTCATATTTTATTTAAATAACTAATCAAATAAATATTGAACCAATGACTCATCGATAATTTAAAAAATACTATTTTTACAAATGTAAAAAAATATAAACAAATCTCATGCAAGGCACGAGTATTACACTAGTATATAAGAAAAAACATAGTCATGTGGGATCTTGTTTCATTCGTCTCAACGAGTACTTTGATAATATCAAAAAATTATATTTTTTATTAATATATAATTAGAGATATTAATGATACAAAACCCGCATCGGCGAGTATGCCCTCCCCCCATGGGACAAACAAAAGGGGATAGATGGAGTACTATATTATATCATTGATGCATAAGGTAAGAATCTTGATTAGTAATTTTATTAAATGTTATTAATTTTGAAATTTTTATTGTCTTTAAAAGGGATTTACGCATCACTTTAGGATAATAATATGTAGTTTCTTAAAAAATAACTATCAAGATATGCACCCTAGGAATGGTAACGGGGTGGGGTTCCTTTTCCGTTTCCGTTTACCATCCCATTTCACGTCTCTGTTAACCAAAAAAAAGTTAATTTTGTTTCAATGAACGTATATATGCATTTAGGATTTAGAGGGTTTGAAATTTTTATTTAGTTGGAAGGATTTGAAAGAATTTATAAATAAGGAGAATAAAGTTAGATAGTTTTTCTTGTTTGGTTAATATTTATGAGGATTATTAGGGGGGTTTAAACTGAACTTAGAGGGAAAATGAATCATCCCTAAAGTGATGAAATTTGGGTGAAAAACTCTAATGTTAGTTTTAAAATTTAAAAATAATTCAATAAATAAACTTAGCTTTACCCTAATTTTCTCCCTCTAAACCCTTCCATCCAAACAAAAAAAAAGTAAATAAGACCCCCACTCTCCACTCATGTCCTCTTTCTTTTTTAAAATTTGCATATCTCCATAACCTTTCCTTTTTATCCATTACTTGGTTTTCAAATATGTCGGGTTTAAAGGTTTATAGAGTATAATGATTAGGAATTATAGGGTATGAAATGTAGGATCTAGGGTTAGAAATTATAAAAATGATATATTGGTGTGGATCTCCGCAAATTTTCCCGTTGAAGGATGCGCATGGACCTCTATCCTCATCTTACTCCCCTTCCACGAGCGGAGATTAAATGTTTCCTTCACCCCGTCCATGTTTAAATTCTTTGTCCTAAACTCCGTGATGAGAAATCTATGGAAAATAAAGATATCCCACATTGAAAAGTTGGGATTAAAAGGCCTAGTGTATATCTTAGTGAATTACTTTTCATATTCAATTAGTTTTAGAATGGAACCCCACTAAGTTTATGTGTTGGCCTTATACGCGCATGTGCGGACGGACTAACATGTCCCCCTTTATCGGCCCACTGGACTTTAACATGGTATTAGAGCGGGTTCCGGATTTGGGTTCGTTTCTTGGTTTATTTGAACTTAGCCTGTCATGATGGCGTGATATGGGCTAGCTCGTTTGGCTTGTCATCCTTAAGACATTGTTTGGGCTTAGTCCGACATAAGGGCGTGATATCCCATTTGGCTTGCCGGCCTTAAGACATGTTGTCAAGTGCCAACTGGTCCAGGCAGTTGTACTTGAGGGGGCGTGTGAAAAATAAAGTTATCCCACATTGGAAAGTTGAGACTAAAAGGCCTAGTATATAATCTTAGTGGATTACTCCTCCTATTGTCAATTAGTTTTAGAATGAAACTCCACTAGGCTTATATACTGGGCTTATACGTGCATGTGCACACAGACTAACACGTCACCTTTTATCGATCCAACGGACTTTAACAAATTCCAAGAGAAACGGGGAATCTCCGCACTATTACCATCCATACCCTGAAAACATAGATAAAAAGGACTAATTATAAGTTTATTTTTTTTATAAAGGAAAACATTAGAACCCTTTCTAAAAAGAAATGATATCTTAAATCAACTGAATGGGTGACCTTTACAAACTGAGTATCAAAACTGTCAAAAGTAGAGTTCAGACTGATGAACTCAACTGTGAAGAAGACGATCCACTATAGTAGCAGAAGTAGTTGGAGAAAGAAGACGCTGAAACGATTGAAGGGAAGATGTTGGAATAGGGTGGTTGCAAGAAAGTCTGCCGCACGATTAGCCTCACGAAAGCAGTGATGTACCTGAAAGGAAACAAAAGAACCAAGTAAAGCATAAATGTCATTAATAATGGTATGAATTTCCCAAGGAACTTTCCAAGTTGCCCTTATAAAGTTAATGACAACAAGATTGTCCCCTTCTATAACTAGATGTAGAACCCGAAGTTGAGTAGCACGTTGAATACCAAATAGCGCAGCGAGGGCTTCAACTTTAAGTGCAGAAGTGGATGGAATATGGTCGCAATGAAAGGACAAAATGATCCCATGATTGTCTCGTAGAAGGTATCCAAAATGTGAAGACTTGTCATGCTTCTTGGATCCATCAAAGTTTAGTTTACCCCAGTTGATTGGAGGCTTCTTCTAGCTCCAATTCGTAGGACGTTGGTGGTTACACTTTATAGGTGTTGGGATTATAGAGTTAATTGAAGTATTCCAATCTTGGAGATGGAAAAATGCATGTTGTGACGGGCATGATTGTGGGTTAAGGTTATCTCTGCGAAAGATAAGATTATTTCTATCATTTCAGATAGACCACCAAAAAAAAAGTAAGGGAGTAATGGAAGTATTAGAGGTTTTGCAATAATCGAAATTATAGATAAATCAGAAGTGAACTGAAGAGAAAAGGATGTAATTTATTTTTCAGTTTAGAAATCATAGTTTGAGTAAAGGGACAAGTAAAAAAGAAGTGTTTTAAATCCTCATCGTTCGAGTGGCATAGGGTACGAGATGCAAGGACCGTAGAGAAATGACGATTAAGTCTTTCAGTTGTCGGTAACGCATCAACCATAGATTTCCAAAGGAAATGTTGGATTTTAGAAGGTATTTTTAACTTTCAGATCCGGGAAATGGATGTGGGGTAAGGATTAGGTAGATGGTTGGTTATAATTTTGCGGATTGATTTGACCGTAAAATTTCCATCAGAGGTCAATTTCCAAATGATATGATCTTGTAGAGGGCACGAAGGAATGTGCATATTAAGTATTTTGACAATAATAGAGGGTGGTAACACTAATTATAAGTTTCATATCTCGATCAATCTCTCATCATATATGCTACTTTTTTTTTTATGGAAGCTACTTTGTTTTATTTGCGCTGATATTCTCTTATGAAATTATTAGAGCACTATTTGTTGTATCGCTCATGGCCCTACAAATAATTGCAACTCATATATTGTTAAAATATTTATACATGTTGGAAGCAAATCAATTACCGCAGCCTGTAAATTCATGTGATTCCTACATGGCTATGTGTAAACAAATTTTTTCTTCATCAATCATCAACTTAGTAAAACCTTCCATCAAAAAACTCAGTAAAACCTCTTAAAAAATACTACTCCCTCCGTCCCTGAATTATGTTCCCGTTTCTTTTTTGTACATTATTCATAGTTGAAGAGAATCTTTGAAGTTTCTTCCAATATATAAGCAAAAACATAGTCATGTGGGGTCTTGTTTAATTCGTCTTAACGAGTATTTTGATAATATCAAAAAATTATAATTTTTATTAATATATAATTAGAGATATTAACGATATAAAATTCATTTCGACAAATGTGCCATGTCAAATCGGAAAGAAAAAAAAGGGACGAAGGGAGTATTATATATAGGCGGGTTTTGAAAAACGAGCGTTTTTAGTGAAATGACACTTATATTGTCTAATAGCTTATTATCTAATTACCACGTCATAACTTGGTGATATTTTGTGACTGTTATACATTAATTTTTAATATTACTTTTAGGTAATACGTTAAAATGAACTCTCTAGCTAGCTTTATTCTATATATCATTTTGTCCATTTTATAGCTGTATGGACCTCCCAAGACTTTGCAGTATGCATGATGTTGATAAAATACAATCTCCCTTCTTATAAATAGTTATCATCTCGTAAACTAGACTGTGTTATAAGGGATACTTATTTACACACGTAGTGGATGAATATGATTGGTCCATTTCCAATCCTAGTTTATTCCACTTAGGGAAAATGGGGTCCATTTTCTCACTTTTAATTTAACTAAAGTTAAGCCAAATAACATAACAGATTTGGAAGTTTTTATCTGTACATTCATTTGGTCCACATGTTTGCCACCTGACTATGTTGATGTCAACTTGCTTGCTTATATTCAAACTGAAATATGTAGACGTACGAGTTAATAGTCTCCATCCATGTAGTTTTGCCCCTCTTTTTATTTTTGACTAAAAATCATAATAATTATTACCTTTAGTTAGATGGTTGTAATTATGAGTAAATTTCGGACGCAATTATTTTTCTAAATTACCTAAACAATGTTTTCACAAGTATGTAGTATCATTTTGTAAATTAAGGTAGACAAACATTAGGTAACTTCTAAAGGAGTATAACTGAACAAGAGCGGATCTAAGGCGGCTCGATCGATGGGGTGATATCTCTTGCTTTCCTCTAGCGAAATGTTTTGGAATATTCCATTGGATTTCAGATTCGATTTTCCTTGAATTTTCGACTTTTATAATACGGAAATTTCGCTTGATAACCCTGAGTTTTTAACTTTTTTGCGAAATCCACTAAGGTTTTGACAATTTCGCCTGATAACCCTGAGTTTTTGACATATTTTGCCTGATAACCCTGAGTTTTTAATTTTTTTGCGAAATTCCCTCAAATTTTCACAATTTCGTGTGATAACCCTGGGTTTTTATTGTTTTTGTCGGATACCCATCCATCCATTTCACTAAAAAAACTTTAACTTTAATTTTTTTTCGCAAAATACCAAAAGCGTTAAATACAAACGGTTTTATTTTAAAAAAAACCTAAAACATTTTTGTAGGGTTAAGGGCTTAGGGATTTAGGATTTAAGTATAGGGTTTGTGGTTTAGGTATAGGCTTTTGGGGTTTAGGGTTTAAGGTTAGGGTTTTCGCAAAATATCCAAATAGTTAAATACAAACGATTTTGATCATAAACCCTAAAAACATTTTAAGGGTTAAGGGCTTAGCTATTTAGGGTTTAGGTGTAGGGTTTATATTTAGGACTTAGGGTTTAGGGTTTATATTTAGGGTTTTGAGTTTATATTTACACACTTAAAATAAATATAAACCCTAAACCCCAAAACTCTAAACCTAAACCCAAAACCCTAAGCCCTAAACATAAACCCTAAACCCCAAACTTAAACCCTAAAACCCTAAGCCCTTAACCCTAATTTTTTTAGTATTTAGGGTTTATTTTGTTTAAAATGAAACCGTATGTATTTTACGATTTGGATATTTCGTGATTTTTTTTTAAAGTTAACGTTTTTTTAAGTGAAATGGATGGAGGGGTATCCGGCGAAAAAATTAAAAACTTAGGGTTACCACACGAAATTGTCAAAACTTGAGGGGATTTCGCGAAAAAGTCAAAAACTCAGGGTTAGTATGCGAAATATGTCAAAAACTCAGGGTTACCAGGCAAAATCATCAAAACCTTAGGAGATTTCGCAAAAAAAATCAAAAACTCAGAGTTACGAGGCGAAATTTCCGTTTATAAGCAATTGGCCTCAATAGACTTATAAACTCAACTATTTTTTCCCCAAGCAATTGATCTTTTTTTTCTCAAACATCTGGTCATTAATGGACTAATTAAATATCTTATGTTTATCAAACATGTTTAATCCTCTTTCATTTCTTATTTTTGTATTTTTTATTACGAAAACTTGAAAACTTAACATTATTTAAATAAACTATAAAAAAATATGCGGTATGAATTATCGGATTTAAGTGTAGGTCGATCTTCAAATCTTCTTCATGAGTTTAAATTATTATTAATAAAGACTCAAGCTAAAAAAACTTGAACTAAAATATGCCCCCTTCAATAAATTCCTATGTCTATCAGTGTTTAGTGTTTTGCATCATCATATATGCTCAATTCTATTTAGGAGGATCAATATATTCTACTATTATTTTTCATGTATATATGTTTCTTTTTCTTTATTTTTAGATTTTACTCACCACTTTGTAATTAATTGTCTTTATTGAATCCTACTCTATTTCAATTTATGAACCTTAGTCTGAAATGAGTTTCAATAGTTTCAATCGATTAAAAAGGAATGAGGTAGAGTGCATGCCTCTATCTTCATATTCATATCGAAAGTTTTAGCATGGTGTATATATATAGGTATTGATCTGAAATTCAGTGAAATTATGATTTATTCCATCTAGTTCTTACTAGAAATAAGGGATTGAAATTGTGATTAATATGTCATATAGCAAGTTAATGAGCAATTGAGCATATATGTTTCAGTTTCGATCTCTACTTCATCAGTTGATATAATTAGCTTAGTTCTCGTGCTATGCACGGGGATTGGATAAAACTTTATATTAATATTTTTTAATTATTGTAAACATATTGATTTCACAATTTTTAAAAAGTAATTTTGTATCTAATTAGTAACAATATAAATGAAATTAAGACAAATATGACAATATTTTGAAATCTCAACTAATAATCAATTAATAACAATCAATGTAATTTAGTACATATATAATATATTAAATTATGTCATAGACCTAGAAATAAATGAATTAAAAGAAAATTTGAATAAAATGTGACTAATTAAATGGAAAATTAAAAGAGAATATTCGAAAATACCTAATATATTCTATCTAATATTAAAACCGAGATCAAATGTGAATAATCTATAGGTTGAAAAGTATATCATAATCATATCTAAAATATTTTATATAATCATAGTAGGGAAAAAAGTTACTGACGTGACACGATTTGGATTAGACATGTGAAAACAAATGACGTAGTGCAATGTCAAACGAAAAGTGGTCTTAGTTAGATTTTACTTTAGTAGATTATATATCAGGACTTCAAACCAATCATATAAACAAATATCCTTGTAAATTTAGAAGTAGGCATGAGTCGCATGACAAATTATTTAAAGATATGATATACATAGTCCTTTAAACTATTTAAATTAGTTTTAAAATAATAATGTTCCACGAACAATAAATATCTACTTAAATTTTTTGAGATATTTGAATACTATTAATTAATGCACCAATTAAATTCTCCTAATATATTTATATATCATTTACATGAGATATTTATGATTAGATTGAATTTAAATCTAGAGAAAAAATCAAAATAACAAAAATGAATTTTGATTTAGATATTGTGTTGCAAATAATTATTAATTAAAAAATATGTGAATTTTTATATGGGTTTAAGTTTATTTGGGAATTATTCGTTATAGATAAGATGTTTCTTTATCTTTGATTTTATCACATATGTTTTAATTTTTTTTTACAAAACGTCGTTATAACCAAATATTTTCACATATCATACTGATTAGGTAAAATAAAAAAATAAGTTAGTAGTGTCAAAACTTATTGTGGTTAATTAAGAATCATAAGCAAAATTAGAGAATTACGAAATTGAAAGAAAAAATCATTCATAAATCTGATATCCTAAATTAGGTTTAGATATTGTATTTTCAATCTCATATCGAATATCTTTTAATTATTTTTTCTAAAAAAATAGTTATAATTTATAACCAAAACTCATGATATTTGATTTTTTATAACTTTTATTTAGTTTACAATCATATATCTACAAATATGTAGCAATTAATTATCTTGATGCTTACCAATTATGAGTTGATTAGTGTTGTGGAAGTTTTGGATTTATTATCATTTTTGATTAGTTTGTAATCTTAATTTATAATTGATTTGTACTCTTTGTAAATGATTTGTTTTTTCATTAGAAAAAAAATTAGATTAGATTTAGGATAAGTTTTTTGATATATAACTAATAATATTTAAAAAAGATAAAATGACATGTGACAGTTTTAATAAGAGAGTGTCATGTGCGTAGTTAGGTTCTAGTTTAGTATATATATTGATTGATATATTGATGATTAATCTACTATTATTCTACTATATATCTAAATGTATAAAGAGGCAAAACTAAAAGGCATAAAAGAGACAATAGATGTTGTCGTACACTCTCTCCAAAAAAATGAGGTTTTGGTGGTCTGGCAGGATGAATGATATGATTTATAATCAGAATATACTATATGAAACCTTAACTAGGGGTGAGCATCAGTCCGGAACCGAACCGAATCGAAAAAACCGAAACTCCCAAAAAACTGAACCGAAAACCGAACTGAATTATATTGGTTTGGTTCGGATCTAACCCGGTTCGGTTCGGCTAAAAAAACGAAAAAAAACCGATTTTAATAATTCTAGTGCAATTTCATGTTCTTACCTGCATGTATGATATATTTGTACTTAATTCTAATACAATTGGAGACTGAGGGGACGCAAGCCGGTGAGTTGCCGAGTGCTCGAGTTGGTGTCTCTTGGCGAGTTGGCGATGCGGCAGTGCAGCACTGCAGCGAGTAGGCGACCAAGGGAGCGAGCCAGCCAGGAACTGGGCAAGACGGCGACTCGACAGCAACAGCAAGCCAGGCAGCCAACGAGGACGACGAAATTGACGAATAGCCGGAATAGGGCAACTGGGCAAGACGGCGTGAAGAAGAATCGAAGGTCGAAAGAGCATTGCAGCAGACACGGTGAGTTAAGTAAATAACCCTTTGACAAACCTTTTTTAAACTAATGGACCCTTAGCAAAAATGGACCCCTCTTCCTCTCCCTAAACCCTACTCCCTACCCCCTAAACCCTACCCCTTAAACCCTAAACCCCAAAAAATAATATTTTAGAGAGAGAAAAAACAAAGAAGAGGGAGGGAAAAAAAAAAAAAACTAGTAGGGGGTAGGAAAATACAAAAAAAACTAGTAGGGATCCATTTTATTAATTGAAAATTCTAAAAGGGCCAATAGGCCCAAAACCCTCCAGCAGGCATGAGGCAACAACTGGAGGTGGGCGGAACTGGGAAGTTCAATCTCAACTAGGCCGATGGAATGGGTCTTTCTTTTTTAACCAAACCGGCCCAATAAGCATGGCTTATTTTTTAAATTCGGTTTAACTGAACCGAACTGAAAATAAACTGAACCGAACCAAAAACCGAAACCCAAAAATACATAAACCGAAACCCGAACTGAACTATTTCGGTTTGGATCGGTTATTTCGGTCCGGTTCGGTTAAAAAATCTGGTTAAACCGAACCGTGCTCAACCCTAACCATAACACTATAAATAAAAGATAATACCATGATAAAAAAAACTATCTAAAAATATACAAAAAAGATCTTGTTGATTATATAATATTCTCATAGCCTTTTTTCCCTAATAAACAAAAAAACTACTTATTCTTTAAGCTTTATGGTTGTTGATAAACTATCTAAAAATTTTAAAAAGAAGATCTTACTTGTATTTAAACAATTGTTTAGTAGATATGTATAACATTGTTTTAATATTTTTTTTGTTTATTGTTTAAGCTTTATCGTTGTTGATCTTGTACCCTATTTGGAAACTTTTTCTACGAATCTTAATCAGTTTTCTAGACCTTACAATATATATCACTATATATCTATAGCACCGTATGATAATTTCCATGAAGGTGTACATGAGATCGTTATCAAAGGGAAAAACCTTGTGCTAATAGGTGGCAATGTGTGTTGGGAAGCAATAAATGGACCGAACTAATCTAGATTGTAGTCCGTTCATACTTTGGTTAATCAAAGGGAACAACCTTGTACTAACGCTTGTGATATTTCCTTCTCTCATGCAGCATACAACAGATTACATCAAATAGTAAATCTTGACTTGCTAACCTGATTTTCAACTACTAAAAATAAAGAGAGTCTTCATAGGAACCATATATATCTTGTTGAAAAAGCAACATAAGAGCAACATAAACATAAACTCAAATGAAGTTTTGTATATTTTGTTGAAGCAACGTAAATATTCAATCTATTATAATGTTTTTAAATTTGTAATATTCCTAATTATTTGATTTGTAATTTTCTAATTGCCTAATTGATTTCTAATCTTTTTAATTGATTTTTATTTAAATAAGGAAGATTAATTATAGGTTTAATATAGAAAAATTTCATATATAAATTTGTATTCTTCTCAATTGATTTGTGATTAAATAGGGAAAGATTAGTTATATGTTTATTATAGAAATCTTTAATATATAAGTTAATTTATTTAAAAGAATTAAAATATAGTGAAATGACAAATGACGAAATTAACGTGAAAGTGCCATGTGGCAAAATTAACGTGGATGCACCATGTGGCGTATATTTATTCAACTTTAGTAGATATATAGTAGATTGATTTGTAATCTTTTCAATTGATTTTTTTATTTAAATAAGAAAATACTAATTATAGGTTTAGTATAGAAATCTTTAATATATAAGTTTGTAATCTTCCTAATTGATTTGTATTTAAATAAGGAAATATTAGTTATATGTTTAGTATATAAATCTTTAATATATAAGTTAATTTATTTAAAAAAATAAAAAAATGGAGAAAATGACAAATGACGAAATTAACGTGAAAGTGCCATATGACACAAATTTATTCAACTTAAGTAGATATATTGTAGATTAGAGGGACGCTCACGTAAAACGAGTGAAGGGATATGATGCGTTGGATGCAAGGAGATGGACAAACAGATTTGAGAGAGATTGTAACACCCCCGACTTATGTCGGTAGTGCCACACGCCAATGACCTCAGACGTTAATGTCCAAAGTCACCCCAGGCTTTAATCGGAACAATTAAGCTTAAATAATTACTTAAATATTAAGTAACGAAAGATTAATCAGTGGAAGAAATTTTAAATGAAATACAACTCAACCTTTTATTAAGATTCCTCTCATAAAATAAGAAGTACGGTTTTACAACAAGGTATAATGACAGCGGAAGACTTTTAAATTACAGCGGAAGACTCTTTTAAAATAGTCATAACTACATGACTATGCATTACATTTATTTCAAATTAAATATACACGCCTTGGAAACTTTGCTCCTTAAAACGCAACTTCAACTGCAAGCCTTCTCTTCGATTGCTTACTTCAATTATCGGGGCCCAAACTCTGATGTGCCGTATAGGACGGATGACACCAGCCAACCATGCAAGGAATAAAACCTGGTTGGTTAGTCTAATGAAAGACTATGCAAGGGTGAAAACAAAATGGTTCTAGTGATCGTAACCGTTTACTATCATTGTCCCTCGAATAATAACTGAAGGAACGATACATAACCCGGGACTTTCACGAAATGATAGAAAAAGATATGCAATAAAAAGAAGACTCCAACGGAATTGAGTCTTATAGGAAAATATGAAGAATTGTTTGGGAACGTTAAGTTTTCACACAAGTTTATAAAACACGACCTTGATCATTTGGGTCCACGACCAACCTCACTGCGCAATGCGAATCCAGATTGGAAAGAGGACTTACTCTAACAAGAGTTCGGGCGGTTTCCACGTTGTACTCCTCGCCCGAGGGTATATTAATTATGTGCGTAAAAGCACTTATCTTATTTACTTTCAAAACGTACATTCACGTTAAGACTTTTAATTTCCACAACAGATCTCGCAATGAGATATAGAACATGGGACGAATCCCGATTTTGGCACTAGCTAAGTGCATCACCACCTATATTCGGATAGGGGTAGGTCATGACCAAAGGCATTAGGGAAATAATCCTCCTAACGCAAAGTTATAAAGAAACGACTAAACCTCGTAAGAAAATAGCGTTCTTACGAATACTCGTGCTAAACTAGCATTTAAGTTCACATATAAATCCACGCCAAATTCCATTATGGTGATAACATATAGAATATATATATATATAATAGCGTTGTTTCTAGCAATATATACAACCTATTATAAATTCATATTTTAACACATTGTTTTATCAAATCTGTTCCCAAACATAAAACAACAACTTTATCCCATCTTAATTAGACAATTAAATAATTGACAATCAAGGGAAACACGTAATAATGAGCAAGAGTGAACCGTCACTTGCCTTTAGTTTAGACGAACAAAGGTCGGATCGAGGGTTCGGGAATCTGGATGTGTGCACAGCTGCCTACTAAAATTCCCGATGAATTTATCGTCGATCCATAGGGTCGGATTCCATCCCAACGACGCACGCGAAACGAGTATCAAGAATAATCCTAATTAGATAAGGTACCAAAATAACGAAACAAAACTAAGGAAAAAGGTCTGAGCCGCGGTCGCGGTTTTCTGGGCCAAGCCCGCGGTCACGGTGGACGGAGCCGCGGTCGCGGGTCTCCATCCCGACGCGAGCTTAGGGCGGCTTCGAAGCCTTACCGACGACAACGGAACGCTAAACCGGCTTCAAGGACGAATGCACACCACCACCACGATGCAAGGAACACGCAAAAGCCACGAGCGACTTCCGACGACCACCAAAACTCCGGCGATGAACAACAACTCCGGCGACAACGATTTGAGAGAGAGAGCAAGATGGAAGGCTTGGATGGTGGAAGAGAGGGTGGAGGAGACCCCTATTTATAGGGTTGGAGAACCTCAACTCCGGGAAGCTCGATCGCTTCCACTCCTCCCACCGGCTACGTTCAAAAGAAACGTGGGAACACAAACCGACGACGTTCGGAAAAGAGGAAGACGAAGGCGAAATAGAGACCCGCGATCGCGGTTTCAGAACCGCGATCACGGTTTGCCTCTGGGCAAAACCACGACGATCCAATTTTCCCGCGGTCGCGATTTCAGAACCACGATCGCGGTTTGCCCACCGACAAAACCGCGGTCGTGGAACTGCCGCGCTCGCGCTCTAGGTCTTTGATCGCGGTCTTGATCGCGGTCTTTGCAGTTTCTTTGGTTTTAGCACTCCTCAAATAATTTTATGACCCATATATCTTTAACAAACATATATCAATACATTCAAACGGTTCCCAAACATTCCTAACACGTCTCGCTTATAAAACGAAAGTTTTGAAAATTATCCAAATACCCTTACTAAAATTGAGGGTTATTACAGAGATTTGAGGGTGCATGAGGGTACGTTACATTGGATTATGAAGTAGATTAGGTAGTTACCAAAATCTAATAATGCTATATATTTTTATTATTTAAAAAAGGATAGAATCTTAGGAGAGAGAAATTTAAAAAAAATGGAATTATTACTCATATTTTGAACTCTCTACAACAATTTCTTGGATTAAACTCGTTTATCATCGTTTTTACAATGTTCATGAATATCAATTATTTGTTTATGAATATCAATTATGTGTTCATGAATATCGATTATTTGTTTATGAATATCGATCATGTGTTTATAAATATTGATCAAGTGCGTCGGGATGCTATGCAAGTTAGAAGATCTATAAATTCGTTCTTGTTGCTTCTGCCATTATTTATTGAATATCATCCATGTTTGTATGAATATCTATGTTTAATAAGTGAATATTTAATTTCTTACAAACATGAATATCACCAATTAATAATATGAATATGATACTTAATTAAATAAATATCACAATCAATTACATGAATATCACACCCACTGATGTGATCCGAGCCCACCTGGGTCCGCCTTCCCATGGTCTGCCTCGATCGGCGGTCTGACCCAGCGGCCCAGCCCACGGTCTGCCTCAATCGGCGGTCTGACCGCTGGCGCCCTGATCACAGAGCAGGGCTGCAGCCCCTACACCCCAACCTGGAGGGAGGCTTGCGCCTGTTAATCCCCCAGGATGTTGGAGGGGGGAATCGAACCCCCGACCCTTTGATATGAGGGCAGTGGAATACCCATCATATCACCAATTGGGCTGCACTTTTATGATGTGATCCGAGCCCACCTGGGTCCGCCTTCCCATGGTCTGCCTCGATCGGCGGTCTGACCCAGTGGCCCAGCCCACGGTCTGCCTCAATCGGCGGTCTGACCGCTGGCGCCCTGATCACAGAGCAGGGCTGCAGCCCCTACACCCCAACCTGGAGGGAGGCTTGCGCCTGTTAATCCCCCAGGATGTTGGAGGGGGGAATCGAACCCCCGACCCTTTGATATGAGGGCAGTGGAATACCCATCATATCACCAATTGAGCTGCAGTGTAGTTGGTTGGCATATCTTCCATGGAGTTGGGGATATGTCAAAGGTCAGGGGTTCGATCCCCCCTGGCAACATCCTGCAAGCAAGCCTTAACGGGCCCTTGCAGGTTGGGGTGTATGGGCTGCAGCCCATGGCGTTCTTGGTTGGGCTAGGCCTCGCCAGCTGGCGTGCTCCGACTGAGGGACTGGCTGGGTGGTTGACAGCCCACAAGACCCAGGTGAGTCCATGGCCTGTGGGGTCCACCAAGAATCGCATCATAAAAGTGCACTTTTATGATGTGATCCGAGCCCACCTGGGTCCGCCTTCCCATGGTCTGCCTCGATCGGCGGTCTGACCCAGCGGCCCCAGCCCACGGTCTGCCTCAATCGGCGGTCTGACCGTTGGCGCCCTGATCACAGAGCAGGGCTGCAGCCCCTGCACCCCAACCTGGAGGGAGGCTTGCGCCTGTTAATCCCCCAGGATGTTGGAGGGGGGAATCGAACCCCCGACCCTTTGATATGAGGGCAGTGGAATACCCATCATATCACCAATTGGGCTGCAGCTCAATTGGTGATATGATGGGTATTCCACTGCCCTCATATCAAAGGGTCGGGGGTTCGATTCCCCCCTCCAACATCCTGGGGGATTAACAGGCGCAAGCCTCCCTCCAGGTTGGGGTGCAGGGGCTGCAGCCCTGCTCTGTGATCAGGGCGCCAACGGTCAGACCGCCGATTGAGGCAGACCGTGGGCTGGGGCCGCTGGGTCAGACCGTCGATCGAGGCAGACCATGGGAAGGCGGACCCAGGTGGGCTCGGATCACATCATAAAAGTGCACTTTTATGATGCGATTCTTGGTGGACCCCACAGGCCATGGGCTCACCTGGGTCCTGTGGGCTGTTAGCCACCCAGCCAGTCCCTCAATCGGAGCACGCCGACTGGCGAGGCCTAGCCCAACCAAGAACGCCATGGGCTGCAGCCCATACACCCCAACCTGCATTGTAGTTGGTTGGCATATCTTCCATGGAGTTGGGGATATGTCAAAGTTCAGGGGTTCGATCCCCCCTGACAACATCCTGCAAGCAAGCCTTAACGGGCCCTTGCAGGTTGGGGTGTATGGGCTGCAGCCCATGGCGTTCTTGGTTGGGCTAGGCCTCGCCAGCCGGCGTGCTCCGATTGAGGGACTGGCTGGGTGGCTAACAGCCCACAGGACCCAGGTGAGCCCATGGCCTGTGGGGTCCACCAAGAATCGCATCATAAAAGTGCACTTTTATGATGCGATTCTTGGTGGACCCCACAGGCCATGGACTCACCTGGGTCCTGTGGGCTGTCAACCACCCAGCCGGTCCTTACTCGCGGTAATGAGAAACAAGGTTGATAGGGGAAAAGGATCAGTCGGACTCGGGCCAGGTTATGGGAGATCCGACAATGTTGGATATCCGGTTTGATTGACTGGATTGATTCGGATATCTAACAATAAACACTGAGTTAGCAGCCCTAGCTAGGATAGTAAGCTGTTGTTGCGGGTGGGGGCGGGGGTTTGGTGTTCTTACTTGATGACATCATTGACTTCTTAATCAAAGTGCACAAATGCAATTATTCATTTCTATGTTAATACTTAATATAAACAAATGAATTGTGCATAGTTATTCTAAATTAACTAATGTTCTTTCCTGGTGAGCCAACAGGCACCAAAGAACACAGGATTATCATAAAATTTTATTTTGTAATTTGTAATTTTCCTCCACAAATGCTAAAACGACCCTTCCAAGTTCCACCTTAACTTTGCCAATTGGTGCTTTCATTTCGTTCACGTTATTAGTACAGCGGAGATTAATACGGACATTCACCTTTGCATATATGAAAGTCCTTTTCATAAATACGAGACAATCGATCAATAACGAGTACATTTTCGATTGAAATCCAATTGGAGTTCTTTATTCTCTAAATATGGCTTTTATTATACTCCACTGTGTTATAATTGACCAATCTATTTTCAAATTAAATCAGATTTTTTTTAAAAATAAAATAAAAATCAATCTAACTCATAAAAATGTCATATGAACGAAATAGAGAATTTAAACCGATTAAATTCTCAACGAGTCTCACATAATTTGAAATCATTCTTCTACACAAAATTTAATAAGTTTGTTAAAACTATTAGGATATATTTGGTTTTATATGAGATAATACATTAAATTATCAATAATAATATATTAAATTTCATTAAATTATCCAAACTTACCCTTATAACCGTACGCACCCAAACAACCATTTTCTTATTGTCATAACCGTTATCTTTATTTAAGGGAGCAAAGTCATAACAACTCTACTCGAATAATGTTTATCGGAGTAGTACGTACAACAGGTTTCTGCTTAGTCTTACATAAATAGTCTCAAAATATTTATGCCTTAGGCCTTTTACAATGGGAGTTTCATATGCATAAAATATATTACGTTTTATAAAAATTGGTTTGAAACAAGAGAGAGGGTTTCGTCCTAGGAAACCCACATGAAACCAACTAGAAAGGAGGGGTATGATCCATTGATTTGCTCAAGATCATATGCTTAAAAAATTTCAAATGAGATTTTTTTTTTTGACTTTTAATAAATTTTCTGCAAGAATTTAATTATAGAATGATTGAAAAAGTGAGTTATGAAACCATGAATGTAAAGTTATTAAATGTGTTTTGAAAATCCAAACTTTTTATCGATTTAATCGCTCACCACCCTCTACAACCAATAGATGAAGAGGGAAAAATCAACATAATCAAATTCTAATACAAAATTTATAAACTATATGTGATAAAGTGTCTTGAAATCTTATAAGGACAGATATTTATGAATAAATTTTAAAGGCTAAAAGGACAAATAAATCTGAACGGATGGAGTAATATTTAAGGATGCCTTTTTCTTGGAAATCATATTTGAAAACCTCATTTAAAGAAGAAGAGTCGCTTATAATCTGACCTCTATGTATTACGATTTCCTATTTGATTTTTTATTTATTTTATGGGTTAGAAATAGATGAAATATATTGACCCATTATGATTTAAGTTTCCATTTGTCCCTTCATTGCCCTAGTTGATTCCCACACATGGTGATTGAGGCCTCATGGAATCCCTCAAATGTGGCAGACAACATCAAAACTTCTCCCATAAACTAGCACAACATTAGTTAATTAATTCTTTTTCAACTAAAGCAATACCAATTAGTGGGCAAATGGAGGGCTAATTAAATATGCATGATAATTCTGTTGATTAGAATCCCAAGTTTGTGGGCTAAGGCGCTGTGCACTCACTCCATATATAAATTACATGTCACCATGACATATCTCCGTTAATCAATTGAAGTTTATAATTATACTTAATGGGTTGATTGAGATGGGAGATTCTAGGTTTAGGAATTTACCCCCCTTTTATGTGAGAAGATGCAAGTCAAATTATTTTTCAAAGAATAAATTGATTGTATCATTTTAGTGGAGGCAGAATCTTTAATTTGGGTGGTTGATTTGAATAATCATGTTTTGCTATAACAAATTAAAGTATGATGCCATTTTTCATGTAGATATATAGAGTTCATCTTTGTCCCATACCCATGTAAATCCATACATGTCAATAGCATGAGCATGTAAATGTACATGAATGACTCAACTTGAAAACCTGAGCCAATTCAACATGATAATAATGGGGTTTAACAATAATATTTCAGCCGGAAACAATTAAAAAGAAAAGAAACAAAGTCTTAAATAAGATGAGCTTAAAACATGTTTGTCTATAATAAAATTATAAAAATACCAAAACTTTATTGGCCAGTAACTCAATCGATCAGATCGGACCCAAGATTTTCACATATTTATATCAAGTAATTCCCTTAAAATAATAAATAGAAGAAAACTTCACATTATTGGTCATTAGGTTCTCCTAATCTAGTATATATCTACTAAAGTAAAATATCTACTTCGTCACGTGGCGCCCCCAAAATGAACCAAAATTTTCTGTTGCCACGTGGCATCACAATATT
This sequence comes from Rheum nobile, assembly GCA_027886185.1. Taxonomy (NCBI): domain Eukaryota; kingdom Viridiplantae; phylum Streptophyta; class Magnoliopsida; order Caryophyllales; family Polygonaceae; genus Rheum; species Rheum nobile. The sequence continues at coordinate 6,871,325 of WOAB01000020.1, forward strand.
AAATTTGCCACGTGTCAAGCTCTCATTTTTTTCGTTGGTTTTTCGAAAATCAAATAAAATCAAAGAAAATAAAATCTCTGCCCATATTAGCCGGATATGCGTACAATAATAAAAAACGTAGCAAATAATATTCTCAGCCATATATTTTTTATACGTAATCTACTATATATCTACTAAAGTATAATACCTACTACGTCACATGGCACCCCCAAAATGAACCAAAATTTTCTGTTGCCACGTGGCATCACGGTATTGAATTTGCCACGTGTCAAACTCTTAATTTTTTCGTTGGTTTTTCAAAAATCAAATAAAATCAAAGAAAATAAAATCTCTGCCCATATTAGTCGGATATACATACAATATGAATATTTTGTATAATCTATACTTTCCAAAAACGTAGCAAACAATATTCTCAGCCATATATTTTTTTTTCGTAATCTACTAAAGTATAATACCTACTATGCCACGTGGCGCCCCCAAAATGAACCAAAATTTTTTACTGCCACGTGACATCACAGTATTGAATTTGCCACATGTCAAACTCTCATTTTTTCCGTTGGTTTTTCGAAAATCAAATAAAATTTCTGCCCATATTAGCCAGATATGCATACAATATGAATATTTTGTATAATCTATTCTTTCCAAAAACGTAGCAAATAATATTCTCAGCCATATATTTTTTATACGTAATCTACTATATCTACTAAAGTAGAATACCTACTACGCCATGTGGCGCCCCCAAAATGAACCAAAATTTTCTACTGCCACGTGGAATCACGATATTGAATTTGCCACGTGTCAAGTTCTCATTTTTTCGTTGGTTTTTCAAAAATCAAAGAAAATAAAATCTATGTCCATATTAGCCGGATATGCATACAATATGAATATTTTGTATAATCTATTCTTTTCAAAAACGTAGCAAACAATATTTGCAGCCATATATTTTTTGTACGTAATCTACTATATATCTACTAAAGTAGAATACCTACTATGCCACGTGGCGCCCCCCAAATGAACCAAAATTTTCTGCTGCCACATGGCATCACGGTATTGAATTTGCCACGTGTCAAGCTCTCATTTTTTTCATTGGTTTTTTGAAAATCAAATAAAATCAAAGAAAATAAAATCTTTGTTCATATTAGCCGGCTATGCATACAATATGAATATTTTGTATAATCTATTCTTTCCAAAAACGTAGCAAACAATATTCTCAGCCATATATTTTTTGTACGTAATCTACTAAAGTAGAATAACTACTAGTCTACTACGCCACGTGGCGCCCCCAAAATGAACCAAAATTATATGTTGCCACGTGGCATCACGGTATTGAATTTGCCACGTGTCAAGATCTCATTTTTTTCGTTGATTTTTCGAAAATCAAAGAAAATAAAATATATGCTCATATTAGCCGGATATGCATACAATATGAATATTTTGTATAATCTATTCTTTCCAAAAACGTAGCAAACAATATTCTTAGCCATATATTTTTTGTACGTAATCTACTATATATCTACTAAAGTAGAATACCTACTATGCCACATGGCGCCCCCAAAATGAACCAAAATTTTCTGTTGCCACGTGGCATCACGGTATTGAATTTACCACGTGTCAAGCTCTCATTTTTTTCGTTGGTTTTTCGAAAATCAAATAAAATCAAAGAAAATAAAATCTCTTCCCATATTAGCCGGATATGCATATATTATGAATATTTTGTATAATCTATTCTTTCCAAAAACGTAGCAAATAATATTCTCAGTCATATATTTTTTGTACGTAATCTACTATATATCTACTAAAGTAGAATACCTATTACGCCACGTGGCGCCCCCAAAATGAACGAAATTTATTTGCTGCCACGTGGCATCCCGGTTTTGAATTTGCCACATGTCAAGCTCTCATTTTTTTATTGGTTTTTCGAAAATCAAATAAAATCAAAGGAAAAAAAAAGCCCATATTAGCCAGATATGCATACAATATGAATATTTTGTGGAATATTTCAGACAACAATATTGGACAAGTTTTGATTCCTCGCGTGCTCATGTCACCATCAGACACTTCATACCCGTTCAAGTTTCAATGAAGTCTATTTCCCTTGAGTGTCTGTTTTGCTATGACGATAAACAAGAGTTGGGGCCAATCACTTGCAAATGTCGGTTTGTATCTTTCACGCCCTATTTTCACTCATGGTCAATTTTATGTTGCATCAAAGAGTTACCAGCAAGAAAGATTTGGAGAATATGCGACAAAAAGAAGAAGATCTAATACTACAACCAATGTAGTATACAATGAAGGTTTTCATAATTTATAGCAATTTTAAACATCTTATGAGATTTTATGTTTAGGGTTTCATTTTCATGTATTAGATGAACATTTTGATTATGCTTTATCGTTTTAGTAGTATTAGTGTTAGGGATGTGGCTATCCCTGCTTCAAAATTAATTAGTCAATTTTTATTATATATAAAGTTTATGGATAGTTTCTTTTGATAATATTTTTTCAATCTTTTTAATATTTTTTATTCAATTAGTTCTTTTTTATATTATCATTTATCTACTTCTATGACAGTTCTATATCGATTAAATATATAATTTTGATATACTATTTTTTAAATGTAAAAAAATAAACAAATCTCATGCAAGGCACGACTAGTTGATTCTTAATTGCTCTATGGAAAACATCTAGTGCGGATGGGATGCGGACCCAAGATTTTCACGCATAATACGAAAACGCATATAAATTATACGATTAAAATTATATATTTACATATTTTGCATGTATGTATATATTTTGTATGTGTGCATATGTTTTTTTATTGTGTGTCTGTATGTTTTCATAGTTATATGCTCTTAAGTGTATTCACTTCCTTCATAATAAGTATGCATATATATATATATATTTACGATATGTGTATACGCTTTATTATTGTGTGCATACGTTTTTTACCTGTGTGTCATATGAACATGTCGTTTTCACGTTCGCAACTAAACGGATGTTCTCACCTGACCATCGCCTCAATATATATTTGGGATCGATTTTTAAACGTAAAACGCAAATTACATAAAAATTTATTTTCGTCGTGCAAATATCATAATCAACCACCTCATAATCAACATCCATCATTTAGCACTAGCCACTTGCTTAACTGCAATCCCCAATTTCCACACGGGAATATCATAAGACGAAATAGATGATAACAAGTTGCAAATATATAGCTTCAATAGTTTCAAATCTATACTATATATAAAAGTGCAGTGCCCCTAAATGATCCCGAGCATTTGTCGATTAAATCAAATTTATATCGGCTAACTCATTTGTCGATTAAAACAAGTTATGTACGAGGATGGGGAACGCCACGGTGTCGTCTCTAGGGGTGTTCGACACGTGCTACTTGGTGCCGATCACGATCCCGAGCATCACTTTCATGTTCCAAGCGATGAACATGACGTTGATGCCGGAGAACTTCCTCCTCCATAGCGCCGCCACCAGCATCAGTTGCCTGGCGATGGCTCCCTCTGCTGCCGACGACATCAACTATGTTCTCAATGTCATCGCCAACATGCAGCAGCAAAATCACCACATCCTCTTCGACGTCCCCAATTCAAGGCTCGGGGTTGCTCGGGAGGTTTGCACCAAATGATCTGGATTAAACTAGATTGTATGCTTGTAGTAGTACTTTGTTTCGCGGATTGTTACATGGTAATTTATGTTCATGGATTCAAGGAGATCTTGTCAAGTGTTTGTAAAACAAATATTGGGTCTTATTTTGTAATGTGGATCATTACAATTAATGTTAATCAGTTTTTGATTGACTATATATCGATGGATCACTTGAATTAACTAACATCAAATTCGAACTATGTTATTAAAATTGGTACCATGTTAAGCTAATTTGATAAAAGTTGGTTTCAAAATTTTCATCAAAATTGGTGATTCTTTTATTATTAAAAATTGTGTACCATCACAGACTCCCCCAAAAAAATGAAAATGTACCATCAAGGAGAATCATTCTGCAAAGCTGTACTATTTCGTGAACTCTACCCAAAGTTAGTACTCTGTATAAAGTTTGTATGATTGCTCCATTGGTTATGTGAGTGTGTCAGGCTTTTGATAGCTCAGATCCGTGACCTCAAATTAAGTGTAAGATCTAACTCGAGTCGACAAATTTGCTCAAATTTGATAAACATCAATTATGACTTCCACCGTTGTAAAAAACGGTCGTTAACTCTATTATTTGTTGCGGAAAATTTCGTGTGGACAACCGCTTAGATGCGGACATGTGGACAACTCAAATTAAATATATGCTCCAGAGTGTGCATATTTTTTCTTAATACATGTTTATATGTTTTCTATATGTGTACATACACATTCTTATTATGTGTATACGCTTTCAACCTATGTTTTTAACCGTAATTCGTCATTTATATTTTTTTGTTCAATCGGTAAAAAAAATTATAAGCAATATATGTGATATTGGTACCTAGAATTTTACAAGAAAGTATAGTTTTTTTCTGGAAATTTTTCAAATTGATAATGGGTTAAGAAGGAAAATAAATAATTTTATGAGTGGTTATATGGGGCCTAAATCATAGATCTTGTTGGGCTGAAAAAGGTTATATATATGGGCCGATTTGGGCTGGGAGGCCCAAATAGATGTTTATGCCTGATTTCATAATTCATCACGATCCCAATCCCAATTCCATTGCCGAATATATCTCGCGCCCGAAGTTGACTGTCCTCTCGACTCCCTCGCTCTTATTGTCAGTTGGGATCAACGCCGCTGTAATGGCGCCTACTCCGCCTCGCAACCGCCCTGCTACCGCATCTCCCACCGCCTTCGCTCCGTCTGGAAAGGTTCGATGGCATGTAATGAAATACTACACCCACAAGGGGATGAAAAGCTAGAATCTTTGTCAACAATGACTGAACTAAATGTAAATTTTCTTTATTTAGTTTCTCTGTTTATCTAATGAAGTTGATTGACTTGAGTTATAACATGTAAGAAGTTGGGCTTTGCCAAATTACTTTGTGTTAGATATATAATATTCTTACATTATAATTCAGCATGATGGCTGATTTTTTCTGTATGGATAAGATATTTGAACCATGATTGCATTATGTTTTGCAAATGATCTGACTATGAGAGAAATAGGTGTTTGTTGGCTTGGCATATGGAATGGGCTAACAAAATTTGCTGAAGCTTTCGTATGCTTTGGTTAGTAATAGGTTGTGGTGTAGGTTAATTTGATTATAATTGTGTTTACATATGACTTGGACAAGTATACTTGACCTGTATGTATTCACTGTGGTATGCGGCTCTGATTGCCACATAGACTGGGATTTGGTCAAATAGATTATCATCATAACATGTGCACCATGTAAGCTCACACGCTCATTAATATGTTCTATTTGCTTGAATTCTTTGTCAAATGAAAGCTTCCTTGAGGTCTTCTTTTTATCCGAATTCTTTGTGGAGTTACATTAATATGTCTTACTTATTTGAATTCTTTATCAAGTTGCTTATTTATCTGAATTCTTTTTTAGCAAAAGTTTGTACTCAAGATGAAAAAAATGATCACAAACTGATCAAGGGTTGCAAGGAATTCTCGGGTTATAGAGGGGGTCAGAACTAGGCAAATTCACAAGGGAACTGGAAGAGGTTTAGTATCAACTAAGGAGGGACCAATTAGTGCTCATAATATTTTTTGGGATCAGTTCTAAACCTTTCAAAATGGTCCATTTGTGATGCTTTTTAGATTTATTTGTTTTCTTTCTGTTTCCCGTGAGTTGTGCCATTATATAGTCTTTATTCATATTGTATAAATCATTCTCTTGGCAACTATATATATATATATATATATATGTGATCTATTTGACATTAAGTTTTGCAAGGTATATGCTTTATGCTAAGTTCTCTATTAAATTTGGTCTCCCCTCATCTATGGTATTGATGTATTGATTGTGATGCAATGCTTTTTATTTCCTGAATTGGGGCTTCAGAACTGTATTGAGCATGTTTGGTGTGATACTATTGTATACCTTAATGATGATAAATTGGTAATCCCTTACTTAACATGTGTGTGAATATGAGCTGAGATTTTGTCACCTTGAAGATTAAAATTGGATTCGGTTATCTATAGATTACTCTTTGGGAAGGTAATTAAGTGGAGGTATGTAGTTGTTCAAGCTCTTTTCTGTTTACAGTCAGAACTATATTGAGATAAAGTTCCATTGGCATAATGCCTTGGTATTTGCAAAATGGAGATAAACATACAAGTTAGTGTGCGAGACATTGTTAGATAGCATCGGGATTTCAATGTTATATTCTATAAGAGTGAACTATTTTTTGATTTCTTCTAAAATCCATTCACATTTTCAATCTCTGCATTCAGTTTAGTATTTTTAGGCTTCAAAAAGGTTGAGGCTTTCTTATTCTCAAATGCAGTAATTTATCATCTTTAGCTAATGTATGCCAGATATTAGTAGCGGCTTTAGAAAACTGTTGACATATCTGATGGATTATTTGTCTATTGTTCAACAACTACTACATTAGACTGTGCAAATGCTGAAGATGGTCTACTTCCAATTCCTAAAGCTTTTGACTTGCATGATAGAAAGAAGCAAGATTTGGCTTCAAAAGCCATCTCTGACATGATCATCCATTCAGGAAAAGGTAAGAAAAGTTCCATTCTAAATTTTATGAATCTGGATCTTGTAGGTTCTTAATGATCTCTATCTGGCATATTTTCCCCTCACAAGAGTGTAGTCAGTTGATTTCGGAAGATTTTTCTTCTTCTAAACTATCACTTATTGATTCAGATGACTTTGAAGCTGATATAGCTACATGTTGCATAGAGGACCAACTTAGAACCATGGGGATTCTTAATTCTCAAAATAACTTTAAGCAGAAATCAAAGCTCTCCCTATCATTTCCGGGTGTTGATATTGAAGTAGATGTGCCAGAAAAGAAGGTTGGAGTTTCTCTTGTCACTATAATCTTTCAGTTTAAATATTCTTGAAAATTGTCCATGGAACCCAGTGAAGCCTGCAAGTTGTTCACCACCTTAGTGTTCTTATGGCAGTCAAGGTGTGTGTATTATATCATTTGCAGCTATAGGAGACGAACTTGGTTGTATCCTATTTAAATTTCTTTCTCAAATATGATATTTTAGGTGGTGGTGTATTGATTCCTTTTCTTCTTAGGTGTCCAATGTATTAAGCAATCTGTATGCATTTGAAAAGACAAATTGAGGACATGATTTTTAGTTATTGACGAAATGGGCTAAAGAGTTGCCAAGGAGAAGTTGAATATAAACCTGATTGTAACATTTTACAGTTCATGTGTCAAACCTACTTTTTTCTGGATATATGAGCTGATTAACACTGATTGCGGGTTTTGCTGGACAGGGCATGCAATGCAAAATATGTTCTTCCATGGATATGCATATGTTGTTTGTTGGTGAACCATAGTCAGGCCATTACTGAGGAGTACATGAATTCATTAGCCGGATCTTTGTACAAGGTGCACTTTAGTTTTGTTCTTACAACACCTGTATCTTGGCATGTCAGCAATTCATTATTCTCGAGGCTACATCTTGTGTTGTTTTGTCCTAATTGCTGTTATGCGATACATATTTTCATGGGTGTTTTAGTTTCATTAATATTCAAGAATTTGGATGGTTATACTGTAAAAGTTGTATTTAGGTTGGGTCTAAAGCTATTTATTTGGGCTGCAAGTATTGGTGACTTTAGATGCTCAATTGTTGATTAAACGTACTGTTGTTTCTCATGAGTTATTCAAAATTTGATTTAATCGGCTAACTCATTTGTCGATTAAAACAAGTTTGTAACGGTTAACTTAGGAATTGTATTCACCCGTGCATAGCACATGCGCTACACTAGTTAGTTGTGAAACTGAAATAGTAATTAAAATGACAATCACCATTGTTTTTAATTTGGCACACCACAAAATTGAAGACGGTGGTGAAGAGTGGTGCTCGGCGAAGGCTGTGGTTGTATGGTGGATCGGCAACATCTACGTACTCTAGTGCGTGTATAACCTTTTGGTGGCAAATGTATCACATGAGAGTAAAGAAAGAAGGCGAAATTAATTCATTGATTATGGTAAATGAATCTAAGTATTTATAGTGGAGCATTTTAGTGTTAAATGGAAACTATTGGAATATATTAGATAGTCATGGTAGAATAGACAAGGAATATGTGATTTTGTTTTAAGAGAATTTGTGATTTGGGTATAATTTGAAATGAGTTTTTTCAACTAATTAAAATTCTGTTAAAAAATTGCAAAGCGAACAGATTTGAGTTCCGGTGAGGAAAAATACCAATTTATCTATCCGTGAATACTTTAAATAATTAAAGTGTCTTGAAGAGTCATATATCAATTCGTCTTTTCGACCTTTTAGGATAACATGACGATCGGAATTTGTCATTCCCTTCTAGTGGATGATTTTTTTTTGATACAGTAAAAATTAGACCGGAAACCACAAAAGAAACGGTTTCTCAGTCTATAGCATCCTTACGGATGAGAACTAAAAGTTCTAAATTTGCTTGAATGTCTTCCAAAGAACTCCGCTGACCCAGCTTTGCGATGCAATCGGCCACAGTGTTTGTTTCTCGGAAGACATGACAGACCTGCACTGAAGAAAACAGTTGTAAAATACAAAGGATATCAGAAATTAAAATTTCAATATCCCATCGACAGTGCCAGATCTTATTTATTACATTAACTATAGTGAGGTTGTCACATTCCAATTGAATGTTAGTATTACCCAGTTCATATGCTTTGATCAAAGCATTCCTAACCGCTATGGTTTCTATCTTAAGGGGGTTGAAATTCCACATTTCCCCCAAAAAATTAGAGTTGGTTCACCATTACTATTACGAAAAATAAATCCATAACTAGAATCACCATTTGTTTTTATAGATCCATCTGTGTTTATTTTGATGATGTTTTCAGGTAGTTTTTTCCATTTTGTCGTTTGTCATTTCTTTTTTGTAGTCTTTTGCTTAATATCCACCAAACAGTCTGGGTTCCATGATTTAGTATGTTTCCAATTGTTAATTTGATGTTTAATATAAAGCGGTACATCCTTTATTGTATCATTGTCATTGTTATTGGTGCCAAAGCTTTGTTGATTTCTATAAAACTAGATACCCCACCATGATATTGTCAATTCAGCAAACTGTGAGCGATCTAATTTAATTCGAGTTCCCAATCTTGAAATTTGGAAACCAATAGGTTTTCTTGGTCTATCTGTTGCTTTTTGTAGTTTCCTGGCTAGAATCTCAGATCCTAGGATGAAAAGGAATGGAGAGAGTGGATCTCCTTGTCAGAGTCCTCTAGTAGGTCTAAATATTTCCGTTGATCCATTATTAACCAGTACCGAGAAAGATACTGTCGTGATGCATTCTGTTATCCAGTTTATGAACTTAGAATGGAATCCAAATTTTTCCATGACTTTTACAATAAAGTTCCATTCAATTATGTCATATGCTTTCTCCATATCTAGTTTTAGAGCTATGAATCCTTTCGTTCCCTTTTTTGACTTGAAAGAGTGGAAAATTTCACGAGCTATTAAGATATTATCTTGAATGGCTCTGTTGGCTACAAATGCACCCTGAAGAGGGTAGATTAATTTTGCCATGGTCTTTTTAAGTCTACTGGTTAGAATTTTGGAAATAATTTTATAAATTGTCGAACATAGGCTAATTGGTCTATAATGATTTGTTGAGTTTGGATTATCACATTTTGGTATTAGAGATATGAATGTATAATTGACTTGTTTGAGTAATCTTCCGAAAAGGAAAAAGCTTTTCACAGCCTGAATTACAGAGGGTCATACAATATCCCAGTATTTTTGGTAAAACTCTGCAGTCATACCATCAGGTCCTGGAGATTTGTCCGAACCATTATCAAAAACTGCATTCTTACTTTCATCATTAGTGATATTTTCTACTAATTCTTCATTGTCTTCTATGGATATCTCAGAGTTTATAAGTGTCAGATTTTCTTGTAGTAAAGCATCATTCATTTCTTCACTTCTAAATCTTTTGATGAAATCATTTCTAATTTCATTTCTGATATTTTCTTCTCCAACAATACTAGTTCTTTCTTGTGTCTTTATTTCCTTGATAATTTTTCTGTTTCTTCTTCCACTTGCTATTTTGTGAAAATAGCTCGAGTTAGTATCCACTAGTTTAATATGTTTAACTTTGGCTCGTTGATTCTAAAAAATCTTTTGGAAGTTGAGTAGTTTTTTTTTTTTCGATTAGTCTTTTTTGTTTTTGAATTTCATTGTTATTTCCATTTGTACAAATATTAATTTGTATTTCAGAAAGTTGTTTCTCTATTTCTTTGAGTTGGGTGAATAAATTACCAAACGTTGTTTTATTCCAAAGTTTTGCATGTTTCTTTAGTAATTTTGTCTTAGAGACTAGATCATACATTCTTCATCCGTGATAATTTGTTCTCCAGACTTGTTTAACAACATTTCTAAAATCCTTTCTTGTCATTCAGATCTTTTCAAATTTGAAAGGTTGATTTTTAAAAGAATTAGCTGAAGCTAGTTCAATTGATATAGGACAGTGATCAGAGCTCGAAAAAACATAATGTTTAGTGTAGATATCTGGGTATCATTGTAAAATTTGGTGATGAATTAAGGCTCTATCCAGCTTTTCATATATATTGTCTATTTCCGTTTTGTTTTTTCTCCATGTAAAAGCATTGCCTTGGAATGGGATATCTAATAACTCACATTCATTTTTGAAGTGTCTGAGTCTAGTGAATTTGGTCAAAGGTGGTGAAGACCCTCCCAATTTTTCAGTGGGGTCTTGTATTTCATTTAAATCACCCATCACAATATAAGGATATGCATTGTTTTTAATAAAAGTGATTATCGCTTCCCATAATTCGTTTTTTCCTGCTTCATTTGGTGGAGCATATGTTAGAATTATTAGTAGTTTAGTATTGGTACAGATTGGTGTACAAAATACTCACAAATCTTTTTTCAATCGTGTCTATTTCAAGTATTTCATTTACAAGTTGATAAGTTTTCAACATAACACAGATTCCACCCGAGAACCCCGTAGCCGGAACACAGTGGAATTGGTCAAAACCTGCTTTTTTCCAAACTTTTTCACTTGGTACTTTATTTGTTCTTGTTTCAAATAGGGCTAGTAATTGGATTCTTTCAATCTTACAGAAGGATTCTAAGTCCATCCAGATATTTGTTTTACCAATTTCACGACAGTTCCAAGTGGAAATCTTCATAAAAAACCATCTGTAATATTGCCCCATATCCATAGACAGTTAGGGGTCTTAGTTGCTGGAGTCCACGTTTGTTTAATTTTTATTTTGTCTTTAGTATTCCACTTTATTGTCTCAAATTGCTTGATTACAAAAGCTTGCTCCACAATCTGAGACATCGGTTCATGCTTTCTATGGCTCTTTGGTACATAATACCTTTGGTATATTCTGTCATTTTTCCTTAATTCACCCAGCATACTGGAATGAATTAGGTTAGAATTTATATTAGTAAACTTGTGGAGTACTTTCAGAGCTTGCTTAAAGACCCAATTAAAGTGGATCGTAGGACTAAGTTTATTTTGTTTTTTCTTTCTGTCAAAATAACCATAATGATTAATTTGATATTGAGTCAGCTTTAGATGGTTAATATTGCAGCCACAAGTATCAATCTTAAGACATAGGACCTGCCTCTTAGAAATATAACACTCATTGCTGGTACCAGTTTCACATAAGTCTTTGTTCCTAATAGTATTAAATCCATCAGAACAATGTTTGTTACAAGCTACAACATAACAAGTAAGAAAGAAACAAGTTTGAGTTGTACAAAGGTGATAATAAAAAGCTTGGTTTTCCAAAGAAGCTTGATTTCGCAATTTAGTAGTCCATCCTTGTAAAGGCACAGAGACATTACAAATCTTTACATGTTTTTCAGCAACCAAAACTGCCTTAGTCATAATTAAAAAGCCTTTCAGCATATGCAGAGGCATACCACTCCAGAGATGAGTGTTTCTGGATTGGTTCCTTTGTACTTTTGTGTTCATCCTGGGTTCAGGTTTTGCTGGTTTATTGGTGTAAAGACCAACTCCAGATGTGAAGTTTTGATTTTTTGTTTCTTCCTTCAGAAATCAAGATTCTGTAAATGTATCATGATGCTTATCAACATTGATACAAGCAGATTCAAGAGAGTAGAGAAATAAACTTACCAATGCCTTGTGAGTGATCTCCAAGACAGATTCCGACTTCCACATAGTAGTGTTTCTGGGACAGTTGGTCAGAATAGACCATCTCCCAACCTTGTTATAGGTGACCAGTTCTAGGACAGTAGCACTGAAGTCAGCCACCACAAGGCAGACATGATGTTGCAACAGATTTGTCAATTTCCAGCCAATATGATTCATGTCAACATCATAGAGCCAAGGTAGATGTAAGAAGTAGATGTTCAATAATATATCATAAATATAAAATACATACAAGGGATAGTGAAGCCAAAGGTAAAAGTAAGAACAAATGTACCAAAAAATACCACCATCTGTTTTTAGATCATCATGTTTACAGGTTTGGAGATTTTGGTTATAAAACAAGTTACTAATAAGAGAATTCATGGAAGCACAGCAGTGATAATACCATAAACACTTCAAGTTCTTAATCAACTTCCCATTATAGAGGGATTGCCAATACATAACAAAAGCATCAAAAGACCTATAGATAAGCCTTTGACAAGCTAAATTGAAATTGGGGCAAACATTATGACAAGTAGTCAGGTAAGTTCTGTGAGAACAGAGAGTAGGAATCTAAAAACTGATCAAGAGGGTTACTCTTTTTGCAAGGTTGATCTGCACAGGGGCAACATAACCTAAATCCAGACTACTTTTTTTAAACATAAAATTACTTCTTCAATTTTTTTGGGGCCCTTCAGCCCCGAGGTGGCGGTGTCTTCCTCTTGAATCAACTCCTTGCGCTTCACAGGCTCAGAGTTGGAGGACTTAGGCAAAGCTACATCAACATCCTCACCCAAAATATTTTGGCAGTTTCCTTAGGAGCAGAAACTTGATGGATAACATTCTCAACTTTTTTGTTAGGAGCCTCAGCACATTCCACAAATTCATCAAGGAGGTCATCCTCCTCCAAGAAATCATAGAGTTCACTAGCCTTGAGTCCAGGAACCAGCCCCCTGTCACAACAGTTGATCCTTGAGGAGCCCCCAGGCACACCCCAGGGAAATCATCATAAGGGTTTGAGAGTGAGAATGAAGGTGTAAGACTAGGAGGAAGCTCACTATTAACCACACACTCCTCAGAGCAGTGTGCAGCAACATTAGGAGCCTTGGTAGGGAGTTCATTGTTAGCCTCCTTAAAAGAGGTTGTTTGATCATCTGCAGAAACAGCAGCAAGAGGAGCATTATCTGGAGTTTCATGCCCACTTACTACCTTAGAGCCTTCCTTATCCCCCATGGAGGGACCATTGTTGTTGAAACTAGAAGAGGCACCCACAGAATGCATTTTTTTTCTTACGAGAGACCTCATGCCATTGGTTATTCTCCTCAGTGACCACATTGCAAGCCTCTTGAACAGGAGAGCTCACATGCAATCTTTGGAAATTGAGTTGGAGTGACTGAGGGTTAGCATTTCTCAAGGGGCACTTATCAAAATTATGTTCAGCTGCTCCACAGTTACCACAACCAACAGGACTTTCTTCAAACCAAACCATGTAGATTTTGGAATTCCCTTCCTCATCTGGAATAACCAATTTTTTGTGATTGATACTCTCAACATTTCCATTAATGCACACCCTAGCATAGTTAACCCTTTGTTTTTTCTCTGTGAAAGGATCAAGCTTAATGAGAGTGCCCATTTTGTTCATTTCGAGAATTGTGTTAATTACTTCAAAGCTGATATATTCCACAGGAAGAATGGAAATTTTGATCCCATATCCACCGTGGAAATAGATTCACAGAAAGGGTCAAAATTAGCACACCAAGGTTTTAAGAGCATTAGTTTGCCAAACACATGGTAGGGGCGACCTTCCCATGCTTTTTTCTGATCAATGGGGTTTGTAAATCGGATTTCAAACCAGAGGTTTGGTTTTTCAAGAATTTCAAAGGAGCCCTTAACAAATCTCCAATCATTTTTCAGTTTAGATCTCATTTTGGAAAAATCTATTGGGTCACCAATAATGTAACCCAGTAAGGAGGTTTGTTTGAGCTTTAAGATTTTTTGTCGAACACCTAAGAGTCTAGAAAGGTAGAGATCCATATCAATCTCATTTTTTTCAAGAGAGTGGAGACTGTGAGTCTCTGAATTTTTTTGAGTGACTGGTGCAGTCACAAAATGAGGGGTAGCCTTCATCGATTTCTTCCCCTTACCCATTAATTTGGATACGGGAAGAGCCAATGAGATAGCAAATTCAAGAATTAAACAAAGCACAGACAACCCGCAAGAGCAATCACATAGTAAGAGATAAGAATTAGGAGGGTGGAATAAGAGATTAAGTCAGTCAAGCATAGCATTTATAAAGAACACAATACCAAGAAGCAAGAAACAGAAAGGAAAGAGTAAGGAATGATAGCACATTGGATTCAGGATGAGGAGATCTCCAGAATCACACCACCACTGAAGGTAGTTGTTTCCAGTAGCCCCTCCTTGCACGGCTGAGAGAATTAGCCCATCACCCATGCATTCGAAGCCATACTAGGTATGGGTAAGAGGTGGCTGAAAATCCGGGCTCCCCCCACACGTAACAGTGCCACCTTCGAAAGCCACCGTACACGCCCATGTCCCATCAGGATTGTGGATTTTCAGAATAACCCAACACGCATCCTCAACAGAGGGAAGAAACGGGAGGAAGAGAGCAGATTTGACTCGACCAACGTCGAGATCTTTCCAGATCCGATCCTTGAAACCCGCCCCCTTTGCAGAGAAAGATAGGGTTGGACAGAACTTGAGCGAGGGTTCATCATCAGTATTGGTATGGTCATCGTTGTGAAGATTCAGATTGCAGATTTTGGTCAAGTTTAGGAAAATTGCAGGCGGCGGCCGTTGCACTTCTAGGGTTTGGGGGTTAAAGCTAGGGTTCCAAATAGAGAGCGTTTTCATTTCGGAATCTTCTAGTGGATGATTTAGTTACTTGTTGGTATCCTCTATTATGTCATATTTCTGTAATTTTCAAGCTAAATAATACACTACTAGCTTTCCCTAATTTTTTGGCCGGTCTATATAAAACACTAGACTTTTTATAATAGAAAAGGAAAATCAGTACTCGTAATCTAGTAATCACAAAACATCATATTTAACAATTAAATTAGAAAGACTTGTCCCTGATATTAATTAATTAATATCGTAGTACATATATAGTAAATATTAAAGTCGTTTGACATATTGGGTTGATATCGATCAATATAGAACAAACATTCTATATATCATCAATATTGGATTATATCATACATACTATTTTCGAGGTGATATGAGTCATTTTCTTAATATTTTTGGTAGATCAATTCCTTCTAAACATAGAATATATAAATATGATTACTTTTTAGTGCATAGGTAAAATTGCCTTTTAACGCATAGGTTCACACGTAACGTGGTGCATGACTCACCACATTACGTGTGAAAAAAAGTTTAAAAGTTTCCCACGTAACGTGTGGAGATGGTCCACACGTTATGTGGGACGAAGCTCCCCACGTAACGTGTGGAGTTTTGAACCACATAACGTGTGGACCATCTTCACACGTTACGTGAGGAGTCTCCATAAGAAGAGGTCCACACTTAACTTGAGGAGAGTGTCCCCACGTTAAGTAGACCTCTTTTTTTGATTAAGTAACGTTATACGAAGTAATTCGGTCTTCTTCGCTTAGTATCGAGTTTTACAATAAGATTTAAGTTACGATCGTATTGAGTCAGTTACATTGTTATGACCATTCTGCCCTTCCAATGTAAAGTTCTCGATCGAGCCACCCGACCGCTTCCAACCTAAAGATAGCGTATGTTTAGGGTTTATGGTTTATGACATGTAATAGTTGTAGTATTTATTTGTGTTTTAATGTTGTGTATGAAACATAAGATTGTTTTGAAATAGGCATTAGGGAAGGGTTACCCCCATTGTGTAGCCCAACTTGTATTAATCTTTATAAGAACAATACAAAATGATCATCAACCTAGAAGACAATACAAATTGTTCATTATGCTGGTTTACTACAACCACATTTAGCACACAATACAGAAAACAATATAAATTGATCATAAACTTAGAAAAAATTAGAGAAAAGATATGACATTGCTTTAGCGTTTGAAGAAATTAGGGTAGTCTCTGGTGAACATTCGCTTCATATGATATCTCTGGTTTGCTAAATTTGCTTGCTCCCTACAAAGGTTGATAGTACATAAACAACATTACACAAAAGATACGACATTAATCACCTACGATGTACATTATTTAATAGATTGAAGTTATACCTACGAATGTTATCAAGATCTTTAACAAGATCTTGATTTTCCGTAACAAGATCTTGTTTTTCCTGCCATTATTGTTGAATAACCGTGTGTGCCCTCTCCTCGTCCATTGGATCAATCCACTCCCTGAAACGACACCCCACTTTTGGGCATCCCCAATACCTTCTTCCGTAGTTCCACTACAAATCCCAAGTTCAGACAACGGCTTTCAAATTACAATAGCATAGCCTATCTGCGTTTATTGGTGATTTTGATGAAGATGTCATTATTTGTTGTAGTGTTTGGTTTCCTACAAATATGATAAATCCATTAATATCAAAAATCAGCATTACTAAATCTATAGAAACTGGAAGAAGAAGCTTACCCAAAAGTCTATTTGTAGGCACCGCTTGTGTTGGAATTGTTGTAGTGAACAAACAACCCTAATGCTTCTTATATAGTGAAAAGAACATGCAATGTGTTTGATACCTAATAACCTGCTGGAAAATCTTTGACAACTAATAACCATCTGTTGTATATAGTTGTATACAATTGTAGTCACGAGTCTTTTATCATAAACCTCAAAACCCTAAACCATAAACCCTAAATTGTAAACCCTAAATACAAAACCCTAAAACCTAAGGGGGAAATGTATCACCACGTCACGTGTGCGCACCTTGTTCAATCTGAATTCACGTGATGGACAAGGATAACATCACCACTGCACAATACATGTATATTTAAAGACTTTAAAAAACTAAAACAAAAACTTAAACCCTAAACCCTTAAGGGGAAAAGAATCACCACGTTACGTGTGAGCAACTCCAACACGTAACGTGTGGAAGATGCTCACACGTAACGTATAGGAGATGCTAAGACGTAACGTGGGGATATGGTGGATGTAAAACCCATTGAATTAACGTCTTGTCCCCACCTAACTGAATTAATGGTCCTTTAACTTCATCTTCTCCGGCTAAGGACACAAGTTCGAGCCTAAACCCTCATTTGAAACACCCTCAAATTTTGAACACCCTCAATTTTTTCAAAAAAATAGGACAATATGAACAACAATGATTATTGGAACAACAATGATGAAGATAATTCACTTCCAAATGAGATAATTTCCGTTATTTGAAGTTAAAATTTTCATTTTTTGTTTGGGACATGTTCAAAGTTTTGATCTTTAGTTGTTGAAAACAATACATGATATTTGTTGTTTAGGTGTTAGAAACCAAGTTTCACATGCTAGATTTTCAAAGTTTTGAACTTGATATTTGTTGTTTAGGTGTTAGAAACCAAGTTTTACATGCTAGATTTTGAGGGATACATGTGTAAGAAAGCAAGATCCACGTTACATTGAAGAAACAGTTTCACACGTTATGTGTGAAAGATGTACACACGTAACATGTACAACATGTCCACACATAACGTGTGAAGCAGCTCAACACGTTATGTGTGGAGATGCTTCCCACATAACGTGTGAAACTACTCTACACATAACGTGTGAATCATGGCATTTAAGAACTGTTCATGTTAATTTTAGAACACTAAATTGATGTCTAAGAATGGTATGATCAGTGGGAACTTTAACTCTACAACTAAAGATTGTGAAATTTGTGTTCAAGCAAAAATGTCTAAGAGACTATTTACTGCAGTAGAAAAGACAAATGATATCCTAGATCTTGTACATTCTTAAATGGAGTATTAACAAGAGGAGGAAATAGATACTTCATTAGTTTTACTGATGACAAATCTAGATATACTCATGCTTCCTTAAAGGGAATTATGGTTTCACACTTAATAATTAGTTCACTACTTGATGAGACGATTCCATGTGTATGCATGCGAACTTTTTTGTGTACGAGGGGTTGAACAGTATTCGCTCGATGATTGGAGCACCCCACAACAATCCTTTTCTGGTTGGGAAACACCTCATCAACCGTTGCCAGAATGGAACACACTATCTGAGTGGAAAACAACAGAAGAGATACCATCCTTCTCACTTAGAGTGTTTGACGAGAGTTGTCCACCTCCAGAAGCATCTTTGTCTCATGAAGAGACTCAGAATTCGGCTTCTGCTAACCTACAATTCGGCTTTCCATCCCTACACACACAACCTCAATTCAGAAATGATCCAAAAGAGGATGTTTTCGTCTCTTCTGATTATTCAGAGTTCTTCATAACAGACCAAATCTGGGAGTCTAGAGAAGAAACATTTAAATGGGCGCGGGAGACTGCTATGTGTCATAACTTCTGCATCATAAAGTGGAGGAATAAACCTTCCATAGGAGGAGCCCTTGGGGGGACTTGGTTACCGTGCGATAGGCATGGACAAAACATCCGTAAATAAGCTGACCAAGTGAGGGAGATCACAAAGTCGAAGAAGTGTGGGTGTCCATTCATGTTGAGGTTGAAAGAAGGGCTGAAGGGATCATGGAAGATCAATGTACAACATGGAACTCATAATCATGTGATCAAAGAAAATTTGTTTGGTCATGCATTAGCTGGTCGACCAAACGCTGAAGAAAAGGAGATTATTAA
Source organism: Rheum nobile (assembly GCA_027886185.1). Classification (NCBI taxonomy): domain Eukaryota; kingdom Viridiplantae; phylum Streptophyta; class Magnoliopsida; order Caryophyllales; family Polygonaceae; genus Rheum; species Rheum nobile. The sequence goes on from WOAB01000020.1 coordinate 6,890,339, forward strand.
GATGATGCCAGTTAATCATTGCAAGCCTCAAAAGATTTTTACTACAATCAGCTCGTCCCCAGGAAACTTGACCAAGATGAAGCAAGTGTACAACATGATGCATGCCATACGAAAAAACGGTATGAAAGGAAGAACAGTGATGCAACCGTTCTTCTATGAGTGTAAGGAGAAAGGATACTTCATGGAGCATAGATTCAATAAGGAGACCAATAAGATCACATATATCTTCTTTGCAAGCCCAGATCAGTTGTCGCTGCTAAAGGCATTCCCATACATTGTGTTGCTAGACTCTATATACGCAACTAACAGGTTAGTAACACACATATCTATTATATTCTTCACTTGTTCATGTAATCATTAGCATGCCATAACATATAATTATGTGTGCAGTTACGATTTGCCCTTCCTTGAATTTGTCAGCATCACATCTGTTTGGAAAAACTACAATGTTGTCGGGGCATTTCTGGAGCATGAGAACGAAGATAGTTACATGTGGGCCATACAACAACTTTCAAAAATGTTTGTCAAGGTCCAACGAGCACCCACATGCTTGGTCACAGATCGGGAGAAGGTGTTGATGAACGCCTTAGAGAAGTTGTTTCCAACTGCAAAATTCCTCCTATGTAGGCGCCATGTGAGGAAGAATATTGAAGACTTTGGGAAGAAGGCCATGGACAAGTTTAGGGGCACAACGTTTTCTAATGATTACATGCAACTATTCAAGGAAACAACCATTGACGGGTATGAAGCAAAACTGAAGAAGATTCAGCAAGATTGGAGGAAATATCCAAAATGTCTTCAGTATGTACAAAAAAACTGGTTTGACCCGTACATGGAAAGAATCGTCTCAGTATGGACAGATACAGTCTTCACTCTTGGAACTTCCACAACTAACAAGTTTGTGCATTATGTTTTTAAAGTTAACTGGTTATTTGAACTTAGACTTTTACAACAACATACTGACTTCGGATTCTTGACTGTAATACAGGGTTGAAGGGGCCCATTCCAGTCTTAAAAGCTTCTTCACTAGCAATGATGGCAACCTTTGCACTGTATTCGATCAATATGATGCACGGTTGTGCATTCACATTAAGGAGATAAGGGGGGCCTTGATTGAGAGCTTAGCAAAGCGATTTATGCTGATAACCAAATCACATCTTTTCGGCAAGCTGCACTACAAGGTCTCTGCGATTGCACTAGCACGGCTGATTGAGGAATACAAGAAAGGCGAAGATCCATTGTGGAACACTATATGCAGATGCCAGATAAGGGTTAGGGATGGCTTTCCTTGCGTGCATGACATGGCGCAGAATGTGATAAACCAGGAACCAATTGAACCTAGCTCATTGCATCCGTTCTAGAGGCAATTGACCTTGTCAGAAGTGCGGATGGATGAAGAAGAAGAAGCCAGAGCACGTAGAGTGAATAGGTCGTTGCTTGATGAATTTGCTTCAAGTGTCTTCCCCACATTGCCAGTGCATGATCAACACAGAGTTGTCTCTGCACTAACAAGTATAGCACATCCAGAGTGGACTACTCTGTAAGAGCCAGCTAAAGTTAGGCATAAGGGTCGGCCTCAAGGAGCTCTAAACATTCCCACCAAAAGGCAACCGTCAGCATGGGAGTACACTGATCAACAGATGGAGGGAACACCTCCGAAGAAGTAAAAAGCAAGATTACCTAAGGAAGCTTCAACCATGCCATGGCAATCATGGAAGCCTATGCCTTCGAGTCACACGACGTTGATCAAACACCCTAGGTGATATATTACCCAGTTTCCCAAGTGTATGAAACCACACGTGGGAGGATGGTGGGAAATAGTTGGTGATGGAAACCGCGGATACAGATCAATTGCGCATGGTCTGGGTTTCGGGCAGGAGCAGTGGCCGTTTGTTCGACGTATCATGATCGATACGTTGAAACAAGGGTGTGAGCTATTTGCGCCAATTTGGATATCTACGATGACACTTGAGGCAATGGAGGCGAAGCTTGCATGGTTTCCTACGCCCAACATGCCTGCCCTACGGGAGACGTGGTTGGACCTCCCGGATATGGGATGTTTGGTGGCTACTGCATTCAACTGTGTATTCGTCTCCATCGGTGCTGGTGTAGGCACGACATACATGCCTATGAGGGCGAATCCAAACCAAGCGGTTGGAGAGAAGCTTAAGACGATATGCATTTGCCATGTCAAGAAAGAGCAACATTTCATTGTGGTACGTTAATACAATCAAATAAGTACAAATACACGTTGGTAATATGCATTACAAATTTAATTTTTATGATTCAAAATCTGTAGATTGGCCTTGTCGAAACCTCGCCCTTGCCGGACCTTTACACCGCGTGGGTGAGATTCCATGACTCGTCTGCGGATGCCTTGGTAGATCCATTCCTTGAACGATTGACGGAGTACCAAGCACACAAACCAAAGGGTCGCGGAAAGAAGAAAGTTGAAACTATCTTATGTTAAGACATATGTATGATGTAATGACTTTGATGTAATGTTAAGACACATGTTTGCTGTATTTATGACATGTTGGTGATTTTAGTGTCATCTGCCATTTCGTGTAGTCCGGAAACAGATTGCACACTCGTGTGCATTCTTTCTGTAAAAGGGCACGGTTAGTGACAAACCGTGCCATTTTATAGAAGCCAGATTGGGCTTTCTGGCAAGGCGCATAGTTTGTGACAAACCGTGCCAGACATGTCACATAACCGTGCACCTTTACAGAAGGCACAGAAATGCCAGAAACTACATTCTGGCAAGGCATGTCACAAACCGTCCCCACGTTATGTGTGGATTTAATCCATACGTAACTTGGGGACTGTATCCACACGTTATGTGTGGAGATCATCCACACGTAACGTGCGCCTTGCCAGAATATGGTTTCTAGAGGTTTATGTGCCTTCTGTAAAAGAGCACGGTTTGTGACATGTCTGGCATGGTTTGTCACAAATCGTGCGCCTTGCCAGAATGTGGTTTCTGGCAGTTTATGTGCCTTCTTTAAATGGGCACGGTTTGTGACATGTCTCGTGCGCCTTGCCAGAATGTGGTTTCTGGCGGTTTTTGTGCCTTCTGTAAAATAGAACCTTGTGGAAAATAAAAAAAAATAAAGAGTTGATGAAATTAAAGGTGGGAGGAATGGGTTATTACAAATTTATATAGAGAGTATTTCTTTGGGTCATGCAGACTACAGTCTACAGGAGTATTTCTTTGGGTCGAAAGTGGTTGAAAGAGTAATGTTGGTGGTTGAGTCTTGCAGACTACACTAGTAGAGTATTTATTTGCACAGCTATAATGGGAGATAGTGGTTGACCAACACAATCTGTAAGACACGTGTATTCATGAATTGTTGCAATAAGTTCAATAACTTCCATAAAAACCAAACAAGTTCGATAAAAAAATACAAATTACATAACAGTTTTCTCAGGGATTGGGAAGGAAGGGATACATTCGTTCCAATGATAGGCGTAGCGCCTCTGCTACATCTTTACATTCATGATCGCGATGTGGCTGAAGACGACTGTAGCAATATTCGAAGGCCTGCACACAACACAAAAATGTTGATATGTATAATAAATATAGATAGAGTTAACCGGAAATTAAACAACCTATAAATTAGTCAATTTCATACATGTGTCGCGTCTTCAATGGTCGGGGGGTTGACGAATGGGTGTGTACGTGGGAGGTACCAGCCCATGTAATCACCGCTACACTCATGCCCTTGCTGGACAGGAGGGCCCATCGCATCTAGACTCATGGAATGTATATTTTGGGCATCTGATGGAGGCTAAAGTCGTATCGCCTAATCAAAATAATCCTAGACAAACCTAAACTAGTAGAATAGGCAAGTAAGGGTCGAATCCCACAGGGAGGAGTTATCTTTCTTTATGTCAAATTGTGTGCAATAGTAAAAAGGGGGGTTTTTGGTTGATTTGTGTTCAAACAAGCAAACAAGGGAAACAAAAGCAAAGGTTTATAATCAATTAGGGAAAACACTTAGCCAAACAAATATCCACCTTTAGTTTGGTTGATTGATAATTGATTATTCCTAGTCCTCAATCCTCATAAATGTCCTAATCCCTGTTCTGAAATAATTACCAGTCCTACCAGTCCTGATAACCCTAACTATTAAACAATCATGAAACCATCAAGATAAATCTAACAGCAGCAATAAGTTCAGGAATAGATAGGCTCATGCAATACTTAACAACCCGTCAGTACTCGACATGCAATCAATTCTCTTCACAATAAACATTCACAATCTGTTCCTGTAAATCGTGTTTGCTACTCTGAATTAGGGATGAACAATATTAATCTCAACAAGTTGACCAGATTAGGAGAACTAGCACTATAGATAATACCAATCTCAACTAGTTTGTCAGGCTAGGGAAACTAATATTAATAATACTAATCACAACAATTGATGAACTAGATCAACCAATAGAATTCAAAACCCTAATCCTGCAATATGAATAATATCAATAAAACTAGGTGGCCAATCTACAGAAATCAATATAACTCAATGGGATGAAGCATAAGAGAATCAATAACATTCAAGGATAGATTAAAGGAATAATCTCACAATCAAATTCAAACCAAGGCTTCAATTGTCGGACTAAGCAAAGGGTGATTAGTTCTTCATAGTCTTGAAACAAAAACTCAAAGGAAAAATTGAACGTAGAATGAAAACTGAATAATCGATGATAGCTGCTTGGAGGCTATGGAACTAGGTTTAAATAATCTAAACCTAAAACCAAAGATCACAAGCATAATCTAAAAAGAAAATAAACTAAATAAAGAAATTGAAAGAAAATCGGAAAAGTAAAATAAAGTAACTTCGGAGAAATCCCGCACGGCTCGCTGATGCCTATTTCCACGATCGCGGATGAATTTCCGCGGTCGCGGAAAATTCCAAATCTGACTCTTTTCTCTCGATTTATCCGCAATCAACTCCATTGCTCGCCCGCGGTCGCAGATTCTCCACTGCTGCTTCGTGTGGCTTCTTTCTTCGACTCTTCCTCGGTCTGCTCAAGTGGTCTCCTCTCCATCTTCAATAAGTCTTCGTTTAAGCTTCTCCAAACCACCAAAATCACACTTCTTCTCCTCAACTACGTACTCCACAATACCACTTTAAACATCTCCAAATGGTACCCAAAACACCGGCAATAACTCCTAGTTAAACCCTACAAAGTAGCGCTGATCAGCATCCCAGACAAATTGAGCTCTGTCGTACTCCACAGTGTATGCGCTGATTTTGGGGGCCCTCCATGCCCTTACTAGCACTATAGGCGGTCTTGGAACTTGCTGTTCACGGCCAAACTGTCTCTCCACACGATCTGGCATGTACGGCTCTGTGATCCAAAGACAAGACAGAACTCCATGGAAGAGCGAAGGAGCGAATATTTCTTCGTTGAAGTTAATCGGACCGTATGGCATCCAATCAACCTAAACATAATGGGATGTCAAACAATTAAACATACCTATCATCGAATTTCTAACTTAATAGAGAGAGACCGTAGATGCGCTTACTCTGTTTGCAGTCATCATATCAAGCTCTGTTCTGTAGTCTTTCATCCAGTTGGGCTTCTCTGATAGGTCCCATCTACGATCATATGGGATCGGCTGATTGAAGTCCCAACTTCTACTCTGTGCAGGTCGAAACATCTTGAAGTACTGGTAGATCTACGCCTGAAAATGATGATGTGCATAAGAAAATGGAGTCAATGAATAAAAACATTTATAACAAAATTCATGGTAGACAACAAAATTTTTATTTACATAATTCATTGTAAACAAAGTACTATACAACAACATTTTTACCTGTATCAAAGTGTAGCATGTCGACATCAGCCTGGACTCTTTTCTTGTGCACTTGCCCAAGCTACGGTACACATGGGCCAGAACGCCAACACCCTATGCATAATCCATGGTAGACGAGGGATCAGACAGAAATGTAGTGTAGTAGACAAGCAATTTGTGTCGGGACTTGTCCGGAAAGAGACAGGAGCTCAACAAGTGAAGCAAGAACCCAGACGCCCGCTGCTCTTCACTCGGCTGTTCGCAATGCACCTTAAAGAACTGAGCTTGTACGGTACTAGATGTCACAGCCCCATCAGGCAGGTGAAAGACTTCATGTGCCTCCTCCACCAAGGCCTTCTTCAAATCATTCATTCCTAGCTGCTCATGCCATTCTGTGGAGGCCCCATGTCTTTTCCATGGATGTTCAGCCCAATGATCAACAATACGTCATGGAGAGTTATAGTCATCTCTCCCCATGGCATATGGAATGAGCTGGTTTCTGGATGCCAACGCTCAACGAACGCACTAATCAGCGCCTCGTCCACATGCTCGTGCATCAGTTCCGGTACATGACACAACCCTGATGCAGATGCCACATGACACCACATGGCACCTCGTTGCAAAGGCCATGAACGTGTCTGCTTGCCTCATTGCTGAAACCTCAGCGCTGGCACCGACTTTAAATATTTGAATTTTTAACATATGTAAGCAACCCATTTGAAATATTTAAAATAAATGTGAAATTTCATATAAGGTTTTTGCTGCAACTTACAATGCGCTGGTAAAGAAAGTATGATATGTGATTGGCAAAGCCCTTTAGAAGTTCGGGCATCTCCGGACCTCCAAGTACTCCAACCACCAATTCAGGGTCATATTTGCCCCTTTTTTCGACCGGGGCGGTTTTGACCGCGAAGAGGAGGCTTCCTATGGCTCCTCGTCTACATAATCAGGTTGACCTCTTGGAGCCCAAGCCTGACTATCCTCGTCCTATATTTTTTTTACAAATGATAAGTAATTACATTTTTATCATACGCTCATCTTTTCATATATTAAGGCTACTTATCTCAGGATGAGATGCGTTCGGGTATAGCCCCCGGGTTCTCCCATGGGTTGTACCGCATCTGATCATCTACGCCCTGATAATAGACGGGGCTGTGATGATGGATGTGAGGGCTCTGATGGAGGTGAGGGTTGTGATAGGATAGTGGGCTATGATGGAGGTGAGGGCTCTACTGGGGCGGCGGGCTATGATGACGGTAAGGGCTCTGCTGGGGCGGCGGACTAAATGGAGGGCCATAATAGTTATTCTGATCCATCGTATCAGAATAACCATAGAGCGGGCTCGCATTGTAATCTGGGTACAACTGCGGTTCCGAGTCCGCACGACCACAGGAAACGATGGCGATGGCACAAACGGCAACACAGGGGGGTCAACATTGCCTGCCTGCCCGTATCCTCCCTCATCCTGACTACCGCCCACAAACCTACGGGTTACCTCTTCCTCAGTCCGAAACGAAACGTCCCGGACGAGGTTTCTTCTGCTTCTACGCTTCGTTCTCTCATCGGGCTCCATCTACAACAATAAATCATTTTATCTCAAAAAATACAATTCCGAGTATAGCAAAAATAAAAAGTTCAATTCCGGAAACATAAAATACAATTCCGGAAACAGAATTGTATTTCATACAAAAATAATAATTCCGGCAACAGAATGTAATCCATGCATTAAGTGTGGATTACATCCACACTTAACGTGGGGACTGCCTCCACACGTTATGTGTGGAGATCATCCACACGTAACGTGGGTACAGTCTTCACACGTTACGTGTGGACAGTCTCCACACATAACGTGTGAAATTGCATTTTCCCCTTTCCAGTCAGATTTTCGATGACATTCCGGCAAGATTTCCAGATTCCGGCGACATTTCCAGATTTCGACGAACCATTATTTCATCATAATTTCTCCAAAATCCAACAAAACTAACACTAATTAAACAAATCCAACAAAACTACCACTTGCATTTGATTATTTTCATACAAATCCAACATAAACCCTAAACACCCTTTCATACAAATCTATCAAATTTCTACCATTTCATACAAATATATCTATCAATTTAATCAAAAAATGCAAATAACTACTTCAAAATTACACAAAAACCACAAAAACAAGATAAAAAACACTAAAACACTATGGATCTACAATAACCTAACAAAAAAACTAAAAACTAAAAATAAAAATTAACAAGAATGATTATTACTAACCTTTGAAGGATATGGATCTACGTAACGTGCGGACCTTGTTGATTCGTAATGAGGAGACAAGCAATCGACGTAACGTGGGGAGGGAGGACGAAGAAGAGGAGAGCGGCGGTTTAGGATAGAGGAGGAGAAATAAGAAGAAAATTTTCTTTTAAAGCCGGAGAGGCTCCCCACGTTACGTGGGGAGCCTATTCCCACGTAACGTGTGGAGCCGTCTCCCACGTTACGTGGGAAGCCTCTCCTCACGTAACGTGGGGAGCCTCTCCTCACGTTACGTTGCCTATGCGTTAAAAAGTAAGGCCCTATATAAAACATACCATAAGGAGTTTTGGACTCATCTCACCCACACTCACACTCCACACCACTCCTTTATATACCGACCCTCCTCATTTGATTCTCAATCACCCAACTAACCCCAAAACCCTCCACAACACACCATGGCCACCGCCACCTACCTCCCCCTCCTCCTCCTCTTCCTCACACTCTCCAACACCCTCCACCACAACTCGAACCCAGGCTTGAACCCGGATTATTGGGCCACAAACGAGGGCCCTTCTACCCTACAAGTGATCCACATCAACAACTCATGCTCCCCCTTCAAGCAATCACTCCCGTGGCAAGAGAGCGTCCTCCGCATGCAATCCGACGACGACGCCCGCCTCCTCTTCCTCACCAGCCTCGTCGCCCGCAAGTCGGTGGCCCCCATTGCCTCCGGCCGCCAGATCATCCAGAGCCCCAGCTACATTGTCCCCGTCAAGGTCGGGACCCTCCCCAGACCCTCCTCATGGCCCTCGACACCAGCAACGACGCCGCATGGCTCCCTTGCTCCGGCTTCCTCGGATGCGGCTCCTCCGCCTTCGACCCCACCAAGTCTTCCTCTTTCCGGAATCTTTCCTGCTAGACTCCTCAGTGTTCACATGTAATTATATATATATATTAACGTTACAATATTACATATTTCTTTATGTTCATTATCTTTGGTTATATATGTACTTTATTTTATAATATGATATAAGTAGATTTTGTACATGACTTGTGACGACAAGACGTACCTTACATTGTTCAATTCGCTAGAATACGATACGGTTTGGTCACGTTATCCATCTTTTTTTTTTGATAAGGTAAGAATTCGAGTTACCGACATAAAATGTCGGATAGCTCGAGAGGCCAAAAAATCGGCAACTGGAAAAAACCAGTACATAACAACACAGACAAGCAAGTGAAAATACAACAAAGCAAAAGCGAGCTACAAGACTAGGGAGAGACGTGAGTCGAGCACAAACGAACAGTGCTACCAGACGACGGGTCAAACAGGAAAACAATCCTGGGAAGTGTTGAATGGATAACCATGACGTTGCCCCCACCTAGATGAGGGATCTTCAGGAGTCTCGACCACCCTGACGTTGCCTTCTAGATCTTCAAGAGCCTCAACGCAACCACGACCACAACTGGAACAACTCGATCTCCACCCTCAATCAGCTCAACAGAAGCAAAGAAGTACCACACACAAGCATGCACACAAAACACGAAACCAAAAAGAAAAGAAGCGGCAGCCAAGAAAAACTTCAGCAGATCCGGGAGCGTTTGAGCGGGGCCTCAGAAGGGGGTCCGGCCTCGGCGGGGGCTCGGTCGGAGCGGGGGCTCAGTGCGGAGCGGGCTCAGTCGGAGCGGGAGGGCATGGTTCAGACCATGGCGGGATCTGGGCATGGTGCTCTCGGACCATGTTGTCTTCGACGGCGTCCGGGGGGGCGGTGCGGATCGGGGGCTTGGTCGGAGCGGGGGGTAGGATTTCCCCAAAGCTGCAGCCAAGGGCTCGGTCGGATCGGCGTCCGTTGAAGCCAGTGGTCTGGAGGGTAGATGGGTCGACGGTGGTCTAGAGGGACGCCGGACTGGTGAGGTGTGGTCGAGTTTGGTTGGTTTGGTGGATCTGGTGTGGGCTCGGTTGGGTGAGGTCGCGAGGGGTGCGGGACTGGTCGGAGCCGATGAAGAGCAGCAGCTCCGGCGATATCAAGGTTGGAGCCGATGGTTGGCTTTCTAGGACCGGCTCCCAAAGGAAGCTTTTCTAGCTTCTTTTGTTTAATTATCCTTTACACAAACAAGTAGGGATTTCTATTGTTTTTTATTTTTTTGTAAATTGGATGAAAACCCAAAATAATAACATTTTCTTTAAGTTTCCAAAGCAAGCCAAGCATTGTTGTACAAAGTGACTGTTCGTTCAGTCATTATGGGGATTACCCGTTGTAAAATTTCTTTGTTCCAAACAAGTAAGTTTAATGAGCTTTAAAACCCATTGATTTTTTTCAAACTTGCAAAGCAAGCTGAAATCTTTGTTTTTCCTTTTTAAAAAAAAAAAATTTAAGGGAAAACGAAGGGATTTGTTTCCCTTATTTTTTAATGGTAATTGGTCAAAAGTGACAAGCTTGCAGCACAAGCACCCCCCCCCCCCCCCCCCTTTTTTTTTTATTTCTCATTTATTTACAATGAGTATTTTTTTTTTGATTAGGTAAAAGTTAGACTGGAAACCACATAAGAACCAGTTTCTCAGTCTATAGCATCCTTTCGGATGAGAATTACAAATTCTATATTTGCTCGAATATCTTCCAAGGAACTCAATTGGACCTTCTTTGCGATGAAGTCGGCCACCACGTTTGTTTCTTGGAAGACATGAAAAATCTACACTGAAGAGAAAAGTTGTAAAAGACACAGGATATCAGAAATTAACATTTCAATATCCCATGGACAATGCCATATTTGATTCAGAACATTCACAATGGTAAGGTTATCACATTCAAGTTGAATGTCGGTAATGCCTAATTCATAGGCCCTTACTAGGGCATTTCTTACTGCAAGCGTTTCCGTTTTTAAAGGGGTTAAGATACCACATTTATCCCTACCGAGGAAAATTGGTTTACCCATATTGTTTAGTTTTAGTGGATCCACTTGTATTGATTTTAATAATATTATCAGGTGTTTTTTTCCATTTCTTTATTGGTCGTCTAACCATGTTCGTTCTATGAGTTTTTTGTTTGTCTTCTGCTAAGCAGTCAGGGTTCCAGCTCTTCGTCTTATTCCAGTTCTCGATTTGTTTCTTAATGTAAATTGGTACATCCTTTATGGAGTCGGCATCATTGTTTGTTCTTTCAAAGCTTTGCTGTTTTCTATAAAACCAAATGCTCTACCAAGAGACCATTAATTCTATAAATTGTGATCTATCAGTTTTTTGTCGAATTTCTTCAATAATTTCATTGATTTTTTTGTTTCCAATGTTTAGGGATCTAATGATGCCATAGGTATCATAATTCATTTTCTCAATTGTTTTTATGGTATGGTTACATTGGAATAGGAGATGATTCAAATCCTCCACCTGAGCATTGCAGCGAATACAACCTGGGGGGATTGCTACACCTTTTTCTGCTAATCTAGCTTTTGTTGGGAGTCCGTTTTTCATTATTTTCGAGATAAAGTTTTTAACTTTGGGGTATGTGTCCATCTTCCAGATCCATGAAGAGTCATATGCAATATATCTCTTGTTTCTGTTAATTAGTTCCATAGCAGAATTCGTAGAAAACCAACCATTTTTGCTAGTTTTCCAGTACATTCTATCATGGATATCATTTAAGGGTTTTGGGATCGAGTTTATTCTTTTGGTTAAATCATGTGGTAAACATTGTTCTAGTAAATCCATATTTCAGGTTTTATTTGGCAATACAAAATCAGCTATCAGGGCATCCTTATTCAGGATTGATTGTGTGTTTATGATATCACATAAATGGGTGTTCAAAACCCAATTATCCGTCCAAAATTTGATTGTTTTGCCATTACCAACTTGCCAAATTAATCCAGATTTGAACTCATCCATAAGTTCAATCATTTTGGACCATTGCCAAGAGCAATTTCCTTTTTTCTCGTAATGAAATATGTGGATCGTTTTCAAGTATTTTTCAGTAACAACTCTAACCCAATAATTATTCGGTTCTGCTAAGATTTTCCATAGTAATTTGAGTTGTAGGGCTTTATTCATGTCTTTTGCTTTTCTCAATCCAAGACCTCCTTGATGTGTTGGTTTACATATTTTTCCCCAGCCTATAAGAGGTTTATAGGAGCTGTTTTTGTTCCAAAAAAAGGATCTATTTAACTTGTCAAGTTCATTGTGTGTGTGTGCAGGTAACATAAAACTTTGCATAAGATAGTTTGGTCTTGAAGCCAGATTGGTTTTTATTAGTGTTGTTCTTCCTGCTTGGGAAAAAGAGTTTGCTTTCCATTTGGATAATTGATTTTGGGTGCTAATTATGAGGTCAACAAAGGTATTTGAGTTGACTCTACCATTAATGATAGGACAACCAAGGTATTTTTCGAGAGATATCATATTTGTGATTGTGAGAATCCCTTGTATTGCTAATTTCTTTTGGTTGGTAACTTTTTTTGTAACTTGAAAGGCCGATTTATGAAAATTTACTTTTTGTCCCGAGATTTTGCAATACTCATCAATAAAATCCTTGATTTCTTTGCAGTTTTCCTGTTTAGCTTTTGAGAAGATCACAATGTCATCCGCAAATGCCAGAAACGGAATTCGTGTTCCTTGTTGAGTGATTCGAAATCCTAGAGGATTTCGAGGTCTTTCTGAAGCTTTTTGGAGTTTTCTAGCAAAGATTTCAGATCCTAGGATAAACAAGAAAGGCGAAAGGGGGTCACCCTATCGAAGTCCTCTTGATGGTTTAAATATTTCAGTGGGGCCGTTGTTAACAATCACTGAAAAAGATACCGTTGTAATGCATTCTCTTATCCAGTTGATAAATTTTTCATGAAATCCAAACTTTTCCATAATTTTAATGATGAAGTTCCATTCGATTCTATCATAAGCTTTTTCCATATCTAGTTTTAGGGCAATAAAGCCTTCATTTCCTTTTTTCGATTTAAATGAGTGAAAGATTTCATGGGCAATCAAGATATTATCTTGAATGGCTCTGTTAGCAACAAATGCACCCTGAAGAGGGTGGATTAGTTTTTCCATGGTTCCTTTAAGTATTGTTGTTAAGATCTTCGAGATAATCTTATAAATTGTAGAGCACAGACTTATGGGTCTATAGTGATTCGTAGAGTTCAGATTGTCACATTTTGGGATCAAAGAGATAAATATGTGATTTATTTGTTTGAGCAGTTTTCCGGAAAGAAAAAAGCTTTTAACTGCTTGAATAACAGAAGGGCCTACAATGTCCCAATATTTTTGGTAGAATTCTGCTGTCATACCATCAGGCCCCGACGATTTATCCGAGCCAATGTTAAAGACAACCTTCTTAATTTCTTCATTGGATACGTTTCTTATTAATTCTAAATTGTCCTCTGTAGAGATTTCAGACTGAATTAGTTTAAGATTTTCTTGGAATAGTCTCTGGTTCATATCCTCACTTCTGAATCTTTTAATGAAATCATTTCTGATTTCATTTCTAATGTTTTCTTCTCCAGTGATACTTGTTCCTTCTTGTGTTATGATTTCTTTTATAATTTTTCTATTTCTTCTTCCACTTGCTATTTTGTGAAAATAGCTAGCATTCGTGTCATTATATTTGTTGTGTTTTACTTTAGCTCTTTCGTTCCAGTAAATTTTCTGGAAACACATAAGTTTTTCTTTTTTTTCTAAGATTCTTATTTGTTTTTTAATGAGATCATTTGTAGGGTGAGAACATATCTCAGTTTGGATTTCAGAGAGCTGTTTTTCTATAGTTTGTAATTGTGTGAAAACATTTCCAAATGTACTTTTATTCCAGATCTTGGCATGTTTCTTGAGTAATTTTGTTTTGGATACAAGATTATACAATCTAGATCCATGATAGTTAGTTATCCAAGCTTGTTTAACAACGTTTCTGAAATCCTTTCTGGTCATCCATATTTTTTCAAATTTAAACGGCTGATTTTTAAAAGGTGTTGCTGAGTCAAGCTCGATAGAGATGGGACAATGATCTGAGCTGGTAAAAGCAAAGTGTTTAGTGCAAATATCAGGGTACCATTGGAGGATCTGCGGATGAATAAGTACCCTATCCAGTTTTTCGTGTATGTTGTCTATTTATGTTATGTTCTTCCGCCAGGTATAGATGTTTCCTTGAATAGGGGTCTCCAGTAGTTCACATTCATTTTTAAACCGTCGTAGTCTTGCAAATTTTGTCAAGGTTGGTATTAAACCACCTAATTTTTCAGAAGGGTCTAGTATTTCATTTAGATCTCCCATAATAATGCACGGGAGAGAACAATTTTTAATAAAGGAAATGAGCCCATTCCAGAACTCATTCTTTGCAGATTCATTTGGAGGGGCATAGGTTAGGATTAGCATAAGTTTTCTGTTCGTGAACAGGTTTGTATACTTGATACTAATAAATCTTGCTTCAATTTGGTCAATTTCTAAGATTTCATTTGTAAGTTGGTAGGTTTTCCACATTACACAAATTCCACTCGAGAAACCCAAAGCTGGGACACAGTAGAATTGATCGAAGCCTGCTTTTTTCCACACTTGTTCACTTTGTACTTTGTTTGTTCTTGTTTCAAAAAATGAAATTAATTGAATTCGTTCAATTTTACAGAAGGATTCAATATCCATCCAAAAAGATTTCTTTCCGATCCCACGACAATTCCAGGTTGTGATCTTCATAAAAACCCAATATTAATTTTGCCCCATATCATAAGACATTTAGGGGACTTTGGAAGGGTTTTAATACATGTATAAGTAGCTCGGAATCTGGTTCTAATATTACACTTGATCTTTGTTGCTAAAACAGTTTGAATGGAAACAATAAGAGGAGAGCTCTTATTTTTCATACAAGCATCATGCAAAGACAATTTGTTTAGAGGGTATTTGTTTGTGGAGTTTAATCTCCAAAATTTGCTCATATGACTAATCTTTATCTGAAGGTAAGGGTTCATACAGACATTGTAGAAACAAACCCAAATTACACATGAGTTCAGTTCATCACAAGAAGTCCAAGTGATAGTCTACGAGATATTGATACAAATTTTCCAGATTTCAAAAGGCAAGAACCATACATAAGGCAAGTTCTCATCATTGTTCAAAAGGAATTTGTTCATAGAGGTAAACCTCTCGAGCCGTTTGTTCAGGTGATAGGTTTTCAGTGTTTGTTCAATTTTGGAGGAAAGATTATGTCTGGCTGTTTTGGTTTGATCGTCGGTTTCAATAGTTTGCTCTTGAGAAGTTGGTTTACCCTTTGTGTCCTGAAACACACAAAAGAAGGAGAAGCAAAGATAAGAGTTATGATAGCAACTAATATGAAGGGAAGGATAGTGAGCCTTAAAAAAGCAAGTATTCAAACCAATGTATTCAACAATGAAGACAGAATTGATAGTAGTTGAGTTGTTCAAAATTATAGTAGAGGAGGTTATATCATGTTTGTTTTCACAAAAAGACCTGCCAAGTCTAAATAAGATAGACAGAGAGTCATTCATAACCCTCTAAGAGATCTTCCTGTCAGAAGCCAAATGGTTATTGTGATCCAAATTGCTCCTTTTTTCATTCCTGTCAAAATCAATATGTAGCAAATGCATAGCCCACATGTTTCGATCGAACTTGTTCAGGGAGTCAAAACTCCAGGAATGTTTGTTCAGCGTTTGTTTTTTCAGGATATGATTTCTAAGTTGACACCAATTATCATAATAACAAATCACAAAAAAGTGATAGTTAGTAGGATAAACACATGTACAGGCCAACTGAACTCCAGGTAAAGGGTAACAAAAAGAGTTAAGGTCAGAAGCATGGACAAAGGAGCACAGAAAATGCCAAAAAAAACAGATATCCAAAAACACTTCAAACCATAAAATCACCAACACATAAGGCATGATTCTAGGGATAATTTTTTCAATATTAAGGCGATCATTGACAAAGTCAGAAAGAGCACAAAACAACAAGAACTGAGATCCCGAAACAAAGGGGATGTTGCACCAGCAAGAACCAACAGAGTCATAGTAAAGCAGATCCAACAAGTAGTCAAAGTTCATATTAGGGTTCAAAGAATACAGATAAACAGCTTGCAGCAGATAACAACAAACCAAAAATACAGAGTAACAAAGATAAACCAAAGGACTGAAAACAAAAAGAGGAAAGGAAGAAGGAAGGTCAGAGCGACTACACCTTGAGTCTCGATGCAGAAGCCACAAGGCAGAGAAGCAGAGAAGAACTATGCCTTGCCGAGAGGGTCGTCGAGTCTTCTTTCCAGATCGGTGCTGAAGATCTTGGTCTACAGTGAGCCCCCATGGACAGTTGCACCATTCCAGAGATTTCAAAGACGCCCCGCTGCCCGGATGCAAAAGGCGAGCAACTCCGAAGCCGACAAAGATCCACCTCCGGCCAATCGCCCAGGCCTAGAACAAACGGAGCGACCTAAGATTCAACGTTTTGGAGCTCGGATTGAACTTGGGAATCCATTCAGAAACAAGATCTGGATGTGATCGGCCTCGAAACCTAGAGGATCTGCTTCTCTTCACTTCATGATTATTGGAGATTTGGGCATCAGAAACCAAGAGGAGAGCCCAAGAAGGAGGGTTGCGAAGGGTTCTGGAAACCGAGTTGGGAGATTTGATCTCCAAGATGCTATCAGTGGTGAAGGAGAGGTTAAGGGTTTGGATCAAGATCCAGATGTAGCCGAAAACCGGTTGTTCGTGGATAAGGGTTTGAGGAGGCAGATTATGGAGGGAGCCATGGTGGGAGGAGATCGGCGGTGGGTTATGCTTTAGGGTTTCCGAGTGAAGGTTTGGGGGGTTGAGGGGGGCAGAGCTAGAGAGCGTTTCAGTTTTCGGATTCATTTTTTTTATCATTAAGAAGTTAAATATATGCAGAGCCTCTCTATCTAAACACCGCTCTTGACATACCTTGATGAGATTTTTAGATATGAGTATTTGTTTTTTGTTTCACGCAGGATAAGCTGCTTTTTTTCTTTAAACTTGTTAATAATGTTTCCTCTGTCAAGTACACATATGAAAAAATACTTCAAATGGAACAACCATGGATCTGGATGGGTTTGGTAGAGCTACGATGGTGGTCGGAGGAGCCGGCGAATGTACACGATAGGGTCGGTTGTGGTTGAGGGTCGGCGATCGTTCAGTGTCGATGGAGACATGTGGTTCGATCCGATTTGGCTACAAGATTTCCAGATCTGGCTACAAGAGTTCCAGATCTGGCTACAAGAGTTCCAGATCTGGCTACAAGAGTTCCAGATCTGATGTTGTACCTTCAATCTGGCATGTGCTTGTCAAGCAAGCTTGAGCAAGTTGGAGAATCTAGGCTCCGATTTGGTCAAATCTATACGGATGAGTTTGGGTGTGGCTCGGATAGAGATCCAGGGGTGGAAAATGGCTCGAGATTGAAATTCGTGTGTCGAGTGCGGCTCAATACACAATCAAAGAACAATGAAGGTTAATCAACATTTATTTTAACGTGGGAGACGGCTCTCCACGTAACGTGAGAACAGACTCCCCACGTAAATCTTAAATTTCCGATGACGGACAATACACAATCAAAGAACAATGAAGGTTAATCAACATTTATTTTAATTTTCCATATAAGGTCGGCACAGGGGCGGATTTACATGGGCCTCAGTGAGGCTACAGTCCCCGCTAATTTTTTTAAAAATTTTTATCTTAAACTTGTTTACCTTTATCTCATCTGAAATAATTTCAGCCGATTCTAACACATTTAAACCACAAAAATAAAATTATATTAAGCTTTTTTTTTCCACAGGATTTTAGCCCCTTCTAGGGTAAAATACTGGCTCCGCCCCTGGGTCGGCATACATCTTTTCAAATAAAAGTTTAAACTAATGTGTAGACCTTCGTCCTATCTTACATATTATTCCATTCGTTAAATAATACTTATGATTTTAGATTTTGGCACAACTATTATACAATGTAATTATTAAGATAAAATACTATAATTTTTTTCTTCTAAAATCTACAATTTAATAAATATTTACCTCATTTGTAATCATTATATAAAGATAATTTATATATAAAATATCAATATCTACAATTTTTAATAACATACCTCGTAAGTCAACAATAAATTATTACCTAAAATTCTAAAATAACACTTATTTATTAACAAATAAATAAAATAATTTTCTTTTTCATGGTCCATGTGGGACAAATCCCAAAGCTCACAACAATAAGCCTAGCTAGCTATAAATTTAGGGTGTGTTTGACATTGACTTGTATAGTAGTTTGATGCGATTGAGTTTTGATTGCAGGGACCGTATTCACTCGATTGGTGGCACCGGCATACACAGCGGTGAGAGACGAGTTCCGTACGAGGATGGGGAACGCCACGGTGTCGTCTCTAGGGGGTTTCGACACGTGCTACTCGGTGCCGATCACGATCCCGAGCATCACTTTCATGTTCCAAGGGATGAACATGACGTTGATGCCGGAGAACTTCCTCCTCCACACCGCCGCCACCAACATCAGTTGCCTGGCGATGGCTCCCTCTGCTGCCGACGGCATCAACTCTGTTCCCAACATGCAGCAGCAGAACCACCGCATCCTCTTCGACGTCCCCAATTCCAGGCTCGGGGTTGCTCGGGAGGTTTGCACCAAATGATCTGGATTATACTAGTTGTACGCTTGTAGTAGTACTTTGTACCGCGGATTATTATATGTTATTTATGTTCATGGATTCAAGAAGATCTTTTTGTAAAACAAATATTATATTGGTCCTTAATTTGTAACGTGAATCCTTACAATTAATGTTGATCTGTTCTTGAGTGACTATATATCGATGGATCACTTGAATTAACTACCGATTCAGTGTACGCAGTAACTAATTAATCGTCATGTTCGATCCCCTCGATTCTCTGGTAACAAGTTTTAGCAACTATACAAAAACTTATACGCATGTACATTAATTTTTAAAGGACTTGAGAATTGAGATTACTGACTTTAGATAGGTAATGGAAAGTGTATGAAAAACATCAAATTCGAGCTATGTTATTAAAGTTGGTACCGTTAGAGATGGCTCGCGGTTTCATCAAACCCGGAGAACCTCCGGTTTCGGAACCAGAAAAAAACCGAAACCGAAACCGAAACCAGCTCAAACCGAAACCGGATAAACCTCATATATCCGGTTTCGGTTTGGCAAAATTCAGAACCGGAGGTTTATCCGGTTAGGAATCGGTGGTTTGAAACCGGATAAACCTCCGGTTCTCAATTTATATATATATTTTCTATTTTTATTTTTTGTCAATTTATTTTATAAGTTAAATCAAATAAATTTTAAAGTATAAATCTTTTAAGTTTAAAAAAATATTTACTCTATCATTATTTTTTAAATAATATTTTTTCCGGTTCCAAAACCGAAACCTCCGGTTTTGAATTAATCCGGTTCCGGTTTTCAAATTTCCGATTTTGAAACCGGAGGTTCTGGAACCGTGCCATCTCTATGTACCATATTGAGCTAATTTGATAAAAGTTGGGTTCAAAAATTGTGATTATTTTATTATTAAAATTTTGTACCATCAACGAGAATCATCCTGCAAGTTGTACTATTTCTGAACTCTGCCAAAATTAGTAAAATGTTTATATGATTGCTCCATTGGTTATGTGAGTGTGTCAGGCTTTTGATAGCTCAGATCCGTGGCCTCAAATTAAGTGTAAGATCTAACTTGAGTCGACAAGGTCAAATTTGATAAACATCAATTTATGACTTCCAAGTTCCACCGTCATATTGTAAATGAGGACGTTAACCCAAAATGAATTTCTGGTCGCTGAACGTAGCCCTACATCTTAGATCTTGTTGGGCTGGAGAAGTTATATATGGGCCAGTTTGGGCTATGTGGCCCAAATACAAGCCTGGTTTTCACCCATATCATGGCGGTCTGATTTCATAATTCATCACACGATCCGATCCCAATCCCAATCCCAATTCCAATTCCCTTGCCGAATACATCTTGCGACCGAAGTTGACTGCCCCCTCGCTCTTCTCGTCAGTTTGGGATCAACGCCGCCGTGATGGCGCCTGCTCCGCCTCGCAACCGCCCTGCCTCCGCGTCTTCCACCACCTCCTCTCCGTCCGGAAAGGTGCGATCTTTTTATTTGGTTCAATTTCGGTCCCCAAATTCCAAAATAGTGCGCCGAAGCTCCTAACCTCACTCTTTCTATCTATAATGTTGCTAGACTCCGCTGAATACAGATTCATTTTTGAATGAATTGAAGGCCATGTTCGAAGGAAGCGTAGATAAAGGCTCTGTTTGGGTCACTCTCAAACGATGCAAGTGCATATGCTTTCCTCCTCTTGTTTTTAGCTTTCTTTTCTGTGCTCGACTCTTAGTTCGCAATTCGCGATCTCGATCTGGTTTAGAATCCTTTTTCTCCCCTCTTATTTTCTTGAATTTCCAGCGAAAATTCATTCTGATTGTTTCTGTTTTGAATTTTGTAGCATCTTTGAAGTCTAAGGTTCAGAAAAATAAAATGACGTCTGCCGGTGAACCGATCGAGTACAAGTGCCTTGTGCGTGCTACTAATGGAAAAAAGACGATTTCAACTTCTGTAAGTTCGTGATACATCTTCTGCTAAATTCGTCATTTGATTATAGAAGTGCACTATGGCTTTTGAGGATAATACTGCTTGCTAGGTCATCAAAGAATATCACAATTTCGGCATTCATGTAATTTGTCTTAATAATGAAAATTGTGTAGTACATGAGTTCATGAGTTTTTTTGTTTAGTTCATAGTACTGAAGAATTAAGGGGTCGGATTGGCTACTTGATGGTGGATGCAAGCAGATTGTCATGTTTGAATAATATTGTTATGGTTTTTAGTTGGATTTATCGAGTATTGTAGTATTAGTTAGTATGCAATCTGTATTGAGGTATCATGCTGCTAAGAAGAATAAGGGTATGTTGGATTCTCGAGGATAATGCATTAAATTGCTAATTTCATGCAAGATATACGCAATTCAATGCATTATTTACAAAATTCAAACGAACCCTAAGTTTGGGGTTGGTGACTTGGTGTCTGTTAATGTTATTACCTATGATAACTCTGATGCCACGTAATGAAATACTGCATCCATAAGAGCATGAAAAGCTGGAATCTTTGTCAGCAATTACTGCGCTTAATGTAAATTTTATTATTTAGTTTCTCTGTTTTTCTAATGATGTTAATTCACTTGAGGTATAACATGTAAGAAGTTGGGCTTTGCCAAATTACTCAGGATGTTATATATAATATTCTTATACGGTAATTCAGCATGATGGCTGTTCATATTTGATTTTTTCTGTATTGATAAGATCTTTGCATCATTTTTCTGTTTTGCAATTGATCTGACTATGAGAGAAATAGGTGCTTGTTGGCTTGGCATAATGGAATGTGCTAACTAAATTTGCTGAAGCTTTCATATGCTTTGGTTAGTAATAGGCTATGGGGTAGGTTAATTTTAGTATAATTGTGTTTACATAGGGTATCAGTCTTGTTACAACATAGTGGCTTATCATTGACTTAGACAAGTATACTTGACCTTAATTTATTCACTTTGGCATGGGGCTCTGATTGCCACAGAGACTGGGATTTGGTCAAAGAGATTATCATCATAACACAGGTCTTTGTTGATGCGGTTGCCACTTTTTATTGAGATTTGTCATCTTCAAGATAGTGGAACAGGGATGTTGATGATGAATATCCTGTTAATAAGATTGAACGGACACATGAGGTAGGACATTATGAGAAAAGAAACCTAAAAATCCGAAAGAGTATTAGCTTTATACTTTCATGTAGGACAATATGAGGTATAATAAGTAATATGAAGTGATGTATGCGGTCAAATTACTAATTGGTAAGTAATATAATCCACAAAATGGAAGGAGAGAATGTGACAAACCGTGATATATGAAGTATGAGTTTTTTTGGATGCTTCAAGAAAGGAATGAACCTTTGGTGTCCTTGTCTGCCATTACTTACTTAACAGTGAACCACGCTTATATCATAGTGCATATTGACAATTTGAAGCCTGCTCCCTGAGGTTTGGATCAGCTCAAGTTTGCTCATAATTGTGTCGAAGGCTAGAAGTATCACTTCTTGTAATAGGGAAGAACATATCTTGATTGGGATAACAAGAGTTTAATAGGGTTATTATGGGGATTGCAGAGATCTCATTTATATGTAATGGATGAGTAGATGATGTCAAAAAAAAATATATAGAAATGCTTAAAACTTGCCCAAGGGTCTCTAGTAGGAATCAGCTTGATAGAAGTCTCCTTTTCTATGTTACCAAGTAATTTCAGGTATTTGGGCAATTGGGCCATGGTACATGATCATATCATTCTTCAAGTGAGGTGATTTGTTGTCAATTGGAGTAGTTTACTTGTTACAACTATGAATACTATCTTGGTCAGTTCTTAGATCTTGAGATATATATATTCCTATGCTCCACCACGTAATTCGGTTTTTAAGTGTCAGTGGTGATGTTTGGTAGTCAGGAACCATATTCCACATAATATACTCTTGTGTCTGATCATTTTTTGTGCATATGAGAATAATTTTCTGGATTAATGAACTGTGCAATGCTCAGTTGCAGAGTGTGCTCTCACAAACCATAGGTCTTCATAATACTTTTACCCATTTTAATACTTGGTTCTGTACTTGAGCTGTACAATATATATTTCTAGTTTTCATTGATTCAGATTGTGCAATGCTTTTGCAACTCTGGTTATCTTGTTCCATCTAGAAAACTGTTGCCATGCTTATTACCCTCTTTCACATACTTTTTTTGTGCTTGATTTACTTCAGTTGGGCGTGAAGGATCACCAACGTTTCCAAGCTTCATACGCGACAATTCTCAAGGCTCACATGACCACATTGAAGAAAAGGGAGAGGAGAGACAAGAGGAAAGCAGCAGAAGCAGATAAGAAGCAGGATGGTTCTAAAAAGAAGGCGTCTTCCGGTTCAAAAGCATCTTAGTTTCTCTTGATCAAAGGCCGGGTAGAATACAACTTTGTTGGAGAATACAACTTTAGCATTTACTTTGTTGCTTGTTTGAACGAGTTTTCATTGGTTGGAGTAGAACAAGGTGCTTGGATTCCATAATATTGATATTTTGAGGGTTTACCTGAATATATGTTGATTTTCTGGAATGACATTTGGCTACAATATAATATTGACATGAGCATGCTGCCGCGCGAAACTGGGTCTGAGAGTTTCCACTGTGGCGGCTGGGCATCGAAATTATGAAATTTGCCTCTTAAACGAAACTGATCTAATTCTCTAGAAATTACTGACTGTATAACAGGTGGGAAAAGCATAATAACCAGTGTATAAACATTAAACAACAAAGTCAATCCAGCAACAAACACACAATAATTTCCTTGTTTGAATAAGAAACATAAGTTGATACCTATTTGCGGCGTCCGTATTTCCTCTCGAAATCCGACCCAGAGATACGCCTGATGAAGGCGCCAGCCCTTTGTGAGCTCCGACTCCTCTCGAAAGGGGAAGAGTAGACTGAGATATTGGTAGCATTAACAATGGTGGTGGTGATTACAGGATGAATCTTTGGTCGTCAAGCAGGGTATCGGAGCCATTGACGAGTAACAATTCTGTTTGAATCCTACTTAATTCATGCTTCAATCATACCTACCTGCTGTATATGTAGAATCCCAATCCTTTTTTCAATGACTTGCTTTTGTTTTGTGGGTTTTATTGTTTGTATGTATAGTTTATGATCAAATGCAGAGGTGAGTTGTTCATGTATTCAGTATTGTGAATCTGTGATCTTGGCATGGCTTAGTGTGATCTTGGTGTACAAACTTCATCTTTGTTTGTGGTATATGTAAAATTTATGAATTATCATGTCACATTGTCATAGTTCTGATCAAATTGTGTGTGCTTTAGTGTGAATAATGACTAATTTGTAGTGAGATTGTCTTTGTTGATCTGATCCTTCCTTTGATCAGATGAACACAGATCGTACGGATTTGCTAAATTGTTTCCAGTTTTCTTTGTTGGATAAGCACAAGTTGAAATGAAAGTTATTCTTTGGTCCTACATTTCATATTAGTTGTACTCATCAATGAAAGGGTCTTATTTTTGGTGCAATTGGAGCTTTTTTAAAAGACAATTTTATCAGTCGGTGTTGACGAATTGATCTTAGGCAATTAAGAGGTCTGTGGGATTTTTTAGTCATACAACATCTAATCTACTTCCATAATGTAAATTATCAAGCCATACCTTCGACAGTAGCTCGCTAGATTGATTACTTCTATTATCAAGCTTACAAATATATTCTACCGTCCTTGGGTTAAATGACCCCTTAAGAGGGGTATAATAACAAATTTGGGATCCTAATTATACAAACTAGCTACTTGACCCCCTAAGTCATTAAACTCTCCTCCACACGCTCTCTCTCCTCCCACTTTCCATGGCCACCGGATCCCGCGCCAGGATCGACTGCTCCACGCTCGAGAGGCTCACGGGGGTCGACGGTAGAAGCGGGAAGAGGTCGAGGTTGAACTACGAGAGGTTCCTTCTTTCCCCCGCCGGCGGTTCCCGTTTCTCCTTCGTCCGTCGTCCCTTCCAGCCCCGCCGAGCGAAGCCGAAAGAAGCTCTCCGCCGCTGTGATCGCCGGCATCGCCGTAGCTTCCGCCGTTGCTTTCCTCATTCTCCTCTTTTGCCTCTTTATCCGCCAGCGAGGGAAGCCGGCGAAGATTGTTTCGTCGGAGATTCCAAGAGCGAGAGTAAGATGCGCTTGGCTATGGCGATCTGTAAGTTCTCCTCTTCCTCAGCCGGATTTGTGTTGGTCACTGTTATCAAGTAATCAATGGAGTCGGTGGCCAGAAGGACTCGCCGGCGATCTGAAGAAGCCCTATTCAAGCGATACCAAGAGTATAAGAAATCAAAAACTTGCTCCCATCGAAAGACAGATCAGGTCACGGCGGTGATGCTTCTCCTCCGGCAACTAGATCAAACTAAAATATGTAGGTAGGAAATGAATACTGGCCTCGTCACGAAATAATATCCGACTATGTGCAGATTGAGTTTTTATTAATCTGTTACTTGTAGTTGGTGGATCCACTCGTCCCTGGAAGAGGGAGCTTCTCTTTCGCACCAGTGTTTAAGAGATTTTCCTGATTGTGGTTGTTTGACGGGTTTTCTGAGGAGCCAAGTCGCATCCAGATCTTTATATGGCCTTCCATGGATGCAGTGAGAAGGGACTCCTGAGTGAAAACCAACCCAGATAGTGGCTCGGAATGCACTCGGTTGGCAACAAGTGGGGAGAGCTTGGGAATGTCTCGTATGCTTGGTGTAGGTTGTAGTGTGCCCAAGGGAACATCATTGTCCCAGTGAGACGACTGGCTGGCTGTGCTGTATGTAGGAGAGCCACCTGGAAGACAACGCCAAAGTGGTACCACAATTTCATCCATGGAGAAGTCCCATAGAAGCAATTGAGTGTCCTGCTTGTCAGTAGGAGAAGAATAGACAAATTCATTTTAAAAATATTCTTCAAGGGAAGGAATTCAGAATTGCAATGCTCAGAACAGAGCAAACTAGGAAATGAAACCATAGTGTTTGTTTTTTGGTGTGAGAAACCATATTGTATCCTGAAATCTTATTTTAGTTTCCTTACTGTACCGCATGAATGAACAAATTAATTCAAATTTACAAAACAAGGTGAACATCATAATTGATTTGTGGTGAAGGATTCGGTATCGGCGTCTTCTGCGCGTTCGATTTCTGCAAATCGCTCCCCTATTCTTCGTAATGTGAAAAAAGAGGAAGTTGAAGAGGAAGTGGAGGAGGATGTTACTGTATTGCCGAAAAAGCAGGGCAGTGGCTATTCTTTGCCTCTTGTGGTGATTTCGAGTTCATCCAAATCTGAGCAAGAAGATTCAGGAGCTTCGTGTTTCAGATCCAGCAGGGGACCACTTGGGGAGAGGAGGGTTACATGAAGATTCAGAGGAATTTTGGGGTTGAAGGTGGGATGTGTGGCCTTGCAATGGAGCCTTCTTACCGGCTAATTAATATTCATCACTCTAATTAAACTTTTGAGCTATTCACTATCTTGGGACAACTGTCCCAATAAAGGCACTTCAAAGAAGCCTCTCAGATAGTTTTCAACTGTCCCTGAAAAAAACACTTCCAAAATGACTTTGGGGACAACTGTCCCTAAAGAGGCACTTCAGAAACGCATATGGGACAGTTCCCAACTGTTCCTAAACAGACAATTTCCAAATGTCCCTAGAGAGAACATATTGTTAAACAAATGTCCCTAAAAAAGACACTTCCAAAATGCCTTTGGGGCAAACTGTCCCTAAAGAGACACTTCAAGAAGCATATGGGGACAGTTGGAAACTATTCCTAAAGAGACAATTTCCAACTGCCCCAAGAGAGAAAGTATTGTTAAACAATTGTCCCTAAAAAGGACACTATCAAAATGCCTTTGGGGACAACTGTCCCTAAAGAGGCACTTCAAGAAGCATATGGGGACAGTTGGACCTAAAGAGACAATTTTCAACTATCCCTAGAGAGAAAATATTGTTAAACAACTGTCCCTAAAAAAAGACACTTTCAAAATGGCTTTGGGGACAACTGTCCCTAAAGAGACATTTCAAGAAACATATGGAAACAGTTGGAAACTGACCTTGTCCCTAGAGACAAAGTATTGTTAAACAACTGTCCCTAAAAAAGACACTACCAAAATGCCTTTGAGGACAATTGTCCCTAAAGAAGCACTTCAAGAAACATATGGGGACAGTTGGACCTAAATAGACAATTTTCAACTATCCCTAGAGAGAAAGTATTGTTAAACAATTATCCCTAAAAAAAGACACTTCCAAAATGGCTTTGGGGACAACTGTCCCTAAAGAGACACTTCAAGAAACATATGGGGATAGTTGGAAACTGACTCTGTCCCTAGAGACAAAGTATTGTTAAACAACTGTCCCTAAAACAAAAACTTCCAAAACGGCTTTGGGGACAACTGTCCCTAAAGAGGCACTTCAAGAAGCATATGGGGACAATTTTCAACTGTCCCTAAAGAGACAATTTCCAACTGTCCCTAGAGAGAAAATATTGTTAAACAACTGTCCCTAAAAAAGACACTTCCAAAATGCATTTGGGGACAACTGTCCCGCGTGTTAGAACAATAGGGGGTCACAATATGGGGACAGTGAAAACATATACTATAGAATCGGGGACAGTTATAAAATGACAAAAACAATATGAGGACAATTAGAAAATCTCACAACAATATGGGGACAGTGAAGAAATATAATATAGATTCGGGGACAGTTACAAAAACCACTAACAAAATGTAGGGACAGTTAAAAACTGAACAATAGAAGATGGGGACAATAAAAAAATATGAATAATAGGATAAAAAAGTTTGTAATTGTGACATATATAGATAGGAACAGTCAAAACTGTAACCAACAATGACGGGGAGAAGTGAAACAATCCACATCACGTTTAGAACAATTTGAATATGTACACATGCATCCTCAAAAGAAATATCTGATACAAGCACGAAAATAATCAATGCCCTATTGATTAATATATATAGTTACATATTACAAGAGAATAATAATAAATAAATAAACAATATACGTAATATGAGTTCCTAGAAATCTACTTTACTAACAAGAAGACTCTTTAACATAGCTGCTAATTTTTTGCTACTTATACACCAGGGAACAGAATGCATTCAACCATGGAATTGCTACTCTTCCATCAACTATGGCCAGACCTCAAATCGGCTCGCTAGGTGGCTCAAATCGGAGCTCGAGGTGTAGGGAATCGCGTGTTTCATGGCCGATCGAGCGAGGTATGCGGACTCCCAGAGCCACGAGATAGCAGATCGGGTTATCTGCTCCGCCTCCTACGGCATTGTGATGCTTTCCAATTGGAGTTTCTCGAACAGGTTTTGCGTTGAAGAGGTCAATTTCTTTGGTCGGAGAAAGAATCTGGTTCCAGTGTTAGTAGATGCATCAACGAATCAGATCACAGAGCATGTGAAATCGATTGACGACAAGGAAGTGTGAGACGCCATTGATGAACTGGTGAGGTCTCACGGCGTTTTCAAGCTGGAGGCTAACGGCGGCAACTGGAGAACCTGCATTTCTAGGGCTTCGAGCGCGATGACGTCGAAGCTCGATAGGAAGAGCGTTGCTGACGAGAACCACCATCAAAACCTCGAATCTCCATCAACGGAGTTTGCCTTGTCATACATTGGGCCGCGCGGGGGGTCATGCATGCAATTTCACATAACATAGGGCCGCACGGCATATTCGTGAGTAAATTGGGCCCTTCGGGCCCAATTTTCTCTATAACCTATCCGTATGTATACGTTTTAGATGGGTCGAATTTTGTCCAACCTGATCGTCTTGACCCGAAATTTTCAAACATTATAATATCTCTAATCATGTTAGTCAATACTCAATAGTCATAATTTAATGGTCATATAGATTTGTTATATTAATCTAACATCAATACTATTTTTTGCCTGTAATTTGATGACAAATGCATTGTGATGTGTTGGATCATTTAACGGCGTGTTTAGAGTTTATAGAAATTCTGGGCACTAGATGAAATTTATAAAAAATGAGGGCTATCAGAGGAAATTCTCTTTTAATGAATTATTCTTTTGACATTACTTGAACATTTGTGTGGTGGTTGCGATCATGAAACTGGGAAGTTGGTTTTCTTTCACTGTCAACGTTGATTTCAGAAGAAACTCTCAAGGGGTTTTCTCTAGTAGATACAACACAATATAAATTTGCATCTCAACATCTAATTATACGTCACGAGTTTCAATTTCCACTAGTTGTTTTGAAGAATGGTTGACGATATTGAATTTAATTTTTCAGGCCTCAAACTTTTATGATAAAAACCCGCCCAATAAAAGACCTCTTATTTTTCGTACTACAACTAAATTATAAAATGAAAATGTTATTAAACAAGATTAGCCTTGCCTTCTTTTTTTATCTTTCGTTTATTTCTCAAAATTTGGAGGTTTTTCTTACTGTTGCCTATCTTTATATTGCCTTTCTTCTTCAAAAGAGTATATGCAATTTAGTGGATCTAGCCCAATTTTGTGACTTCTAACAATATATACGTACCTCCGTATCTTGTTCTGTTCCAAACCGAACAAGATATGTGTAATGCATATTCAATCCATGCAACCATGACTGCACAAATGAGGGTATTAGCTACCCTTTATGATCTTGCACCACCACTTTTGTCTCTGAAACATGTACTCCACATATATAATAGCCTTGATGCATCGACTAGACAGTCGACATCAAGTGAATTTCCCTGAGATTCAAAGAAGAACGACGATATCCGATGATCTCCGACCAGAAGGATTCGAACATACTTCAATTCAACAATCTGCACACAAAAAGACGTGAAGGGGCGGGGGGTGGAATCCCCTGATTCACCTCCAATACTCAAGTCAGACCGGAAAAGATATTTTCTTGCTCGCTAACAATGGAACATGCCTCCTGATTGTAGAGAATGAGAATTAAATTAGAAAGATATTGGTTTGAAGGATAAATACCTCAATATTAAGGAAAGGCCTTAATGACCTGAACTTAATGGGCTGACTTTTTAATATAGCTTACTTGCTAATTAATTAGTCTTTTAATTAGATAAATAGCTAATTAAAATAACGGTTTTTTTCGCCTGGTAACCTTGAGGTACGACGAAATTCGCGAGGTACCCAAAGTTTGACCCATTTCGCATGATACCCTCAAGTTTTATTTTTTTTCGCCAAATACCCTTCCGTCAAATAGACTAACGGAAATCGTTATCTATAAAAAAAAAAAAAACCCAAAAACCAGATTTGTTGTCGTTATCTTCCACGTTTCTCCTCGCGTCCTCTCTCTTCTCTCCTCCGGCGGCTCGAGCCCGCCCTCCACCACTCTGCGTTGCTCGCCTCCCGTCCGCCTTCGAGCCCGCCCTCCACCGCTCTGCGTTGCTCGCCTCCCGTCCGCCTTCGAGCCTGCCTTCGAGACCGCTGCCCTTCGACGACTCCCTCCACCTTCGAGACCACTGCCTTTGACGACTCCCTTCTCCTTCGAGCCCGCCTGGCCAGGTAAGCTTTTGGTGTTGCAATTTGAATGCCCAGAAATTTGAATGCTAAATGCTAATGGGGCACATCTACAGAAGATTTGAATGCCCAGAAAATTCTGGTGTTGCAATTTGAATGCCTAGAAATCTGTTGTTGACAACAATAAGGGGATGGTGTATTTTGTTGCTTTAACTCCTATGTGAAACTCTTTACTATTTTCAAATTAGTTCGGAAGCCGTTTCTATCTATTTGAACTTCATTCATGTTGTTGCTAGTGTAAAGGAGTTGGATTATGAGTTTCTAATGGATTTATCTCAACAAAACCGAAATGAGTCACTGAATTCGAGTACCCTGCTAAAATCGTATGAACCCAGCTTCTCCATCCAAATAATGTTAACCTTCATCTCCAGTTAAATTTTGTTTTGTTTCTTTCATTTATTATGCATCTCAATTCTTAATTGTGTTTTAACTGAGAGCTCATGCATTTCAGCCTTAGGTTAATAATGAGAGCTCATGCATTTCAGCCTTAGGTGAATAACTGAGAGCTCATGAGGTTAATACTTCATATATGTTAGGAGTATTTAGATATGGGATTCTAGCTTATGCTAGCTATGTAGTCTGCATCCCATGACTGTTGTTTGCAAACCACCACCTCATGAGCTCTCAGATCTGGTTTTTTTTTTGGGAGGTTGGTTTTTCCCTTTTTTAATTAACGATTTCTGTTAGTCTATTTGACAGAGGGGTATTTGGCGGAAAAAAAAAACCCAGGGGTACCACACGAAATGGGTCAAACTTTAGGGTACCTCAGGGGTAACAGGCGAAAAAACCGTTAAAATAATAAGGGATAGATATAGCTTCCCTCTTCAAGTGCCTATGGTGTATGCATCCTTTTTGATGTATGATTATAACTAGCTCGGATGATATAAATTCAATTTTCTTTTCCTGACTAACCTGACATAATACACAAATCATGAGTATTTACCTTCTCGCATAGATATGTGTATTGCACATGCAATCCATGCAGTTATGACTGCACAGATGAGGGTATTAGCTACCCTTCATGATCTTACACCACCACCACTATTGTCTCTGAAACATATACTCTACATATATAATAGCATTGATACATCGACCAGACAATCGACATCAAGTCAACTTCCCTGAGATTCGAAGAAGAACGACAATATCTGATGATCTCCGACCGGAAGGATTCGAAAAGACTTCAATTCAACAATATGCACACTAAAAGGCGTGAATGAGTGGGGGGTGGAATCTCCTGATTCACCTCCGATGCTCAAGTCAGACTGGAAAAGATAGTTTCTTGCTCGCTAATAATAGAGGTTGCCTCCTGATTGTAGAGAGCGAGAATTAAATTAGAAAGATAGGGTTTTGAAGGATAAATACCTCATTATTAAGGAAAAGCCTTAATGAGCTAAACTTAATGGGCTGACTTTTTAATATAGTCTGCTTGCTAATTAATTAGTCTCTTAATTAGATAAATAGTTGATTAAATTTATAAGGGATATATATAATTTCCCTCATCAGCTGCCTATGGTGTATGCATCTTTTTTTGTTATATGATTATAACTAGCTAGTATGATATCAATTCGATTTTCTTTTTCTGACTAACCTGATATAATACACTAATCATGAGTATTAACCTTCTCGTATAGATACGTGTATTGCACATGCAATCCATGCAGTCATGACTGCACATATGAGGGTATTAGCTACCCTCTATGATCTTGCATCACCACCACTCTTGTCTTTGAAACATGTAGTCCACATATATAATAGCCTTGATGTATCGACCAAACAGTCGACATTAAGTGACGTGATCAAGGCAATAATGAAGGAGGGTACTGTCGCTAAATCAGATTTCAACCATTTGAATGGATTTCGGTTTGGAACAGAACAAGATACGGAGGTACGTATATATTGTTAAATTGTGCAAATTTTCATTAAATTATTTCCGTTTGTGGTATTGACTTATGTGTTTCTTAGATAAAAAGATATAATATCATATACAAGGGAGATGACATGAATCCGTCATACGAGCCCAAGGATAGTGAGGAATTTGATCTACTGGTGTTCGATGAAGATGTGCAAAAAGAACTCCAAAATTGGTCCGTCCTCTCCAGCATTATGGTGCACTCAAATTATGGAGATAAAGGATTGTATTGGCTGAATGGAGAATTGTGTTTAGAGATGATAAGAAGTTCTTAATATTGGTTTTGATGATAATAAACTCAATTGATGTTTATTCATGATCACTTTTCAAGAAAAAAGGTTTCGGATGAACTATCAAATGAAACACAAGGTGTAGGGGAAACAACCAAGTGAATATTGATATAAAATTATATAATCTCATAAATAATCATGAGTATTAACCTTCTCGCATAGATATGTGTATTGTACATGCAATCCATGCAGTCATGATTGCACATATGAGGGTATTAGCTACCCTTCATGATCTTACACCACCATCACTCTTGTCTCTGAAACATATACTCCACATATATAATAGCATTGATGCATCGACCAGACAATCGACATCAAGTCAACTTCCCTGAGATTTGAAGAAGAACGACAATATCCGATGATCTCCGACCGAAAGGCTTCGAAAAGACTTCAATTCAACAATCTGCACACAAAAAGACGTGAAGGGGTGGGGGTGGAATCTCCTGATTCACCTCCGACGCTTAAGTCAGACTGGAAAAGATAGTTTCTTGCTCGCTAATAATGGAGGTTGCCTCCTGATTGAAGAGAATGAGAATTAAATTAGAAAGATAGGGTTTTGAAGGATAATACCTCATTAGTAAGGAAAAGCCTTAATGGGCTGAACTTAATGGGCTGACTTTTTAATATAGTCTGTTTGCTAATTAATTAGTCTCTTAATTAGATAAATAGTTGATTAAATTTATAAGGGATATATATAATTTCCCTCATTAGCTGCCTATGGTGTATGCATCTTTTTTTGTTATATGATTATAACTAACTAGCATGATATAAATTCAATTTTCTTTTTCTGACTAACCTGATATAATACACTAATCATGAGTATTAACCTTCTCGTATAGATATGTGTATTGCACATGCAATCCGTGCAGTCATGACTGCACATATGAGGGTATTAGCTACCCTCCATGATCTTGCACCACCACCACTCTTGTCTCTGAAACATGTAGTCCACATATGTAATAGCCTTGATGTATCGACCAGACAGTCGACATTAAGTGACGTGATCAAGGCAATAATGAAGGAGGGTATTGTCGCTAAATCAGATTTCAACCATTTGAAGGGATTTCGGTTTGGAACAGAACAAGATACAGAGGTACGTATATATTGTTAAATTGTACAAATTTTCATAAAATTATTTCCGTTTGTGGTATTGACTTATGTGTTTCTTAGATAAAAAGATATATTATCATATACAAGGGAGATGACATGAATCCGTCATACGAGCCCAAGGATGGTGAGGAATTTGATCTACTGGTGTTCGATGAAGATATGCAAAAAAGAACTCCAAAATTGGCACGTCCTCTCTAGCATTATGGTGCACTCAAATTATGGAGATAAAGTATTGTATTGGCCGAATGGAGAATAGTGTTTAGAGATGACAAGAAGTTCTTAATATTGGTTTTGATGGTAATAAACTCAATTGATGTTTATTCATGATCACTTTTCAAGAAAAAAGGTTTCGGATGAACTATCAAATGAAACACAAGGTGCAGGGGAAACAACCAAGTGAATATTGATATAAAATTATATAATCTCATAAATAATCATGAGTATTAACCTTCTCGCATAGATATGTGTATTGCACATGCAATCCATGCAGTCATGACTGCACAGATGAGGGTATTAGCTACCCTTCATGATCTTGCACCACCACCACTCTTGTCTCTGAAACATATACTTCACATATATAATAGCATTGATGCATCGACCACACAATCGACATCAAGTGAACTTTCCCTGAGATTCGAAGAAGAACGACAATATCCGATGATCTTCGACCGGAAGGCTTCGAAAAGACTTCAATTCAACAATCTGCACACAAAAAGACGTGAAGAGGTGGGGGTGGAATCTCCTGATTCACCTCCGACGCTCAAGTCAGACTGGAAAAAATAGTTTCTTGCTCGCTAATAATGGAGGCTGCCTCCTGATTGTAGAGAATGGGAATTAAATTAGAAAGATAGGGTTTTGAAGGATAAATACCTCATTATTAAGGAAAAGCCTTAATGGGCTGAACTTAATGGGCTGAATTTTTAATATAGTCTGCTTGCTAATTAATTAGTCTCTTAATTAGATAAATAGTTGATTAAATTTATAAGGGATATATATAATTTCCCACATCAGCTGTCTATGTTGTATGCATATTTTTTTGTTATATGATTATAACTAGCTAGCATGATATAAATTCGATTTTCTTTTTCTGACATCCCTGATATAATACACTAATCATGAGTATTAACCTTCTCGTATAGATACGTGTATTGCACATGCAATCCATGCAGTCATGACTGCACAGATGAGGGTATTAGCTACCCTCCATGATCTTGCACCACCACCACTCTTGTCTCTGAAACATGTAGTCCACTGACCGGCTTAAAGTCGTATGCCTAATCAAAGTAATCCTAACAAACCTAAACAAGTAGTTTGGGCAAGTAAGGGTCGAACCCAAGGAAATCAGGTTATCAATTCTGGTATCTTTCAAGTCACCAACTAGGAACTAGGGGGGGGGGGGGTTGTATGATTTCTTAGTGACCAAGTAACAAATAAACAAGTTCGCAAGTAAAGGTTGTGAATATGGTTGGGAAAAGCGCTACACCTGACAAAGATCCACACAACAAGAGATATGGTTGATCACTGAATTCTATCAATCTCAAGTTCTTATCTTTCCTTTAGTTGTCCTTATCCCGATCATATGTAACTATTAGTTCTACCAGCCCTAATAGTACTTATTACCAAATCAAATCCGAAAACCTTCAAGACTCAATAAAGCAATAACATTCAACCCAAGGATTCAACAAGATACATGCAATAGAAACAACCCGTTACTATAACATGCAATTAACTCTCTCTCACGATGAACACTCGCAACCCGCTTATGTAAATCGTGTTTGCTACTAGATATGCAATCCGAACCCGGAATCACAAGTCCTAGCTATATGGATAATATCAATAAACCTAGGTGATCAGTCTAGATAAATCAATAAGATTCAATAAACATTCAAGCGCAAGAGAATTAATACAACTAGATAGGAAATCGAACAAGAGTAGAAAACTCATAACCAATCAATTGAAGGCTTCAAAACGTCAAGTGCAACAATGGAGGTTTAGTTCTCCATAGGGTTTGTGAGAGAAAACTAGGGTTTGGTGGCAAAACAAAAGGTAACCACCAAAAAGTCTTAGAAAGTACCTTAAATACTAGGGCAATTAATTCAGAAATAAAGAAAAGGAAATAACAAACTTGGAAATAAAGTTTCGGAAATAAAACAAAACGGGAAATAAAAACTCGGAAGAAGTCTTCAGCGCGCGTGCCACCGCGGGTGCGGTGGTCTTCCAGTGTCCGGCTCCTCTTCTCTGACTTTCTCGCCGCGGGTGCGGCAAGGCCCACCGTTGGGTGCGGTGGCATTCCAGAACTTCGTTCTCCTTTCTGCTTGCTCCACCGCTGGGTGCGGTGGTCATCGGCGCGGGTGCGGCAAGGCTCCAGTACTCCTTTGTCTTCTCTCAAGGCTTCTCCTTACATCCTTCGCACCGCTCCTCAACTCTTATCTTCCATGTGTCTCAGAACTCTGTAAATCCTAAGATTTCTTCACTTCTTGGCTTCTCATCCGGATCACAAAGTTAACACCAGAACACACCTAAAACTCATCTAAACCATGCTAATAACCACTAGATGCGCTATACAATATATCGCATATCATCCACATATATAATTGCCTTGATGTATCAACCAGACAGTCGACATTAAGTGACGTGATCAAGACAATAATGAAGTAGGGTATTGTCGCTAAGTCCGATTTCAACAATTTGAAGGGATTTCGGTTTGGAACAGAACAAGATACGGAGGTACGTATATATTGTTAAATTGTACAAATTTTCATAAAATTATTTCCGTTTGTGGTATTGACTTATGTGTTTCTTAGATAAAAAGATATAATATCATATACAAGGGAGATGACATGAATCCGTCATACGAGCCCAAGGATGGTGAGGAGTTTGATCCACTGGTGTTCGATGAAGATGTGCAAAAAGAAAACTCCAAAATTGGCCCGTCCTCTCCAGCATTATGGTGCACTCAAATTATGGAGATAAAGTATTGTATTGGCCGAATGGAAATATGTGTTTAGAGACGATAAGAACTTCTTAATATTGGTTTTTATGATAATAAACTCAATTGATTTTTATTCATGATCACTTTTAAAAAAAAAGGTTTCGGATGAACTATCAAATGAAACACAAGGTGCAGGGGAAACAACCAAGTGAATATGGATATGAAATGATATAATCTCATAAATAATCATGAGTAATAACCTTCTCGCATAGATATGTGTATTGCACATGCAATCCATGCAGTCATGACTGCACAGATGATGGTATTAGCTATCCTTCATGATCTTGCACCACCATCACTCTTGTCTCTGAAAGATATACTCCACATATATAATAGCATTGATGCATCGACCAGACAATCGACATCAAGTGAACTTCCCTGAGATTCGAAGAAGAACGACAATATCCGATGATCTCTGACCGGAAGGATTCGAAAAGCCTTCAATTCAAGAATCTGCACACAAAAAGACGTGAAGGGGTGGGGTGGAATCTCCTGATTCACCTACGACGCTCAAGTCAGACTGGAAAAGATAGTTTCTTGCTCGCTAATAATGGAGGCTGCCTCCTGATTGTAGAGAATGAGAATTAAATTAGAAAGATAGGGTTTTGAAGGATAAATACCTCATTATTAGGGAAAAGCCTTAATGGGCTAAACTTAATGGGCTGACTTTTTAAAATAGTCTGCTTGCTAATTAATTAGTCTCTTAATTAGATAAATAGTTGATTAAATTTATAAGGGATATATATAATTTCCCTCATCAGCTGTCTATGGTGTATGCATCTTTTTTTGTTATGGGGTGGAATCTTCTGATTCACCTCCGACGCTCAAGTCAGACTGGAAAAGATAGTTTCTTGCTCGCTAATAATGGAGGCTGCCTCCTGATTGTAGAGAATGAGAATTAAATTAGAAAGATAGGGTTTTGAAGGATGAATACCTCATTATTAAGGAAAAGCCTCAATGGGCTGAACTTAATGGGCTGACTTTTTAATATAGTCTACTTGCTAATTAATTAGTCTCTTAATTAGATAAATAGTTGATTAAATTTATAAGGGATGTATATAATTTTCCTCATCAGCTGCCTATGGTGTATGCATCTTTTTTGTTATATGATTATAACTAGCTAGCATGATATAAATTCGATTTTCTTTTTCTGACTAACCTGATATAATACACTAATCATGAGTATTAACCTTCTCGTATAGATACGTGTATTGCACATGCAATCCATACAGTCATGACTGCACAGATGAGGGTATTAGCTACCCTCCGTGATCTTGC
Source organism: Rheum nobile (assembly GCA_027886185.1). Lineage (NCBI taxonomy): Eukaryota > Viridiplantae > Streptophyta > Magnoliopsida > Caryophyllales > Polygonaceae > Rheum > Rheum nobile. The sequence continues at coordinate 6,928,073 of WOAB01000020.1, forward strand.
AACACCAACACTCTTGTCTCTGAAACATGTAGTCCACATATATAATAGCCTTGATGTATCGACTAGACAGTCGACATTAAGTGACGTGATCAAGACAATAATGAAGTAGGGTATTGTCACTAAGTCCGATTTCAACCATTTGAAGGGATTTCGGTTTGGAACAGAACAAGATACGGAGGTACGTGTATATTGTTAAATTGTACAAATTTTCATAAAATTATTTCCGTTTGTGGTATTGACTTATGTGTTTCTTAGATAAAAAGATATAATATCATATACAAGGGAGATGACATGAATCCGTCATACGAGCCCAAGGATGGTGAGGAATTTGATCCACTGGTGTTCGATGAAGATGTGCAAAAAGTACTCCAAAATTGGTCCGTCCTCTCCAGCGTTATGGTGCACTCAAATTATGGAGATAAAGTATTGTATTGGCCAAATGGAAAATTGTGTTTAGAGACGATAATAAGTTTTTAATGAAGGTTTTGATGATAATAAACTCAATTGATGTTTATTCATGATCACTTTTTAAGAAAAAAGGTTTCGGATGAACTATCAAATGAAACACAAGGTGCAGGGGAAACAACCAAGTGAATATTGATATAAAATTATATAATCTCATAAATAATCATGAGTATTAACCTTCTCGCATAGATATGTGTATTGCACATGCAATCCATGCAGTCATGACTGCACATATGAGGGTATTAGCTACCCTCCATGATCTTGCACCACCACCACTCTTGTCTCTGAAACATGTAGTCCACATATATATAATAGCCTTGATGTATCGACCAGACAGTCGACATTAAGTGACGTGATCAAGGCAATAATGAAGGAGGGTATTTTCGCTAAATCAGATTTCAACCATTTGAAGGGATTTCGGTTTGGAACAGAACAAGATACGGAGGTACGTATGTATTGTTAAATTGTACAAATTTTCATAAAATTATTTCCGTTTGTGATATTGACTTATGTGTTTCTTAGATAAAAAGATATAATATCATATACATGGGAGATGACATGAATCTGTCATACGAGCCCAAGGATGATGAAGAATTGATATAAAATTATATAATCTCATAAATAATCATGAGTGTTAACCTTCTCGCATAGATATGTGTATTGCACATGCAATCCATGCAATCATGACTGCACAGATGAGGGTATTAGCTACCTTTCATGATCTTGCACCACCACCACTCTTGTCTCTGAAACATATACTCCACATATATAATAGCATTGATGCATCGACCATGTAACACCCCCAACTTATGTCGGTCGTGTCACACGCCAGTGACCTCAGACGTTACTGTCCAAACTCACCCTAGGCTTTAATCGGAACAATTAAGCTTAAACAAGTATATTAAATAACGAAAGATTAAACAGCGGAAGACATATTTAAATAAAACTCAACCTTTTATTAACAGACTTCTCATAAAATGAGAAGTGACAATTTTACAACAGAGTGAAATTACAGCGGAAGACTTTTAATTAAACCCTAGTACAAGACCAGTTTATAAGAATATATATATTAAAGTAATACTTAACAACCTTAAAACACTGTCACTTAAATCCTCAACTGCAAGCCTCCTCTTCAACTGGTTACTTCAAGTCTTCGGGGACCAACCATTGATGTGCCGTATAGGACGGATGACACTAGCCAACCATACAAGGAATAAAACCCGGTTGGTTAGTCTAATGAAAGACTATGCAAGGGTGAAAACAGAATGGTTCTAGTGATCGTAACTGTTTACTATCATTGTCCCTCGAATAACAACCGAAGAAACGATACATAACCCGAAACTTTCACAGAATGATTTAAAGTTTAGACATGCACTGAAAAGAAGACTCCAAAGGATATGAGTCTTATGGGAAACGTATGACAAATGTTTGGGAACGTTAAGTTTACACACAAGTTTAAAAATGACCTTGGTTATTTGGGTCCACGACCAACCTCACCGCATAATGCGAATCCAGATTGAAAAGAGGACTTACTCTAACAAGAGTCCGGATGGTTTCCACGTTGTACTCCTCGCCCGAGGGTTCATTAATTATGTACATAACCGCACTTATCTTATTTAATTACAAAACGTATATTAACATTAAAGCTTTTAGTACAATCTCGAGTGACTACGAGAATAACACAGGGTGACATTACGCCCAACCCAATGGCACTAGCAAGGTGCTTAAACACCTCTTATCCTTAACGGGTGGATAAGAAGCAATGGTCATGACCTTTAAAAGTATTAGAGAATTATTCCGACTAATACCAAGTTATAAAGAAACGACTAATCCTCATAAGGCATTAGCGTTCCTACGAATATTCGTGCTAATCTAGCATTTAAGTTTACATTTAAATCCACACCAAAATTCGTTACAGTAATAACAGATAGGACTATATAATAGCGTTGTTTCTAGCAATATATACAGCCTATTTATAAAGTCATATTTTAAACACATTATTTTATGAAATTTGTTCCCAAATGAAAACACACTTCACTCCATTTTAATTAACAATCAAGTAACTGATAATTAAAGGAAATATGGAATGATAAGCAAGAGCGAACCGCCACTTGCCTTAATCTCGACGAATTGACGATGTCGGGTTCCGGGATCTGGAAACTGGAATCTGAATATGGATTCCTACGACGACGTCGAGACAAAAAGACGGAACCTTAAGTTAGATACGATACGATACGAAGATACGACACGGATGAACAAAACTGAGACGAACAAGTGAAACGAAGAAAATAAAGCTAATCCGCGGTCGCGTATTTCATATCCGCGGTCGCGGAAATCTGGGTCGATCCAGGGTCGCGGAAGTTCATACCTGCAATCGCGGTTCGCCCTCCCGACGACGGATTGGAGGCGAACGAGCTTACCAATGGGGACGAATACCTTCACTTGGGATGGATGAACACCACCACAACTTCCTCCTGGCTTCACGACACCTCCGACGACCTCCAACACTCCGTTGAGCACACAAATCCGGCGACGAACAAGAAATGAGAGAGTGAGGGAGATGGAGATCTGATGATGTGGAAAAGAGGCGAATGGAAGCCCCTTTTATAGGGTTGGCAGGAGCTCAACGCCGGCCATACCAACCCTTTCACATCCCCCACCGGCGAAATGCCGACCAGCGAAGCGACGCAACACGTGAAGAAGGAAGAATACGAACAGGGCCATTTCCGCGGTCGCGGAAACGGAGCCACGGTCGCGGAAATGCCGCGATCGCATTCCTGGGTCTGTGGTCGTGGGTCTCATTCGAGGATATGCTAAATTATATTTTTAGCATTCCCAAATACATTATGACTCAAAATCTTATTAAACGTATAATATTTCTTCAAAAAGGTCATTACAAAAATTACAAAAATTGCCCATATTGTCTTTCTTACAAAATGACAGTTCGGGACTTTTAGGGGTTATTACAGACCAGACAATCGACATCAAGTGAACTTCCCTGAGATTCGAAGAAGAACGACAATATCCGAAGATCTCCGACCGGAAGGATTCGAAAAGACTTCAATTCAACAATCTGCACACAAAAAGACGTGAAGGGGTGGGGGTGGAATCTCCTGATTCACCTCCGACGCTCAAGTCAGACTGAAAAAGATAGTTTCTCGCTCGCTAATAATGGAGGCTGCCTCCTAATTGTAGAGAATGAGAATTAAATTAGAAAGATAGGGTTTTGAAGGATAAATACCTCATTATTAAGGAAAAGCCTTAATGGGCTGAACTTAATGGGCTGACTTTTTAATATAGTCTGCTTGCTACTTAATTAGATAAATAGTTGATTAAATTTATAAGGGATATATATAATTTCCCACATCAGCTGCCTATGGTGTATGCATCTTTTTTTGTTATATGATTATAACTAGCTAGCATGATATCAATTCGATTTTCTTTTTCTGACTAACCTGATATAATACACTAATCATGAGTATTAACCTTCTCGTATAGATACGTGTATTGCACATGCAATCCATGCAGTCATGACTGCACATATGAGGGTATTAGCTACCCTCCATGATCTTGCACCACCACTACTCTTGTCTCTGAAACATGTAGTCCACATATATAATAGCCTTGATGTATCGACCAGATAGTCGCCATTAAGTGACGTGATCAAGGCAATAATGAAGGAGGGTATTCTCGCTAAATTCGATTTCAACCATTTGAAGGGATTTCGGTTTGGAACAGAAAAAAGATACGGAGGTACGTATATATTATTAAATTGTGCAAATTTTCATTAAATTATTTCCGTTTGTGGTATTGACTTATGTGTTTCTTAGATAAAAAGATATAATATCATATACAAGGGAGATGACATGAATCCGTCATACGAGCCCAAGGATGGTGAGGAATTTGATCTACTGGTGTTCGATGAAGATGTGCAAAAAGAACTCCAAAATTGGTCTGTCCTCTCCAGCATTACGGTGTACTCAAATTATGGAGAAAAAGTATTGTATTGGTCGAATGGAGAATTGTGTTTAGAGACGATAAGAAGTTCTTAATATTGGTTTTGATGATAATAAACTCAATTGATGTTTATTCATGATCACTTTTCAAGAAAAAAGGTTCTAGATGAACTATCAAATGAAACACAAGGTGTAGGGGAAACAACCAAGTGAATATTGATATGAAATTATATAATCTCATAAATAATCATGAGTATTAACGTTCTCGCATAGATATGTGTATTGCAAATGCAATCCATGCAGTCATGACTGCACAGATGAGGGTATTAGCTATCCTTTATGATCTTGCACCACCACCACTCTTGTCTCTGAAACATATACTCCACATATATAATAGCATTGATGCATCGACCAGACAATCGACATCAAGTGAACTTTCCCTGAGATTCGAAGAAGAACGAAAATATCCGATGATCTCCGACCGGAAGGATTCGAAAAGACTTCAATTCAACAATCTGCACACAAAAAGACGTGGAGGGGTGGGGGTGGAATCTCCTGATTCACCTCCGACGCTCAAGTCAGACTGGAAAAGATAGTTTCTTGCTCACTAATAATGGAGGCTGCCTCCTGATTGTAGAGAATGAGAATTAAATTAGAAAGATAGGGTTTTGAAGGATAAATACCTCATTATTAAGGAAAAACCTTAAGTTTTTAATGAAAAAAGGGGTTTTAGGGATAAGAGTTTTTAAGGTTTAGGGTTTAGGGTTTTTTAAAATTTAATTATTTGAATATTTTTTTAATGTGTTTATGATTTTTGTAGCTTTTTTAAGATTTAAATTTTAAAGGGTATCATTATATGATTTAGGTTAGAGTTTATAGTTTAGGGTTAAGGGTTTGTATGTTAAGGTTTTGTATAGTTTATGGTTAGGTTTTTTATATTTAATTAGTTTGAAGTTTTTTTAATGTATTTATGATTTTTGTAGCTTTTTTAAAATTTAATCATTTAAAGGGTAATGTAGGATTTAAGACTCTAGTTTACGGTTTATATGTAATAACCCTCAATTTTAGTAAGGGTATTTGTGTAATTTTCAAACTTTCGTTTTGTAAGCAAGACGTGTTAGGCATATTCTGTAACCTCTGTATGAACCATTTGAACGTGATGTTATACGTTTAAATAAGATATATGGATAATAATTATTGGAGGAGTGCTAAAATCGAGATTAAGCATGACCGCGATCAAGGCCCGGGAGCCGATCAAGGCCAAGAGCCACGGGCACGGCAATGGCCGCGGGCGCGGCATTGCCCGCGACCGCGGTATTGAAACCGCGGGCGCGGTATTGAAACCGCGGGCGCGGTTTTGGCAAAGGTCAAATCGTGATCGCGGTTCTGAAACCGCGATCGCGGCACTCTGCTTTGTCTTCTTCCTCGTCTTCTTTGAGACGCCGACGCTCTGGATTTCCGACGTTTCTTCTCCGAGCAGCCGGTGTGGGGAGGGGAATCGGTTGGATGACCCTCTCATTTAGTAGGGGAGCTCACCCTTGCCCTATAAATAGTGGCGGATCCGAGCCACATCCCTCATCCTCTTCCTCTCGATTCTAGCTCGTGTTGGTGTTGTCGTCGGAGTTTGGTCGACGTCGTTGTGAAGTTCCTGGAGTGGTGGAAGTGTGCAATTGTTCAGAAGCAAGGATCCGCGCCTCGTCATCGTCGATATAGCTCCAAAGTTCGTTTTAAATTCGTGTTGGGATGGAGTCCCGCGACCGCGGCTCCATCCACCGCTATCGCGGCTGGGCAGAGGCTCGCGATCTCGGCCAAGGCATGGCCCGCGATCGCGGCCCCTTATGCCGTGGCCGCGGCTTTGCCCAGCAAGCCGCGATCGCGGCTATGCTAACCGTGACCGCGGCACTGCCCTTTTTCCTTCGTTTGGTTTCATCTTTTCATACCGTAACTAATTAGGGTTTCTTGTCTTAAAACTCGTCTCGTATGCGTTGTCGGGTTGGATTGTGCTTGTATCCATGGCCGGTTGTACGGATTGGGATCCGACCCTACGGAATGACGATAAAATTCAACGGGAATTTTAGTAGGCGGCCGTGCACAAGTTCAAGTTCCGGATTTCGGACCCAAATTTTCGTTCGTCTAGACTAAGGCAAGTGGCGGTTCGCTCTTGATCATTATTCCATATTTCCCTTGATTATCAATTATTTAATTGTTTAATTAATTTGGAATAAAGTTGTTGTTTTGTGGTTGGGAATAGATTTGATAAAACGATGTGTTAAAATATGGATTTATAATAGGTTGTATATATATTGCTAGAAACAACGTTATTGAATAGTTCTATATGATATTACCGTAATGGAATTTGGTGTGGATTTATGTGTGAACTTACATGCTTAGTTAGCACGAGTATTCGTAGGAACGTTATGTACTTTGCGAGGTTTAGTCGTTTCTTTATAACTGGTATTAGAAGGATTTTGCCCTAATACTCTTTTGGTCATGACCGTACCCTTATTCGGATATAAGTGGTAGGTGCACTTAGCTAGTGCCAACATTCGGGATTCATCCCAAAGATATCTCGTATCGAGATGATGTGAATTAAAAGCCTTAACGTGAATGTACGTTTGAAAGTAAATAAGATAAGTGCTTTTGCGCACATAATTAATATACCCTCGGGCGAGAAGTATAACGTGGAACCCGCCCGGACTCTTGTTAGAGTAAGTCCTCTTTCCAATCTGGATTCGCAGTACGCGGTGAGGTTGGTCGTGGACCCAAATAATCAAGGTTGTTTTTATAAACTTGTGTGAAAACTTAACGTTCCCAAACAATCTTCATATTTTACTATAAGACTCAATTTCGTTGGAGTCTTCTTTTTGATACATACATTCTTCTATCATTCCGTGTAAGTTCCGGGTTATGTATCGTTCCTTCGATTATTATTCGAGGGACAATGATAGTAAACGGTTACGATCACTAGAACCATTCTGTTTTCACCCTTGCATAGTCTTTCATTAGACTAACCAATCGGATTTTATTCCTTGCATGGTTGGCTAGTGTCATCCGTCCTATACGGCACATCAGAGGTTGGTTCCTGACGATTGAAGTAACCAGTCGAAGAGAAGGCTTGCAGTTGAAGTTTGCATTTTAAGAAGTAATATTTCCAAGGCGTGTATGTTTAATTTGAAATAAATGTAATACATAGTCATGTAATTAGGACTACTTTAAAAGAGTCTTCCGCTGTAATTTAAAAGTCTTCCGCTATCACTATACTTTGTTGTAAAACTGTCATTCTCATTTTACGAGAGGAATCTTAATAAAAGGGTGAGTTTTATTCATTTAAAATGTCTTTCGCTGATTATTCTTTCGTTATTTAATATTTATGTATTTATTTAAGCTTAATTATTCCGATTAAAGCCTGTGGTGACTTTGGACATTAACGTCTGAGGTCACTGGCGTGTGGCACTACCGACATAAGTCGGGGGGTGCTACAATTATGGTATCAGAACAATAGTTTTAAAATTCTTGGCCTATTATTGGGTTTGAGAATTTTCAAACTTATTTTCGAAGATATTTTCAAGCTATTTTAATTTATAAAGGAATTTTGTAAATCTAAATTGTTAGTATTAAATTTAAGGTTTTCAAATTGTTTAAGGTTTATGAAATTTAAAAGTAATGGTGTCCTAATATTTAATGAATAAAATGGTGTTTGAAATGGTGTTAAAAGTAATATTAAACTCTCTTATGTTAAGAATTAATTTTCATAGTACTTTTATAAAATAATGTTATAAACGTTTAAATATAAGTTTGTGTTATAACTTTAAAAGTATGGTTTGGATTTTGGTAAGAGTTTACAAAGAAATAATAATGTGTTTATTTCAAGGAAATAACTATATAAAAAAAATGATTTTACCAAGATAATTATATAAGAATTATATGTATAAAGTACAAGGTTTGATGATGAGTGATTTTCAAACTTCTGCAAGCTTCGGTTTTGTTACTTATTCCTTAGATCCATTCTTAAGGATATCGTCTTTTCTTAGGTTTAATGTCATTTAAAGGTTGACATTTCTCCTAATTGATCCATTCTCGAGTAAGAGAAGAAGATCGTTTTAAGGTTAATGGTGGAGGGTCAATCAAACTAATATAAAGTTATTGGGTTGGACCCTTACAATTCATATCATAACGTAATTGATTAAGTATCATGTACAAGTTGGAAAAGTTCTAAACTGACATTATGGTTCATCAACAGATGGTGAACACCCGATCCACCAACCAAGCAGCTAATGAAGGTCCTAACAATGGTTCCTGGGTTCAGCTGAGGAGTGCTACCCAGCAAGGGGATGACGCGAGATCTGACTCGCATAATAATGACCCGACCCTGCGGCAAGGTGTTCATCAGGGACAAGTGGACCCCCAAGCTGCAAGGGAAGTTCCACCTCCTGCCCCGATCGTGTTGGATGCGACGGTCATTGGGCAAATAGTGAGGCAGGTGGTCGAGGTACTGACGACCCAAGGGATATCGCAAGCTCAAGCGGCTCCCAATCCTTAAGTTGCAACTAATGTGGAGGGACGTGAAGGTCCTGCACATCCAGTGGTTCCCAAGAGAAATGACGGGAATTACAACTGAGCATTGAAGACGATCAATTCAATGCGCCCGGATAGCTACGATGGGACCGGGGAACCAGTCAAGGTTGCCTATTGGTTTTCCCATATGGAACGATTGTTCCGAAACGTGGTATGCACCGAGGCTGAACAGGTGCACATTGCTTCGTTACATCTAAAAGACGGATCAAGTGAGTGGTGGGAAGGAACTGGTTTGGACGACCACCCAAATCTGAGCTGGGCAATGTTCAAGGCCAAGCTCATTGATCGGTTCTTCTCTCGTGCTATGAGGGAAGAGAAGCTGAAGAAGTTTCTCTACCCAGAGACTGAGGGACTGAAAGTGTCTGAGTTAGCGGTAAAGTTTAATCACTTGCTGCATTACGCGGGTTCTGAAGTGCATACTGAAGAACAAAAGATCTGGTACTTCCATGGATGGATGAATCCAAAAATCAAACCTCTGATGTGCATCACGGTTGCTCTACTTTGGAGCAATATGTTGATGCGGCCTACAGAATAGAGGTCACGCTGGAGGAATCCGCCCGAAAGCGGGAGGAACAGAATAAGGCGAAGGGTGGGCAACAAGACCGGAAGGCTAATACCTTCAAGCGGTCGGCATCGCCCACCAAGTTTGAGAAGTCTGGTCGTGCTAAGACCGAGACGACTCAGTCTGACTCCGCCAGAGGCTCAGGTTGGAGTGGCGGTGTGATTCAATGCCACAACTGTGGTGAAGTTGGGCATAAAAGTTTTGTTTGCCAAAAGGAGAAGCGGGTATGTTATAATTGTGGGAAGGAAGGCCACATGCAAACATACTGTAGGCAGAAGGGTCAATGGCCAACACAATCATATTAGGCCTCAAATGTTGGCAGTCGGCAGAACCCAAAGTCGGAAGTGTCCGCTCCCGAGCAATCTATTGCTCGTAATAAAGGCAAGGCGCCTATGGAATCTCCGGGTCAAGGGCAACGACTCTTTGTGATACATCAACCCGACGAGAAGGAAACCCTGAGCGAGTAGTGGTATTTTGTAAAGCTTTTTAAGAATAAGGAGTGATGACTTGTGTCGAGAGTCTTCATAGTTTAGTAATCTGTCTGTTCGCCATTTTGTCAATTGTCTTAATGTAATGTTTCGAATAATAAAGAAGTGTTTCCTTGTTCCGGAAATTACTAAATTCGTTACTATTGCAAGTTGTTCGTTCATACAAGAATCCTTGAGTGCCAAAAGTGGTACATGTCATGTGTTGATAAAGACTGTTTGGACTCATAAAGGATAGTGGTGGGTTGGAACATGTGTGATTGTTCCCTACCTTGTTAGCGCTAGTTTCAGAGTCGAAACTATTCCTAGGAACTCTATGTTTTGGAAATAATGTCAACACTAGTGGAAAAAACCCTTATTGAGGCGGGCCTTTTGACACTTTTTGAGGCGTACACCGTTTGCCTCAACCAAGGGGGCTGCAACAAGTGGGTATACTTTTTGAGGCGAGCGTTATACGCCTCAAAAAGTACCTTATTGAGGCGGGCCTCTGAAGCCCGCCTCAACAAGTCCCTCACTTTGGCGCCAAAATGAGGGACTTGTTGAGGCGGGCTTCGGAGGCCCGCCTCAACAAGTCGCATTTTCCACCTTTTAGCCCAGATCTGGGTAAGTCCGGGCTAAAAAGCATTGTGTTTAAACAAAAAAAAAACTGGACATTTTAGCCCGGATCTCTTCCACATCCGGGCTAAAAAGTCCAATTTTTTGCAAAAAAAAATGCAAAAAAATCCAATCATAGCTGTATACTTTACTAACAAATTCCAACTCGCCTTTCCACCAACAAATTCGTGGCGCTAAACACAACAAAAACACTAGATGCAACAGATGTAATATGAACAGCAAAAAAATAGCAAGGTATTAGAAATGAAGAGAAAAAACAATATACCAACTAAGACTTGTATTCCTCATATGTGTTACATTCAATATTCAACTATAAAATAATGATCTAGTGTAGGCATGACCAAACCAATGTATATAAGAGAAACAAATCACACAAATAAGAGTGTGCCTTGTACACTTGCAACTGCATCTCATGATATTAGGGTGACCAAAAAATGCAGAGATAGTAGGAGAAACACATTCCTATGTACAACCATGTAACATGGACGTTGGATATATCAGTACTTTCATTATTCAAAACAGAGCATGAAACCCTGAGCAAGTTGTTCAAATACCAGCCTGATTTGACATACTTCTGATCTGAAAAAGCTTATCCTATGGTCCTTGGAAAGCCACTTTCAAACTCGACAGTTTCCATATCAGCCCCACTAAGAACCTATGAAATCCAAATTCCAGACAAACACAAAATATTGCAACGACAATATGCAAGATGTATAATTAGAGCATATATGAAACTAAAATATACAAAGTGGTAGAGTTATAGAAATAAATTACAACGTTCTGTTGGTAATATACCTCATAAATGATTTCCTTAGTAGGGTTCTCCACTCATCGCCATGATTCACCCTCTATAACGCTGCAACAAGGATTTGGCGAAGCTTTGTTGCCTGCGTAGAGTGTATACGAAATGAACAAATCAAACAAAGTAAAATATAAACAAATAATAATAAAATTACCAGAAACATAGAGGTAAAAGAAAAAGAAGATTATCTGGGATTGCAAACTCCAATATAGCTCAAATTAGTACTGCCAAAGGTGTAGTGGCAAAGCATTCAACAATCCGATACCCCTCCTATACTGTTGGCAAAACATTCAATAAGAGATCACGAAGTACAGAATATAGTCCAGCATAACTATTCAAACCATTAAAACAAAGGACAAGAATAAAATCAGTGCATACCCATAGAGAGCTTCCCTTATCACAGGAAGAGGAGGGCGCACTTCATCTCCATTGATAAATGCACATATACAACATTTAAGTTTTCAGCTCTTCAATACTGAAACACAAAAACCTACAGCTCAGTAGATCACACTTCATGTTGATTCAAAAGAAGCACATTCAAACAGGCATATAAGCAGGTACTTGTCAGACCAATTTACAAGCATACATGCAGCTCAGTAGATCGCTTTGTTTTCAGACTCAAAACAGTCCAGAAAAATTGAAAACCATTACAAATTGAGAGAACTCCCATAATTCCACGAGAAGCTCAAAAAGAAGGCAACATACATAATACCTGAACTAAAATCAAACCAAAACGAAAAAAACGAACAAAGCAGCGAAAACAGAACATGAGATTTCGTAAATAAGTTAGCCCCAAATCTCTAATCCTATATTTCGTACAATACAATGGTTAATTGAGTTGATAACCCTAAATCCCTAGAAGGCTGCAATCATTAATTCACAACCCTAAAATTTGAAGCCCCAAATCCCTAAATTAAAAACACGACATTTCGCACATATTCAGGACCAAAATCCATTAGCGTTTGGACACAAAATCTCAAAACAAAGCACGCTTACCGTGTTAGTGAAATCGGGAGGCGAGATGGGCGACAGGCCGAAAGCGACGAAGATGCAGAGGAAAAGATGTGATTTCGGCGAGAAGCTCCGGCTGGAATGCCGGGATTGGGCGAGAAGTGGAAGAGAACACCGTTTTGAGGGTGGAGGAGAGATCGGCGATGGAGGAGATGGGAGACAGAGCAAGAGTTATTGGAAAGGGAGTAGAAGTGTGTTCAATGTCGGTTAGTAAGAAAGGGGTCGCCGGTGGTCAGAGTGAGGGAGAGAGAGCGTGAGGAGGGAGTTCGGGGGAGAGATGGAGGCAAAGGAGGGTTAGGCTGAGAGCTGGTATCGGGGCTGGGAGAAAAGAAAGAGAGGAGAGAGAGAAAGAAAAGAAAAGATAAGAGGGAGAGAGAAAGAAAAGCAAAGAGGAAAAAAAATTGTTGAGGCGGGCTTTAAGAGGCCCGCCTCAACAAGCTTTAATTGAGGCGGGCTACTTGGCTCGCCTCAATTAGTTAGAATTAGAGGCGGGCCTTACCCTGGCCCGCCTCTAATACTTTAGCGGGAAATGTTTTTTCGGAAACTTGTTGAGGCGTATATTAATTTGCCCGCCTCAAAAACCAAGAAAAGTGATTGCCTAAGTCGTTGTTGAGGCGTTTTGAACTATGTACGCCTCTAAAAGGGAGCCTCAAAAAGGGTTTTTTCCACTAGTGCAAGTTGGGCATTTACAAATTTTGTTCCCTTTGCTCGAATTCATGAGCATTGTCTCGAGAGGTTAATGTTGTAAGGATTCATTGCTATAAGAATTTGGTGTGTGTAGTAATGCTCTATGGAGTTTGAGGTTATTCCTCATGTGCATACTCTGAGCATTAGATGGGATGAGTTGTATAAGTTATATATTTAAGTGAATAAATGTATAAGGGAGATATTTCATAAGGAGTTGGTTTTCTCTAAAATGATCATACTCAAATACGATCTGGAGTAAACTTTAAAAGTAAGAGTTACAATTGTGGGGTTATAAGCGAGTGTGTACGTTGTGGGACTAGTGTTAAAAGCTTGTGGAAGAGCTAAGGGTGTGAAAGTATTATTTTGGAAAACCTATTTAAGGATTCATTATGAGTGTTTTCGTAAGGAAATGATAAAATAATATGAGGAGTATTAAGATAATTAAGTCTTGGGTAAATATTAGATTCCGACAAAGCATAAGGTTTGCTTAATTTGGGATGATGAAACTGTGTGAGGACAATTAATTAAGTGTTTAAGGATTTATGGGTGAATAACAAACTCAGTCAGTAAAAGTTTGTTTTGATTTTTGGATCAACAGTACGGGGATAATGTAAGTGTGTGGATTTTATCAAATGGACTTGGTGAAAAAGTGACCTATGTCTATTAAGGTGATCTTATGATACGTGTTGGATAAATAAGGTGATTGATTATAATCGTGTTAGACAGATTAATAAAATCATGTTTGAGGAAAGCATGAATAAAATGTGGTGTGATTAATTGAGGAAAATTTAGAGATTCTAAAGGTCTTATGTTAGAGCCTGATTAATGGAAAGATTTTGGGTTAAGAGATGGCATAGGGGTCAAATTTAATTAAGATAAATAATGAAATAGATGAGATGCATATGTAAGGAGTAAGACGATATGACAATTGGGGTACTAAGTTAGGTTATAAGGAGATAAGGTATGGACTTTGGGAGTCATTTATAAAGAGGAAAGTTGAAAGAAAAGGTGTGTTCTCAAGCTTAAGGTGTATTAAGAAAAGGTGTACCTTGCGAGGTCTAGTCATTTCTTTATAACTGGTATATGAGGATTTTGCCCTAATACTCTTTTGGTCGTGACCGTACCCTTATTCGGATATAAGTGGTAGGTGCACTTAGCTAATGCCAACATTCGGGATTCATCCCAAAGATATCTCTCGTATAGAGATTATGTGAATTAAAAGCCCTAATGTGAATGTACAATTGAAAGTAAATAAGATAAGTGCTTTTGCGCACATAATTAATATACCCTCGGACGAGAAGTACAACGTGGAACCCGCCCAGACTCTTGTTAGAGTAAGTCCTCTTTCCAATCTGGATTCGCAGTACGCGGTGAGGTTGGTCGTGGACCCAAATAATCAAGGTCGTTTAAACTTGTGTGAAAACTTAACGTTCCCAAACAATCTTCATATTTTCCTATAAGACTCAATTCCGTTGGAGTCTTCTTTTCGATGCATACATTCTTCTATCATTTCGTGTAAGTTCCGGGTTATGTATCGTTCCTTCGATTATTATTCGATGGACAATGATAGTAAACGGTTACGATCACTAGAACCATTCTGTTTTCACCCTTGCATAGTCTTTCATTAGACTAACCAACCGGATTTTATTCCTTGCATGGTTGACTGGTGTCATCCGTCCTATACGGCACATCAGAGTTTGGTCCCCGACGATTGAAGTAACCAGTCGAAGAGAAGGCTTGCAATTGAAGTTTGCATTTTAAGAAGTAATATTTCCAAGGCATGTATGTTTAATTTGAAATAAAAGTAATACATAGTCATGTCATTAGGACTACTTTAAAAGAGTCTTCCGTTGTAATTTAAAAGTCTTCCGCTGTCACTATACTTTGTTGTAAAACCGTCCTTCTCATTTTACGAGAGGAATCTTAAAAAAAGGGTGAGTTTTATTCATTTAAAATGTCTTCCGCTGATTATTCTTTCGTTATTTAATATTTATGTATTTATTTAAGCTTAATTATCCCGATTAAAGCCTGGGGTGACTTTGGACATTAACGTCTGAGGTCACTGGCGTGTGGCACTACCGACATAAGTCGGGGGGTGTTACATTATAGTTTAGGGTTAAGGGTTTATTTTTTAAGGTTTTGTATTGTTTATGGTTAGGTTTTATTTTAAATTTAATTATTTGAACGTTTTTAATGTGTTTATATTTTTGGTAGCTTTTTTAAGATTTAATCATTTAAAGGATAATGTAGGATTTGTGACTCTAGTTTAGGAATTATAGTTTAGGGTTAAGGGTTTGTATGTTAAGGTTTTGTATAGTTTATGGTTTATGGTTAGGTTTTTTATATTTAATTAGTTTGATGTTTTTTAATGTATTTATGATTTTTGTAGTTTTTTTAAGATTTAATCTTTTAAAGGGTAATGTAGGATTTAAGACTCTAGGTTAGGGTCTATAGTTTACGGTTAAGGGTTTGTATTTTAAGGTTTTGTATTGTTTATGGTTAGGTTTTATTTTAAATTTAATTATTTGAACATTTTTTATGTGTTTATGTTTTTTGTAGCTTTTTTAAGATTTAATCATTTAAAGGGTAATGTAGGATTTATGACTCTAAGTTAGGATTTATAGTTTAGGGTTAAGGGTTTGTATGTTAAGGTTTTGTATAGTTTATGGTTAGGTTTTTTATATTTAATTATTTTGATGTTTTTTAATGTATTTATGATTTTTGTAGCTTTTTAAGATTTAATCAATTAAAGGGTAATGTAGGATTTAGGACTCTAAGTTAGGGTTTATAGTTTAGGGTTAAAGGTTTGTATTTTAAGGTTTTGTATTGTTTATGGTTTATCGTTAGGTTTTATTTTAAATTTAATTATTTGAACGTTTTTTTGTGTGTTTATGTTTTTTGTAGCTTTTTTAAGATTTAATCATTTAAAGGGTAATGTAGGATTTAGGACTCTAGGTTAGGATTTAGAGTTTAGGGTTAAGGGTTTGTATGTTAAGGTTTTATATAGTTTACGGTTTATGGTTAGGTTTTTTTATATTTAATTAGTTTGATGTTTTTTAATGTATTTATGATTTTTGTAGCTTTTTGAAGATTTAATCATTTAAAGGGTAATGTAGGATTTAGGACTCTAGGTTAGGGTTTATAGTTTAGGGTTAATATTTTGTATTGTTTATGGTTTATGGTTAGGTTTTATTTTAAATTTAATTATTTGAACGTTTTTTATGTGTTTATGTTTTTTGTAGCTTTTTTGTATTACAACCATTTAAAGGGTAATGTAGGATTTAGGACTCTAGGTTAGGGTGTATAGTTTAGGGTTACGGGTTTGTATTTTATGGTTTTTCATAGTTTATGGGTTATGGTTAGTTTTTTATATTTAATTATTTGAACATTTTTTAATGTGTTTATGATTTTTATAACTTTTTTAAGATTTAAAAGGTAATGTAACATTATATGATTTAGGTTAGAGTTTATAGTTTTAGGGTAAAGGGTTTGTATTTTGAGGTTTTGTATAACTATATGGTTAGTTTTTTTATATTTAATTATTTAAACATTTTTTAATGTGTTGATGATTTTTTTAGCTTTTTTAAGATTTAAAAAGGTAATGTAATTATGTAATATTATATGGTTTAGGTTAGAGTGTATAGACATTAGACATAGTTTTAGCCTTTTAGGGTTAAGGCTTTGTACTTTAAGGTTTTGTTACTTTGTAGAGTGGTTTATGGTTTATGTTTTTTTTAATATGTAATTTTGAACGCTTTTTAATTTGTTTATGATTTTTGTAGCTTTCTAAGATTTAAATGGAATGGATTTAGGGTTTTAGGATGTATGACTTTAGGGTTTAGGATTTTAGGGGTGTTTTGAATTTTAGGATAATGGCCTAATGGGGATATTTCATTTTTTATATTTATATTTCACCTGAACCGAAGGTTGAACCGCCTCTGAACCGACGGTTCAACTATACCTTGAACTGGAACCTGAACCGGCCGAGACCTTGAACCGCAGGTCCGGTTCCGGTCTAGGGTTTGACCGAGTTTGACCCGATCCATGAAGGATGAGAAAGGAAAATATTTGGCCTTGATAACCTGGGAAGCAAGAAGATCATGATTTTTCATTAAACCTCCAACCATGCTTTCCCAAAAGTGCCCAGTTAAACCACTTCAGTTCTCTAAATCCCATACCTTCCTTCTTCTTGGGTCGACAGAGTTTCTTCCAGCTACACCAATGAATTTTGCGCTCATCCTTGCGTTGACCCTACCAAAATCTACCAATAGTGCTCTGGAGGTCAACACAAAAGGTCTTGGGGAGTTTAAACATACTCATACAGTACGTGGGAATGGACTGAGCCACTGCCTTGATCATGACTTCACGCCCAGGCTTGGAGAGCATCATGGATTTCCATCCAGATAACCTCTTTTCCACCTTAGACTTGACAGCCTTAAAAATCTCCTTCTTGGCCCTTCCCACAACAGAGGGAAGCCCCAAGTATTTTTCGAATTGTTCAGTCTGCCTCGCCTCTAGAATTTGTTGTATTGCATTCCTGGTGTCAGTTGGAGTCCCTGCACTAAAGCAAATTTCAGTTTTGTCATAATTTAACATCTGGCCCGACGTGCGCTCATACTTGTGGAGAATGGATTTCATTTTAGTGGCTTGTGCGAGTTCTGCATCAGAAAATAGGAGACAATCGTCAGCATAAAGTAAGTGATTTATATATGGGGTTGTTTGTGCAACATGAATACCCTGCAGCATGGATCTGTTAGTGGCATTCTCAATCATGGCAGACAAAGCTTGCCCACAGAGGATAAAGAGGTAGGGAGAAAGGGGATCCCCCTGTCTCAGCCCCCTGGAATGATCTTGTCTGTGGATTGGCCATTCAGAAGCACAGAGTAACTGACAGTGGAGACACAACTCATAACCCACGAAATCCAGTGGCAGCTAAATCCCAGCTTGTGCATCATCTTCTCCAAAAACACCCATTCGATTCGGTCATAGGCTTTCGACATGTCGAGTTTGAGAGCAAACCGATTCAAATTCTTGCCATTGTTGGACAAGTGATGGAAGATCTCAAAGACAATCATAAAGTTATCCGTGATCATTCTTCCAGGGACAAACCCACTCTGATTTGGGCTAATGATCCACTCGAGCATGCTTTTCAACCTATTGGCCAAGACTTTGGATATGAGTTTGTAGAACACATTACACAAACTGATGGGTCTAAAGTCTTTCATTTCCTGCGCCTTATTCTTCTTGGGGATAAGCACAATGAAGGTGTTGTTGATATCCACTGGGAGCTCTCCACCATTGGGAAAAGACATGACTTCTTCAGAAATTTTGTTGCCCACAATTTCCCAATAACACTGATAAAACAGTATACACGTGCCATCAGGTCCAGGGGACTTCAGCGAGTGCATTTGTTTCAAAACAGCTTCAATCACTTCTCTGGAGAAACTCGTGTCAAGGTTGCTTCTCATATCTGCAGTAATGGAAGGCTCAACACACTCGATACATCTATTCAAGAAGGTGTTAGGATTGATTTGGGAGTGGCTATTAGAGATCATGAGGGTCGATTGGTGATTGCCATCACAGAGCAACTTGATGTGGAGTACACGCCTCTAGTAGTAGAAACTAAGGCGTTGATCAAGGGCATTCAAATCGCAACTGCGTATCTGCTTCCCTTTGTGGAAATTGAAAGTGACTGTCTTCAACTCATTTCGGCTGCCCAGGGGAATGGGGCATGCCCGACTAAAATTGACTTCCTGGTTTAGGATATTTCTCTTCTTTGCAATTTACTTTCTGCATTTTCTTTCAAAGCTATTAGTAGAATCTGTAATGGCTTCGCTCATGAGCTGGCTAGAGTTAATCCTTGGTGGATTGGTGTTTGGGTTTGGGACTCTGGTCTCCCGGCCTTAACTTATAAAGCTTACTTTCATAATATAAATGAGTAATGAAGTATTTCGACATCCTTTCAGGAAAAAATAACTACATATTCTCGATTATCATATATCTTTCCACAATGTCGGATCATTGATAATAGGTACTAACAAACAAGAATTATATTTTTATAAAGGGTAGTTTTGTAACTATAAACATAACAATTACAATAGAAGATTTTCCTACAACACAAGTAGTAATAGCAACAACTCGACCAGTTCACTTAATTATTGAAATAAATAACTCCAACATTGGGTTTATTAATCTATAAAAGGATAATATGAGATTCGAACCTCATACATCTCCATCCCTCTCCTCATAGGTGGATTTACATGTGGATTTACATGGGACCATCCCTCTCCTCATAGGTGGATTTACATGTGGATTTATATGGGACCTAGAGAGAACTATATCCCCGGCTGGAAATAAATTATTTAAAGTTTTTTATGAAAATAAAAATATTTAAATTTTTTTTCTCATATCTCATCTGAAAATATAATTCCAATTGAGCCTAATAAAATTAAATCATAAAAATAAAATTATTTTAAATTTTTTACTCCTCATATAAAAATGTAATTTAATCCGGCCCTAACAGACAAAAGCTTCACGTAAATTAAAATTAGTGTTTGCGAAATAGTCGGAAATTAAAATTAGTGTTTGCGAAATAGGAAGCCGTCGGATTTAAAACACACGAGATTTTAATGCCGGTAAAATCCAGGCTCCGCCCCTCAGTTCTCCAACTGTAATATTATGCGCCATGGGAAGGGAGTCGCCGGTCCCAGCTGGACCTTCCTTGACTCCGCATACTTATAAGCTGGGAAGCACGAAAACCTCTGAGAGGGAGAGGTTCCGGTGTCGGAAGCGGGGAAGCTGCCGGAAGCGGCGGGGAAGCGGTCGAAAACGCCTAGAACGGTCAAGACACGGTCAAACTTTTGGAAACCTCTTGGAAACGGTCAAACACCTCCGGAAACGTTTTGATGCCCAAATTTTTAGCCCAGCCTCCGCCAGCCGGCCGCCACCCATTCGCCCCACTGCCGCCGTCGCTCAAGGAGAGTCGCGCCTAGCTATGTCCATTTGCCGCCGTTGTTGCTCGGAATAACTCTAGCAGGCTCTGCAATTTGCTTTGAATGGCTTGTAGAGAGCGATGAAAATGGTGGTGGTCAGGTGGTGAAAGGGGTGAAAGGGAAAATGGGAATGGCGGTGGTGAGAGACTGAGAGGCAAGGAGATAGAATTAGGGTTGGTGGCGAGAAACATTTGGAAAGCCCAAATACAAATTAGGCCCATTACCATATATTTCAAAGAGAGACAATATAATATTAAAAAACTGTCCACTTCTAACTTTACATACACTATATATAATCTTATTATTACTCATCAAATTTTGATATATTAACTAGGACTGAGCATAGGCCTAAACCCGACCCGAATCCGAAACTTGAAACCCTAAAAAAATGGAATCGAAAACCGAATCGAATGTTTAGGTTTGGGCCAAAACAACATTTGTACATAAAAACAGACTAAAAATCAAACCCGAATCCGAAATCCTAATAAATTCAGACCGAAATCCGAACCGAAATCATGTGGGTTCGGTTCGGGTTTTTCGGGTCGGGTTCGATTTTCTCAGCCCGTGCTCAGCCCTAATATTAACATATGAAAATCCGATGACATATACAACATATATATCATTAAATTATCACTTGTGTCACTTATTATCTATATCAAAGTATTCTTCTTTATTAAAGCTTTAAAATAATATATAATTTATATCGCCGTTTCCTCGTCGTTTCCGTTTTCTATGTTTTTTGGGTTTGCTGCTTCCCGGTGTCCTACCGTTTCCTATTTTCCGTTTCCCGTTCCTGCTTCCGTGCTACATAGCTTATAAGATTTTATGCTGTTAAAATAATTTGAATTTAAATCTCTAAATACGACGTCTAGCACCACCACCATTCGAAACTACAGAAAACTAGCTACTCGTAAATAAATTATGTTACAAGCTGGCACCAGATAGACTTCAGCAAGTGTTTTTCCTTTGTGTGGAAATGTTTGTGATATGAATATACAAGTGTACGTACCTTCAATGTTAATTGCAAACTAAATTCAACTTTAACATGCGGTGGTCAACAATGGAGGTAATTTTTAGGAAAGGGTTAAATGAGCTTCCAGAATTCGATCATAAAATTTCAAAAGTCTTAAATGGAGGGTCCTTCCTCCGTTCTTCTTCAATTCCTCCCATAATTTAGATCTTGGACTTGTTCACTTAAGACCCTTAAATCCCTGCTTCTACAAAACTACTAAATTCATCTATTGCTCTTTTCATGATTAATTAAGGATGGTGTTAAATACATTGACTAAATATACAGTGCATATTTAGCACGTGTCCGTGCCAAGTAGGAACGTACAAGGACTACATGTCCGTGTCATTTAATTACTCGTCGGGTATCCGATTTTGACATGAGCATGCTAAATGTGTACGTGCTTATTTTTTAGCTAACTTTAAAAAAAAATCAAAATATTGTAGCACGTCACGGATCCCGTGCCCGTGCTACAATAACTTTTTTTTAGTTTAGTTTCTTAGTTTGATTATACTAAGAAACTATGTGTAATGCAATCCTAACTTGATTATCGTATTATTCGAATATTGATTAATTATATTAGGTGTAATGTAATCCTAACTTCATTATTGTATAATTCAAATATTGGTTATACTAATTATATTGTGATTCAAATATCGATTACACTAAGTGTAATTTAATCCTAACTTTATTATCATACCCTAGAAACCCTAGGGTAAGTAGGATTTAGGATTTAGAGTTATCAAATCCCAATAATTTTTATAACCAATAATGCTTGTATAATCCGTATTCGAATAATAATATAATGAATTCATGATTACATTCTACTTAGTATAACCGATGTTTGAATAATATGATAATGAAACTAAGATTACTTTATATTATATTATTCAAATATCGGTTATACTAACTATATTGTAATCCTAAGTTCATTATTCTATTTTTAGAATATCGGTCACGCTAAGTGTAATGTAATCCTAATTCCATTATCGTGTTATTCAAAGAACGGTTATATTAAGTGTTATGTAATTCTAACTTCATTATCGTATTATTCAAATAACGGTTATACTAAATATATTGTAATCTTAACTTCATTATTGTATTAAGCGAATAACGGCTATACTAAAGTGTAATGTAATCCTAACTTCATTATCGTATTATTCGAATATCAGTTATACTAAGTGTAATACAATCCTAACTTCATATTCGAATAATACGATAATGAAGTTATGATTGCAATACACTTAGATTAACCAATATTTAAATAATAGGATAATGAAATTAGGATTACAATAGAGTTAGTATAACCGATATTAAAATAATACGATAATGAAGTTAGAATTACATTACACTTAGAATAACCGTTATTCGATTAATATGGTAATGAAGTTAGGATTACATTACACTTAGTATAACCTTTATTCGCTTAATACGATAATGAAGTTAGGATTACAGTATATTTATTAGTATAACCGTTATTTGAATAATACAATAATGATGTTTTTTTTATAGATACAATACCCGATGAGTAATTAAATGACACGGACACATAGTCCTTGTATGTGCCTACTTGGCACGGGCACGTACTAAATATACGTGCCTATGCACTGTATATTTAGCCAATATATTAAGCTGAAGCGTTAATTAATGGCTCATTAGACTCTTGTTTGACAAAAGAAACGATATTAATGATTCTTTTCTTTTATTGAAGCTGAATATTAGTTAATCTATACAATATTATTAGATAAATCAGATGAGACGCATGTTTATACATAACATGTGAATATGAATGTGCATTATAAAATTTATTAACACGACAAGAAAAATAGCACGGTCAGAAAACACATTCGTATATGTATATAAATATTGTACTATGTGCTATTTATTGTGTACATAAATATTTTGAAAAATGTATATTCATATATTTTATACTATGTAAATTTTATTTTTGTTTATCATTTTTACATATTCATAAAACTTGTTATATATATACATCACACTCATCTTCATATATAAACGTTCATTCTCACTGAATTAAACTGGTATTATTAAATATAATATCATATCTCAAGATTATTAAATAACATATCTCATGAATATTAAATATAATATCATATCTCTTGATTATTACATATTATTAAATATAATATCATATCTCATGATTATTAAATAGGGTTACAAGAAATCTTCTAGTAGTTGAATTTAATCATTTAAGAGCTTTAAGCAACTATTGAAATATTAATACTATATTACTATGAAACATTAATAACATCATCAAACTCGTCACAAAATTATTTGAGGTTATTCCATAAAAACTCCTTTAAGGAAAAAGATCGTCACAAGCTTACAAATATAATCTATCCGTATATATACGTTTTAGATGGGTCGAATTTTGTCCAATATGATCGTCTTGACCCGAAATTTTCAAACATTATAATATCTCTAATTATGTTAGTCAATACTCAATAGTCATAATTTAATGGTCATATAAATTTGTTATATAAATCTAACAGCAATACTATTTTTTGTCTGTAATCTGATGACAAATGCATTGTGATGTGTTGGATCATTTAACGGCGTGTTTAGAGTTTATAGAAATTCTGGGCACTAGATGAAATTTATAAAAATTGAGGGCTATCAGAGAAAATTCTCTTTTAATGAATTATTCTTTTGACATTACTTGAACATTTGTGTGGTGGTTGCGATCGTGAAACTGGGAAGTTGGTTTTCTTTCACTGTCAATGTTGATTTCGGAAGAAACTCTCAAGGGGTTTTCTCTAGTAGATACAGCACAATATAAATTTGCATCTCAACATCTAATTATACGTCACGAGTTTCAATTTCCACTAGTTGTTTTGAAGAATGGTTGACGATATTGAGTTTAATTTTTCAGGCCTCAAACTTTTATGATAAAAACCCGACCAATAAAAGACCTCTTATTTTTCGTACTACAACTAAATTATAAAATGAAAATGTAATTAAAAAGGTTTGCCTTGCCTGAACAATTATAATTATACAAATATTAGATTCATTATAATCTTTAACGAATATTACATTCACTATAATCTTTAACGAATAATTATGCATTATTAAAACATGTGAGAAACGGCCGAAAATCCTTTACAATTCTAGCTAATATTAAGCTAATATTAAGTAAAAGGTAATGAAACAAGAGCGTCAGCAAAGACGTTTGCTTCAGTGTAAATGTGACGGAACAATTAGATGCAAAACAACATGGTAATGATAATTTGCATCACTCATTTCATCTTGATATAAGATTTCCTGGTCCCTTATTATACAAAAGGATACCAAAGAAATTCAGAATCTTGTACAGTAAAAGTTACATACACACATATTAGGCTTGTGTGGATGAAAATTACCAAAGATTAATGATATAACCTATATAGATTTACATATATGCATTCCTTTGTTATACCATGGATATACAAGAACAATGAACATTGGCACTTAGTTATGTGAGCAGATCCTCAGAGTGGAATCCAGCAGCCATGGAGTCCATAAGGTAGACCATAAGGAAACTTGGCACGTGCTATCTCCTCAAACGTCGAGGCGTCGAGTACAACTGCATATCCTTCTCCATCTTTGTTACTTAGGAGTGAAATCACTATGCCTGCAACATGGTTTTTTTTGCTAGTGTAAGGAATGGAATTGAATCCGTTTCTGATGGTGTGTATATATATATATATGTGTGTAGAAACGTAACTCACCGTCGTCTTCCTCTGTTGCACCAGGGCGCGCCACGAAGAATGGTTCCGAAGGCACAACACCTTCTTCGTGCCAGCTTATTGCCGTTTTCTTCACAAGATCAACCTGTCATGCAATTGCAACAGAGGAGTTGTATATATATAGGAATGCCAATTTTGACCCAATTAGTTTGACCCATAAATATGATGTGACATACCTTGGTAATGGTGTTAGGGAAGTTGCAAGGACGACGAGCGCCACAAGCGTAAGCGTAGCGATACTTCTTGCCCAAGTAGGCAGGGTTGATGCTACACATGTCCATCCCTCGGCCGTGCTCCTCCGGATCCAACGCTGCTTCTAGCTCTCCGTACGGGCTACCGTCCATAGGTATCCTGAATCGTCCCACCCTAACACAATTGCACAAGTCGATCTCTTTAAAATGCCATGTAATGTAACATCATCTTGTACCTAGCTAGCTACTTTTGCTTAAATGCTACTCTTTTTTAGATTGTTGTTGGGTGTGTTGTGTACGTACCTTGCATCAGGGAGAACGTCTTGGCCATCGAAGTTGCGTAGGTTGTGGAGCTTGAGCTTGTCGAGGATCATCGGGTCTGCGTTGTGCTCACAACAATCCGCAATGATGGCTGTCACTCTCCCTTCCTTATCCGCCTCCTCGTATGCGTTTATGAAATGGAAGGTCACGTACAACGGCACTTCCACGCTCGCCACCTTTCAATTCCAAGGGAAAAAAAACATCATTATTGGTACATAGTTTTTTAGGGCGTGTTTGGCTAAGAGTTTATAAGCTTATAGCTAGACGCAATCAACCCAAAAGAAAAGCCTAAGACCGAACCAACTCTGATATCGTGTGAGAGTTTGCGGGCCGATAGACTGGGTGCATGCATACACGAGCGCATAGACACATATAAATACAATATACAATCCCAACACATTCTAAAACCAATTGACAATTTAAGTATTTCATTAACTTATATACTAAACATAGTTATATCCGACATCTTATACTAACACCTTGACTAGTTTTGAATTACAATTCGAGAAAAAGCATTTAACCCAATCTTGAAGTTCTACGATCACGTTAATTTTGGTTGTGTTTAGGCAAGTCTACGATGATAAGAATTTAATTAGTGCACGTACCACTTTGCCGGTTTTTCTACACATGACATGTACAAAGGCCTTGGACTCCGGATGCCACGCAAACTTGTACAACGGCGTAGGCTCCGCTCTAAGCAGATTCTTAGCACAATATCTCAACGGCATCTCCGGCACCACTATGAAATTCTCCGTCACCGGGAACGAGTGGACCCACCCGGGCCCGGGCCCGCCCCGACACTCAACCCGTCCAACGACCCGTCTCTCGTTGGTCCCCGCCACCATCCTAGCCGCCACGTACCCGGGCCTTATCAAGTCCGGAACAAGGGTCAAAAACTCGGAGTCCGTCACAATCGGATGGGCCGAGTGAAGGATCAACCCTCCTAACGAGTCCGCGTACTCGAGCCTCCCCAGAGTATCCAACGTGTTCGGGTCGACCACAATGGATCCCTTCTGGGTCTCGGTCAGGCATACGACCCGCCCATCACCGAGCCTGACGACGCCCGTGTTGGCATTGTCGGTTAGAGAGGCGCCCGACAAGAGGCCCGCTAGGCCCGTTATATGGCCCAAGAGGCCTTCGGGCTTGGGGGACTCGGAGAACTCCCTGAAGCAGACTTTTTGGGCTCGAGACGCGGCCTTGTAGGCGTCGGACTCGATCTGGCGGTGGGCCGCTAGGACTCGACCCGTGCTGCCCTCGAAGTGGAGCTTCACAAGGGTGGCGTAGCCATCGAAGAGGTGCCGGAAATGGTAGTCCTTTATGTTCCATTTTCCAGGCCCATTCCTTAGGTATATACCATGCTACATCATAACAAAATATTTTAAATTTAGCATGTTGTACTTTGAGCGAGTTCTAAGTTTAGTGTAACTTTTTTCAAAGTGAAATATTCGGTTCATCATCATAAAAAAGGAAATATGATAATAAATGATGATTAATTGTGTTGAATAGTGATGACTGATTGTGATATACACATACAAGGTGAAAATAAAAATGTCCATTTTCAAGCAAAGTAAGCCGTATAATCTTGTTTGATAACTATCAACTAATGAATATAAATCTTGATATTTTAATTTGAATTATTTTAATTGTTCTAAGTTATCATGTTTTAATTTTTATATTTGGAATTATATTAATGTGGAAACGGTACACCATTGGGTAACGTTAATTTGACATGCCTATAGGTCCGACTATCATATTAATTACTTAATTAGTAGTAGCATTAACATGTGATTAATCAAATATATAATTTAACCCATGAGCTTTAGCATAAGTATGATGTCATAATAACGTCATTAATTACCAGCCATGGAGGTATTTGTCCTTGCACCTCAAGCTCCCCTTCCCACCTCTCCTGCCTCACGCTCTTCCACGCTGCAAGTTTCCCGCCACCTCTTCCTCCACCAACCACCGCCGCCTCCTCAACAACCGCCGGTGCTGGCGGCAACGGCTGAAGTGGTGGCAGAGCGGTTGGTGGTGATACAGGAGGGGCCATCACGGGGGACTTGGCGGCCATGCTGGTGACGAGACAGCTGCTTGGGCGACGTCGTTTTGCGGTGAAAATGCTCGTGCTGAGCTGGCGGTTGATGAGGCATTCTTGAGTGATTTGGTTAGGAGGTTTCGAGGATGAAGGACGGTGATTAGTTTTGCTATTAAGGAATGATAAGGAAGAAGTCATTGTGTTTGTGTTAAGTAGGGTTTAGTTAAGAGGTTTAGACTACTTAATTAGCTAGGAAAGACATATTGGGGTATTTATAGAGGTTCTTCAGCACTAGAGACTTTTGCGCTGCCTTTAATTATTCATTATAAGAATATTTATTACTGTGTAGTACTCCTCTAATAAAAATATTAAATATGCCTAGAATCTTATATTTTTTCTCATTATTCTCATACAATAAATAATTACTACACTCTTGAGTCAATGAATGAAGAGTTTAGAACACAAAAAGTCAATAAAAACAAATTCCAACAACAATTTCCATAACTCTCTCTTAATTAATTACCTAGAAATCCTAAAACAACATATAAAGTTGATCAAATTTTAAGTGCTAAAACGACACTTAATTTAGATCGGAGGGAGTATTTGTTTGTGTTTATATCTCTCTCAAGTCTCAATTCCCAATGAAGCTTAAATTAAGTTAGGGCTCGTATGTATACTAAATATATGAGATATTGATATGAGTATGAATGGATCGATATATATAAGCATGAATATGAGTATTATTTTTAATATACTTATTCTAAGAAAGATATCAAAAAATCACTTTAATATCGATCACTCTCATATACGTGATATCAATATCAATATATCACATATCATATATTAGTTTGATATCGATATTATAATATATTAAATATAAATATAAGTATAATTATTATATCTTATATCTTAATATCGATATCAAAACAGTACTTAGTTATCCGATTTGACTAGTGCTAAAATTCATGTTACTATGTTTTGATCATTCCTACTTTAGGGTTTATTTTTGGCTCAATGGTGTTGGGTGATAAACGCTTACTCGGGTCGTATTTTCTACTAAAGATATTATTTGATGTCCCAACAATTAATATTTTTAACAAAATTCTGAATTGTAGTTTATGGTAGAAGAAATAGGAAACGTGTGACCGAAAAAACAAAAGAAATAGGAAACGAGTAATATATACATGTGTGTGATTGTGTGTTGGTGGATTGTATGAAAAAATCTCACTTGTAGTTTATGCTCATTATATGAAAAATATAATTAAGGAACCGAATTGAATGAAAAAGGAAAAAGAAGAGAGAAGATTTAAATATATAATATGTTGGTGGATTATTTCTGTGGCTAGCACTAAAAATTACAAGAGGAGACATGCTTACGCATATACATGTGTCTGCTTGTCTCACTACGTAATAGATTACTGTTTCTTTATGGTCAAACGCTCAAAGCATTAATAAAGATCACTATTCTTCATATTCTTTTTTAGGTGGTACGAAATCATATTATTATTGTCTAATTAGAAATCATAGATCCGTGTTGAATCGTGAATATGTTAGTCGGGGAACTACATTTTTTTTTTGGTAGTGGAAATAAATAAACTGTAAGGATTTTAAATGCGTAAAGCGGAATTTCAGGAAACGTTTTCCTAACATCTAACCAAGGATCTCATGCATAAACCAAATAGATCATAGATAGAAAGAATCAAATACCTTTTGATGCGTGTTTCAATCTGCTGGAATGGAGAGAATAGAGCCTCACGTGTGACTCCTCTATTTGGTCCACCCAAGCTTGAATCTGGATCACCTAGGACTCGGTTGCTAGAGCGAGGGTCGAAGGCGAACGGGAGAGAGATTTGAGAGATGGAGGCAACCGTATTTTTTGAAGTGAATTAGGGTTATGGGCTTTTCCTAAAAGCCCTCCTTTTATATTGCCATGTGTAGATATCTTATTTCCTAAATAAATATATCTCTTATTATTAATAATAACTCTTTATTATTAACAAACCTTATCTCCCAAGTTATATCATATATAACTTTATATTATATACTTTATATAATATGTCTCCCAATAAACTGATCCAATCCAAACTCTAAGGGTGTGACCTCGTAGGATCCGGTAACAATAGCAATAGACTTTATGACATACTCTATAACATATAGTCTATAAATCATAGTTGGCTTCTAGCAAAGTACTATGACTACCTAAAATCACCGGATTAAATATCTCCATAAATGGTCCCACTTCATAATCAGTAATTGCACCTTTGATTAAATGACACAATTCCTTCAATCTCCCACTTGTCCTTAAAACAAGTGTGCAATGTTAAAATTCCTTTTGTCACTTAGTGTCTTATTTGACTATATGATGAAACTCATCTTTACCGCCAAATACGTTTCTTGAACTCTTGAGATCAAACTGTCAGTACATATGATTACTAATAATCCATCTGAGCATGGCCATGCGTTTTCACAGTTCTCACTCTTCAAGTGGCTGAGACACCAATCCTTTCCAAATGTATCATGTTATACATGGAATAGGAGGACATATTCAATCTTGTAAGACTACAGCTCCCACTCAACTTTTGGCAATCTCAATCACTGCCTTTATAACTGCCTGTTACGGTCAGCATTTGACAGCGTCAAAAACATACCAGCAGTCAAATGATAACTATATCATACTCATGTCTAAGGAACTCACTAATCATGAATAATCCTAGAACTCCGCAGTAAAGTCCCGAGAAATCCTAAGATCGGTATGTCCGATGTGTATCAGTATACACATCTATGTAATCGATTAGACATCTCCATGTCCCTATAACACATGAAACCCGGTGTTATCAATCAATCTCACATATGGTCTTTTGATTAAGTCATTTGTATCCAAGTTAACAATTTAGACCATGGACTTCTAACAATTTTATAATTTCAGTTCACTTAATGGGGTTTCATTCACCAAAACAGTTTTGATGAGCCCATTTGATAACTATTAAATTGTTTGGATACTTTATCTAATCCCAATCAATGATTAAATAATAATATGAAACTCATATATATAAGTCAAACATAAATGTCTGTGATAACAATAAACAACGTTTATCATAAAACAAACAATGTCTCAAAAGAACTCTCTAATGTGCTTGAGTCCTTTGGCCCGAGTGTGACTGTCATGCTTGGGCCTAGACATGGGCTTGGTCAAAAGGATCTGCAATGTTGTCGTCTGTGTGCACTTTGCACATCCTCACATCTCCACTATCAACATAGTGTCTGATCATGTGGTACTTCCGTAGAACATGTCTGGATTTGGAACTCTTCCAACTGACGGCTCCTTCATTCAGAATGAGGACATATCCAGATTGAGATTCAAAATCATTTACGTATGTCTGAAAACTTGCATCAATATAGCCATTGACGACCAGCTCATCATCACCTCCAAATATCAAGAGATCATCCCTAGTCCTTCGTAAGTACTCCAGGATGTTCTTGGCTGCACACCAATGTGCATCACCCGAGTTTCATTGGTACCTTCTACACATGCTCAAAGCATATGCAACATCTGGGCGAGTACAAGTCATTGCATACATGATGGATCCTATGGCTAAGGCATAGGGAATCCTGCTCATCCTTTCAGCCTCACCAGGTGTCTTAGAACACTGGCTCTTGCTGAGATATAAGCCATGCTGCATATGCAGGAACCTTTTCTTAGAGTTCATCATATTGAATCTATCAAGGACCTTATCTATATAAGTTCCCTGACTTAGACCAATGTCTCTTAGATCTATCTCTATAGATCTTAATGCCTAGTATGTACTCAGCCTCTCCCAAGTCCTTTATTGAGAAATACTTCTTAAGTCACTCCTTAACTGTCTCCAGCATAGGAATGCCATTCCCAAAGAGTAATATGTCATCCACATATAGAACTAGGAAGGCCACTTTGCTCCCACTAAACTTCTTGTAGACACAGGGCTCTTCTTCGCATCTGACAAAATCAAACTTTTTGACCACTTCATCAAAACGAAGATTCCAACTCCTGGATGCTTGCTTAAGTCCATAGATGGACTTCTTAAGCTTGCATATTCTCCTAGGATTTGCCAAATCTCATAATCATAATAAGCGGCAATCGCTAGGAGTATCCTAATGGACCTGATCATAACGACCGTGCAAACGTTTCATCATAGTCAGTACCATGAACCTGTCTAAATCCTTTGGCAACTAGTCTTGCCTTATAGACAAAAACATTTCCATCCTTGTCTGTCTTGATCTTAAAGACCCATTTGCATCCAATGGGTTTTACCCCATCAGGCAAATCTATCAAGTCCCATACTTGATTTTCATACATGGAGTCCATTTCGGATTTCATGGCTTCCAGCCATTTTTCAGAGTCGGGGTCCACCATCGCTTGCTTATAGGTCGCAGACTCACCGTTCTCTAAAAGTAGAACGTCAATGCTAGCAGTCAAGACGTAATCCTCATAACGCCTAGGCAGCTGCCTTAGCTTGTCTGATCTCCAATGTGGTCCAATAATAGGAGAGATTTCAGCTGTTGGGTTGACCACATCTGTATGCGGGACCTCAAGTGCTTCATCAACTTGAGGAATTGCATCTTGAATCTGGGCAGTTTCCCTTTGAGAAGGTACGCCCCCAAAATCAAGTTCCTCAGTGACATCGTCTATTTTCTCACTTTGTTGGGTTTGTTGCTCAGCTTGAATCTCATCAAGCTGAACATTTCTCCCACTTGGCTTCTTGGAAAATAAGTCCTTTTCCAAAAAGACACTATCCCGAGCAACAAACACTTTGTTCTCATCGGGATTGTAGAAAAAATATCCCCTTGTTTCCTTGGGATAACCTATAAAGAAGCATTTGTCTGATTTTGGTGCTAGCTTGTCAAATAGTAAACGCTTTACATAAGCTTCACATCCCCAGACCTTCAGAAATGACAAGCTAGGAACCTTTCCATATCATATCTCATGTGGTGTCTTGTCAACTGATCGTGACAGAGTCCTGTTTAGTGTGAACGCAACAGTGGTGAGGGCATATCCCCAAAAAGATGTAATAAGATCAGCAAAACTCATCATTGAGCGGACCATGTCTAACGATGTCTTGTTCCTCCACTAAGATACGTCATTCAACTGTGGCGTGCCTGGTGGAGTCAGTTGTGTCAAAATGCCACAACTCCTCAAGTGATGGTCGAATTCTTGGCTCAGATATTCGCCCCCTCGATCTGATCGGAGTGCCTTTATCTTCTTGTCAGTCTGTGTCTCAACTTCATTCTGGAATTCTTTGAACTTTTCAAAGGACTCAGATTTATGCTTCATTAAGTAGATATACCCATATCTACTAAAATCATCAGTAAATGTAATGAAGTGTCGATAGCCTCTCCTAGCTTCTGTGCTCATAGGTCCACACACATCGGTATGTATGAGAGCTAAGAGCTCAGTAGTCCTCTCACTCGTACCAGTGAAAGGTGACCTTGTCATCTTGCCCATCAGACATGACTCACATGTTTCAAATGATTCTAAATCAAATGACTTTAGGCTACCAACCATTTGGAGTTCCTTCATGCGTTTGATGCTAATGTGACCCAAGCGACAATGCCATAGATTGGCTTCACTTATATTCGACTTTTGCCTCTTTGTATCAACGTTATAAATTTCAGATTTGAGATCCAGCATGTATAGTCCACTACTACTCACATGGGCTCGAGCATAGAAAATGTCATTCTTATAAATGGAAAAACAATCCTTAATGACAAATTCATAACCCTCAAGGTTCAAAACTGAAATTGAAATCAAATTCTTAGTAATAGAAGGAACAAAATAACAATTATAAAGTTGTAAAACTAAGCCAGAAGGTAGAGGTAGACTATAATCTCCAATGGCAAGTGCAACAACCCTTGCTCCATTTCCAACGCGGAGATCTCTCTCACCCTTCCACAACCGTCTCCTATTTCTTAGTCCTTGCACATTCGAAATAATGTGAGAACCACATCCTGAATGTAATATCCAAGAATGAGACTTGGTTGATAAGATTTCAGTAACGTAAATACCTAAAGTGGAGACTGTTCTCCTCTTCTTTTCTTCCAGGTTTTTGTGACTTGCCTTATCCTCATCAGATGAGGTGGCAATCAACTCTGGGATGAGGGTTTCAAGGACATCCTCCTGTCCCTCAGACCTGAGACTGATTCTCATATGTCTTTCCCAATCAAGGAAATTTGTGTCGTTCAAACGGTTTTTCTCAACTATTGAGCGGAGAGTGAATTTGAGGTGTTCAGAAGACATAGTAACTACAAAACGGAATAAAAAACATGCAGATAAATTATGCTTGACATGCAAGAACTTAAAATTTAGACAAACTATAAACAATAAGTTATTGCACATTCTACTCAATTAAATTGTCCATTGTGAGTAAAATGATTCCAAGATCCTATCTTAGATGAAACTCGAGTGTACTAGGGCACTTCCCCAAGTCTCATGTAATCAAGGTAAGTAAACTCCTTTACTAATTATAACACCTTATAACTCTTGGTTGATGGTCACATCTTATGTAAGACTCATCCTTATGCCTCAAGATCCAAAATTGAGCCTTTTGGTCTCTTGTTGAGTGTAACCATACCAAGGAAGCATGCCCCTATTAGACATACCCGCACTATCCCAAGGTCAAGGAAGGACACCTCGCTAGGACGAAAACTATCCAACGAATCCCAAGGGCCTCATGGTTATGATATGGAAAGGCATGATCTCAATATTCTGTTAAGGGACTTAAGCATGCATTGGTTGTTTATTTACTAGTGAACAAAATAGCATAAACAAACAAGCAAGCATGCAAAGTGAGAAATAAAGCATTCAAGTAATGCAGTAATTAAATGTGATCCTGGTATGGCCCCTAAAAACCAAAATTAAAGATCTAATCTTCATGGCTCTTGTTACTCTTGGATCTCCATCCTTAGTATTCTCCATGGATCTCCATCATTTGATCTTCTTAGGATCTTCTTCTTCTTGTCTCACATATAATTGAAATAAACTCTCTTGCAGAAATTTAAATTACAAAAATACATAACGATACGCAAATCGTGTACAAGAAAAACATAACGGTACGCAAACCGTATTTATGTATCCTATTGTGGGCCATACTAGTCACCTCATGCAAGCAATAATATCATAATATCATAAAACATGCATGCAATAATAATATCAAATATTATAAATAATATTAATCTAATTAATAGTAATAACCAATTTAACTAATTTAAATAAAACTACATCAAATTAAATAAATCATCTCATGATATAAATAATTTAATATCAAATTCTTAATTCAAATTAAAATCAATATATAGCATTAATCATGATTAATCATTAAAATGCATTATTGGATAAGATATGCATGAACAAGATAAGATATCAAATATCCTTATCTAAATCTAGTGGGAATCTATCCTAACAACTTTTAGGAAATTATATAATTTAGACAATATCAAATATTATCCAATTAAGTAAATAAGATCTTATCTTATAATTTAGAAAATTATCCTAAAACGCCAAATTTACCCAACCGGACCGAGTCGTGTCCGAGTCAAACCCAGATCGACCCGCTCCTACCGAACCATGCAGCCCCTGCGGGCCGACCCGGGCCCAGCCCGAACCAGCAACCGCATGACCGAACAATTAAAGCGGTATGTGATATCCTCTTTCCAGAATTTGTACCGAACAATTAAATCCAAACAATTGAAGCGTTATCTCTACATGCATTGTCGAACAATTTCTACAATGTAATGTCATCTTTCCAGAATTGTTATTAAGGCATGATATCAATAGTGCGTTAATTAAAGCGTGATTCCATAGAAATTCAGAACCAAAATCCGAACAATTCCACAAAAAAATAGAATTTGGGTAGTTAATTCATCTTATGAAAATCAAATCTTCATTTAATGATTTAAAACATGCCAAAAAATCATATCTCTTGTATAATTAAATCACATGAATCAAGTATGGGTAAAATAATTTTACATGCATATTTGTTCATAAAGTTCTTCAACTTTACTATTCCAATCAATAAAAATCATAATTTTAATCATGCGAATTAATCTATATATTAATTTTCCACTTAATTCGAATTAAGACAATCATGAAAATGCATCAAAATTTAAAACTTTGAACTTGATCTAATCAATTTATGCCAGAGGCAACTGATACCACTGTAGGGATTTTAGATGCGTAAAGCGGAATTTCAGGAAACGTCTTCCTAACATCTAACCAAGGATCTCATGCATAAACCAAATAGATCATAGATAGGAAGAATCAAATACCTCTTGATACGTGTTTCAATCTGCTGAAATGGAGAGAATAGAGTCTCACGTGTGACTCCTCTATTTGGTCCACCCAAGCTTGAATCTGGATCACCTAGGACTCGGTTGCTAGAGCGAGGATCGGAGGCGAACGAGAGAGAGATTTGAGAGATGGAGGCAACCGTATTTTTTGAAGTGAATTAGGGTTATGGGCTTTTTCTAAAAGCCCTCCTTTTATATTGCCATGTATAGATATCTTATTTCCTAAATAAATATATCTCTTATCAATATATATTTAAAAGTTGGCTTCATGCCCACTTTAATGCTCTTCTTCAAACACTCGGGCCTAAAACACATATATGTATGGGCCAACTGGATTAATATTTTGGGCCCAATAAGATTAAGAGGTGTTAAGGGAAATTTAGAAAAATAATCTTAGACTTGGCCTTAATTATAACATTTGGCCCAACAAATATGTGTTAACTATCTGCTAATGTTCAAACAAAATTAAATCCTACACCTACCTCCATTTAATTAAGAGAATTAAGTAGGGACGATGAAGAGACAAAAAAAATAAACGATTAACCTTTCACATATCCCTCCATCAATGGTGTTCCTCGTCGTTACGCCTATTAATACGGTTGGCCATGACATCAGATTTCTGACTTCCATTTCCTCCGTCTCTACGCCACGCATTTCGTTTCACTGAAATCAAGTCCTCACTTTTTTTTTGCATGACTTGGGGAGTTGGGGGTTTCAGGCTGCTTGGTGTATAAAACGTTGCAAAATCGGCGTTCGTTTCACACCAAATTGATGGAGAGAAAGCAAGGCTTCTTCTCCTCTCTCAAGGAGGAAGTGGTGCGAGGCCTTTTCTCCCGAAAAATTCGCGTCCAGGAGGAGGAGGAGCCCAGGCAGGAGCCGTTCTCCGATCGCCGCTCTGATCAACCGCCGCCGGAGGAACCACCGCGCCGCAATCCCGGAGGTTCTGATCGCGAGATCGGGGAGTTTGAGGCCGCTGGAGGCGCTATCGCCGCTCCGGGAGGGCCCCGATCAAGGCGGCGCGCACGAGACTAGGGTTGAAGGAGGAGTTTGGGCCCACTTGATGAAGCAAAACGTCTCCGTTTCCTCGGGCTCGTCGGCGTGTAAACGCTCGGATCTGAGGCTGTTGCTTGGTGTTCTCGGTGCGCCGCTTGCTCCGGTGCACGTTTGCCCCAACGAGCCTTTCCCCCACCTCAGCATCAAAGATACTCCCATTGTTAGTATCTCTGTTTTCTCCTACTCTGTTGAGATTTAAGGAAATGCTCTGATCTTGCTTGACTGTGTAGTGAGATTGTTTGGTTACAGAACCTATTCTTGCAGTATTTTGCTATTGTTTTTGTTACTTGAGAAGCTGAAACTGTGTTTCTTACTTGTTGTTTCGCATCAGGTGTTTTTTGATGAAAAGGGGATTCTTATGTTAATCTGTCTGTTCTTTTGTTCTTGGACGCAAATGCAGTGTAGTTGGAATAGATTGTATCATGTTTTCACTCTGTTAGACTGATAGACTATATCTGACGAAAACCTACTGTTACTTCTACTGTGATGGACTAATGGCAATCATGTCATGCTCTTGTATCATTGATTTGATTTCTTAACATTGATATAAGAAGAAATTAATAATTCCATGTCTCTTGTTTGATGTAGATAGGTATTGTGACATTGTTCTTTGACAAGTTTGGCCAAAAGTTAATTCCCATTTTTGTGTATTATGCTTTTCATATTCCTTTCTATATCCACTATTTTGCATCCATTTGAACCTAAACAAGTGCTGATTGAAAACCTATTGCAAGAAACATCATCTGCACAGTACATACTGCAACAATACATCCTATAGATATTTACAAGCGACCAAGGTGGGGTTAGTTCTTTCTTCTCGGCTGTTTAATTTTGTGAATTTGATGTTTGTTTTGATCGAATTGGTGAATTTGTCACCTTACCTGCTAAAAACTTGTGGTTGTTAATATCTCCATATGAGATGTTGTTTATATGGAATTTTGAGGGACTAAAGAGCCGAGACAAAGGATTCTGATTGCTCCACCAATGAATTCAAATGATTATGTTGCAGTTCTCAGAGCAGACCCAAAAGAAGAGGTGGTGTAGGAGGTCTCAACAAGCTTTGTGGTGTTTCACCGCTGCTGCCGCGTCGCAGGAGATCGCGTCTGAATAGGATTTCACGAGTGGTGAGGATCAAAAACATGGCGCCCAACGCTTAGACCGCCGATAAGAAGAAGGGGGTGGCGTGATTCTTCCCGGAATCGGCCGGTGATAGCTGCGGCGGCAGCGGAGGCAGTGACGCGTACATGTAGGTGCTCCAACATTACTCGAGCAACACCGATTCGTCATAATTTGGGTTGACAGCGTAGTCGTAGAGGCCGAGCATGTCTGTTCGGTGATGTCGGCTCCAATTCCAGTGAGAACACTGGGAAACGTTGAATTTGATTCTCACAGTTAGTTAGTGGGCACAATGGATTCTCTTCACTTAATCGTGAATTTCATTCACGATTTGTACGCCAGTAGATATCCTCTCAGATGGGATTTGTACGCCAGAACGTTCCCTTTTATGTATGATATAACACAAACTAGTAGTAAGTGGCATTTATCTGATAATTTTATGTATGATATACTACTACTGTTTACTTGATTTTTATCTTTCTTTGTGGCATTTTCTGCGCTCCTGCAATTTGGGTTGACAGCGTAAGCGTTTTTGCTTTACTGAGGCGAAAGTGGAGGATTTTGATCCACTGCATTAGCATTTGCTTCGATGCCTACTTGCTGAACGATCTAGCTATTGTATTAATTAAGTGATCAAAATGTTCCCATATACGCTTATCAAATTGACTCGATTTTTTATATATATTTCTTCTTCTGTGTTTACTAAGTTTCTATGTTTATTTTAATATTTGTAGTATACAAAGCTTCAGCTCATTAGACTTTTAAAAATTAGGGGTACCAAGATAAATGGGAAAATGTTGAGTACTAAACAGAATCTTTCTTTCTTTTTCTAATGTGTGGTAGTGTCTGTTTTTTCATCATCTGCTTATGCATAATTCAGTACTCTTTTTATAATTTTATTATTTTGTTTGTTGTGGTTGGTTGTTTTCTTGATGAGCACTTTGTGTTATGGTTTGAGAGGATCTTGATTCTGATGGACATTTATGGGGTTTTAGAGGTGTGTAACACAAGAGATTAATATTAAGATGGATGATTGACGGGTTGTTGAATGTTCTTTCCCAAAACATTGTTTCTGTAGAGTTAGCTTTGAAGACTCTTAGGATAGAAGAACCACCAGTTAAGCAGGGTATTCTAGATCGAGCTAAATTTGTTAATTGGCTATAATTTTCGAGACATCTTTTATTTTACTGAATTCTATTAACTATTGGTATTTTGTTATGTGGGATCAATAAAATTGTTGGATAGCATATGTATGAGGGTGATTTAGAAAAAAGAAAACCTTTATGCTAAATGAATCAGACAATTGGGTGCCACTGATGGTATCGCCATATCAGGTAAGGTAAGTAATGTGATGCATCATCGTTGCATGGGCACAAATCAACTGATGAAACCTGAAGGGTGTTATCCTGCCGGATCCCATGGAAGATTACAGCTTGAAGTGAATGCACAGTGTGGAAAGAAAGATGATTCAAGTCCTTTTAATCCTCCTCTGAAATTTTAGGTGATTCTGTTATTGATCTCAACTGGGACAAAAAGTATCATGATTAACGTAAGCGTTCTTCCCTTGTGTGTGTCTTTTGTATTCACGATTTGTAGCTTACACGTCAGTAGATGATTTGTACGCCAGGAAATGTCACAATGGATTCTCTTCGCATAAGAGCACAAGTATAAGTTATTTCGTCTAATTACTACCTTATAAAACAAAATCAGGAAAAACAGTGTCATCCTACATTAAAGGCAATTTACTAATCTGTGTGTTTGATAATACTTGTAATTTTAAAATTTTAAATACATATTAAGAAATATGGTAATTTAACTAAAATATAAAATTCTATATAAATGGCCCGTGCGAAGCACGGGCTTCGATTTCTAGTTATTAATAATAACTCTTTATTATTAACAAACCTTATCTCCCAAGTTATATCATATATAACTTTATATTATATACTTTATATAATATGTCTCCCAATAAACTGATCCAGTCCAAACTCTAAGGGTGTGACCTCGTAGGACCCGGTAACAATAGCAATAGACTTTATGACATACTCTATAACATATAGTCTATAAATCATAGTTGACTTCTAGCAAAGCACTATGACTACCTAAAATCACCGGATTAAATATCTCCATAAATGGTCCAACTTCATAATCAGTAATTGCACCTTTGATTAAAGGACACAATTCCTTCATAAACAATAGCTAAACTTATAAGTGCATTTTTTTATAGAGAAAATTGTTTTGGATAAAAATGGTTTACCTATCTTTACTCGATTGAGGGACAAACTAGTCGAGATAATACGATCCGAATATAGAACGATAATAAAACATAAATGAATAATATTAAGCAAGGTGAATATGACTGAAACTTAGAATCTTATCCTCACTTTTGATTAAACAAAGACTGGGTTACAATCGTATCGAAGACCTTTGTATTAGTTGCTAGCAATGGAGAAAACAGTTTGAACAATTGAGAGCTAGATGGAAGCGATTGTCGTAAATTGTGTGTGTTTATAGGTGACCTTCTCTACTTATATATAATTTTAATTTGTTACAATAATTTATAGATAAACATAAAATCCCGATTTACAAGCCTTTGAGATGTTATGGAGCAAATCTTGTATAACAACTCTCGAGTTTGGCTCAACCGATACAGACGTTGGCTTTAGTCGACTGTTACCTTCCTCAGTCACTCTGTCAAGGTCACGTCATCTCATTTGAAATTAATTGGTCTGATTTAACTCTGAGTCTTCCCTGGCTCGTCTAAATGGGCTTGACGGATCTGGGCCCAACAGAAACCCAATCAACTAACAAGTTGATCAAGAAAATATCTAACTCTAGGGGGTTAATTTCAAACGTCTACTTATGTTATTAATCTAGTTACAAACAATCAAGCAAGTAAAGGAATCATATATAGCCACACACAATTCCTAGATCACCTAGACTTCTAAGCAAGTGATTGCAATCTTTAAACTCAACCCCTTATCAAAATACTCACAAAGTTCGTATCTTGATCTTCTTCTCTTTCTCTTTCTCACTCTCTTTCTCTTCATAAGCTCCGATTTGGTTAAGTACCCTAATGCTAGACATCTAGTATATATAATCCTAGGATAAGATCTTCACTTTCTATCTTTAAGATTAACCAACACATGCCAACTAAAGATCATGTTCCAAACTAATCCTATTACCATTAATACAAGACACTTTAAGTCTTTAACCTCTTGTTCGAAAGATATTGTTTTCATAACAAAAACTTAGCTAAATTCTATCTAAATCTTTAACCTTGCGGCTTAAGACTTGTTGAATATCTTCTTTTCATAAATACAGATAATCTTCAACCGAAGTTCCTAATGCGTTTTTCTCTTTGCTAACGTGTCGTTCCTACACGTCGTTCCCTTCTCTTTATTCTTCACAAACGGCGCAGTCTTCTTCCACTCTATCCATCCAGCGCCTTTGTTCCTTGTTATTGACTCTTTGTTCCTTAACTCTCTGTTTTGCTTCTTCGATTTTCATTATTCCCAAGTTCAATCAATCAACCTGAAACTCATAAAAACAAGTAAATTATAAAACTTAATGATCAAAGGTGTCAATCGGGCGGGTCGGGTTCGGGTCGGGTAATTTCGGATTCGGGTCAATGTCCGATATTATAACAAGTCAGATCATATCGAGTCGGATCAGATATTCTTTTATCGGGTGAGATCAGGTATTCGGATCAATTTCGGTCGGGTTAATTTGGATTTCGGTCAAACTTAGGGTTGTCAATCGGACGACTCAGATCGGTTTCGGGTCGGGTCATTTTGGTTTCGGGTTAATCCGGATCCGGGCTAATGACATATTCACATGTATTTTGACAACCCGATCCAATTCGGGTCGGTCGGGTCAATTGTTCATTTAGTAGGGCAAAGTCGGATATTTGGATCAAATTCGATGGGTTATTTCTGATTATGACAAAACTAGATTTGGTGTAAATCATATTTCGGTTGAGTCGGATTTCAGATAAACATGAGTTCGAATGAATAAGATTTCGTTTAAGTACGATCTCAAAAGAATCGCATTTTGTATAAATCAAATTGTGGTTTGAAATGTATTTCGATGGAAGAAAAAAGAACCGTGTGAATTTTTATTTTCAACAAAATCATATATAATGATCTTATTTGTGCATATCTTTTAACTTGGATGAAAAATAAATTTAGTTCAATGGAATAAAAATAACTCTTATCAATTGCTCGTAATACATCCATTAAATTAATGAAGGTTTGTGTTTTTGTTGAGAATAGATGAATACTGATTGTAGGGATGATAGGTCGATGGGTCGTGGGTGATTTTGAGTTTTTCGGATGATTTCGGGTTGAGTGTCTTTATTTTTTCCGGATGATTTAGGATCAGGTGACATTGATTTTTTCTGTAATTTCGGGCTATCGAGCTTGGGTTTTTATGTGATTTCAAATCAGTCAACTTTGGGTTTTCGGGTTATATCGGGTCGGGCAACTTCGGGTTTTCGGGTGTTTTCGGATCGGGCAACTTCGGGTTTTCGGGTGATTTTGGGTCGGATGACTTCGGGTATCGGGTTGATAATGGGCTAGTCTGTTCGGGTTATTTTATGGGTTCGGGCTAGTCGGTTTGGGTCGGGTCAGGCTCGGGTATAATTTTTTTTATTCTTTGCGGATATCGAACGGGTTCGGTTTCGAACGGGTCGTTCGGATCAGATCAAGTTTTGACAGCCCTATTAATGATTATTATCATCAAAACCAAAGTAAACGGCATCGTTCCAACAACCCAAAATTTCATCTTCGTTTATCTTTTCAATCTTATGTATTCGTGAGACATTAACTAGTTTTGTTGGTCTATCTTTGACGTGACAGAAGCATATTTTCCTAATAGACTTATTACTTATTGAGTCCTAAATCTCTATCCTTGTGGAGTGAGCTTTACGAGTCTATAAACTTTTCTCATTTCAGTGCTTGCATTCGATCGTAGACCACCCTTTAGTCTTTAATTTGATTAGAGTAAAGGTCGCGAGAGAG
Source organism: Rheum nobile (assembly GCA_027886185.1). Classification (NCBI taxonomy): domain Eukaryota; kingdom Viridiplantae; phylum Streptophyta; class Magnoliopsida; order Caryophyllales; family Polygonaceae; genus Rheum; species Rheum nobile. The sequence goes on from WOAB01000020.1 coordinate 6,971,034, forward strand.
CATAGCTTACCGCCTTGCCATAGTCACGAGCATGTGTATAACCACGAGTGTTGTTATAGTCAGCAAGGACGTTTAGGCCTCCAGAAAAAAAAACTTTTAAATTGGGAGAGCGATCCTCCCAGTGAATTGAATTTTAACTCAACACCTTTTGAGAAGAGTTGCTCTTTGGAGAGCACAATACGATGACAATTATAAGTTGTGTTCAAGGAGGAGGGAAAGATTGGTGATTTTAGTGTCATCGAACATTTAGTGTGGAAGTGCGAGGTGTACATTAGTATAAGCGGACTCGAACATGGAGCTTATAATGTCAGACGATGGTGGTCCCCTACGAGGTGCAGGGAAGTGCCCCGGTCCGAAACGATATCAACTATTACATAATAAAGTGCACGGACCTTGCAGTCTAGCGCGTAATGCGTGAACCTGGGCAAAACGCACGGACCGTGCGTCAGGTTTTCTAACGCATACTTGTTCGTGCGTTTTGGTACATCGATCGTGCTGTGCTCTCTGTAATACATTATGATCTATGCGTTTTTATAAACGAACCATGCACTTTGTTATGTAAGTGAGAAGACGTGACACGAAAGGGATGCATTATCCGTACATTTTGGGTGCACGTTTGTATGTGTGTACCAGACATAACCACTTATGAAAACCTGCTCCAACATGTGTCCATACTATATATAAGGTATGTTGGAGTAGGTTTGGTTTCCTAAGATATAAGAGATCAAACTCTTTCTGTGTAATTTACATATGATCGAACAAAATAGAAACATTTTTATCTATGTTTCCAGCCTTAAACATTAAGAGATATTTGTCTTATTCCAATGTAAAATTTGTGCAATCCTCGTACACTTGAATAAGTTTATATTACTATTTTTTTGCGCCGCGGCTAAATACATTTTCTAAATATACAGTGCATAGACACGTATATATAACACGTGCCCGTGCCGTTGGCACGTAAATATAATACGTGACCGTGCAATTTTTTTTATTTTTTTTAAGTTTAATCAAACTAAAAAATGTAATGAAGGAAGTTAAGATTACATTATATTGTATTATTCTATATTGTAATCCTAAGTTCATCATCCTATTACTCGAATATCAGTCACGCTAAGTGTAATGTAATCCTAACTTCATTATCGTGTTATTCAAAGAACGGTTATACTAAGTGTTATGTAATCCTAACTTCATTATAATTATTCGATTAATACGATAATGAAGTTAGGATTACATTACACTTAGTATAATCGTTATTCGAATAATACGATAATGAAGTTAGGATTAAAATATAATTAGTATAACCGATATTTGAATGATAACGAATAATAATTTAATGAATTCGTGATTGCATTATACTTAGTGTAATCGTTATTCAAATAATACGATAATGAAGTTAGTATTACAATATAATTAGTATAACCAATATTCGAATTATACGATCATGAAATTAGGATTACGTTACACCTAGTAGAATCAATATTCGAATAATACAACAATCAAGTTAGGAGCATTACACATAGTTTTTTAGTTTGACTCAACTTTTAAAAAAAAAAATTGTAGCACTGTAGCACGTGCACAGGATACATGCCCGTGCTACATTTTTTTAAAAAAAAAAAAAATTACACGGTCACGTATCATATTTACGTGCCAACTTGACACAGACACGTGTTATATATACGTGCCTATACAGTGTATATTTAAAAAATGTATATAGCACCTCCCTTTTTGTAAGTACGCTCTTCACACCATTCAACTTTTATCCAAGTCTTGTTCTATTCATCAATCGTCTACACATGTGCAGGTTTCCAACAATGAGATCAAGTTCCTTAACCACATTCCCATTGCCACCTAAAAATTGATTTATTTCTACCCGAATATACATAAAGATTAGTTTTAGATTTTTTTTTTATATTATATACTTGATTTTGTATGTGATATATAAACAATTTAGATCATTCATACGGATCTAAAATTGAATTTTGAAGTTTCTCAAATAAAAATGAATTTTCACCCAATTGTCATCTCTCCATGGTGAGAAGTTAATTACGTTTTAATTTGGGGTCTTTTTAGTATGGACACGTGTTTTTTTTTGTTGTTGCAAAGGGAGGGTTATACCCATTTATTTAGGGTGATGTTAATCCTCACACTAAATTAATAAACTTCACACCTTGAAATTACAATAATATCCTTGCCCATAATATGGTAATATCCTGGCCCATATATAACATGGTTACCTAATTCCCAAATTTTATCCTCCATATGCCTTGATTTTTATGAGAAAAAATATTGGTTGGATTGTGTGATTTAGACGTCCATGAGTGAACGACAAGTGCGCACTTTAAAATGGCTTTGTATTATGTATCTTCTGGATGGCTTTGATATGCATTTATTCATTTATCCAAAAAAAGATTAGTTAATAAAGATTTATACTTAGATAAAATTGGTAACACAATTGTTTCAAAGATAAATATAAGGAAAGAAAACAATAAAAAAAAATCATATACCGTATCTTTGAATAAGAATGAGTTAGTTTGTTGAATCTTTAAAATAAAATTGTCTTTGTTGGGAGGGTTTGTTTATAGGTGGCTTCTTCCATAAGAAAAAGGAAAGAAAGTGGAAGGGTTTTATAGTAAAAAGAATATAAAAGTGTGAGGTTGAGATATATTTTGGTGTGAAGAAGATCACTTATGTTTATTTAACGGCTGTTCTAGTGTGTGTCCATGGGCACACTCTAACAAGTTAAAGTAAGAAAGTATCTACAAAATATTCTCTAATAGAGAATGGATAAACCCTTAAGAAAAAAGATTAAATTAGTGACTAAAAAAATTATTGCTAAAAATGGGCTTATTAGAATGTGCTCATGGACATACACTAAAAAAAACATTTATTCAATACATATGCTCACTAAAAAGTTTATCAAAATCCAGAAATTTAACAAGCCCATCAGGAGGGGAGAAGAACAAAGTGAACTCTCCAGCGCAAGACGAGCTGAACTTAGCTAACCAATCCGCACACTGGTTTGTCAGGCGGGGTGTGTGTTTGATTGAGATCTCCCCTCTGAGATTATTTAGCAGGACCGAACACGGAAAACAAGGTCCCGATGCAACGGCGGTGGCGGGTCCCCAGCAGTAACCACCTCCAGTACATGAGTAGCATCAATTTCTACAGCAACTTGCGAATGCCCATTTGCTTCGCCATCGTCAGTCCCTGGAGCAGCTCGAAAAGCCGATCAGTCGCTTGCTTTTGCAATATAACCTCGGATGAACTCCCCACGGTGGTCCCGAATAATCCCACCAACATCGACACAGTCCTCTCCTTCCAAAAAGGAGCCATCTGAGTTCAGTATGGACACATGTTAAGAACTTGAATTTAAAAACTAGCTTAGTTCCCCGTGTCGTGGGATTTGGATACATTTTATATTGATATTTTTTAATTATTAAAAATATATCAATTTCACAAGTAAAAAATATTAAATAAATAAAAAACATATATAATTAGTGACAATATAAATGAAATTAAGATAAGTACGATAAAATTAACAAAAAATCTAATAATCAATTAATAGGGAAGTTTTGTTTTAGTAAGGAAGTTTTGTTTTAGTGGATATATTATATATAGTATATTAATTGAAAACTTATAGTATTTGATTTCAAATTTTATTATAATTAATAATCTAATATAACTTTTCCGTGAATTAATAAAGGAAAGTATTACATCAAGATATATTAAATCATATCCAATCAAATCATAAAGATTTTCCTAAGGCTTAAAATTGAAAACAAATATATAGAGTATTTAATTTTGGAAATAGGATAAAGATCTTATATATAATTATTATATTGTTTTTTTTAAAGGAAAAATTAAAAAAATGCCATGTAGCAAAATGAATATGAGTGTGCCATGTGGCATAAGGAGGTTGTAGGCTTAGTAGGGGGTGCCATGTGACATAAAATGGTTTTCGTTTAGTAGATTTTTTCTAACTATTTTTTTAATTGAAATAGATTAATCCTTCGAAAAAATTTAAATTAATGGCTAAATAATATTATTGCTATATATGGAATTTTTATTGTGTGTTTTTGGGCACACACTAGAAAGAAAAAAAATTAGTTAATATGTTATTTATCAATATTTAACTGAGCTAGTAGTAAAGAGATGCTAGACTCTTTAAATATTGGGGACATTGATTTTAAACTCATCCCAGCATGTTTAATTGGGTATATATCCATCAAAACATAAAAATTGGGCATATATCCATCATATCATAAGAAATTTTTTTTTTTATCCTTAATATATTTACATTTAAGATTATAAAATATATTCATCTAAATTAATGGTAAATTATACAAAATTAGTCATCAAATAGGAGGTTTTCATAAAATCACCTATAAAATAAAAAATATACAAAACCACCCATTTTAGGGGTTTTAATTAGGACGAACTTGGTTTTATACTCATCGAAACATGTTTAATTGGGTATATATCCATCAAAACTTAAAAATAGAGCATATACCAATCAAATCATAAGAAATTTGGTCGTTTTATCCTTAGTATATTTACATTTAAAACTATAGAATATAATCATTTAAACTAAATTAATTAATGATAAATTATACAAAATTAGTCATTAAATAGGATGCATTTATAAAATTACCTATAAAAATAAAAAAAATGTACAAAATCACCCATTTTAGGGGTTTTAATTAAAATGAAGCTAAATAAATCCTAGAAAAACTACAATAACCTTTTTTACTAAATATATTTTCAATTATATTATACTATATTATTTCCCATTTTACACTGCTATGACTCTATATTTCAAAACCTTGGTGTTTAGTAACAAAATTAATGAAAATGATTTTTATCCGGTCTTGTGGGTGATTTCATGTAATTTTTAGTTTTGTGGATATTTACACAAAAAATACAATTTTTACATGTACTTTTATTAAATGTATCCTAATTTTGCTTTATGCTATTTATTATCTTAAGAAAATTACATAATGTGAATTATAATCCAACATTCCTAGAAATTGTTGGATAACGACCAATTTTCAAATTTTGATGGATACATACTCAATCAGAGAAGTTTTTATGAAGTTTTTATGAGTATATAATAACTTATCCCAAATGTTTTCTAAGAGATTCGAGTTTGAATCCTATTATTGTGTATGGATAGTATTTGAAAAGTCCTTAAAAGGAGCTATTAAATATTCAGTCTGAACATAAAACGATAATGAGAAGGAGTCAGACAATTCATAAAAAAAAATAAGTTACGTTATTTATTTTTTGTTGTTTTTGAACTTTTTACTTTTATCGATATATTGTATCTAGGATCCTAGTATTTAGCCTATTAGTGTGATTATAATTTATACACATATTTTGGTAATTTTCTATAGTTGTTAAAATCTTGATTCGGTTCTATGATTTTAGTAATTTTATGATTTAAAAGTGGTATAAAGATTTTGATGTTAGGTAGAATACCTACAATTTTATTGAAAATATGATTTTAATATTTGATAATAATATCAATAGGATCTTATATACGATCACGATCCTGCATACGATTCTATGAATGATCATTACGATCCTACATCATGTTTATTATATGATAATATCTCATTATGAGTTGAAAATGTATACTTAAAATATAAAATATATGCATTTTTCGTGTATCTATTATGATATGATTATTTTGATAAATCACCACTAAATTATTGTAGAAATATAACATTTTCATATCATAAGACACTAATATATTATATTTTATGTTTTCACTTCAAATATAGAACGTGTACCGTTTGTTAGGTTGATTTCTACTATATTTATTCATGTTGTAAAATCTTATAATTTTACAATTTGATTTTACGATCTGATTCAAAGAATAACTTACGATTCGATCCAAAAATCTCAATCCTAACACCAATGATCGATAGTTTACTTTTGTAGGATTTTCTAAAATATATTATTTAGGACATAGCTATGTATTAATGAAGAATTGCTAACTCCATATATACCAACCTATTGATAACTTCCACTTAGTAACCGATAAACGGTAGGCTAATTACTTATGTGATTTTTAAAAGATTTGGTTTTGACGTGGATAAACACTATAAATATACGTCAATAAAGTTGATTGGGTGCTTGTGCTTAATCAATCATTCCAACATATTCACTGGCTCTATTATTAAAACCGACCTTTTGAGCTCATTTGATCGTCATTTAAAAAAACTTTTGTAAAATATTGAAAAGAATTGAAGCAAATAGTAAATAAAAATATATGAAAGTTAAATAATGACAAATAGGATACATAGTACTAAAGTAATTTCTACAAGTACCTGTGCTTGTTTAGCAAAATCAAAGTGCTGGTTAAGTAGTCGATCGTGGAACCAACCATTGTTTCCCCGCTTTTATTATTGGGAGCCACATGTATGTTGTGTCATTATTCTGCATATATAAACGGATTTGTAAGGTATTTGCGTAAATAAACTGAATTTCAGAATTATAATAATTTATGTTTTATATTTTCTTTTTTACGGTAAGAATATATTTAACATGAGTACGTATATTTTAAGTTTCATTCGGCAGAGTTTTTTTGAGCTTTTTTGCATATTAACAGAACTTAATTTTTTTTCCATCTTCTTATTGAGTGTTTGATAAAAAATTATTCATTTAGCTTAACAAGCTTATTGTAGATAAATATAGCTTAATTTTGTTGATTTTTTTGATGTGACGACCCCCCAACATTATGGAAGCTTAACGTAATTTTTTTACCCACTAGTGTCCTTAAATGAACACATAAAATAACTTGTCAGTATCATTATGAAATTATATAAACAATTGTATCATGAAATTATGTACAAAGTTTTATCAGTATTATGTATCTCCTCAATTAGACTTTTATCAAAAACTTAGTATTAATTACAATTGATAATTTATTGATCTATAAAAGCTCCAATTTATAGACCAACATGCTAACATCAAATCGGAAACGAGCAATAGATTGAAACCAAAAGTAGATAGATTTAGATTTAATTAGTCATATACATATGGATGAATAAAGTGAAACTATACCAGCGTCGACGTCTGTGAAGATGTTGATGTATGAGAGATGAGGATGTGACACTATAAAATATAGGGTTAAAAATACTCACATGGATCAAAATATAACCTTATTTGTATATGCGACAAAATATAGATGTATTATCATAACTTTTCGTAATTTTATTGCTATTATTTAAAAATACAGCTCGTAATACCGAACATTCAAATAGCTTTTAGAGAAAAATTAAGCTAATGAATCCAACTACAGCTTCAACTACTCATTCAACTCCAGCTCCAGTTTCATCTCGATATGCCAAACATAGCCTAAGGTTTTGTTCGGCAAAGAGAGGTTTGGGGAAAATTATATAAGGATTTATAATCATAGAAACCAAAGAGAGGTTTGGGGAAGATTATCTTCCTTAGCTATATTTTTTTGTCTCATTCCACTGCAAATGCGTTTCTCATTTTGGAAACAAGTAAATCTCTTAACTGGGTCGGATGAGTCGGGTTCGGGTCGGGTCAAATCGGATTCGTGTCGATCGGATTATTAAAATTTTTGGATCGGGCAGGTCGAGTCCGGATTGACCAAACGGGTCGAAAGTAACCATTTTTTTATGATTATTATGCTTTTTTAAATTTTATAAAAATTAATATTATTTAATATAAATGAAATAAAATATATTAAATAACGGGGTCCCTCGAGTTCGAATTCGCGTTCTAGTCGGGTTAGGTCCTTCGGGTTTGGGTTCAGGTCCTTCTTGACCTAGTGAGTTTCAGGTCGGATCTCAACCTAAAAAAGTTGGATCGATCGGTTTTGTCAGGTCTAGAAACAAGTGTCCTCATTCCACATGGACAAATTATAGGGTCATGAATTGGAAATTTAAGGTAGTATTTAGGTGGAGTTTTATAAAAATATCATAGGTAAAATTTTAAAATCTATATTAAAAATATAAATTATGATAAATATTAATCTCTTGTTTGGTTAATGTGGAAATGTAATTCCCGGAAATTTATAGTTCATAGGAATTAATTTTCTGTGAATTGGAATTCATGGAAAGTAGAGGATCATGTTTGATTCAAAATTATATAATTTTGTATAAATGAAGGAATTAAGAAATTTACCTTATAAAAACACATGAAGTAAATCTTACTTGCTCTATCATGGTAAATGAAATTCTTATAATTTGAAGGAAGTGCAAAATCCTAGGAAGTAAATTTCTGTATTTCTTTTATGAACCAAACACAAGAATTGAATCTACTTCCTGGAAAAGTTGTACTTCATGGAAAATAAATCCTAAACCAAAAAGAAAGATAAGGAGGTTAACCGGACAAAAATTCTCATAATTGTTTAATTTTAAATGTCGAGATTTGTTCAACTCGATCTATTCACATAATGCCGCTTTAACTCTATTGGAACTCTGGAAGTTAAGGGTGTTCATCGGGTTCGGTTTTTCGGTTCAAAAACCGAAAAACCGAACCCGAACCGATTATATTCGGTTCGGTTTTCGGTTCTTATAAAAATAATATTCGGTTCGATTTAAACCGATCTTTTTTAAAAATAATTTAAAAAAGGGTCAATTACCGAAAATCACCCGTCCAATATGCCATATTGCCCAAAACCACCCCTATAAATCGATATTATCGGAAACCACCCGAATAACGGACGCCGTTACCAAATCACCACCCATCCTCTAACTCCGTCTAAAATCCGTTAGGGTCAATTACCGGAAACCTACCGTCCAATAGGCCATATTGCCCAAAACCACCCCTATAAATCGATATTACTGGAAACCACCCGAATAGTCTCACACGTCCTTTTTTTGAATATTACTATATTAATTTTGGGTTAAATAATATTAGAAACTTAGATTTATAAAATAAATAAGTTTGGGTAATTTTTTAGAAGCTTTTAGGGATATTTTTGCCATAACTTGGAAAGTTGGGCAAAATATTGCAATTAAACCAAAAGTGGGGGGCGACCTCGATTACTGTTCATCGTCTCCCCCAAAACAGCCCATCTCCTCGGCCGAGCTCTATACAATCCGTTCGATTAAGGTATCCTTGTAGCTTGGATCAAAACGCGTAAGATCTCCATGAAATCAGGATGAATAAGTCACGGACAAGATCGAATTTCCTCGTTTAAGGCAATAATTTTATCTGAAAACGAGTAATGGTAAATCGAAGAAATCGGGGCCAATTCTAGATCGTTTCTATTGATATTTTATACAATTTTGAAGATCTTTCCAAGCTCTTTTCAACCCCTATAAATAGGGTTGTAATCGTTGAAATTTGGTCATCCAATTTCGAGATCAAAGCCGCGAGCCCTAGAATTTTCAAAGCCTATGTTGTCGTCCAGTTTTCGGCCACCACCGAGCACCTCCACCTCAATTGCCGCCACCAATAGTTGCGTCGGGAAGCCACCTTCAAAGGCCCTCTTGCCCCGCCACCCGACCTCCACCGTCGAGGCCGAATTTTGGCGTTGAATCGCAGGTGCCGCCGCAAGTCATTTGGGAATCTCCGGCTTGGTTCGATTTTCGACCTTTTTATTTTTTCTTTATTTTTATTTGGCTTAATCATGGTTAATTAGATTAATCTAGATTACTGATATTATTTAACCCAAAATTAATATAGTAATATTCAAAATAAGAGAACAGGTGATGGGTGGTGATTTGGTAACGACGTCCGTTAATCGGGTGGTTTCCGGTAATATCGATTTATAGGGGTGATTTTGGGCAATATGGCCTTTTGAATATAACAGATTTTAGACGGAGTCAGGGGATGGGTGGTGATTTAGTAACGGCGTCCGTTATTCGAGTGGTTTCTGGTAATATCGATTTATATGGGTGGTTTTGGGCAATATGGCCTATTGGACGGGTGGTTTCCGGTAATTGACCCTTTAAAAAATCTAGATTTCTAGGTAAATTAGTCCAACCTTATTCGGTCCGGTCCAGTTCGGTTCGGTCTAGTTCGGTTCGGTCCAATTCGGTCTAAGTTCGGTTCGGTCTAATTCGGTTTTGTGCACTTAAACCTCTAAATCAACATAATTTCAAAATATTCGGTTATTTCGGGCCAAAACCGAACCAAACCGAATAAAACCGAACCCGAATCGAGTATGTTCGGTTCGGTTTTCGGTCCACAAAATTCAGAAATTCGGTTTCGGTTCGGTTTTGGCCCGATAAACAGCCCTATGGAAGTAAACCTAAAAGCTTAATATTGAGTAACAAGAACTTACTGTATATATAATGGAGGTGGTTTCCATACATTTTTCTTTTAAAGTAAAAAATAAGAAGTATCGTGAACTCTTGGATCAAGAGGAATGAATGGGTGAGATTAAAAGTGGCCGGGTAGCATTTATGTAAATATCACAAACTTTTTTATTCGGTACTCAAATTTGTTTATTTTTTATTTTTTTTCCCGACGTTCTAAACTGTAATCTTTACGTTCATATATAAACACTAGATGTTCATTTATTTGTACTATAAGGTTCATATATTAATACTAGATTTTCATACAGTTTGTACAAAAAAGTTTACAAACTAAAGTGGACTAGAGATGTACAAACACACTTTATACTAGAAATTCATTGAGTATATCAAGTGTGGACATCTATTGTGTTAAATGTTAACCTTTAGCATAGTGTATAGTTATTTATTAACCCATCACCCTTTATGTTTATTTCTTTTTACTTGGTCTTTGAGGTTCATATGTAACATGCACATATTCATATATTAGTCTTGTAAAGTTCATGTGTAATATACACATGTTCATATTTGAAATTCGTTTTACTTGGTCTTTGAGATTCACATGTAACATGCACACATTCATATCTTAGTTATGTAAGGTTCATATGTAACATGCACATGTTTGTCTATTTGAAATTCTTTTACTTGGTCGTTTTGTGTTGATATTCATATATGATAGCAGTAAAGTTCATATGTAACATGCACATGTTCATATATTAATTCACTGAAGTTCATAAACTAGATGTGCATATATTGTGTGTTGATGTTCATATATTGTCACTTAATGTTCATATATTGTCACTTGATTATAACTTTAATGTGCATTTGGTTATAACGTGAATGTGCATTTGGATATAATTTGATGTGCATTTTGTAATAACCCCTAAAAGTCCCGAACTGTCATTTTGTAAAAAGGACATAATGGGCAATTTCTGTAATCTCAGTAAGATTATTTGAACATAATAATATACGTTTAAAGGGTATTGGGTCAGTGTATTGGGTCTTAGAATATTTTTAGAAGTGCTAAAAATAAAGATTTAGCATGCCCTTTAACGAGATCCGCGACCAAAGGCCAGAAGACGCGATCGCGGCATTTCTGCGACCGCGAAAGTGTTTCCGCGACAGCCGAAAACGTTGTTCATCGTCGTCTTCAATTTTTTCGCATTTCGCCGGTTCGTGTGCCGCCGTTTCGCCGATGGGGATGCCGATCGATTGGTTTTCTCGGCGTTCAGCTCCCCTTTCCCTATAAATAGGTTGTATATATTGCTAGAAACGGGGACAGAACTCGGATTATAGATTCCTACGGAACGACCCATAACGAAACCCTAGGTTAGATTCGACATTTAAAATGATACGAATCGAAGAAGGAACGAACCTAACTTAGGGTTAGGCCTTGTTTCCTTTCGTCGTATCGTTTATTTACCCTCGTTTCGTTCGTATCGAATCTAACTTAGGGTTTCGTCTTTTGTCTCGACGTCGTCGTAGGAATCCGTTTACAGATTCCAGTTTCCAGATCCCGGAACCCGACATCTTCGTTCGTCTAGATTAAGGCAAGTGGCGGTCCGCTCTTGGTTATCATTCCATATTTCATTTAGTTATCAATTATTTGATTGTTAATTAAATTGGAATAAAGTGTTGTTTTCGTTTGGGAACAGATTTAATAAATGTGATAAAATATGAATCTATAATAGGTTGTATATATTGCTAGAAACAACGCTATTATACATGTGATTACCGTGATGGTATTGGTGTGGATTTATGGATGAACCTTAATGTGTAGTTAGAACGAGTATTCGTAGGAACGCTATGTACCTTGCGAGGTCTAGTCGTTTCTTTATAACTGGTATTAGGAGGATTTTGCCCTAGTACTATCTGGTCATGACTGTACCCTTACTCAGGGTAGGTGCACACAGCTGGTGCCAACAATCGAGATTAATTCCCAAGATATCTCTCGTGTCGAGATGATATACCTTAAAAGCTTTAAACGTGAATATACGTTTTGTAATTAAATAAGATAAGTGAGGTTATGCACATAATTAATGAACCTTCGAGGGAGAAGTATAACTTGGAACCCGCCCGGACTTCGGTTAAAGTAAGTCTTCTTTCCAATCTGGATTTGCATTGCGCGGTGAGGTTGGTCGTGGACCCAAATGATAAAGTCGTTTTTAAACGCTTGTGTGAAAGCTGTAAACGTTCCCAAACACTTGTCATATATTTCCCATAAGACTCAACTTCTTTGGAGTCTTCTCTTCATATGTTTCCCATAAGACTCAATCTTCTAGAGTCTTCTCTTGTTCATGCCTCTTCTTACGTTTCAGTAGAAGTGTTGAGGTTCACTGGCGTCATCGGCTATTATTCGAGAAGCGATGGGTGTGACCTAACACGACTACTTAGAACCTCTTTACTTTTACCCTTGCATAGTCTTTCATTAGACTAACCAACCGGTTATTTTCCTTTGAATGGTTGGCTGGTGCCATCCGTCTCATACGGCACATCAGGTAACCTTCCCTTTCCGTGAAGGCCAGAATACGATGATGAGGGCAAATGATGGTTTAAGAGTTTTCCAAGGTTGAAGATCCTAGGCGTGAGATCGCTCAGATCAAAATCCTTATTGGCGTTTATTAATTTTCAAGACTTCCGCTGTGTTAAACAATTTTGTATTTGGTTTTGTATTTGATTGAGGATAGTTGTAAAACCATGACATTGGTTTAAATAATATTTGGTAAGCTTTATGATATTTATTAAAGTTTGTATTATTATATGGTTGTTATAAAATGATTTAGCCTTGGAGACCTGATGTGAATAATATTTGGTAATCTTTATGATATTTAATAAAGTTTGTATTATTATATGGTTGTTATAAAATGATTTAGCCTTGGAGACCTGATGTGATCCGACTGGGGTCGACTCACGATTTGCCCGATCTAGGCAGGCAACGACTCGATGTTTCTTCTTTTGGTAACTTGGATAGATACGAACCACCTAGATGATGGTTTGCGGGTCTCTTATGCTCGCTTTGGGCGAGGGTGGGGCGAGACGCTCGAAGTGACGAGCTACGGAATGAAGGAGATGCGAAGCAGACGATGAAGGGGATGCGAAGCAGACTGTGTTTGACGCTCGATCTAAGAATAAGGAGGATTCACTCTCAACTTTAAGACTTAGATTACTCGTTTGAACGTTGGAAACAAAGAATACAAAGAGGGGTATTTAAAGGGAGTGGGCACGGCCAAGAACCCTAATGGGCTTGGGCCGTGACACACCTATGGGCTAGCCCACTATGCAATAGTGGAGCAACGCCCGAAATAGAAACTGCTATAAATAGAAACTGGTAAACATAGTAAGTCCTAAAATAGAAAGTGCCAAATATGGAAACTTACTAAACATAGTAAGTTCCAAAAATAGTAATGCTAAAAATAGAAAGCTGTTAAAACAGGAAAGTTGCTAAAATAAGAAATATGAAGCTAAACTAGACTAAGTCTTGAACCAAGGTGGTCTCTAGGGTCTTGGACGTATGGGGCTCGCTTGAGCTCGGCTTGGGTCGGTGCAGGATCGCATCATGACCCCAGATGTGTAATCTGAGGTCACCTGCGGTAATACTTTCAATGGATTATTTGGGGGTGTTACATATTTGGTATCAGAGCCGAAAGTTTTTAAACGGGTTGGGTTTTCAAATCGTTTTACTTAAAACAAAATTTTGTAAACCGTTTCCCGTTTGTGTTAAGACATTCGTTGGTTAGTTCCAAAAGTCAAAGATTTTGAACAAAATTATACTTTGAATAAAATGTGATCTTTTTGAAACATTTGCCATTCAAGTCGTGCCTTCTTTTCCAGTCTGATATAGTAAGTTCGCTTCTATATTTAGGAAGACTAATCTTTTCTTGTCGCCTCGCAGGATATGGGCTCTTTCATGTCTCAACTTTGGGGTAAGAAGGATGCCGAGATAGCTTCGCCACCTCAGACCGAGCTTGTTTTCCCCGTTCTTCCGAGTTGTACACAGGTTGGGGAGCCGAGTAGCCCACCTGAGGAGGAGAAGACCGTCCTCATGGAGTCGCTAGTACTGATAGATGACCGGGTGAAGGATCCCGAGGAGGATCCAGAAGAAGTCCCGGAGGAGGATCCAGAGGAGGATCCCGAGGAGGATCCAGAGGAAGACCTCGAGGAGTACTACTACGACTCAGATGGTCTGGAGTACTTGCTTGATGACAGTGAAGACCCGGGAATGCAGTTCATTTTCCCGAGTCCGGTGAATCCACCACTTCAGGAGTATGCGCCGTTGTCCCCTGCTGCATGGTAGGCACTTGGCATGCCCAGTGATGTCAGGGTGGAGTATGAGCCTTTGGATGCGCCAGTTGGTCCGCATCCTACTCGTGTGTCGAGAGAGCTAGTGATGAACCCCGTGTCTCGTCATGCGCACAACCTGAGTGAGATGGCTTCCGCCGAGGCTCGTCACCATGTGGAGATGATGACGGAGCGAGCTCGTATGTGGGCAAGACCGTGGGAATCAATGGATGCTCCGAGGGAGGTTCCGACCCAACAGGCCAGGCCTAGGCCCCGTGTGCTAGTTGAACGCATGGAGGAGTGGACGACAACCTTGTACGACATGGAAAAGAGGACTTACGAGACTGAGCTCGGTCTCTCCCGTATGTTGGAGGACGTCCGCGAGCTCTAGGAAAACATCAGGCAGACCAAGCTGCTACTCAACCCTCATTACAAGGTGAACAAGGCGGATTTTCATCCAGGATTCCTTGAGGAGTTTTGCTATCCACCGGTACCTGGGGAGGGACCGAGTGTTCCTGTTCCCAGGGAAGGGCCAAATGTTCCTGTGCCCGGAGAGGGACCAAGTGTTCCGATGCCTAGGGAGGAGCCGTGTGCTCCGGGTCCTAGTAGGTCGAGGAGGCCGACACCGGAACCCGATGACGGTTCACCTCCAAAGAGAAGATGTCAAAGGTCCGATGGGTATAGGAAACTCTTCATGGCACCTTGAGGGAGGACAATAGCATGCCTTAGCGATCTTTTTCTAGTTGTATTGTTTTGTTTTGTTTTGTTAGAGCCGTAGCCTCCTAACAATTTTGTCTTTTCGTTTAGGAGGGCTTTTGTAAAACTTATCGAACTTGGTTTCAGTTCACTTCATCAATAAAGCTTACCAGTTGATCTTTTCCGAATCAATTTCACGTGTTGTGCGTGTTAAAAGTGTGATATTAATGTTGTGAAATACTTGGAAAATTGATCGGTAAACAGATGGTGAACACAAGAAACACGATTCGTGCTGGTGCTGGGCCAAGTAACGACCCCATGAGGAATCTGAGGAATGCCGCAAATCAAAGGGATGAGAGCGAGTCGGTCTCTCACAATAACCCCGTAGGCAGTGGCCGAGTTCCGGCTAATCCTCAGGTGGTGTTTGACGCTGCGACTATAGAGGCCATTCAAGGGATCGTTATGCAAGCGGTCACCGATATAATGCGGCCAGTTGCACCACAAGCACAGGGTGTTCCGGTTCCTCAGGTTATTCTTGAATTTGAGGAGCCAACTGTTCATGTACCTCAGGGTGACGCCGTCAGGAACAGAGGAAACTATGGTCGAGCTTTGAAGGCCATTAGCTCAATGAGGCCTGACAGCTATGACGGTACTGGAGAACCAGTCAAAGTGGTGTATTGGTTCTCGCACAAGGAAAGGTTATTTAGAAACGTCGATTACACTGAAGCTGAGAAAGTGCACATTGCTTCCCTTCAACTGAATGAGGTGGCTAGCGAATGGTGGGAGAGGACCGGTTTAGCTGATCATCCCGGGTGGAACTGGGGTATGTTTAAGACGAAAATGACCGACCGTTTCTTTTCCCGTACTATGAGGGAAGATAAAACATAAGGAGTTCCTTTACCCTAAGACGGATGGGTTGAAGGTGACTGAGCTTGCAGCGAAGTTTAATCACTTGTTGCAATATGCTGGTTCGGAGGTGTCTAGTGAGGAGCAGAAGATCTGGCATTTCCACGAGTGGATGAACCCAGACATCAAGCCGTTGATGGTGCGCCATGGCTGCTCTACTTGTAATACCCCTCATTTTTAGTAAGGGTATTTGGGTAATTTACTCAACCCCCGTACAGTAGTCGGATCATTTTCAGAGAAGTTCAGAATTTTCCGCGACCGCGGATAAAGTTCCGCGACCGCGGATAAAGTTCCGCGACCGCGGAAAACTCCAACACGCCAATGTCGCGTCGCTCAGAGCTTCGTCGTTCGCGCCACCGTCGATCTTCTGACTCGCCGTTGATCCGGGCTGGGGGAGATCCTTCCTTGGCCTATAAAAGGAGCTCGATCTGGAGGGTTGAAGGGCACACCGAAATCACTCTCTCCCTCTCAGATTCTCTCTCGTTTTCTTGTTCGCCAGAGGTCGAATCTCTCGCCGGAAATCTTCAAGCTTTCGCCGGAGCTCACGTTGGAGGCGGTGGTGCTCTCAAGGTGGTGCATTGGAGGTGCAAGGTGCCCAGGAGTCGAGCCCCATTCGAATCGAGCCCCGTCGCGTCGCCCCCGATGAGATTTCTCCCTTTCGAGTCGTCGGAGTTCATGTCCGCGACCGCGGACATGAACTGCCACGACCACGGCTGTGACATAGGCAACCACGTTTGCGGCCACTGTCATCTGTGCTCGCGGACACTTGTCCTCGACGACCGTGACCGCGGCAGTGCCCACCGCGACCGCGGATTGCCTGGGCAATCGCGATCGTGGCTTTGGGCTTGTCGGTCTCAGTCGGGGCCTTCGTTCCTTCGATTTGGTTCATTCCTTCTTCGATTCATATCATTTTAAATGTCGAATCTAACCTAGGGTTTCGTTATGGTTCGTTCCGTAGGAATCTGTAATCCGAGTTATGTCCCCGTTCCGGACCCAAAAACCCGTCTTCGTCAATCGTTCCTCTAATCTAAGGCAAGTGGAGGTTCGCTCTTGTTTATCATTCCATACTTCTATTAATTATCAATTGTTTTAATTGTTAATTAAATGGGATGAATATTGTTTTCGTTGGGAACAGTTTTGATAAACGTATTTGATACGATTAAAAGAGATATTATAATAGGTTGTATATACTGCTAGAAATAACGCTATTATAGAGATATATATATTGTTGCCATGATGGCATTGATGTGGATTATTATGTGGTTTTAACTGTTTAGTTAGAACGAGTATTCATAGGAACGCTATGTACCTTGCGAGGTCTAGTTGTTTCTTTATAATTGGTGCTAGGAGGATTATTTCCCTAGTACTCTCTCTGGTCATGACCTTGCCCTTACTCAGGGTAGGTGCACAGAACTGGTGCCGATTCTCGGGATTAATTCCCTTCAATATCTCTCGCGATGAGATGATATATAAAAGCTTATAACGTGAATGTACGCTTTGTCACTAAAATAAGATAAGTGCCGCTATGCACATAATTAATGAACCTTGGGCGAGAAGTACAACTTGGAAACTCATATGGACTTCGACTAAAGTAAGTCCTCCTTCCAAATCTGAATTCGCATTACGCGGTGAGGTTGGTCGTGGACCCAAATGGGCAAGTCTTTTTAACGCTTGTGTGAAACTTTAATGTTCTTGAACACTTGTCATACTTTCCGATAAGACTCAATCTATTGGAGTCTTCTCTTCATATGTTTCCTTTAGACTCGATCTTTAGGAGTCTTCTCTTGATCATTCTACTTTGAATCATTCTATAGAGGTATTGAGGTTTACTATCGTCATCGGCTTTCATTCGAGAAGCGATGGGTCTAACCTAATACGCCTACCTTAGAACCTTTCTGTTTTACCCTTGCATAGTCTTTCATTAGACTAACCAACCGGGTTTTATTCCTTGCATGGTTGGCTGGTATCATCCGTCTTATACGGCACATCAGGTAAACTCCCGTTACGTGAAGGCTAGAAACGACGATGAAGGCAGATGGAGTTTTTAAGAGTTTTATCAAGGTTGAGATCCTAGGCGGATGATCGCTTTGATCAAGACATTTTTGTTATTTATTTAAAAGACTTCCGCTGTATTAAACGTATTCTGTATTTCTGTTGTATTTGGGATTTACGGATGTAATTCTGAGACTTTGGTTTCAATAAAGATTATGATATTTCATATTATCAATGTGTTTTATATATTGTATAAATTGGTTAAGCCTTAGGTGGCTTCGGATGTGGAATCTGAGGTCACTGGCGGTAATACTTTCAAGGTTATATATTTGGGGGTGTTACACTACTCTGGAGCAGTATGTGGACGCCGCTTACAAGCTTGAAGTGACTCTGGAAGTGTCGGCGAAGAAGCGCAATCGCCAGAGACCGGCGCAGAGCCAACCTCAGGCTAGTGGGTTTAAACGACCCGCGCCACCATCGAAGTGTGACCTTAGACATAATAGGCTGTATGCAAAGTTGTCTAAGTGTGACTTCTGGCTCAAAGAAGTGGCTTTCTTAGGCCATGTGATCAATGAGAATGGGGTCATGGTTGATCACCAGAAGATTGAAGCGGTAGCCGACTGGAAGCGGCCTCAGAATGTGAAGGAGGTGCGCAGTTTCTTAGGACTTGCTGGATATTATAGACGGTTCGTAAAGGGATTTTCCAAAATCGCTCTACCTATGACCGGTCTGCTCCGCAAGGTCCATAAGAAGTTTGTCTGGTATGACAAGTGCGAGGCCAGTTTTCAGAAACTGAAGAAGTGTCTGACCTCTGTACCAGTTTTGGCGCTACCAGAAGGGAATGATGGTTATGTGGTCTATAGTGATGCTTCGAAGCATGGGTTAGGGTGCGTACTGATGCAGAAAGGAAAAGTTATTGCGTACGCATCTCGACAATTGAAAACCTATGAAGCAAACTATCCAACGCATGATCTGGAGTTAGCAGTTGTAGTCTTTGCATTGAAGATTTGGAGGAACTACCTCTATGGTATAAGGTGCCAAGTCTTCACCGATCACAAGAGTCTCAAGTACGTGTTCACTCAGAAGGAGTTGAATATGAGACAACGTCGCTGGTTAGAGCTACTCAAAGACTACGATATCGAGTTGCTGTATCATCCGGGCAAGGCTAATGTAGTAGCCGATGCATTGAGCCGAAAGACTACGCACGAGATTGTAGTGGCTCTACTCACTGCTCAGACCAAGCTGAACCAAGGGTTGTGCGAGATTGAAGTCTTGTACAATCAACGTCGAGGATACCTGAGTATGCTTGAGATTCAGGCTACACTACTTGATCAAATCAAGGAAAAGCAGGTTGATGACGTGGTCCTGGTAAAGCTAAGCAGTGAAGTGATGAACGGGAAAGCTCCCAGATTCGTGATTCAGGAGGATGGATCACTCTGGTTTCCGGACCGGATTTGTATGCCTGACGTAGATGGTCTTCGCCAATTAGTGATGAAGGAGGCTCATTCGTCAGCTTATTCTGTACATCCAGGCTCTAGCAAGATGTACAAAGACCTCAGAAAGAAGTTCTGGTGGCCCAACATGAAGTGGGATGTAGCGGAGTTTGTGGCGAAATGCTTGACTTGTCAGAAAGTCAAGATAGAACACCGTAGACCAGGTGGTGAATTGCTACCTCTTCCAGTGCCAGAATGGAAATGGGAGGTTATCGCTATGGATTTCGTCACAGGGTTGCCTAAGACTCAGACTCAAAAGGATGCTATATGGGTAATCATTGACAGGCTCACGAAGAGTGCTCACTTTATGGCTATCAAGTCAACATGGGGAACCCAGAAGCTATCAGAAGTGTTCCTACACGAAATTGTCCGTTTGCATGGTACTCCAAAGACCATTGTATCGGATCGTGATGGCCGATTCATGTCGAGATTCTGGAAGGAACTCCACAAGGCCATGGGAACCGAGTTGAGGTTCAGTACTGCGTTTCATCCTGAGACGGATGTACAGTCTGAGAGGACTATCCAGACCTTGGAAGATATGCTGAGGGCTTGCGTACTTGATCGTCCGACTAGCTGGGAGAACAGCCTAAGTCTGATTGAGTTCACGTACAACAATAGCTGGCATGCTACCATAAAGATGGCTCCATTCGAAGCTTTATACGGTCGAAGATGCAA
The DNA here is from genome assembly GCA_027886185.1 of Rheum nobile. Lineage (NCBI taxonomy): Eukaryota > Viridiplantae > Streptophyta > Magnoliopsida > Caryophyllales > Polygonaceae > Rheum > Rheum nobile. The sequence goes on from WOAB01000020.1 coordinate 6,991,354, forward strand.
ATGTCCAATTTGTTGGGATGAGAATGCCGACAAGGTTCTGCTCGGACCAGAATTAGTCAAAAGGACTGCTTCGGACATTGCGTTGATTAGACAGAGGATGTTGACAGCTCAAAGTCGACAGAAGTCTTACGCAGATCTGAAGAGCAGGATTGTCGAATTTGAGGTTGGTGGCAAAGTGTTTGTCAGGGTGTCGCCATCCAAGGGTGTGTTCAGGTTCGGCAAGCGTGGGAAGCTTAACCCTCGCTACTTGGGACCGTTTGAGATCCTTGACAGGGTGGGGTCTCTAGTGTATCGTTTGGCATTGCCGCCATCGGCACATCCGGTGCATAACGTGTTCCACGTATCCTTGTTGAGAAAGTACGTGCCAGATAAGTCTCATGTGTAGAGTTATGAAGACATCGAGATTCAGGCAAATGGTACCTACGAGGAGATACTTGTGCATATTCTCGAGCGTCGCGAGAAGCAATTGCGGAACAAGGTAGTACCATTAGTACGGATTCTTTGGTCCAAGGCTGGATCTGAAGAGGTTACTTGGGAAACCTGGGAGACTGAAGAGGATATGCTTAGCCGTTTTCTCGAGTTGTTTTCGGCCTAGTTTCGGGGTCGAAACTTTTTTAAGGGGGTAGTGTTGTAACGCCTCATTTTTTTGGTTTATTCGGCCAAGTTTTGGGGTTGAAACTTCTTTTAAGGGGGAGGTGATGTAATACCCCTCATTTTTAGTAAAGGTATTTGGGTAATTTACTCAACCCTCGTACAATAGTCAGATCATTTTCAGAGAAGTTCGGATTTCTGTATCGAGATTGATCTATGTAAAATCCCCTGAGTGTTATAAAATACGTTCGACGTATTTGTCGGGATTTAGAATATTTGTTTGGGTACAAATATATTTAATCCGGGATTTAAAACCCACGCCAAACCTTTCCCCGGGCAAACAGACGCGGAAAAGGCATTTCCGCGACCGCGGCAGAATTTCCGCGACCGCGGAAATATGGGTTTCAGAATGGCTGGGCACAGGAATTTTCCGCGACCGCGGAAAACTCCAACACGCCAACGTCGCGTCGCTCAGAGCTTCGTCATTCGCGCCACCGTCGATCTTCTGACTCGCCGTTGATCCGGGCTGGGGGAGATCCTTCCTTGGCCTATAAAAGGAGCTCGATCTGGAGGGTTGAAGGGCACACCGAAATCACTCTCTCCCTCTCAGATTCTCTCTCATTTTCTTGTTCGCCGGAGGTCGAAGCTCTAGCCGAAAATCTTCAAGCTTTCGCCGGAGCTCTCGTTGGAGGCGGTGGTGCTCTCAAGGTGGTGCATTGGAGGTGCAAGGTGCCTAGGAGTCGAGCCCCATTCGAATCGAGCCCCGTCGCATTGCCCCCGGTGAGATTTCTCCCTTTCGAGTCGTCGGAGTTCATGTCCGCGACCGCAGACATGAACTGCCGCGACCGCGGCTGTGACATAGGCGACCGCATTCGCGGCTGCTGTCATCTGTGCTCGTGGACACTTGTCCTCGATGACCGCGGCAGTGCCCACCACGACCGCGGATTGCCTGAGCAATCGCGATCGTGGCTTTGGGCTTGTCGGTCTCGGTCGGGGCCTTCGTTCCTTCGATTTGGTTCATTCCTTCTTTGATTCATATCATTTTAAATGTCGAATCTAACCTAGGGTTTCGTTATGGGTCGTTCCGTAGGAATCTGTAATCCGAGTTCTATCCCCGTTCCGGACCCAGAAACCCGTCTTCGTCAATCGTTCGTCTAATCTAAGGCAAGTGGCGGTTCGCTCTTGCTTATCATTCCATATTTCTATTAATTCTCAATTGTTTTAATTGTTAATTAAATGGGATGAATATTGTTTTCGTTGGAAACAGTTTTGATAAACGTATTTGATACGATTAAAAGAGATATTATAATAGGTTGTATATACTGCTAGAAACAACGCTATTATAGATATATATATATATATATATATTGTTGCCATGATGGAATTGATGTGGATTATTATGTGGTTTTAACTGTTTAGTTAGAACGAGTATTCGTAGGAACGCTATGTACCTTGCGAGGTCTAGTTGTTTCTTTATAACTGGTGCTAGGAGGATTATTTCCCTAGTACTCTCTCTGGTCATGACCTTGCCCTTACTCAGGGTAGGTGCACACAGCTGGTGCCGATTCTCGGGATTTATTCCCTTCAATATCTCTCGCAATGAGATGATATATAAAAGCTTATAACGTGAATGTACGCTTTGTCACTAAAATAAGATAAGTGCCGCTATGCACATAATTAATGAACCTTGGGCGAGAAGTACAACTTGGAAACTCATCTGGACTTCGACTAAAGTAAGTCCTCCTTCCAAATCTGAATTCGCATTACGCGGTGAGGTTGGTCGTGGACCCAAATGGGCAAGTCTTTTTAACGCTTGTGTGAAACTTTAATGTTCTTGAACACTTGTCATACTTTCCGATAAGACTCAATCTATTGGAGTCTTCTCTTCATATGTTTCCTTTAGACTCGATCTTTAGGAGTCTTCTCTTGATCATTCTACTTTGAATCATTCTGTATAGGTATTGAGGTTTACTATCGTCATCGGCTTTCATTCGAGAAGCGATGTTTCTAACCTAATACGCCTACCTTATAACCTTTCTGTTTTACCCTTGCATAGTCTTTCATTAGACTAACCAACCGGGTTTTATTCCTTGCATGGTTGGCTGGTGTCATCCGTCTCATACGACACATCAGGTAAACTCCCATTACGTGAAGGCTAGAAACGACGACGAAGGCAGATTGAGTTTTTAAGAGTTTTATCAAGGTTGAGATCCTAGGCGGATGATCGTTTCGATCAAGACATTTTTGTTATTTATTTAAAAGACTTCCGCTGCATTAAACGTATTCTGTATTTCTTTTGTATTTGGGATTTACAGATGTAATTCCGAGACTTTGGTTTCAATAAAGATTATGATATTTCATATTATCAGTGTGTTTTATATATTGTATAAATTGGTTAAGCCTTGGGTGGCTTCGGATGTGGAATCTGAGATCACTGGCGGTAATACTTTCATGGTTATATATTTGGGGGTGTTACACTACTCTGGAGCAGTATGTGGACGCCACTTACAAGCTTGAAGTGACTCTGGAAGAGTCAGCGAAGAAGCGCAATCGTCAGAGACCGGCGCAGAGCCAACCTCAGGCTAGTGGGTTTAAACGACCCGCGCCACCGTTGAATTTTACCTAGTCTGGCCGAGCTAGAACTGAGGTGATGCAGTCTGGTCCTACTCAACGCTCAGGCTAGGGCAAGAACCCGATTCAGTGCTATAACTGTGGAACGCCGGGGCATAAGAGCAACGAGTGTCCGAAGGACAAGAGGACGTGTTTTGTGTGCGGTAAAGAGGGGCACTTGTAGACGTTTTGTCCGCAAAGGAGGCAAAAGGGGGTGAGTCGCAGTAAGGGTCTGTTAGCCATAACAACTGACTCCGATTCAAGCCTGTAGATGCTCCTAGCCCTTCGACGCAGATGATTGCTCAGAATAAGGAGAAAGCCCCAGCTGCTTCTAGAGGTCAGGGTCAGCGGCTGTATGAGATGCGCGAGGCTGACGGACCAAATGCTCCAATTGCTCAAGGTACTCTATACCTCCATTCTACTTCTGTGTGCATATTGTTTGATTCGGGTGCCACTCATTCTTTTATTTCGGAGAATTGTGTGAGTAAGCTAGGCTTAGTGTACAATGAGACTTGTGAGCCTTTTGTGGTGAATATTCCAAATAGTGAACAGTTGGTAGGAACCAAGCGTCTGTCGGAATTTCCGATTACCATTCAAGGTCGGAAGTTTGAAGCGGACTTGATCTGTATATCCATGGCTCCATACGACATTATTCTCGGGATGGACTGGCTGACGCGTCATGGGGCGGTAATTGATTTTAGCTCAAGGACTGTGACAGTTTCATCTGGGGGCCAGTTCGTATGCAAATTCAAGGGTCGTAATGACGCTGATAACGGAAAGCTCATCAATGTGATGGCTGCGTGTAAGCTACTTCGACAAGGTTGTGTCGGGTACCTGTGCTATCTGGATAAGCCCAAGAAGGATGCGACTTCAGTTCTCGATGTTCTTGTCATATGCGAGTATCCGGATGTTTTTCCTGATGAGATTCTCGGTTTACCCCCGAATCGTGACTTGGAGTTCACTATTGATCTCGAGCCTGGAACCGCGCCGATTTCTAAAGCACCATATCGGATGGCTCCAGCGGAGATGCAAGAGTTGAAGAAACAACTCGAGGACCTTCTTGAGAAAGGGTACATAAGGCCGAGTGCATTGCCTTGGGGCGCTCCGATCTTGTTTGTCAAGAAGAAGGATGGATCGTTCCGACTTTGTATCGACTATCGAGAGTTGAACAAGGTCACTATCAAGAATAAGTATCCGTTGCCTAGGATAGATGATCTGTTGGATTAACTGCATGCAACAAAAGTCTTCTCCTAGATCGATCTGAGATCTGGTTACCATCAGCTCAGGATTCGTGAGGAAGATATTCCGAGGACTGCATTCCGGACGAGGTATGGACACTACGAGTTCGTAGTCATGCCATTTGGGCTTACTAATGCTCCGGTAGTCTTCATGGATCTGATGCATACATGTTTCCACCAATATTTGGACAAGTTTCTGGTGGTCTTCATCGACGATATTCTGATCTATTCCCCGAGCGAGGAGGCTCACGAGGAGCATCTTCGAATCACCTTGTCAGTCCTTAGACAAAATCAATTGTATGCAAAGTTGTCTAAATGTGACTTCTGGATCAAGGAAGTGGCTTTCTTAGGCCATGTGATCAATGTGGATGGGGTTATGGTCGACCCTCAGAAGATTGAAGCGGTAGCCAACTAGAAGCGACCTCAGAACGTGAAGGAGGTGCGCAGTTTCTTGGGACTTATAGGTTATTACAGACGGTTTGTGGAGAGATTTTCAAAGATCTCTCTACCCATGACCGGGTTGCTCCGCAAGGTCCATAAGAAGTTCATATGGGACGATAAGTGCGAGGCAAGTTTTCAGAAGTTGAAAGAGTGCCTAACGTCCGCACCAGTTTTGGCGCTACCGGAAGGAACTGATGGTTATGTGGTCTATAGTGACGCTTCAAAGCATGGGTTAGGATGTGTATTGATGCAAAAGGGAAAGGTTATTACATACACATCTCGACAGTTGAAGACCTATGACGCAAACTATCCGACGCATGATCTGGAGTTAGCGGGTGTGGTTTTCGCACTGAAGATTTGGAGGCACTACCTCTATGGTGTTAGGTGCCAGATCTTTACATACCACAAGAGTCTCAGGTATGTGTTCACTCAGAAGGAGTTGAATATGAGACAACGTTGCTGGTTGGAGCTACTCAAGGACTACGACATCGAGTTACTGTATCATCCGTGCAAGGCTAACGTGGTAGCCGATGCATTGAGCCGGAAGACGCCGCACGAGACCGTAGTAGCTCTGCTCATTGCTCAGACCAAACTTCACCAAGGATTGTGCGAGATTGATGTCTTGTATGATCAGTGTAGAGGATGCCTGAGTATGTTGGAGATTCAGGCTATGCTACTTGATCAGATCAAGGAGAAGCAGGTTGATGATGTGATCTTAGTGAAGTTAAGCAGTGAAGTGATGGATGGGAAAGCTCCCAGATTTGTTAATCAAGATGATGGATCACTCTGGTTTCAGGACCGGATCTGTGTGCCTGACATAGATGGCCTTCGTCAGTTGGTAATGAAGGAGGCCCATTCGTCAGCTTATTCTGTACATCCAGGATCCAGTAAGATGTACAAAGACCTTAGAAAGAAATTCTGGTGGCCCAACATGAAGTGGGACGTAGCAGAATTTGTGGCGAAATGCTTGACTTGTCAAAAGGTCAAGATAGAACACCACAGACCAGACGGTGAATTGTAACCTCTCTCAGTGCCAGAATGGAAGTGGGAGGATATTGCGATGGACTTCGTCAGGGGGTTACCAAAGACTCAGAGTCATAAGGATGCCATATGGGTGATCATTGACCGGCTCACGAAGAGTGCTCATTTCGTGGCCATCAAGTCAACTTGGGGAACCCAGAGGCTATCAGAAGTTTTCCTACACGAGATTGTCCGTTTGCATGGTATGCCAAAAACCATTGTATCGGATCGTGATGGCCGATTCATATCGAGATTCTAGAAGGAACTCCACAAGTCCATGGGAACTGAGTTGAGGTTTAGTACTGCGTTTCATCCTCAGACGGATGGACAGTCTGAGAGGACTATCCAGACATTGGAGGATATGCTTAGAGCTTGTGTACTAGATCGTCCGACCAGCTGGGAGAACAGCTTAAGTCTGATTGAATTCACGTACAACAATAGCTGACATTCTACCATCAAGATGGCTCCATTCGAGGCTTTGTACGGTCGGAAGTGCAGATCTCCGATTTGTTGGGATGAGAATGCCGACAAGATTCTGCTCGGACCGGAGTTAGTCGAAAGGACTGCCTCGGACATTGCTTTGATCAGACAGAGGATACTGACACCTCAGAGTTGACAGAAGTCTTACACAGATCTGAAGCGCAGGAATGTCGAGTTTGTGGTTGGTGACAAGGTGTTTGTTAGGGTGTCGCCATCCAAGGACGTGTTTAGGTTCGATAAGCGTGGGAAGCTCAACCCTCGCTACGTGAGACCGTTTGAGATCCTTGATAGAGTGGAATCTCTAGCGTACCGTTTAGCATTGCTGTCGTCGGCACATCCAGTGCATAACGTGTTCCACGTGTCTTCTACTAAGGAAGTACGTGCCAGATGTGTCTCATGTGTTGAGTTAAAAGGACATCGAGATTCAGGCAAATGGTACCTATGAGGAGAAACCTGTGCGTATTCTCGAGCGTCGCGAGAAGCACTTGAGAAACAAGGTGGTACCATTAGTACGGATCCTCTGGTCCAAGTCAGGATCTGAGGAGTTAACTTGGGAGACCTGGGAGACTGAGGCTGATATGCTTAGTCGTTTTCCCGAGCTGTTTGGCCTAGTTTCGGGGTCGAAACTTTTTTTAAGGGGGGGGGGGGGGGGGTAATGTAATAACCCCTAAAAGTCCCGAACTGTCATTTTGTAAAAAGGACATAATGGGCAATTTCTGTAATCTCAGTAAGATTATTTGAACATAATAATATACGTTTAAAGGGTATTGGGTCTTAGATAATTTTTAGAAGTGCTAAAAATAAAGATTTAGCATGCCCTTTAATGAGATCCGCGACCAAAGGCCAAAAGACGCGATCGCGGCATTTCCACGACCGCGGAAACGCTGTTCATCATCGTCTTCAAATTTTTTCACGTTTCGCCAGTTCGTGTGCCGCCATTTCGCCGATGGGGATGCCGATCAATTGGTTTTCTCAGCATTGAGCTCCCCTTTCCTTATAAATAGGGGGCTCCCAAATCCGGAATCATCATCCACAGCTTCTCAAGCCCTCTCTCTCTCGTTTAGTGCATCGCCGGAGCTTCGCCGGAGTTTTTGGTGTCGCCGGAAGTGCCTTGGAGGTGTCGAGGTGGTGGTGGTCATGGTGAGCCTTCGTCCGAAGTCAAGAAGTTGTCGCCTTCGTCGTCGGTAAGCCTCGAAGCCGAGTTGAGCCGTCGTCGGAAGGGAGATCCGCGACCGCGGGGATGAATTCCGCGACCGCGGATGTGCCCAGAATTCCGCGACCACGGATGTCCAAACCGCGACCACGGCTTGCTCTAGCAAGTGAGATCGTGGCTTGGACAAACACGGTCACGGCTTAGGCCTTGTTTCCTTTCGTCGTATCGTTTATTTACCCTCGTTTCGTTCGTATCGAATCTAACTTAGGGTTCCGTCTTTTGTCTCGACGTCGTCGTAGGAATCCGTTTATAGATTCCAGTTTCCAGATCCCGGAACCCGACATCTTCGTTCGTCTAGATTAAGGCAAGTGGCGGTTCGCTCTTGCTTATCATTCCATATTTCCTTTAGTTATCAATTATTTGATTGTTAATTAAATTGGAATGAAGTGTTGTTTTCGTTTGGGAACAGATTTAATAAATGTGATAAAATATGAATCTAGGAGGATTTTGCCCTAGTACTATCTGGTCATGACTGTACCCTTACTCAGGGTAGGTGCACACAGCTGGTGCCAACAATCGGAATTAATTCCCAAGATATCTCTCGTGTCGAGATGATATACCTTAAAAGCTTTAAACGTGAATATACGTTTTGTAATTAAATAAGATAAGTGCGGTTATGCACATAATTAATGAACCTTCGGGCGAGAAGTACAACTTGGAACCCGCCCGGACTTCGGTTAAAGTAAGTCTTCTTTCTAATCTGAATTCGCATTGTGCGGTGAGGTTGGTCGTGGACCCAAATGATCAAGTCGTTTTTAAACGCTTGTGTGAAAACTGTAAATGTTCCCAAACACTTATCATATATTTCCCATAAGACTCAACTTCTTTGGAGTCTTCTCTTCATACGTTTGCCATAAGACTCAATCTTTTAGAGTCTTCTCTTGTTCATGCCTCTTCTTACGTTTCAGTAGAAGTGTTGAGGTTCACTGTCGTCATCGGCTATTATTCAAGAAGCGATGGGTGTGACCTAACACGACTACTTAGAACCTCTTTACTTTTACCCTTGCATAGTCTTTCATTAGACTAACCAACCGGTTATTTTCCTTTGCATGGTTGGCTGGTGTCATCCGTCTCATATGGCACATCAGGTAAATTTCCCTTTCCGTGAAGGCCAAAATACGATGATGAGGGCAGATGATGGTTTAAGAGTTTTCCAAGGTTGAAGATCCTAGGCGTGAGATCGCTCAGATCAAAACCCTTATTGGCGTTTATTAATTTTCAAGACTTCCGCTGTGTTAAACAATTCTGTATTTGGTTTTGTATTTGATTGAGGACAGTTGTAGAACCATGACATTGGTTTAAATAATATTTGGTAATCTATATGATATTTAATAAAGTTTGTATTATTATATGGTTGTTATAAAATTATTTAGCCTTGGGTGACCACTAGTGGAAAAAACACTTGTTGAGGCTCCCTTTTAGAGGCGGGCCTATAACAAAACGCCTCAACAACGTCCTACGCAATCAGTTTTTCAGGTTTTTGAGGCGGATAATTATTTTATACGCCTCAAAAAATTCTATTGAGGCGGACAAACATTTATACGCCTCAAAAAGTTTCCAAAAAATTATTCCCGCTAAAGTATTAGAGGCGGGCCGATTAAAGGCCCGCCTCTAATGGTAAGTAATTGAGGCGGGCGAAAATGCCCGCCTCTATTAAGTTTTGTTGAGGCGGGCCTCCATAAGCCCGCCTCAACAAACGTAAGCAATAGAGGCGGGCATAAGGAGGCCCGCCTCTATTGCCTCTTTCTCGGCCATAACTTGGACTTATAGAGGCGGGCATAAATAGGCCCGCCTCTATAAGTCTATACTTAATTAAAACTTTCAGCTTCTCCGCGCGCTTCACCAGAACATTCACCTCTTCGCTTCGTTCAGACTTCGTCTCCTCTCCTCTCGCCGAGCACTCGGTTTCACCAGAACTCCGACTTCCTCACCCGATTCCTCTGGCCGGTAAGCGCTTCTCTAATATGCGTTTCTCTGTATTGTGTTTAAAGCTTGTACGAATTTGTTTATTTTTGTGTTTAAAGCTCGTGCATTGAAGGTGTTTGATGAAATGCCCCTATGAATATGCGTTTGTCTAAGCAGATTTTTTGATGAAATGCCCCTACGAATATGCAAATCCTAATGTACTGATTTCTAATTTGTGTATTTTGTGTTTAAAGCTTGTACGAATTTGTGTATTTTGTCAACTTGCTCGTGCATTGAAGGTGTTTGATGAAATGCCCCTATGAATATGCGTTTTTATGAGTTCCTTCCTCTATTCATTATCTAACAATTACTTACATATCTGTGTTAATATTTCTTATCAATTATCTTCTTTTACTACTACATATAGAAACAATTCTTCAGGTTTTAGGCTCAGCTGCAATTATCCAAGTCATTAGCAAGAAGCTTTTGTTTGCAGAGGCAAGATCACTGAAGCTTTCCCCTGAAAACTGTTCTTTTACAATAAGCTTTATGTTATAATAAGTAATTTTTTGTGTGTGCTTGTTGTAGGAATTCTAGCCACTATGTCTAACGAAAGTGGAGATGCTATTTTCCCTACCCAAGGTGATCCTGAATCACAAGGTGTTAGCGCGATTACACACATCGCTAAAGGGCGTGGTCCGTCAAAAGGCGTTCAAGTAAAAACGCCTATGCACCTTGAGTTTAATGAGTTGAATGTCCCTGATGGCGAGTGGTCGAAACAATACGGAAAGCAAGTTGGGAGTTGTGCTCAAAGAATTGATATAAACGTGAGAGAATACCGAATGATAGATGAGCAGACGAGGCAAGGGTTTTGGGAGGAGACCAAGGTATAATGTCTTTTTAAATTGTTTTAAATATATACTATATTAACTATCATTCTAACTTATTGTAAAAATCCACAGCTTATGTTCCACATCATTGATGATGAAAGGAGGTCAAGGGAAAAATACTTTCATTCTTGTGTGGCAAAACGATTTAGAGATTTCAAGAGCAAGTTGAAAGCAAGATGGATAACTAAGACACAAAAGCCGTCGAAGTATCCTAGAAACTACATGCCTTGGGATGTCTACCACCACATTACAGAGGCTGATTGGTTAGTTTTTCTTCAAGAACGTTACAGGCCAGAGTCATTGGTAATAATGCTATTTCTTTTTAGTATTAAAGATTTCTAGTCAGCTAGCGGAAATCATTGGTAATAATGCTATTCACTTTTGACAGGCTCGTAGTGAGAAAGCAAAGGCAAGTGCAGCCCAAAACAAGAATCCTCATCGCACCGTCCATGCGGGTTATATTAGAAAATGACACGAGTGGATAAATGAAGGACGACTCCCAGAGGAAGCAGCTTTATCTCTATCAAGTAGCTCCTCAGTGAACTCATCGGCTCCTAGAGCTAGAAAATACAGAGCAAAGGAGTGGGTTTTGGCTCATCAAGTTCGAACTGAGGATGGAAAGTGGGAAGTTAGCCCGAACGATAAGGATGCCGTAGAAATTGCAAGAAGAATTGTAAGTAGTTCTTTTTAATGAATATTTACTTAAATTTAGTTGGAAATATGAACTAATCTATACTTTCCTAATTGACATTATAGGATGAGTATATCGAAGAAGAAGAAAAAGGAAACCTTACTTTCGAGGATGATGAGGATGCCCTCACCAAAGCCATTGGGAAAAAAGATCATCGTGGCCGTGTCAAGGCAATGGGTGGAAATGTGGGTTATAGAGTTGCTTTCGGTCCAAGAGAACGACGGAGAAAATGTTCTAGTGAAGCTTCATCAGATCTGATCGAATCGATCAGAGCTGGAGTTAGAAAGGAGTTTGAAGATGAGTTAGATAAAAGGGTGGCTGAGGCCCTCCAAAAACAACTACGCTCCATGTTACACATAAATCAACCAAACTTCACTTCTACTCCCGTTCTTGGACCTGATGTTGATGCACCCTATACCACTTGTCCTGATTCCACACCGCAACCACGTGAGCTAAAGGTATGTTTGAGTTTGAGTATTATCATGAACTCTTTATGTCCAAATACCTCTTATAACATGAATTAAAATACCTCTTATGCAGGAAAGGACTCCATGCCATCTTGCCCTTGAGGATAAAGATTCTGGTAACAAAGTGCTAGTAGCGGATGGTATGGTACAACCCTCAAACGGTGCATCGTCCCAACACTTTACACCGATGAAGCCTGATCACTACAAAGTCCAAGTTGATTTTGTTTATGATGGACATCATGATGATATTCTTCCGGTGCCTACGGGTGATGGTTTCACTAACTTAGGCGGTGCTCAGGGTAGTTTCGTGCAATGGCCGATCCGCTTAGTGATTTTCGAAGACGACGAGGTAAGAAATATGGGCTCAATAATAATGTCTCACTCTTGCTCATCTATAATTTTAATATATATAGGACTATACTACTCCACGCCCCCCAGAGAAGTCCAAGTCATTTATCTCTAAAAAGTTGAGCTTCACCGCCAAAAATACAAAGGTAAGTCATTTCTCTCTAAAAAGGTGGATAACAACGCCAATTTAGGCCCTTGGCAGGATAGAATTCATAATTTAGGCCCTTGGCGGGATAGAATTCATAATTTAGGCCCTTGGCGGGATAGAATCCATAATTTAGGCCCTTGGCGGGATAGTTATTAGAAATGATATTAAATCTTCCTTGTTTGTGCTCAATAATACAAATGTTACTTCATTATTATTGTCGGTCAATAACATGTCGAAATAACTCTTAAGTCTCAGTCCAACAAAGAGGTGGTTGGTAGTTGTGATCGGAAAACGGAAGAATCAGCCGCCAAAAGGAAGAAAGCAGAAAATGAAGAAATTCAAGGTCTTGGCCAGTCATGCAAGTTGTTGCAATTTGTTATGTCTTCGGCGACGGGTGGTATATATGATAGTACTCCCATCCCATTGGATGCCTCGGTTTGGAATTATGGGACAGATCAAGAAACATACGTCACTGCATCCGATGTAGAAGAGTTCCTTAAGGGGGAGTGCTTAAACATTTCTGTGATTCAAGTCTACATGATGTAAATGTTTTGATCAGTCTTTATCTTTTAATTGTCAACTATCATTCTTAATCATTTTTTCTTTAATTGTTCAACTATCATTCTTAATCGTTTTTCTTTAAATGTGCAGGTATTTATTAGACAATCACACATATGCATTTGAAAATTCTCGAATTGGGTTCATTTGTCCTGAGATGGTGTCAAGCACTAAAATTAGGGCCGATCCAGCTGTTCCAGCAGAGTACTTGCAACGTGTGTTCAATGCTAACAGTGCCAAATTGTATTTGCTCCCATATAATCAAGAGTAAGTGTTTTCAATAAGTTTCATATATAAAGAGTATGTTAAGCAATCATTAATGTTTATCAATTTACGTTTAAATGATGCAGCAATCATTGGATTCTGTATGTGATAGACCTATTTAAAGCACAGGTCTATCTGTTCGATTCTCTAAAATGTCCAGGCAACAGAACGACTGATGCATCTCCAATCATGAATTTGTAAGTTATTTTACTTACGAACTAGTTTTTATTGGAATCAATATCAGTTTCATGACTGTATTATATTGATTTTCTAGGGCATTTCAAGTGTTTTTGTATCAAGGTGGGAAGTGCGAGAAATCAAGAGAAAAACGTAAGACGTTGAGAGTCTCCAATATAGAGGTACATATAGCATTTTAAACGCTTTAGGTTTGTTTATTTATAATCAAAGGCCTTGTATCTAAGACATCCCCCTTATGTTGTGTAATTAGTGCGCTCAACAAAGCGGCGGAACCGAGTGTGGCTATTATGTCATGAAGTTCATGTTAGAGATAGTCACGGGATTCTATGACTCTGATGAGCGACTAGAGGCAGTATGTCCCTTAACAAACTATATGTTGATAGTATTTGTCAATAATTCATGTGTTTTTTATGAAGGTATATCCTAAGAGGAAGACAACGTATACTTCTGAAGAAATGGACGTTGTTCGTGAGCAATGGGCACAGTATTTTACATCGAAGTATTTATTATCGGATTGAACTTGTTTGTACTTGTCCTGTATATATACTGTTGTTGAGAATCTGACTGTACTCTGGTGAAATCTGTTATATTATTCTGTGAATGAAATCGATCTGTTGTGTTGATGTATATTATTCTGCTTATCTGTGTGTATGGTATTTCAACAATTCGAGCCTGACTCGGCCAAGTTCTGGATCGAGTTAGGCTCGAATTGTTGAAATACAATAAACCGAGCCTGACTCGGCCCATGACTCGGCCGAGTCAGGCTCGAATTGTTGAGGCTTTTAGAGGCGGGCCTATGGAGGCCCGCCTCTAAAAGACACTTGTTGAGGCGGGCCTCCAAAGGCCCGCCTCAACAAGTGCCTCACTACGGCGCCATGTGAGGCACTTGTTGAGGCGGGCCTATGGAGGCCCGCCTCTACAAGTGGCTTTTAGAGGCGGGCCTATGGAGGCCCGCCTCTAAAAGCCACTTGTAGAGGCGTATATAGCCCGCCTCAAAAAGCTTCCCTACTTGTTGTAGCCCCCTCAGTTGCGGCGATCGGTGTTCGCCGCAATAAGTGTCAAAAGGCCCGTCTCTAAAAGGGTTTTTTCCACTAGTGGATCCCAGATGTGTAATCTGAGGTCACTGGCGGTAATACTTTCAAGGGATCATTTGGGGGTGTTACACATTTGTGCATTTTGATGTGTGTTTGTGCATTTGGTTATGACGTGAATGTGCATTTGGTTATAACGTAAATGTGCATTTGGCAAACACCATTATGTGCATTGGTTATAACGTGAAAGTGCATTTGAATATAACTTGACGTTCATTTGTGCATTTAATTGTGAAATTGATGTGCATTATTACACATCAATATATAACTTAATGTGCATTTGAATACACTGAATGCACATCCTAAAAAAAACTAGATGTGCATTTGATATGCAAATGCACATTTAGTTATATACAAATTAAAATGCATATGTAGTTACATAGTTATATACAAATGCACATCTAGCTATATATAAATGAAAATGCATATCTAGTTATTTCCAAATACACATCCTAAAAAAACTAGATTAAATGCACATCTAGTTATATACAAATGCACATCTAGCAATATACAAATGCACATCCAAAAAAAATAAAACTATATGTGTATTTGATATACAAATGCACATCTAGTTATATACAATTGCACATTTTGTTATATACAAATGCACATCGTAAAAAACAAAAGAAAATTGATGTGCGTTTGATATGCAAATGCACACTTTGTTATATATAAATGCACATCTTGTTATATACAAATTACATCGTCAAAAAAACTAGATGTACATTTGATATACAAATGTACATTTAGTTATATACAAATGCACCTCCCAAAAATAAACTAGATGTGCATTTGATATACACACGTTATATACAAATGCACATCCAATTATATATAAATGCACATCTAGTTGTATACAAATACACCTAAAAAAAAAAACTAGATGTGCATACGTTGTTATATACAAATGCACATCCAGTTATATATAAATACACATCTAGTTATATACAAATGCACATCTAGTTATATACAAATGCACATCTTGTTACATATAAATGCATAACTAGTTATATACAAATGCACATCTTGTTACATAGAAATGTACATGCCAAAAAAAATGATTACATCATCACTGACACTTGGCAATGCCATGTGTCAGCGCGAGAACAGTTCTCACCCTTCTCGTGCGGCTCACCAGAACGCTCCTCTATAATATATCATTGTATCCTGATGTATTTGTATGATTGTATATCATATTACTATATCATAAACTAACTTCTAAAATCTTAATTTTCTTAAATTTTCTTTAAAAGACTGAAATTGATCCGAGATAAATCTGACCGAGACCGGACCGACCTTTTTCGATTCGGTCCTCGGTCCACATTTTTTTCAACTTTGATTTTCGGTCTTGTCTAGCTTTGGACCGATGCTCAACCGTATCTAAGATACGATTTTGATATAGCTACAATTGGAAAATAAAGATAAATGAATCTTAAAAAGAATAGTAATTATGTGAAAAGTTATGAGATTGACATGTGCTAAATCGTGAGGTTGTGTATTCTTGGAAAGGCATATAATTTACATAGATTGTGGTTTAGTAATTATATAATAGATTATTGATGTAGAAAACTCATGTATAACACTAAAG
This sequence comes from Rheum nobile, assembly GCA_027886185.1. NCBI lineage: Eukaryota > Viridiplantae > Streptophyta > Magnoliopsida > Caryophyllales > Polygonaceae > Rheum > Rheum nobile. The sequence continues at coordinate 7,007,095 of WOAB01000020.1, forward strand.
TTAAACTAATATTTATAATAATTTGGTCTTACTAGTATTTATAATAATCTCGTTTATTGTCCCATTTCATGTCTCTGTTTACCAAAAGAAAAGTTAATTTTGTTTTAATGGACTCATATATTTGGATTTAGGATTTAGAGGGTTTAAAATTTGTATTTAGTTGGAAGAATTTACAAGAATTTATAAGGAAGGAGAATAAAGGTATATAGTTTCTCTTGTTTAAATAATATTAATGAGGATTATTCAGGGGAGTTTAAACTGGACTTGGAGGGAAAATGAATCACCCCAAAGTGATCATATTTGGACGGAAAACTCTAATGCTAGTTTCAAAACTTAAAAATAATTCAATAAATACATTGAATTTTACCCCACTTTTTCCCTCAAAACCTCTCCATCCAAACAAAAAAAAGTAAGACCCCCACTCTCCGTCCACCCATGTCCTCTTTCTTTTTTAAATTTGCATATTTTTCTAACATTTCCTTTCTATCCATTATTTGGTTGTCAATTATGACGGTTTAAGATCTATAGAGTAGGAATTATAGGGTATGAAATGTAGGATTTAGGGTTACAAATTATAAAAATGTATATTTGGTGGGAATCTCCGTGAATTTTCTCGCTGGAGACGCGCATGAACCTCTTATCATCGTCTCACCCCCCCTTCCACGAGCGGAGATTAAATGTTTCCTTCACCGCGTCCATGCTTAAATTCTTTGTCGATCCTAAACTCTGTTACGAGAAATCTGTGGAGAATAAGGCTATCCCACATTGGAAAGTTGAGACTAAAAGGTCTAGTATATAAGCTTAGTGGATTACTCTGTAACACCCCTAAAACATAACCATTTTGGAAATGTATTACCGCCAGTGACCCCAATGTTCCTTACCGAGATCACCCAAGGCTTTACCAATTAAACACAATTTATGAAATGCAATTGATACACAATGATCAAGCATTAAATTCCAAAACATAACATTGTCAAGGAAACAAGAGTTACGGGATTACAACCCAATCCCGAATAGGTCAAAACATAGTTTAAACCAAACACAACGAAAGACTAAGAAAGTATTTTACAATCGGAGTTATTGTCCAAAGGATCATAACCTGATTAAAGAAATAATTAAAATATTCAAAAACCACCGCCGACTCCATAGTCCTTCTAATCTTCTGAGCTACTTCTTAACTGATGTGCCGAATCGAACGGATGACATCAGCCAACCATGCAAGGGAAAATATTGGTTGGTTAGTCTAAATGAATAGACTAGCAAGGGAACAAAGCAGAATGGTTCGAAGTAGTTGTATTAGGTTAGACTCTTCGTCCCTCGAATAATAATCGAGTACGCTTGTAAACCACCATACTCCTACTGGAATAAACAAGAGGTATGCACAAGAGAAGATTCTGGAAGACTGAATCTTCACAGAAATCGACTCGAAAGAAGACTCCAACTGAAATGAGTCTTTAAGGAAGAATGACAAATCTCGAATATTACAGAATCATACAACAATGATTTAAAACTGACTGAGATGCTTCGGTTCACGACCAACCTCATCGCCTACAGCGAATCCAGATTGGAAAGAGAACGTACTACATTCGAGTCAAGACGAGTTTTCCTAGCTACACTGAACTTAGCTGCACTACTCGCCCAAGGTGTATTAATTATGTGCGTCAAGGTAGCACTTATCTGATTTATGTTTCAAAAACACACATCACGTTATAGACTTTTACATGTGTACCCCACCAATGGGACGACACATCTTAGTATACGTTTCATCGAGAGTGACGTATACCGAAAGGTTTGTGACACCAGCTAAGTGTCCTGTCTCTACACACATGTGTAAGAGACCGATCATGATCATAGAATAGTACCAGATGGGGACGAGCCATCCCGATACCAGATTATAAAGAAACGACTGGACAGAGTCCGAGTAACGTTCCTATCTAACAGTGCTAACTAAACAGTTACAGCACCACAACATTTACAGGATAAATCCACATAAAGGCCCGAAAGGCGATCACAGATAATAGCGTTGTTCTAACAGATATACAACCTATTATATGATTTTCAAAACAGTTTATCAAAACCGTTTCCAGACAAACAGAATATTCATTCCAAATTAATTACTCAGATAAACTACTGATAATTAATGTAAATATGGAACGAATGAGCAAGAGCGAACCGCCACTTGCCTTACTCCGCAGAATAGTCTAAAGACGTCACTGGATTCCGGGCTCGACACGGTATAGTTCCGACAACACAACAACCCTCGAGTCGACCCATAAAAGGAACCCTAAGTTAGATCCGACATAAACAGTATGAATCTAAACACGGCGAAAGAACACAAAAGGAAAGACGCCACGACGACAACCGCCCAAGCCAAAGCCACGAAGGCGTTCTGGGCACTGGCGGCGGTCGCCGTGAAGAACACGGCCGACCGAAATGAGAGGAAACTCACCCCAAAACACGAGCGGTTTGGCCTCCTTCGACTTGCTTTGGCTTCTAACCTCCAAGGCTAACCAAAAGCTTCACAAAGGCACTCAGGAACCACACCAAAGCAACACCGGCGAGACCTTCGAATTCCGGCGAAAACACAACTCCGGCGAGAGGCGAATTTGGCAGCGATTCGGGGTTGTAGATGACCCAAAACCCATGCCCAAGCTCTTCTATTTATAGGCAAACCCCAAGGAGTGATCTGCAAACCCTCAGACGCGGCAAACGACGCAACCGCGCGCCTCGAACGACGCCGGCGACCGGCGGGCAATGCCCACTGGACAATCACGACGGTCGCCGTAAATGCGGCGGTCGCCGTCGCTAGGCCTGTCGCGGCCAGCTAGAAGCTGACACGTTGACTTCTCGGGCCCAACCACGGCGGTCGCCGTTTCTGAACGGCGGTCGCCGTTTCCCCATTTTCCCGCCCATTCGGCTTTGAACGAGCTTGACGATAAACCGGGATAAAAATTATCGTACGCGAACGACAATTTAAAATTCAAGGCACCTTGTCTGTATATTATTTCACTGAGAAAAATATTACAGATATAGAGCACATTACAGAATGTCTCAAACTCTCTGTATTAAATCCGACGTACGCAACGGGTACTCGGGAAAATTCCATAATTCCCAAAATAACCTTACAAAAATACGGGGTATCACATCTCCTCCCCCTTACAAGAAGTTTCGACCCCGAAACTTAGGTCAAGAATAACTCGGGAAAACGCCTGAGCATATCTGACTCGGTTTCCCACGTCTCCCAAGTAACTTCTTCGGTCCCTGACTTAGACCACAGCACTCGTACCAACGGCACGATCTTGTTGCGTAATTGCTTCTCCCGATGCTCCAAAATGCGCACGAGCAACTCTTCATAAGTACCATTAGCTTGAATCTCGATGTCCTCATAACTAAGCACATGAGACTCATCTGGCACATACTTTCTGAGTAAAGACACGTGGAACACGTTATGCACCGGGTGAGCCAATGGTGGCAACGCCAAACGGTACGCTAGAGATCCCACTCTATCCAAAATCTCGAATGGTCCCACGTAGCGAGGGTTAAGCTTCCCACGCTTACCAAATCTGAAAACTCCTTTGGATGGCGATACCTTGACAAAAACCTTGTCACCGACCTCGAACTTGATAGTCCTGTACTTTCGATCTGCGTAGGACTTCTGTCGACTCTGAGCGGTCAACATTCTTTGTCTGATCAAAGCAATGTCTGAAGCCGTCCTTTCGACCAACTCTGGTCCAAGCAGAATTTTGTCGACATTATCGTCCCAACAAATCGGAGATCTGCATCTGCGACCATACAAAGCTTCAAACGGAGCCATCTTGATTGTAGCATGCCAGCTATTGTTGTACGTGAACTCAATCAGACTCAAGCTGTCCTCCCAGCTAGTCGGACGATCGAGCACACAAGCTCTAAGCATATCTTCCAGAGTCTGGATGGTCCTTTCAGACTGGCCATCTGTCTGAGGATGAAACGCTGTACTGAACCTCAACTCGGTTCCCATAGCCTTATGAAGTTCCTTCTAGAATCTTGACATGAAACGGCCATCTCGGTCCGATACAATGGTCTTAGCAATGCCATGTAAGCGGACAATCTCCTTCTGGTAAACTTCGGCTAGCTTCTGGGTTTCCCATGTGGTCTTGATGGCTATGAACTGAGCACTCTTCGTAAGCCTATCCACAATTATCCAGATAGCATCTCTCTGACTTCGAGTCTTGGGTAGCCCAGTAACGAAGTCCATGGAAATGTCCTCCCATTTCCATTCTGGCACGGGGAGAGGTAGCATCTCACCACCTGGTCTGCGGTGTTCGATCTTGACTTTTTGGCAAGTTAAGCACTTTGCCACAAAGTCTGCTACGTCCCACTTCATGTTTGGCCACCAAAACTTCTTCCTGAGATCCTTGTACATCTTGCTAGAGCCAGGATGCACAAAATAAGCACATGAATGAGCTTCTCTCATCACCAACTGACGAAGACCTTCTGTGTCAGGCACACAGATCCGATCCTGAAACCAAAGTGATCCATCATCCTGAACCACAAAACTGGGAGCTTTCCCATCCATCACTTCACTGCTTAACTTTACCAAGATGATGTCATCGACTTGCTTTTCTTTGATTTGATCCAGCAGTGTAGCCTGAATCTCCATCATACTTAGGTACCCTCTACGCTGGTCATACAAGACTTCGATGTCGCATGACTCTTGGTTTAGCTTGGTTTGAATAGTAAGTAGAGCAACTACAGTCTCGTGCGTTGTCTTCCGGCTTAGTGCATCAGCTACTACATTAGCCTTGCCCGGATGATACAACAACTCCATGTCGTAGTCCTTGAGCAACTCTAGCCAGTGACGTTGTCTCATATTTAACTCCTTCTGAGTAAATATATACTTGAGACTTTTGTGGTCAGTGAAGACTTGGCATCTTATACCATAGAGGTAATGCCTCCAAATCTTCAGCGCAAAGACAACCGCTGCTAACTCAAGATCATGGGTCGGATAGTTTTCTTCGTAAGTCTTGAGTTGTCTAGATGCGTAAGCAATGACTCTGCCCCTTTGCATCAAAACACAACCAAGGCCACACTTAGAAGCATCACTATAGACCACATAATCGTCATTCCCCTCTGGGAGTGCTAACACGGGTGCCGAGGTCAACCGTCGCTTCAACTCTTGGAAACTGACCTCGTACTTGTCATTCCAGACAAACTTCTTGTGGACCTTGCGGAGTAGATTGGTCATAGGTAGAGCGATCTTTGAAAATCCTTCTACAAACCTTCTATAATACCCGGCAAGTCCAAGAAAATTGTGCACCTCTTTCACATTCTAGGGCTGTGTCCAATTAGCCACCGCTTCAATCTTTTGGGGATCAACCATAACCCCATTTTTATTGATCACGTGGCCTAAGAAAGCCACTTCCTTTATCCAGAATTCACACTTAGATAGTTTAGCATAAAGCTGATGTTGTCTAAGGATCGACAAGGAAATCCGTAGATGTTCCTCGTGGACTTCTTCATTCGGAGAGTAGATCAAGATGTCGTCGATGAAAACCACCACGAACTTATCCAAGTATTGGTGAAAACATCGGTTCATCAAATCCATAAAGACAGCTGGAGCATTTGTAAGCCCAAAAGGCATCACTACGAACTCGTAATGACTATATCTGGTCCTAAACGCAGTTCTAGAAATGTCCTACTCCCGAATCCTGAGTTGATGATATCCAGATCTTAAGTCGATCTTGGAGAAAACCTTTGCTCCCTGCAATTGGTCCAACAAGTCATCAATCCTAGGCAAAGGATACTTGTTCTTGATCGTCACCTTATTCAACTCTCGGTAGTCGATACAAAGTCGGAACGATCCGTCCTTCTTTTTGACGAATAGTACCGGAGCACCCCACGGCGATGCACTCGGCCTGACATAACCTTTGTCAAGAAGATCTTCAAGTTGATTCTTCAACTCTTGCATCTCAGCTGGAGCCATCCGATACGGGGATTTGGAAATCGGCGTCGTACCAGGCTCGAGATCAATTGAAAACTCTACGTCACGATTTGGGGGTAATCCTGGAATTTCTTCCGAAAAGACATCCGAAAATTCCCTAACTATAGGAATATCAAGAACCTCAGGTTCATCCTTCTCAGGCGAATCCAAGTAGCAAAGGTACCCGACACATCCTTGTCGTAGTAGCTTAAACGCAGCCATCGCATTGATCAGCTTGTCGTTATCAGCGTCATTTCGACCTTTGAACTTGCATACGTATTGGCCCCCGGATGACACCGTCACCATTCTTGAACTGAAGTCGATCACCACCTTGTGACGCGTCAGCCAATCCATACCGAGAATAATGTCGTATGGAGCCATGGCTATGCAGATTAAATCTGCCTCGAATTCCTTACCCTGAATGGTAATCAGAAAGTCGGACAAATGCTTGGTTCCCACCAAACGTTCTCCATTAGGAAGATTAACGACGAAAGGGTCGCACAAATCGTTGCACACTAAGTCTAACTTGCTAACACAGCTATCCGAAATAAAGGAATGCGTAGCACCAGAATCAAACGGAATGCACACTGAAGTAGAGTGAAGGTATAAAGTACCTTGAGAAATCGGAGCGTTGGGTCCATCTGCCTCACGCATCTCGTACAAGCGTTGGCCCTGACTTCCAGAAACAGCTGGGGCTTTTCCCCTGTTTTGAGCAGTCGTCTGCACTGAAGGGCTAGGAGTCTCGGCAGGCTTAAACCTAGGTCGGTTGCTCTGATGAACTGACCCTTGCTACGACTCTACTCCCTTCTGCTTCCCCTGCTTGCAGAACTTTTGCAGATGACCATCACGTCCACACCCAAAGCATGGCCTCCTCTCCTTCCGACACTCAGTGCTCTTGTGCCCAGCAGTACCGCAGTTATAACACTGAACTGTACTTATGGTCTTCCCTGACTGTTGAGTCGATCCTCCTTGCGTCATCTCCGTCTTAGCTCTGCCGGATTTGGCGAAGTTAGACGGTGGCGCAGGGCGCTTAAAACCACCTCCCTGGTTCTGATTCTGCATCGACTTCTGTCGGTTGCGCCTCTTGGTCGACTCCTCGAGAGTTACCTCTAGCTTATATGCACAATCCACATACTGCTCCAAGGTAGAGCATGTGTGGTGCACCATTAATGGCTTGATATCCGGGTTCATCCACTCGTGGAAGTACCAGATCTTTTGAGCCTCGCTGGTGATCTCGGCAGTGGCGTACTGTAGAAGATGGTTGAACTTAGATTCCAACTCGGTCACTCTCAGACCATTAGTCTGAGGGTACAAGAACTCTTTATGCTAGGCTCACCATCGAGCTCTAGCGATGGGTTTCGCACCCTGCTTGACCCTGAAGCACATAGTCCTAGCTCAGTCATGGTAAAGTATGGGTCGTCCATGACTGGTCCTCCTATTCTAGCCCTCCTCTGAGTACTGGCGGTCAACTCATCCCTCTGACGCTGCTGTTCTGCGGAGATTACCTCGCTCTGGCGGAGAATCTCCTGCAGCTCGGATTCTGACCTCCATCTCCTTGGAGTAGGGATAGGCTGAGATTCCCTGTCACTTCTCCCAATACCGTACTCGGTATACAGTGCCTCCCAATCAGCTTCTGACATGGGTGCGTACTCTGGCACTGGTGACAATTGTGTACCGGGCTCCTGATTCTGCCCTCCAAGGTCCAACTCTGGATCCTCTTCTGGATCATCCTCTATGGGATCCTCATCCTCGGGATCATCCTCGATGGGATCCTCATCCTCGGGATCATCCTCGATGGGATCCTCATCCTCGGGATCATCCTCGATCATATCCTCATCCTCGACAGGATCTTGCTCAAGCATCTCCTCTTCCTCCTCCTCGTACTCGATCTCCTCGGGAATTGGTCCCAGCAGAAAGTCATCTTGGTAAACCCCTTGTTCATACCTTGACAACTCATCTTCCTGCTCCCATTCCTGTACTCCCTCCACCCTTGGTGGCGGCACATGTGCAGGTCTAGGGACCATAGCATTCCTGGCTACAAGGACAACCGACTCGGGGAGAACGTGCTTGACGTCTTCGGGTGGGCTACTCGGGCCTCCAACCTCGAAACATCGCTGAGGTAACGGAAAATCTAGCCTCGGCTGATCCGACTTGGCGTCTTCCGACCCCCTACCAATAGAAAAGCAGACACCCATCCTATCGAACAATAAGGAAGGAATTAGTCTTTCTAGACATAGAAGCAAGCTTACTATATCAGACTATAAAGAAGACACGACTATGAACGGTGTTTTTAAATTCTTTTCAGAATTAAAATTCAGAGCCCTTTTAAAGTATTTTGAAAATGAATAAATGGTTTATAAAAATTCCAAACCCGTTTTAAAACCTTTGGCTTTGATACCACAACTGTAACACCCCTAAAACTTAACCCTTTTGGAAAGGTATTACCGCCAGTGACCCCAGTGTTCCTTACCGAGATCACCCAAGGCTTTACCAATTAAACAAAATTTATGAAATGCAATTGATACACAATGATCAAGCATTAAATTCCAAAACATAACATTGTCAAGGAAACAAGAGTTACGAGATTACAACCCAATCCCGAATAGGTCAAAACATAGTTTAAACCAAACACAGCGGAAGACTAAGAAAGTATTTTACAATCGGAGTTATTTTCCAAAGGATCATAACCTGATTAAAGAAATAATTAAAACATTCAAAAACCACCGCCGACTTCATAGTCCTTCTAATCTTCTGAGCTACTTCTTAACTGATGTGCTGAATCGAACGGATGACACCAGCCAACCATGTAAGGGAAAATATTGGTTGGTTTGTCTAAATGAATAGACTAGCAAGGGAACAAAGCAGAATGGTTCGAAGTAGTTGTATTAGGTTAGACTCTTCGTCCCTCGAATAATAATCGAGTACGCTTGTCAACCACCATACTCCTACTGGAATAAACAAGAGGTATGCACAAGAGAAGATTCTGGAAGACTGAATCTTCACAGAAATCGACTCGAAAGAAGACTCCAACTGAAATGAGTCTTTAAGGAAGAATGACAAATCTGGAATATTACAGAATCATACAACAATGATTTAAAACTGACTGAGATGCTTCGGTTCATGACCAACCTCATCGCCTACAGCGAATCCAGATTGGAAAGAGAACGTACTATATTCGAGTCAAGACGAGTTTTCCTAGCTATACTGAACTTAGCTGCACTACTCGCCCAAGGTGTATTAATTATGTGCGTCAAGGTAGCACTTATCTGATTTATGTTTCAAAAACACACATCACGTTATAGACTTTTACATGTGTACCCCACCAATGGGACGACACATCTTAGTATACGTTTTGTCGAGAGTGACGTATACCGAAAGGTTTGTGACACCAGCTAAGTGTCCTGTCTCTACACACATGTGTAAGAGACCGATCATGATCATAGAATAGTACCAGATGGGGACGAGCCATCCCGATACCAGATTATAAAGAAACGACTGGACAGAGTCCGAGTAACGTTCCTATCTAACAGTGCTAACTAAACAGTTACATCACCACAACATTTACAGGATAAATCCACATAAAGGCCCGAAAGGCGATCACAGGTAATAGCGTTGTTCTAACAGATATACAACCTACTATATGATTTTCAAAACAGTTTATCAAAACCCTATTGCCAATTGGTAACGTCATCTTTTATCAGTCCACCGGACTTTAACATGGTATCAGAGCGGATTTCGGGTTTAGGTTCGTTTTTGGTTTATTTAAGCTTAGCCTGCCATAATGATGCGTTCTTGCCTCCGTATGATGGTCAAATTGTCAAAGGCGGCATTGGATCTAGGTCTTGGTTGGGAAGTCGCTCGTCTCGGCTTCAAGCGTTGAGTGATGGAACATGATGATTGTCACACCACGCGAGTGATGGAGCGTGATGACAGAAGCGAATGCGGTGTGATGACGGTGGAGTGTCACAACGCTAACGATAGCGGTGCGATGGTGTGTGTGTGTGACTCGCGGCCTCAGTACTAGGCGCGATGGAGGGATAGGTGGCCTGATGGATCGAGCGTTAACGTAGCGTCGACGGCGGAGTTAAGGGGATGCGAAGATAGACAAGGGTTTTAACGTCCGATCAAAGGGAGGAGGCAATTGGCACTCAATACTCAAGCTTTGATTAAAATTGAACGTAACCTAATACACAAGGCTGAGATGGCCTTATATAGAGGTAGCGGGACTCAGATGCGTCGAGTCTCGCCTAACGGGCTAGCCCATGCACGCGTGGAGCATACACCCAAAAATAAAAATAACTAAAAATAGTAATTACTAAAATGAGGAAATGCCAAACTAGAATGTCTCAAAATAACAAAAGAGTCTAAGTGACTACGATATGGGCCGTTGACGTGGTGCCGATGGTCGCGGGGATCTTAAGAGAGACCGCGATTTCTGGCTTGCCTAGGCTAGCGACGATGCGCGCGACGAGGGATTGCGCGGCGTTGGCGGTGGCCTTGGCACGCGATCTTGTCACGGGCCCTTCTGAGCGCAAGCTCATGGCTTCTTCTTCTTCTGTGGCCGTCATGGAGGGCAGAGTCGCATCACATAATGGCATGATATGGGCTAACTCGTTTGGCTTGTCGGACTTAAGGCATTATTTGGGCTTATCCCGCCATGAGGGCGTGATATGGGCTAGTTCATTTGGCTTGCTGGCTTTAAGTCATGCTGTCAAGTGTCAACTGGTCCAGACAGTTGTACTTGAGGGGACATGTGGATAATAAAGTTATCCCACATTGGAAAGTTGAGACTAAAATGCATAGTATATAAGTTTAGTGAATTACTCATTCTATTGTTAATTGGTTTTAGAATGAAACCCCACTAGACTTATGTATTAGGTTTATACACGCATGTGCGCACAGACTGACACGTTACCCTTTATCGACCTACCGCACTTTAACAAATCCCAAGAAAAACGGTGAATCTCCGCCCTATAACCCTCCATACCCTGAAAACATAGATAAAAAAAGACTAATTATAAGTTTCATATCTCGATCAATCTCTCATCATAATATATGCTACTTTGTTTTATTTGTGCTGATAAATTCCCTTATGCAATTATTAGAGCACTATTTGTTGTATCGCTCATGGCCCTACAAATAATTACAACTCATATATTGTTAAAATATTTATACATTTTGGAAGCAAATCAATTACCGCAGACCCTGTAAATTCATGTGGTTCCTACATAGCTAGATGTATATAGTAAACAAATTTTGTCTTCATCAACTTAGTAAAACCTCGTAAAAATACTATTATATATAGTCGGGGTTTGAAAAACGAGCGTTTCTAGTGAAATGACACTTATATTGTCTAATAGCTTATTATCTTACTACGCCATAACTTTGGTGATATTTTGTGACTATTATACATTAATATTTAATATTACTTTTAGGTAATACGTTGAAATGAACTCTCTAGCTAGCTTTATTCTATATATATATATATTTTGTCCATTTTACAGCTCTATGGACCTCCCAAACTTTGCAGTATGCATGATGTTGATCAAATATATACAATTTCCATTGCTTCTTATAAATAGTTACCATCTCATAAACTAGATTTTGTGCTATAAGGGATACTTATTTACATTATTAGTGGATGAATATGATTGGTCCATTTCCAATCCTAGTTTATTCCACTTAGGGAAAATGGGGTCCATTTTCGCACTTTTAATTTAACTAAAATTAAGCCAAATAACATAACAGATTTGGAAGTTTTTATGTGTACATTCGTTTGGTCCACATGTTTGCCACCTGACTATGTTGATGTCAACTTGCTTGCTTATATTTAAATTGAAACATGTAGACGTACGAGTTAATAGTCTCTATCCATGTAGTTTTGCCCCTCTTTTTATTTTTGAAAAAACATCATAATAATTATTACCTTTAGTTAGATGGTTGTAATTATGAGTAAATTTCAGACGCTATTATTTTTCTAAAGGGTCAATTATCGAAAATCACCCGTTAAAAGAGTCATATTGTCCAAAACCACCATTTTAATTCGACATTACTGAAAATCACCCGGGTATCACCTGTCGTTAACGAAACGCCACCCCACCCCAGGAGCTGTCAAAAAAAGTGTGAACCGCGTCCTTACACGCGCCTGGTTCTTTTAACTCTTTTTTTCTTCTTTTCTTTATTATCATTTGGGGTAAATTATGGTTTCATATTTTATTTTTCTTTTCTTTATTATCATTTGGGGTAAATCCCTTGTGGTTTCCTCGGCCGCTCGCCGCCACTGTCCGCGCCGCCTCCTCCTCATCCGCCGGCGACGCTTCATTTTCCACCTCCACCACCGATTCAGGCAACTGCTGAACAACTGGACTTGGCGATTTCGCCGCCTTCTCCGTCGGGGAACCAACTAGGGTTTCGCCATCCGCTATTGTACAACTCTCTGGTGTCTCAATTTGAGAGTGATTCTCGTTGTCGCTATTGCGACGAACTACACCGATTTTCTCCCTCCTCTTGTCGGTCTTCTTTGATGACAACCTCTCGCCGGTGGCCAAATGCTCCTCGAAAGCCTCGATTGCTTGGTGTATGAGTTCACGGTTGGGAGAAGAGTCCCATCTGAACCAATAGTTGGTGTAGCAACCAAAGCAACTGCAATCGAACACCGGAGGCTTGTGCTCGGCCGAAGACGGCGTCCTCTTACTGATGTGGCGACGGCTGCTGTTTTCCTGGAGGAGCAGCGAAAGATTTTCCGTTGTTTTGATTGACCTAGTTACGAGGTAAGCCAAGACCTCACGTTCCTCCGGAGTTAGGACGGCGATTAAGATGAAAATCGCCGCCGGTAGGATCTTCAGCGTCGAAACGGCGTCGTTGCTGGTGGTGGAGTTTGAAACTGGAAGAGAAGAGGAAGATGGAGGAGAATGATGAACTTTGCCTTTGTTCTTCTTGTTTAGCTTCATGGTTGTGAGTTGTTTAGCGGGTTTTTACCCCAAAAAAAATTAATCCAAAATAAAGATTTACCCCCAATGTAAGAAAATAAAGGGAAAAAAATTAAAGAAAAAATATTTAACCGCGCGCGTCCACTCGCCTTTCAACGCGCGTCGACGATTTTCTGACGGCTCCTGGGGTGGGGTGGCGTTTCGTTAACGACAAGTGATACCCGGATGATTTCCGGTAATATCGAATTAAAGGGGTGGTTTTGGACAATATGACCCTTTTAATGGGTGATTTTCGGTAATTGATCCTTTTCTAAATTACCTAAACAATGTTTTCACGAGTATGTAGTATCATTTTGTAAATTAAGGTAGACAAACATTAGGTAAATTTAAGAGGGCTCGATGGGGTGGTATCTCTTGCTTTCGTCGAGCGAATGTTTTGGAATATTACATTGGATTTTAGATTCGGTTTCCCTTGAATTTTCGACTTTTATAATATAAACATAAGCATTTGGGCCTTAATAGACTTATAAACTCGACTATTTTTTCCCCAAGCAATTGATTTTTTGTTCTCAAACAATTGGTCATTAATGGACTAATTAAATATCTTATGTTTATTAAACATGTTTAGTCCTCTTTCATTTTTTAATCTTTCCTTCCTTATTTTTTTTATTACGAAAACTTGAAAATTTTACATTAATTAAATAAAACGTAAAAAATATGTGGAATGAATTACCGGATTTAAGTGTTAGGTCTTCAAATGTTCTTCATGAGTTTAAATTATTAATAAAGACTTAAGCTAAAAAACTTGAACTGAAATACGCCCCCTTCAATGAATACCTAGGATTGTCAATGCTTTGCATCCTCATATATGCTCAACTCCATTTAGGAGGATCGATCTATTCTATCATTGTTCTCCATGTATATATGTTTCCTCTTCTCCTTTTTTAGATTTTATTCACCACTTTACACTACTAGAAAAGATGACCACTTTCGACACATTTAAAGTCCATTTTCGAAACCTTAAGGTGTTGAAAAAAACATTTTCAACAATTTGCCATAGTGTCGAAATAATCGCTGTCAGTAATGGTCAGTGACCGTTTTCGACACTTTTAAGTGTCAATGTCCGTTTTGACACAATAAGGTATCGGTATTGAAATCCATTTTCGACACGTTATACAGTCACATTCGATGACCATTTTCGACACCTTTCGGTGTCTTTGTCGTCTTTGGCACTCCAAAGTGTCATTATTTGAAGCTATTTTCGACACCTTACAGTGTCACTTTCAACATCCATTTTCGACACCTTCGACTGTCTATGTCATTTTTGGCACTTTAAGGTGTCGATAGTGTAGCCATTTTCATAGATATATGGAGCTAATAATGACACCATAAAGTGTCGATGTTTATCAATTTAAATAAGAGCTGTTTTGGGTCAATTGTGAAGATGGGTGAAAGATTGTCATTTTCATCCAAGTTTGTACATTTCATGATGCTTAAAGTAGTTGTTACAAAAAGGACGAAATCTTTGTGGTTCGGCATCAATGATCAATTGTTGAGGTTTGGTATAGATGAATTTGAGCATATTACTGGGCTGATTTGTACAAATATTGATCCATACAATGGGAGTGACTACACAATGTTGGATGTGATTGGCCACACAAGATGCACAATAGCTGGGTTGGAAGAATTATATGAGAAGGAAAATGTTGATTCTCCCAATAAGTATAACATGGCTTTATTATTGATTTGGGAAGGGATACTACTGGGGAAGGATAGAGCCGTGAAGGTTGGTCAATTGAGTATTAACATTCTTAAGGATGTTAATAAGTTCAATGCATACCCGTGGGGGCGGGAATCATACAACGAGACTTTGAAATCTTTGAAAAAAGCTACCATAAAGGATAGACGAAGTGGGGGGTATAATTTGTATGGATTTCCATTGGCCTTCCAGGTAAAGTGTTTTTCAATTGTATGTGAATTTTATTTTATTTGTTGTGTGATGTTTGAATTGGATTTTCTTGTATCATGTCATTATAAATACAGATATGGACTCTCGAGTCCCTTCCTGAGGTATCAAGTCTATTTGGTGAAAAGGATGCCTCTAATGTAACTCCAATTTGTTTGAGGTGGATTTCTAGAAAATCGGGGTCGAACATGCCCCAATTTGAAGCCATTAAGAATAAAGGATTGATACTCTTATATTAACTTATTCACGTTTTACATTGTTTTATCAAACTCATGATACTTTCTTGTTGCACTAATTCATGCTACTTTTGGTTCAATCTTATTTGCAGACTGTTATTAGTTATATGTTAGGTAATGACATAAAAATGATCAAACAGGTCATTTGGGGGAAGTGGATGATGATAAGATAACATAGTTTTTAAGAGAAATCGCCCTGCTGTGAGGTTACTGCCTGTTGCACGTAAGGAATCATTACAGGCGGGAGAAAAGAGAAAAATATTAAAAGTGGTTGTCTCACCTTCAGACTCGGGTGATTTTGTGTCACCAAAACCAAGTTCAGTAAAGTGTAGCATTAAGAAAAAATGTCCATCTTTATTGCCACGTGATAAGACTTCAAGGTACCCTTCAAAAGATCATCCATTTCATGTATTGTTTGTTGTCAAATTAAATTTGTTTTGAAGTTTTGTTAGTTTCTCTATTTAATTCGTGTAGTCCAAATCCAAGAATTATTGATGGAGAAAATAATCTAACTCGGAGTGGAGATGGAGAGGAAAATTCACCCATGTACGACAACAGACCCAAATAAATATGTCCAACCCCAATACACAAGGAGTGCGTGATGGAGAAGAAAGATGTTCAACCAGATCACAACAAGGATGGTGAATCAAGGTATGACTATATTTCAAATAACAAAGTTTATAGCTTCGTGTATATTCTATTTGATATAGTCCTTTGTACATAAGGGATCATGTCGAGCCATCTTCGTGTATTTTCTTGTGTAGAATATTGAGGAGGTGTTATGTCATTTACGAAAGGGCATCGCTGAATTCCCACACCATTTTTCGGGTGTTGCTGTAATGTATGACTGGTGGACACAAATGTTTAGTGATGCGGCTTATGAACATTACCTGAAGGTGGGACCATTTCGCTATGAATTTGATGAAACCATGGATGACGTGTACAACGGTGTTCAGCCGTTAAACTACCCCGAACCTCTAAAAGGAGTTCAACGAATTTTGGCGGCTCTCAACGTTTTGAATAATTATTGGGTTGCAATTGAGATTGATTTGTCATCGTGGATTATAAATGTTTATGATTCTGATCCTCGTGTCACTAAAGAGGATATGCTTGTGTCAAAAGTTTCCCCCATAGCGTCCATATTTGCTGAATATATGAGAAGAACCGGATTATTTGAAGAGTTAGGTGACCAGATTTATTACCCATTTCAGATTCGACGGGTACCAAATCTACTTGTAAACAAAGAAAGGTATACAAGTTTTGTGATAAATTATTGTCTATTAGTATAGTTCAATAAATGTATAGGTTAATAAATGTTGATTTGGTGTTTAATTGCAGTGGGAGTTGCGGCATATATACTGTGAAGTACATAGAGTTCCTTGCTTCTGGATGTAGAGACATGTCCCTCATTTGTGACGAGTATATCCCAGCATATAAAGAGCATATAGCATTTGACATTTTTATGAGGCAATGGAGCTGGCCCTTTTTACAAGACTAATTCATTTTTTGTGATGGACCTTATGTTTCTATAACTTAGGTTGATTGTTTTTAATGAGGTTGAATCTTTCCAATATTACATAATTAGGAGGATTTTACACGAAACTAATGATTATTTTACACAAAAATTAGTGATTATTTTATACTTTCTTACATGAAACTAGTGATTATTTTACATGAAAATTGTGTAGACTACACAATTTATACTTTCTTACATGGAACTTTATACTTTCTTACTACATAATTTTACAACTAGCCCTGATTAAGAGCATATTCTAATTATATGTTGTTTTGCAAAACTAGTGATTATTTAACACACAAATTATGTGGTAGTATACTATACTTAGCTTACACGAAATTATATGTAGTCTGCACGAAAACTTGTACATACTTAGCTTACACTTAAGTATGTAGTAGAATTACATGAATTATGTTATAGTTTACACGAAAATTAAATAGACTAGTTACACAATTTATGTTATAGTTTACACGAAATTAAATACACTACACAATTTATGTTATAGTAGGATACACAAAATAATTAAGTAGATAAAGAAAGTGCTCTTACATAATATTCATGTAGGTTGATTGTTTTTAGTGAGGTTGAATCTTTTCCAATATTACATAATTCGTGTAAGCTAAGTATGTACACGTTTTTGTGTAAACTGTAACATAATTGATGTAAGTCTACTTAGCTTACACGAAAAATTATGTAGTCTGCACGAAAACTTGTACATACTTAGCTTACACTTAAGTATGTAGTAGACTTACATGAATTATGTTATAGTTTACACGAAATTAAATACACTACACAATTTATGTTATAGTTTACACGGAATTTTATACTAGGATACACAAAATTTGAATAGCTGACACGAAATTAATAAATAGGATACATGGATCTTTTCCATATATTTTCTAACTTGTTCAAGGACGATTCGAACAACGCGGTAACACGAAACTTTATAGAGTACATGAAATTTATAGATTGCATGAAAATTATGTGAAGAGTCCACGGTCACAAACATATAAAGAAAAAGGAACCCATACTTGATTCTAGTATTCTCAAAAGATTAAGTAGTCAATCCAAAGGTTGTAATAAAAGTGACACAAATAATAAACTTTATTGTAAGTAGTCTGAAATGATTGCAAATACTAAGATTTGGTGGTGTATGTTTTTTTGTTATGGCCGACTTTTCCGCAATATGTACACTTCCTCTTTTTGAATTCTCCAACTGAGGGGATTCTGGTCTTCCTCTTCCTTCCAGACTTTACACGCACATCTGGGGTTTCACATATCATATTTTGCCATTGTTTTGGAACCTTCCATTCCGTCGTGTTTGGAACTGGATATATGGTCCCCTCGTATGCCTTGCGCCAATTACTTGTAGTGTAGTATTGACCAACCAGTGAACCAATATCAACCTTGATATGAATTGCAGCAACTATGGCGTGAACACACGGGATTTCTTCCATCTCGAATTCCCGACAAGTGCAAGTTTTGTCCCCCAAGCTTACGACAACGTCAATATCTCCACCATATACTTCAAACTCCCTCCTATCTGCATGAAGTGGCCTACAAATCAGTCTCCTTGCTTCATGATACTTTTTTTGCATTATCACTTGCACATTGGGGGGAGCTATATCTTTGTAAGACAATGAATGTTCATGACGTTCATGGAACCACGTGCATAAAAGGATTCTAATCTCATCAAACAAAGACATCATTGTATACTCTCTAGCATCAACTAGAGTTGAATTCATACTCTCTCCGTTGTTGCTTGTCATCATGTTGTACCTTTTGGATGGAAAAAATAATCTTGACCATGCTTCTATGCCATCTTTACGTAGGTATTCTCCTATTCCAGGTTTTTCCTATAGGGGAACAAAGAACATGTTTCTATGCCAGCTTTAAAAAGAACATGTATTTTCTTGTTGTTTACATGTAAGAATACATTAATTGGTTATCTGACATATCTGATCGAAAATCTGTCTGAATTCTGATTGCCTGTAGCTCTTAGATGCATCCATGAACATGTCTTGGATCCTTTTTACTTTGCATCTTGTCTTAGTATTTTGCTTCAAGTGATAGATGCAGACCCCATGGTGTGATCTTCTAAAATTTCTCATCACTGCTTTTTTTATTGAAGCATGACGATCAGAAACAAACACTTGTTCGTCACAATCTTGAACAAATCCCTTTAGGCTCTGGAAGAAGAAATTTCAGGATGCATCATTTTCACTATCAACAACAGCAAATGCAAGTGGAAATATTTGCATATTAGCATCCTGTGCCACTGTAGATAAAAGCACCCCTCCATACTGTAACACCCCCAAAACTTAACCCTTATGGAAAGGTATTACCGCCAGTGACCCCAGTGTTCCTTACCAAGATCACCCAAGGCTTTACCAAATAAATACAATTTATGAAATGCAATTGATACACAAAGATCAAGCATTAGATTCCAAAACATAACATTGTTGAGGAAACAAGAGTTACGGGATTACAACCCAATCCCGAATAGGTCAAAACATAGTTTAAACCAAACACAGCGGAAGACTAAGAAAGTAAGTTACAATCGGAGTTATTGTCCAAATGACCATAACCTGATTAAAGAAATAATTAAAACATTCAAAAATCACCGCCGACTTCATAGTCCTTCTAATCTTCTGAGCTACTTCTTAACTGATGTGCCGAATCAAACGGATGACACCAGCCAACCATGTAAGGGAAAATATTGGTTGGTTAGTCTAAATGAATAGACTAGCAAGGGAATAAAGCAGACTGGTTCGAAGCAGTCATAATAGGTTAGACTCATCGCTTCTCGGATAATAACCGATAACGGTAGTCAACCATCATATTCCTATTGGAATAAACAAGAGGTATGCACAAGAGAAGATTCTGGAAGACTGAATCTTCACAGAAAACGACTCGAAAGAAGACTCCAACTGAAATGAGTCTTTAAGGAAGTATGACAAATCTGGAAAGTTACAGAATCATTCAACCATGATTTAAAACTGACTGAGATGCTTCGGTTCACGACCAACCTCATCGCCTACAGCGAATCCAGATTGGAAAGAGAACGTACTACATTCAAGTCAAGACGAGTTTTCCTAGCTGCACTGAACTTAGCTGCACTACTCGCCCAAGGTGTATTAATTATGTGCGTCAAGGTAGCACTTATCTGATTTATGTTCAAAAACACACATCACGTTATAGACTTTTACATGTGTACCCCACCAATGGGACGACACATCTTAGTATACGTTTCGTTGAGAGTGACGTATACCGAAAGGTTTGTGACACCAGCTAAGTGTCCTGTCTCTACACACATGTGTAAGAGATCGATCATGATCATAGAATAGTACCAGATGGGGACGAGCCATCCCGATACCAGATTATAAAGAAACGACTGGACAGAGTCCGAGTAACGTTCCTATCTAACAGTGCTAACTAAACAGTTAAAGCACCACCACAGTTATAGGATAAATCCACATAAAGGACCGAAAGGCGATCACAGATAATAGCGTTGTTCTAACAGGTATACAACCTATTATATGATTTTCAAAATAGTTTATCAAAACCGTTTCCAGACAAACAGAATATTCATTCCAAATTAATTACTCAGATAAACTACTGATAATTAATGTAAATATGGAACGAAAGAGCAAGAGCGAACCGCCACTTGCCTTACTCCGCAGAATAGTCTAAAGACGTCACTGGATTCCGGGCTCGACACGGTATAGTTCCGACAGCACAACAACCTTCGAGTCGACCCATAAAAGGAATCCTAAGTTAGATCCGACATAAACAGTACGAATCTAAACACGGCGAAAGATCACGAAAGGAAAGACGCCACGACGACAACCGACCAAGCCAAAGCCACGAAGGCATTCTGGGCACTGGCGGCGGTCGCCGTTCTTGGCGGCGGTCGCCGTATTCATCACGGTGGTCGCCGTGAAGAACACGGCCGACTGAAATGAGAGAAAACTCACCCCAAAACACGAGCGGTTTGGCCTCCTTCGACTTGCTTTGGCTTTTAACCTCCAAGGCTAACCAAAAGCTTCACAAAGGCACTAAGGAACCACACCAAAGCAACACCGGCGAGACCTCCGGCGAGCACAAGAAAACCGGCGAAAACAAAACTCCGGCGAGAGGCGAATTTGGCAGCGATTCGGGGTTGTAGATGACCCAAAACCCATGCCCAAGCTCTGCTATTTATAGGCAAACCCCAAGGAGTGAGCTGCAAACCCTCAGACGCGGCAAACGACGCAACGGCGCACCTCGAACGACGCCGGCGACCATCGGGCAAAGCCTACTGGACAATCACGGCGGTCGCCGTATTTTTGCCTGCGGCGGGCACGCGGCGGTCGCCGTAAATACGGTGGTCGCCGTCGTTAGGCCTGTTGCGGCCAGCTAGAAGCTGACACGCTGACATCTCGGACCCAACCACGGCGGTCGCCGTTTCTGAACGACGGTCGTCGTTTCCCCCGTTTCCCGTCCATTCGGCTTTGAACGAGCTTGACGATAAACCGGGATAAAAATTATCGTACGCGAACGACAATTTAAAATTCAAGGCACCTTGTCTGTATATTATTTCACTGAGAAAAATATTACAGATATAGAGCACATTACAGAATGTCTCAAGCTACCTGAATTAAATCCGACGTACACAACGGGTACTCGGGAAAATTCCATAATTCCCAAAATAACCTTATAAAAAATACGGGGTATCACATCTCCTCCCCCTTACAAGAAGTTTCGACCCCGAAACTTAGGTCGAGAATAACTCGGAAAAACGCCTGAGCATATCTTACTCGGTTTCCCACGTCTCCCAAGTAACTTCTTCGGTCCCTGACTTGGACCACAGCACTCGTACCAAAGGTACGATCTTGTTGCGCAAATGCTTCTCCCGACACTCCAAAATGCGCACGGGTAACTCTTCATAAGTACCATTAGCTTGAATCTCGATGTTCTCGTAGCTAAGTACATGAGACTCATCTGGTACATACTTTCTGAGTAAAGACACGTGGAACACGTTATGCACCGGGTGAGCCGATGGCGGCAACGCCAAACGGTACGCTAGAGATCCCACTCTATCCAACATCTCGAATGGTCCCACGTAGCGAGGGTTAAGCTTCCCACGCTTACCAGAATTTTGTCGTCATTATCGTCCCAACAAATCGGAGATCTGCATCTGCGACCATACAAAGCTTCAAACGGAGCCATCTTGATTGTAGCATGTCAGCTATTGTTGTACGTGAACTCAATCAGACTCAAGATGTCCTCCCAGCTAGTCGGACGATCGAGCACACAAGCTCTAAGCATATCCTCCAGAGTCTGGATGGTCCTTTCAGACTGGCCATCTGTCTGAGGATGAAACGCTGTACTGAACCTCAACTCGGTTCCCATATCCTTATGAAGTTCCTTCCAGAATCTTGACATGAAACGGCCATCTCGGTCCGATACAATGGTCTTAGGAATGCCATGTAAGCGGACAATCTCCTTCTGGTAAACTTCGGCTAGCTTCTGGGTTTCCCATGTGGTCTTGATGACTATGAAATGAGCACTCTTCGTAAGCCTATCCACAATTACCCAGATAGCATCTCTCTGACTTCGAGTCTTGGGTAGCCCAGTGACGAAGTCCATGGAAATGTCCTCCCATTTCCATTCTGGCACGGGGAGAGGTAGCATCTCACCACCTGGTATGCGGTGTTCGATCTTGACTTTTTGGCAAGTTAAGCACTTTGCCACAAAGTCTGCTACATCCCACTTCATGTTTGGCCACCAAAACTTCTTCCTGAGATCCTTGTACATCTTGCTAGAGCCAGGATGCACATAATAAGCAGATGAATGAGCTTCTCTCATCACCAACTGACGAAGACCTTCTGTGTCAGGCACACAGATCCGATCCTGAAACCAAAGTGATCCATCATCCTGAACCACAAAACTGGAAGCTTTCCCATCCATCACTTCACTGCTTAACTTTACCAAGATGATGTCATCGACTTGCTTTTCTTTGATTTGATCCAGCAGTGTAGCCTGAATCTCCATCATACTCAGGTACCCTCTACGCTAGTCATACAAGACTTCAATGTCGCATGACTCTTGGTTTAGCTTGGTCTGAGCAGTAAGCAACGCAACCACAGTCTCGTGCGTTGTCTTCCGGCTTAGCGCATCAGCTACTACATTAGCCTTGCCCGGATGATACAACAACTCCATGTCGTAGTCCTTGAGCAACTCTAGCCAGCGGCGTTGTCTCATATTTAACTCCTTCTGAGTAAATATATACTTGAGACTTTTGTGGTCAGTGAAGACTTGGCATCTTATACCGTAGAGGTAATGCCTCCAAATCTTCAGCGCAAAGACAACCGCTGCTAACTCAAGATCATGGGTCAGATAGTTTTCTTTGTAAGTCTTGAGTTGTCTAGATGCGTAAGCAATGACTCTGCCCCTTTGCATCAAAACACAACCAAGGCCACACTTGGAAGCATCACTATAGACCACATAATCGTCATTCCCCTCTGGGAGTGCTAACACGGGTGCCGAGGTCAACCATCGCTTCAACTCCTGGAAACTGACCTCGCACTTGTCATTCCAGACAAACTTCTTGTGGACATTGCGGAGTAGATTGGTCATCGGTAGAGCGATCTTTGAAAATCCTTCTACGAACCTTCTATAATACCCGGCAAGTCCAAGAAAACTGCGCACCTCTTTTACGCTCTGGGGTTGTGTCCATTTAGGCACCGCTTCAATCTTTTGGGGATCAACCATAACTCCATTTTTATTGATCACGTGGCCTAAGAAAGCCACTTCCTTCATCCAGAATTCACATTTAGACAATTTAGCATAAAGCTGATGTTGTCTAAGGATCGACAAGGAAATCCGTAGATATTCCTCGTGGACTTCTTCATTCGGAGAATAGATCAAGATGTCGTCGATGAAAACCACCACGAACTTATCCAAGTATTGGTGAAAACATCGGTTCATCAAATCCATAAAGACAGCTGGAGCATTTGTAAGCCCAAAAGGCATCACTACGAACTCGTAATGACCATATTTGGTCCTAAACGCAGTTCTAGGAATGTCCCGCTCCCGAATCCTGAGTTGATGATATCCAGATCTTAAGTCGATCTTGGAGAAAACCTTTGCTCCCTGCAACTGGTCCAACAAGTCATCAATCCTAGGCAAAGGATACTTGTTCTTGATCGTCACCTTGTTCTTGATCGTCACCTTGTTCAACTCTCGATAGTCGATACAAAGTCGTAACGATCCGTCCTTCTTTTTGACGAATAAAACCGGAGCACCCCACGGCGATGCACTCGGCCTGACATAACCTTTGTCAAGAAGATCTTCAAGTTGATTCTTCAACTCTTGCATCTCAGTTGGAGCCATCCGATACGGGGATTTGGAAATCGGCGCCGTACCAAGCTCGAGATCAATAGAAAACTCTACGTCACGATTTGTGGGTAATCCTGGAATTTCTTCCGGAAAGACATCCGAAAATTCCCTAACTACAGGAATATCAAGAACCTCAGGTCCATCCCCCTCGGGCGAATCCAAGTAGCAAAGGTACCCGACACATCCTTGTCGTAGTAGCTTAAACGCAGCCATCGCATTGATCAGCTTGCCGTTATCAGCGTCATTTCGACCTTTGAACTTGCACACGAATTGGCCCCCGGATGACACCGTCACCATTCTTGAACTGAAGTCGATCACCGCCTTGTGACGCGTCAGCCAATCCATACCGAGAATAATGTCGTATGGAGCCATGGCTATGCAGATTAAATCTGCCTCGAATTCCTTACCCTGAATGGTAATCGGAAAGTCGGACAAATGCTTGGTTCCCACCAAACGTTCTCCATTAGGAAGATTAACGACGAAAGGGTCGCACGAATCGTTGCACACTAAGTCTAACTTGCTAACACAGCTATCCGAAATAAAGGGATGCGTAGCACCAGAATCAAACAGAATGTACACTGAAGTAGAGTGAAGGTATAGAGTACCTTGAGCAATCGGAGCGTTGGGTCCATCTGCCTCACGCATCTCGTACAAGCGTTGGCCCTGACTTCCAGAAGCAGCTGGGGCCTTTCCCCTGTTCTGAGCAGTCGTCTGCACTGAAGGGCTAGGAGTCTCGGCAGGCTTAAACCTAGGTCGGTTGCTCTGATGAACTGACCCTTGCTGCGACTCTACTCCCTTCTGCTTCCCCTGCTTGCAGAACTTTTGCAGATGACCATCACGTCCACACCCAAAGCATGGCCTCCTCTCCTTCCGACACTCAGTGCTCTTGTGTCCAGCAGTACCGCAGTTATAACACTGAACTGAACTCCTGGTATGCCCTGACTGCTGAGTCGATCCCCCTTGCGTCATCTCCGTTTTAGCTCTGCCGGATTTGGCGAAGTTAGACGGTGGCGCAGGGCGCTTAAAACCACCTCCCTGGTTCTAATTCTGCATCGACTTCTGTCGGTTGCGCCTCTTGGTCGACTCCTCGAGAGTTACCTCCAGCTTATAGGCACAATCCACATACTGCTCCAAGGTAGAGCATGTGTGGTGCACCATTAATGGCTTGATATCCGGGTTCATCCACTCGTGGAAGTACCAGATCTTTTGAGCCTCGCTGGTGATCTCGGCAGTGGCGTACTGTAGAAGATGGTTGAACTTAGATGCCAACTCGGTCACTCTCAGACCATCAGTCTGAGGGTACAAGAACTCTTTATGCTTCTCCTCTCTCATAGCGCGAGAGAAAAAGCGATCAACCATCTTGGTCTTGAACATCGACCAAGTCAACACTGTGCTCTCAGCCAAACCAGTGCTCTCCCACCACTCGCTAGCCTCCTCCTTCAGCTGAAGAGAAGCGATATGGACCTTCTCGGCCTCCGTATACTCCACGTTCCTGAACAGCCTCTCCATATGGGAGAACCAATGAGTCACTGCCACTGGCTCCCCTTTCCCGTTATAGCAGTCGGGTCTCATGGAAGTAATGGTCTTAAGAGCGCGACCATAGCTGTCCCTCGCCCTAACGGCAGTCTCCTGAATCACAGGGTTTCTGGGTTCCACAACATCAGGAACCGCTGCATGAATAGGCACTTCTTGTGCTTGAGGCGCACTTGGTCTCAAGACATCTGTAATAGCCTGCATCACGATCCCACGGATCGCCTCAACAGCTGCAGCGTCAAATAGCATCGGCGCCTGGGTCTGATCCTGACCTTCACGCCTTTGCTGGACGCGAGACTCAGACTCGTGTTCATCCTGAACACCTCTTCCTGTTGGTCTGGGGTTTTGGCTAGTCCCAGCACCGGCTCGAGTCGAGTTTCTCGTGCTTCTTGGGTTCACCATCTGTTTACCGATCCAATTCCAAGCATTCAATACATTAATATTATACAACATACTTATGCAATATATCAATGTAAATAAATCACTCAGAATAGATCAACTTGGCATTTTATAGATGAACCTTCGCATTCTTACACAAGTTACACATAAGTTTATCATTCGAGCGTTAGGACAACATTGCTCGAAGATATAAGTGTTTCTCAAAGTACTTGCCGTAATACTGAAATATTACACAAGGTACAACTTGGAAAACTAAGAAACGAACTACTACGATAGGCAACGCCACTCCTCCTCAAGGTGTTCCAAAACGTCTCTCATACGACTGGCTACTCGTGCATGGTCTCTTCGGGCTAGGCTCACCATCGAGCTCTGGTGATGGGTTTCGCACCCTGCTTGACCCTGAAGCACATAGTCCTAGCTCAGTCATGGTAAAGTATGGGTCGTCCATGACTGGTCCTCCTATTCCAGCCCTCCTCTAAGTACTGGCGATCAGCTCATCCCTCTGACGCTGCTGTTCTGCGGAGATTACCTCGTTCTGGCGGAGAATCTCTTGCAGCTTGGATTCCGACCTCCATCTCTTTGGAGTAGGGATAGGCTGAGATTTCCTGTCACTTCTCCCAATACCGTACTCGGTATACAGTGCCTCCCAATCAGCTTCTGACATGGGTGCGTACTCTGGCACTGGTGACAATCCTGTACCGGGCTCCTGATTCTGCCCTCCAAGGTCCAACTCTGGATCCTCTTCTGGATCATCTTCTATGGGATCCTCATCCTCGGGATCATCCTCGATGGGATCCTCTTCCTCGGGATCATCCTCGATGGGATCCTCTTCCTCGGGATCATCCTCGATGGGATCCTCATCCTCGGAATCATCCTCGATCATCTCCTCGTCCTCGACAGGATCTTGCTCAAGCATCTCCTCTTCCTCCTCCTCGTACTCGATCTCCTCGGGAATTGGTCCCAACAGAAAGTCGTCTTGGTAAACCCCTTGTTCATACCTTGACAACTCGTCTTCCTGCTCCCATTCCTGTACTCCCTCCACCCTTGGTGGCGGCACAGGTGCAGGTCTAGGGACCATAGCATTCCTGGCTACAAGGACAACCGACTCGGGGAGAACGTGCTTGACGTCTTCGGGTGGGCTACTCGGGCCTCCAACCTCGAAACATCGCTGAGGTAACGGAAAATCTAGCCTCGGCTGATCCGACTTGGCGTCTTCCGACCCCCTACCAATAGAAAAGCAGACACCCATCCTATCGAACAATAAGGAAGGAATTAGTCTTTCTAGACATAGAAGCAAGCTTACTATATCAGACTATAAGAAGACACGACTATGAACGGTGTTTTTAATATCTTCTCAGAATGAAAATTCAGAGCCCTCTTTAAAGCATTTTGAAAATGAATAAATGGTTTATAAAAATTCCAAACCCGTTTTAAAAACTTTGGCTCTGATACCACAGCTGTAACACCCCCAAAACTTAACCCTTATGGAAAGGTATTACCGCCAGTGACCCCAATGTTCCTTATCGAGATCACCCAAGGCTTTACCAAATAAATACAATTTATGAAATGCAATTGATACACAAAGATCAAGCATTAGATTCCAAAACATAACATTGTTGAGGAAACAAGAGTTACGGGATTACAACCCAATCCCGAATAGGTCAAAACATAGTTTAAACCAAACACAGCGGAAGACTAAGAAAGTAAGTTACAATCGGAGTTATTGTCTAAAGGATCATAACCTGATTAAAGAAATAATTAAAACATTCAAAAACCACCGCCGACTTCATAGTCCTTCTAATCTTCTGAGCTACTTCTTAACTGATGTGCCGAATCAAACGGATGACACCAGCCAACCATGCAAGGGAAAATATTGGTTGGTTAGTCTAAATGAATAGACTAGCAAGGGAATAAAGCAGACTGGTTCGAAGCAGTCATAATAGGTTAGACTCATCGCTTCTCGGATAATAACCGATAACGGTAGTCAACCATCATATTCCTACTGGAATAAACAAGAGGTATGCACAAGAGAAGATTCTGGAAGACTGAATCTTCACAGAAAATGACTCGAAAGAAGACTCCAACTGAAATGAGTCTTTAAGGAAGTATGACAAATCTGGAAAGTTACAGAATCATTCAACCATGATTTAAAACTGACTGAGATGCTTCGGTTCACGACCAACCTCATCGCCTACAGCGAATCCAGATTGGAAAGAGAACGTACTACATTCAAGTCAAGATGAGTTTTCCTAGCGGCACTACTCGCCCAAGGTGTATTAATTATGTGTGTCAAGGTAGCACTTATCTGATTTATGTTTCAAAAACACACATCACGTTATAGACTTTTACATGTGTACCCCACCAATGGGACGACACATCTTAGTATACGTTTCGTCGAGAGTGACGTATACCGAAAGGTTTGTGACACCAGCTAAGTGTCATGTCTCTACACACATGTGTAAGAGACCGATCATGATCATAGAATAGTACCAGATGGGGACGAGCCATCCCGATACCAGATTATAAAGAAACGACTGGACAGAGTCCGAGTAACGTTC
Organism: Rheum nobile; assembly: GCA_027886185.1. Classification (NCBI taxonomy): domain Eukaryota; kingdom Viridiplantae; phylum Streptophyta; class Magnoliopsida; order Caryophyllales; family Polygonaceae; genus Rheum; species Rheum nobile. The sequence continues at coordinate 7,035,574 of WOAB01000020.1, forward strand.
CTATCTAATAGTGCTAACTAAACAGTTAAAGCACCACCACAGTTATAGGATAAATCCACATAAAGGCCCGAAAGGCGATCAAAGATAATAGCGTTGTTCTAACAGATATACAACCTATTATATGATTTTCAAAATAGTTTATCAAAACCGTTTCCAGACAAACAGAATATTCATTCCAAATTAATTACTCAGATAAACTACTGATAATTAATGTAAATATGGAACGAAAGAGCAAGAGCGAACCGCCACTTGCCTTACTCCGCAGAATAGTCTAAAGACGTCACTGGATTCCGGGCTCGACACGGTATAGTTCCGACAGCACAACAACCTTCGGGTCGACCCATAAAAGGAACCCTAAGTTAGATCCGACATAAACAGTACGAATCTAAACACGGCGAAAGATCACGAAAGGAAAGACACCACGACGACAACCGACCAAGCCAAAGCCACGAAGGCATTCTAGGCACTGGCGGCGGTCGCCGTTCTTGGCGGCGGTCGCCGTGAAGAACACGGCGGTCGCCGTTAAGAACACGGCCGACTGAAACGAGAGAAAACTCACCCCAAAACACGAGCGGTTTGGCCTCCTTCGACTTGCTTTGACTTCTAACCTCCAAGGCTAACCAAAAGCTTCACAAAGGCACTAAGGAACCACACCAAAGCAACACCGGCGAGACCTCCGGCGAGCACAAGAAAACCGGCAAAAACAAAACTCCGGCGAGAGGCGAATTTGGCAGCGATTCGGGGTTGTAGATGACCCAAAACCCATGCCCAAGCTCTGCTATTTATAGGCAAACCCCAAGGAGTGAGCTGCAAACCCTCAGACGCGGCAAACGATGCAACGGCGCGCCTCGAACGACGCCGGCGACCATCGGGCAAAGCCCACTGGACAATCACGGCGGTCGCTATATTTTTGCCTGCGGCGGGCACGCGGCGGTCGCCGTCGTTAGGCCTGTCGCGGCCAGCTAGAAGCTGACACGCTGACATCTCGGGCCCAACCACGGCGGTCGCCGTTTCTGAACGGCGGTCGCCGTTTCCCCCTTTTCCCGCCCATTCGGCTTTGAACGAGCTTGACGATAAACCGGGATAAAAATTATCGTACGCGAACGACAATTTACAATTCAAGGCACCTTGTCTGTATATTATTTCACTGAGAAAAATATTACAGATATAGAGCACATTACAGAATGTCTCAAGCTACCTGAATTAAATCTGACGTACACAACGGTTACTCGGGAAAATTCCATAATTCCCAAAATAACCTTACAAAAAATACGGGGTATCACACATACTTGGCTTTTAAGAAGCCTCCATCAACTGTGATCACCTACATAATAAAGACGAATATTTTAACTTCATAGTTGAATTTTTTTATGTAACCCAATAAATCATTGTTCATTTAAATTACCTTTTTCATAAATTGGTATCCTCTTATTGATGACCCAAAAGCGAAAAAGACATACTTGAACCTTTTGTTCATGTCAACTTCAAGGTTTACAATTGATCCTGGATTCACTTGGTGGAGCATGTAAAAATATGCTGGCAAACTAGTGTAGTTTTCCTCAGTTGTTCCTCTTGTCAACTCAAGTGCTCCTTCTTTTGCTCTCCAACACTTTTTGTAATTAGCCTTAATATTGTACAAATTTTGCATCACACCCATAATTTGCTTTGGTGTAGGAGTTTGTGTAACCCCTTGAAACCTGTTACATAAAAAATTAAATAAATTAGATTGTATACCAAGATAAATAATTCTTACTTGATTAAGAAAAAACATATAACTTACATTGACTTTTCTTTCGATGCAATTAGTTGACATGAAGCTTCTCTCTGGTGAGCACGCCTTCTTTGAAAAGAGCAAGTGTGCTTGTCCAAATACTTAGTTATGTAAAACAAGTTTGAATTCTTCAATTTTGTTCCACGTACTCTCCACTTGAATTCTTTGTCAATGCACACTGCTACAACTAATAATTTACTGGATTTTTTTAATCTTAAACTGGTAACATTGCCAAGTAGCATGTAAGCATAAGGCATTCCTTAACTCTATTTTAGAACCAAAAGTCTGACCTTTCTTGATAAGCCCTTCAGAAATAATGGGATCCAGATCAACCCTGTCATAAGCAAAATTATCTTGCTCACATGCATTAGGTTCTCCCGTCCTAAACTCACTTACAGACGTTGTTGCTTTATCAAACTTGGCTATAATTGATCGTTGTGAGATGATCCCAGCAGTTGTGCCCATCACTACGTCAAAATTTGCCACATTGTCAGCATTTTTTCTCACCAGCTTCACACACAATGGCACACTCCAAGCTATAGCGGATCTTTCATTGATGAATAAAAATGCTTCTATATCATCTGTACCATTGATATCACATGGTCTTAATGACTAGTATGTTGCATTGGGATGTGTAATTCGGACTCCACATTCATCAGTATCCATACGAAATCTCCCGATGAGCAATGCACTTAATTCGTCAAAGGTAATATTTTTCTCTAACACAATATCTTTACATTCTTTTTCTCCAATAAACTTCCATGAACCATCAACAAGCTTCCATTCCCCACCAAAATATACGGTAATCACAATGTGTTCCATACCTATGCAAAATACAATTATTGAGTAGAAATTATAACTATTGTACGATTGATAAACAAATCTCCTTATGACATAATATTCGTATATGCTTCGTGTAGAATGCTTTGTGTAGAATATAGTGTGTCTATGCTTCTACATAATATACGCATATACGATTATATAAGTTTCGTGTTACTAAATAAGTTTGTGTAGGTTACTACATAATATTCGTGTAAGCTATTATATAGGTTATGTGTAAGCTATTACATATGTTTCGTGTATGCTATTAAATAAGTTTCATGTAATCTACTATTTAAGTTTGTGTAGGCTTCTACATAATGTTCATGTATGATATTATATAGGTTTCGTGTAAGCCACTACACAAAACTTATTTAATAGCATACACGAAACCTATGTAGTAGCTTACACGAAACTTATGTAGTAGCTTACACAAGTTTCGTGTAAGCTAATACATAAGTTTGTGTAGGTCTCTAAATAATATTTGTGTAAGCTACTCCATAATATCTTGTATGCTTCTACATAAGTTTGTGCATGCTATTACATAATATTCGTGTATGTTATTATATAAGTGTCATGTAAGCTACTACATAAGTTCGTGTAGGCCTCTAAATAATATTCGTGTAGGCTATAAAATTTCGTGTAGACCTCTAAATATTTTTCGTGTAGGCTAAAATAATTTCGTGTATGCTTCTATATAATTTCTTATATGCTAGTACATAAGTATGTATATACTACTACACGAAAATTTGTGTATGGCTTTTAAAGAGTGGCTACACAAAATATATGCCACTGTTCACGAAATTTCGTGTAGCCACCAATTGATAATTCAGGACAGTAGCCTACACGATACAAAATCAGTAGCCTTCAACCTCCCTCCTATTTGCATATATACTTTCATTGGCATATATTGTATAGGCTATTGATCTTACAAGTTTTCTCATATCAGTGACATATACTTTCAATTAAACTATCAATTGGTGGCTAGTGGCTACTGATTTGCAGCAGGATGATATTGCGTAGCCGCGTGATTTCGTGTAGATTCAATTCACAAAATGAGATCACGTACGTGGTGCTTCGCCGGAACGGTGCGTCGGCGACCGTCGGCGACTAGGAGCGAGTGCGTTGGAGCGGTGGTAGTGTGTGGGTGGTGGTGCGTGGAGGCACTAGGGTTTTAGTGGAGAAGAAGATAAAAAGGACGTAAAAGAAGGTTTTATTAATTTTGTGAAACAATTACATAGTGAGGGATATTTTGGTCTAATTGTATTATAGATGGGTTACTAATTCCCTATTATTATCCTAGGGTATATTTTTGGAACTCCTTAATGAAAAGGGTCTATTTATGTCTTTTTCCCGATATAGCTTCTATCTATCTTCTATACTAACTAAAAAGTTATATTTTTTCCCTAATAAATGTTTTCAATTCTACAAAATTTCATTTCTTTCCACCCAAAACAACACAATTAAAGCATTTTCATTATTATTATTATCACATTAATAATTTGTATATCTAGTCTACATATAAAGTAATATTTTTTATTAATAAATGTTTATATTCAATAGGAAAAAATGTCATTTTCATATAACTTAAAAAATGGCTACATGCTGTCATCTTTATTTTATTTAAGTTTTGTCATAAATAAACTATGGTCAAATTTATAAATTTTTGTATTCTAATTTGATATAATAAAAAGTTTAACTCTTAATGTCTTCTATTGTACAACAAAGTAAAATTACTCCTTATTTGAAGTACATAGCATAAATATTTTAGAAAAATTATTAGAATACCATCGATATAAACATAAACCAATTTTTAACAAATAAAATTAAATACTCTATTCAATATTAGTCACAGTTACATACTAAGATTGTGTTCGGCAAAGCTTTGTTGAGATTAACCGAGCTTGATTTTATTTTTAATCTACTTGATGGGTGTTCGATAAAAAAAATGTCAATCTAGCTTAAGGAGCTTGTAGTAGATTAATGTAGCTTAAATTTGCCAATTTTTTTGATGTGACCCTCCAAGATTGTTGAAGATTAACAAGATTGGATTTTAATTTTCACCCATTTCAGCTTGATATACCAAACACCAATTATATTTTTCAAAATATTAAGCTAATAAATCCAACTCTAGGTCCAGCTAATCAACTAGCTCCAACTTCAGTTTCAACTAATCATTCAGCTACATCTCCTATTTCAGCTAGCGATACCGAACGAAGCATAAATTACAAAATCACGAATCGTTAATAGAATAGACTATAAATTTTAGAGAAAATAAATTGACAATCTCTTCTGAAATATAAAAAAACAAATACACATTAATGCAAAATTATGATTTATGACATCTAGTTCGTTCTAGAAATAAGGGATTGAAATTGTGATTAATATGGTAATATAGCAAGTTAATGAGCATATATGTTTCAGTTTCAATCTCTACTTCGTCAATTAATATAACTAGCTTAGTTCTCGTATCAATTAATATAACTAGTCAAAATTTTATATTAATATTTTTTTATTAAAAACATATTAATTTCACATTTTTTTTTTTAATCTAATTAGTGACAATATAAATGAAATTAAGATAAATATGATAATATTTTGAAATTTCTACTAATAATCAATTAATAACGATCCATGTAATTTCGTACATGCATAATATATTGAATAATGTCATATACCTACAAATAAACGAATTAAAAGAAAATTTGAATAAAATATGACTAATTAAATGGAAAAATTAAAAGAGAATATTCAAAAATACCTAATATATTCCATCTAATATGAAAACTGGGATGAAATGTGAATAATTTATATGTTGAAAATGAAATCAATATCATATCTAAAATATTTTATATAATAATAATAGGAAAAAATTTTAGTGACGTGACGCGATTTAGATTAGACATGTGAAAATAAATGATATAGTGGAATGTCAAAACGAAAAATGGTCTTAATTAGGTTTTACTTTAGTAGATTATACATCAAGGCTTCAAACCAATCATATAAACTGATATCCATGTAAATTAAGAAATAGGAGTGACAAATTATTTAAATATATGATAATATGATATACATAGTCCCTTAAACTATTTAAATTAGTTTTAAAATAATGTTGTTCCACAAACAATAAATATCTACTTAAATTTTGAGATATTTGAATACTATTAATTAATTCAACAATTAAATTCTCCTAATATATTAATATATCATTTAGATGAGATATTTATGATTAGATTGCATTTAAATCTAGAAAAAAAAATCAAAATAACAAAAATGAATTTTGATTTAGATATTGTTTTGCAAATAATTATTAATTAAAAAAAACGTGAATTTTGATATGGGTTTTAGTTTATTTGGGAAGTATTCGCCATAGATATGATGTTTCTTAATCTTTCATTTTATAACATGTGTTTTATTTACTCTGTTTTCTTACAAAAAGTCATTGTAACCAAATCTTTTGACATATCATATTGATTAGGTAAAATAAAAAATAAGTTAGTAGTGTCAAAATTTATTCTGGTTAATTAAGAACCATGAGCAAAATTGGAGATTTACAAAATTGAAAGAAAAAATAAAAAATAAAAATGTTCTAAATTAATTTTAGATATTGTTTCAATCTCGTAACGAATATAGTTTAATTATTTTTTCTAAAAAAAATATACATAATTTATAGTCAAAACTCATGATCTTTGATGTTTTACAACTTTTACTTAGTTTACAATCATATACCCATAAATACGTAGCAATTAGTTACCTTGATGCTTACCAATTCTGAGTTGATTAGTGTTATGGAAGTTTTGGATATGTTATCATTTGTGATTAGTTTGTAATCTTAATTTGTAATTGATTTGTATTCCTTGTGAATGATTTGTTTTTACATTAGGAAAAGATTAGGCTAGATTTAGGATAAAAATATTTGATATATAACTAATTTTATTTAAAAAGGATAAAAAATATAAAATGACATGTGACAACTTTAATAAGAGTGTGTCATGTGGCGTAGTTAGGTTTTAGTTTAGTATATATATTGTAGATTAATTTACTATTAATCTACTATATATCTAAATATATAAAGAGGCAAAACTAAAAGGCACGAAAGAGACAATACTTGCTCAAAATATTGATGTATACTTTCTCCAAAATAGATGAGGTTTTGGTGGTTTGACAGGATGAATGATATGATTTATAATCAGAATATACTATATGAAACCATAACACTATAATTAAAATATAATACCATGATAAAAAAAAGAGTCTAAAATATATATAAAAAAGATCTTGTTGATTATATATAATAGTCTCATAATCTTATATTTCCTAATAAACAAAAAATCGTACTTGTTCTTTAAGCTTTATGGTTGTTGATAAACTATCTATAAATTTAGAAAAGAAGATCTTGCTTGTATTTAAATAATTGTTTAGTAGATATATAATATTGTTTTCATATTTTCTTTCCTAATAAACAAAAAGATCTTGATTGTTGTTTAAGCTTTATGGTTGTTGATCTCGTACCCAATTTGGGAACTTTTTCTATGAATCTTAATCAGTTTGTTGAAGAAGCAACATAAGAGCAACATAAACATAAACTTTAATGCAATTTCGTATATTTTGTTGAAGCAACATAAATATTCAGTCTAATATTATGTTTTTTAATTTGTAATACTCCTAATTATTTGATTTGTAATCTTTCCAATAACCTAATTGATTTCTAATTTTTCTAATTAAATAAGGAAAGATTAATTATAGGTTTAGTATAAAAAAAATCAGTATATAAGTTTGTAATATTCCCAATTGATTTGTATTTAAATAAGGAAAGATTAGTTATATGTTTACTATATAAATCTTTAATATTTAAGTTAATTTATTTAAATTAATTAAAAAATAGTGAAAATGACAAATGGTGAAATTAGCGTTAAGGCGTTATGTGGCGAAATTAACGTGGAAGCGCCATGTGGCGTGATGTTATTCTACTTTAGTAGATTGATTTGTTATCTTTTCAATTGATTTTTTATTTAAATAAGAAAATATTAATTATAGTTTTAGTATAGAAGTCTTTAATATATAAGTTTGTAATCTCTCTAATTAATTTGTATTTAAATAAGGAAAGATTAGTTATATGTTTATTGTTTAACATATAAATCTTTAATATATAAGTTAATTTATTTAAAAAAATAAAAAATGGAAAAAATAACAAATGATGAAATTAACGTAAATGCGACATGTGACATAATTTTATTCTACTTAAGTAGATATATACTTTTTTCTTTGGTGAAAGAGAGGCGACACTCTCTGAACTTTATTGAAAATTAATAATAGGCTAATCCGGGATCAACCAGGGGGAAGCAATACCCCTCACATCATCCAAAATAATAGAATTTAAACTATCTGGACACTCCCTAAGAAAATTAAAACCCAAATCAACAGAAGAAATATAGTTAGCTAACCCATCAACAAGACGATTAGCCTCCCTATATGATGAGTGCCAACCACCCATCAACAAGGAACCTCAAGGCCCGATGACTAGGGCCCGAGCCATGGCCCAAGCCATCACTGCCCTAGTCCACCGTGCCCTCACTAGCCAAGGCGTCGATGAGCGTCCAGCCCAAGGCTCGCGCCTACTCTTGTGCCTCACCGTGGAGGAGCCAAGGCTTTGACCACCAAGGCGCCGACGCATCAATGTCACGACACTCAAGCGTCGACCATGCCACACCAAGGCACTGATGCTTCGATTCCAAGACATTCAAGTGCACGCCTCTATCCAAGCCTTTTAAGGCTTTTATCCCCTTTCTACTTTTGTCATTTCTTTATGATTGAACCTTACTATTTTGGGTGTGTGAGGCCACTTGCATGTGGTCCTCTAACTCAAAACCCTAGGCCGAACCTAGTACTATATAATGTCTCTTTCTCCTTGTAAGCAAACTAGTTGAAGATCAAAGAAGTGGATTTATCCCTTGGGTTAGAGGAATACCGCCCCAAGGCTCCCACTTACATCTATCAACCCCAAGCAATCAAAACTCTTTCATTTCTCATTTCCTCGAACCATTTCAAACACTCAAACACTTGTTCTTGTTTCAAATCTCAAGATCCAAGCCAAGAATCCTCTTCCTAAAGGATTCATTGGCCCTCCTTTGTCTCAGCCAAATTGAGGCCAAGACTTCAAGCTCTCAAGTTTCATTCTAACAACCTTTCATCAAGAGCTCAAGATCCATTGAAGGTGCCCTCAAGAACACTTTGAATCCACCTTGAAGCCAAGGAGAAGGAATCCCTCTTCACTTAGTCACGGTCGAAGCATTCCGGGAAGAAGAGCCTTGTCTTGGAGGTTCCGTTCTCATCAATTGGTATCAGAGCCAAAGACTAAGTTAAGTCCCTTTCTTCTCTTTAAATCTCAGTTTTTATGCTCAATTTTTTTTTCTTGCTTGCATGATGAATTTATGTTCATTTTAGTTGCCCTTTATTCCTCTTCCAAAATCGCACACAAAAACCATAAAAAAACAGCATGCCGCCACCGTCGGCCACCGCACCGCCGCCCTCTGCCACCTTACCGCCACCCACCACCACCCTACAGCCTCCATCCCCTTCCCCTTAGCCGGCCATGCCCTTTGCTAGCTTCCATTTTAATATCCATTACCCTTGCATGTGACTTGACCAAACTTGGAAAGGACGAAACCCACTTTCTTTCTTTTCCTTTTTGGCTCACTTAGCCTATTTGGGTAAATGCCAAATTTGACTCTTGGCTGATTTGTTTGGGGTAGAGAGCTAGGAAGCTACCCATTATGGGCTTCAAAAAGGGTGGAATAAGTGGCAAGTCAACAACACTCCCTTCCTCTCTTCTCAAGCTTTGTCTCACCCCTAAAAAGGGACATTGCCACTCTAAAACACCCTTGTTGCCGCCCCTTTTCAGTTCAATTTTTTTTTATTTTGTGGCCCCATTCTTCACTTCTAACACAAAGGAACATTCCCCAATTCGGCCTCACTACTCAAAGCAATAGAAAAGCCTAAGGAAAATCAAGAGGCCAAGAAAAAGGCAAAGGCCCAAATTAAAATAAAAAAAAAAAGCAAAGAAAGAAATGAAGACAAGCTCATCTCGGTTGGGCCACAACCATTTCGTGGGCTCTCCCACCTCACTTGGCAACTTGGGCCACTAAGCCTACCTTCCCATTTTCCTCTCTTCTCTTGTCACTTCAATTCTCCTCTTCCATGGCCCATATGGCAGCCAACTTTCTCTCTTGTCCAATCTCATCACTCTAGTTTCGAAGTTGGACTTTGCTACTTAGCCTAAGTGATACAATTTGGAAGGATTGCAAGTGTCTCGGCTCTACTCAAGTTCCCAACTCACATGACACCCCCCCCCCTCCCACGACTTATCCCTCTTACTTGAGCCTTCATCCATTGCTCTTACTTAATTGTCCTAGACTTAGTTTATTTTCCCTTCATTAGTGTCATTTCTTGGTTCCTTTGAACTTGTTACTCGGTTTGTCTTGTGGCCTATTGTAGGTGAGTCCACAATGGAGGATCATCATGATGCCGGCAATAGGAGCCCTCGGAGCTCCATGCCCACTATTTCCCCCGAGTCTTTTGCGGCTAGGCTAGCCGAGGAGAGCCGTGCCAAGGAGGTTGCTGCCCGTCGCGAAGAAGCCGCCGTCGAGGCCTTGCGCGTTGCCCAAGCCGAATTGGCCGAGCTCCGCCGCGAGAAGAAATCCGCCGACGCTCGGATGGCCGCCCTTGAGCTCAGCTTGGCCAACATCTCTGCCGCCTCCCCGATACCCGCGCCGGATGTGGCGCCGTCTCGCCCTGCGCCCATACTCATTGGTGCTTCCTCACGCGGCCCGACTGATCACCACTTTGACACCATGGCGCATGACCGAGGCAAAGGGCCTATGCATCCCTCCTCTCACTCCGACGCTCGGGCCTTTGCCGAGAGGTTGCCACCGCCGCGGGAGCCGTCCTACTATGACCATCCCCCGGCACGAGTGGAGTCCCGCGGGCATCACGACGCTCGGCCGCTGCCGGGCCGGCGTCTCCGCAGCCCACATGGACGATGAGCCCTACCCGCGCGCAGCCCGGGTTCCCGCCACCGATGACTTGCCTAATGCCCGGTATGGCTATGGCGACTTTGAGGCCCTCGATGAGGAGGAAGAGGCCTTTGGGGCCCATGAGGAGGATGATGCTTATGATTAAGTTTTCCAAGACCCTTATGAGGAGGACCCCTTGGCGGACTTGCTTCCCCGAAATCATGGCCGAGCTCGGAGCAACCGCCGGCGGCCCTTAGATCACTGCGACCTCTATTGGATGCCGCCACCGCCCGTTGATTTCCGAGGCCGTGGCCAAGTGCCTCGCCCACACCAAGAGCGGCATGAACCCATTGGCCCTCCACAACACTTGGCCAACGTCGGGAGGTCAAGGTCCGCATTGAGCCATTTGAGGGCGAATATGACGCAGCCAAATTTTTCTATTGGAAGCAAGCCATGGAATACGCGTTGAATCATTTCCAATATGAAGACTATGAGAGGGTTCAAATTGCCACGCTCCACTTCATCGGCAATGCCCGTGCATGGTGGTTCCGCTTTACCACCGAGAGAGTTAGGCGCCGCTTGCCCCCGGTCATGGCTTGGAACCAACTCATCCATGTCATGACCAAGCGGTATGTGCCGGAGGACTACCTTGAGCATATGCGTCTTCAAATTGCACTAGCTCGCCAAGGCAACCGCACTCCTCTTGAGTTCGTTGCCGAGCTAGAGGAGCTCGTCCATAAGGCCGGCGTGTCCACCACTCCCGCCTCACTCCGTACCATGTTCCTCTGTGGCCTCGACATTGAGATAAGGGAACCCTTGATTGTACTCCCCATCCGGGACATCCATGCCCTCATTCACACGACCATGGAGATTTATAACCAACTCTAAAGGAAGAAGAACGCCGCTTGGGCCCGGAGCCAACCCACACGATATGGCTCAAACTCTAATCCATTTGTTTCCACTCACTCCTCTTCTCGTGTACCACCACAGCCCCGCCCCGACGCCGCCCCGAGCCCACCCGCGCCTACAAGTACCCCCGGTGCCGCTCGCCTCAATGCCCCACCAAGAGGCCAAGGCGCGCGCACCCCGGCACCTCCCGAGCGAGCTCGTGACAAATCACGCTTCAAGTGTGGTGGTCTTGGCCATCTTCTTAAAGATTGCCCCAACAATAAAAGGGTCTTGCTCACTTCCAATGGTGGCTATAAGTCCTATGATGATGAAGAAGAGACACCGGAGGAAGAGTACGAGCCCACCGAAGAGCCCCCTTGTGATGAGCTCACATGTGGCCCTCTTGAGCTTGGCGTCGGCACTCCATTTGGCTTGGTAGCTAGGCATGTGCTCTTGGTCCGAGAAGTTGATACAAGGGGTCAAAGGGACAACCTTTTTCACACTAGAAGCCTTATGGGAGGTGCCTCATTGAGTGTGATCATTGATAGTGGCTCATGTGCTAACATCATCAACAAGCGGGTGGTCGACCATTTCAACCTCCCCACTAGCTCTCATCCGAGTCCTTATAGCCTACATTGGCTTTCTGAAAGTACAAGTGATGTGGTACAAAGGCAATGCCATATAACTTTCTCTATTGGTCATTATGTTGATAAAGTGTTATGTGATGTTATGCATATGGATGCCACTCACCTTTTGCTAGGACGACCTTGGCAATTTGACCGACAAGTGTTCCATGACAATTTTCTCAACACCTATGTCTTCACTCATGGTGCCAAGCGTTTCACCTTGTTGCATATGTCCCATAAGGAAATTCATGAAGATCAAGTGGAGAGAAACCGCCTAAAAGCCATTGAGGATGCCAAGCCCTTGGTGCCACGCCCTAGCCATGAAGCCTCTGTATCCGCTTTGGTGCCATAACACCAAGGAAAGGGTGATAGTGTGCCTCCCCGCGCCTCCACGGCCCCGAGCACGCTCACCACCAGCCAAGCCTCCGCCACCCCCTACTCGGCGATGCCTTGGTCGGTCGCTCCAAAGACCTCGTCCGCCTTGGTGCCTCAACGCCCGGGCAAGGGTGAGTGTGTGCATCCCCGGGCATGCTCACCACTGGCCCGGCCTCCGCCTTCCCCAACACGACGCTCGGGTCGACGACTCTTAAATGTGGGCCCGCGCCTCACCCGCCTCTGGCTCCCGGCGCCTCGCCTCCAATCTTGGGGCGTTGTGAGTTGTGCCTACTCTTGGCCCGCCACATCACACCGGCGCTCCAAGGTTAGAGCCCTTGTTTCTTGGTGGTGCCTCGACATTGCCTCATTTCTAGCAAGGCGCCGCCCTCCTTACCTCCGAGTGTCCAAGCACTCCTCCAAGAGTTCAAGGACATTGCCCCGGATGAGCTCCCCGAAGGCCTACCTCCCATCCGTGGCATTGAACACCAAATCGACTCGGTGCCTCCCTCCCCTACCGACCCGCCTACCGTGCTAGCCTCGAGGAGACCAATGAGCTCCAATGCCAAGTCCAGGACCTCTTGGATAAGAGGTATATTCGGGAAAGTTTGAGCCCTTGTGCGGTGCCGGTCCTTCTTGTCCTGAAGAAGGATGGCTCATGGCGGATGTGTGTCGATTGTCGTGCCATAAATCAAATCACGGTGAAGTATCGACACCCCATTCCAAGACTTGACGATATGCTCGATGAACTCCATGGTGCTACACTCTTCTCAAAGATCGACCTCAAGAGCGGGTACCATCAAATCCGGATGAAGGAAGGCGACGAGTGGAAGACGGCCTTCAAGACCAAGTACGGGCTCTATGAATGGTTAGTGATGCCCTTCGGCCTTACTAATGCCACAGTCACTTTTATGAACCATGTTCTAAGGGCCTATTTGGGGAAGTTTTCCATGGTGTATTTCGACGACATCTTGGTCTATTCCCGGAGCTTGGAAGAGCATATCGATCACCTCCGAGCCGTCTTTGAATGCCTTCACCGAGAGAAGTTGTATGCCAACCTTGTCAAGTGTACATTTTGCTCGGATTCCACGGTCTTCCTTGGTTATGTTGTTGGGAAAGATGGCATCCGAGTTGATGAGGAAAACGTCTGAGCCATTAGAGAATGGCCTCGCCCCACCACGGCCACTATGGTTCGCTCTTTCCTCGGTCTTGTCGGCTTCTACCGCCGCTTTGTGAAGGATTTCAGTAGCATTGTCGCTCCTCTCTATGAGTTGACAAAGAAAGGGGCCGAGATAGCTTGGAATGATAAGCATGAGGCCGCCTTCAATGCCCTCAAGCATCGCCTTTGCCACGCCTTACTTCTTCTACTCCCCGACTTCTCCAAGACCTTTGAGGTCGAGTGTGATGCCTAAAATGTTGGCATTGGTGGTGTACTTTTGCAGGATAGGCGCCCAATTGCCTTTTTTAGTGAGAAATTGTCGGGTGCCACTCTCAACTACCTTACTTACGACAAAGATCTTTATGCTCTCATCCGGATGTTGAAGACATGGCAACACTATCTATGGCCCAAGGAGTTTGTGATTCATTCGGACCACGAGGCACTCGCCTACCTCAAGAGCCAAGCTCATCTCGGACGCTGGCATGCTAGATGGGTCGAGTTTATGGAGACATTCCCCTATGTCATCAAACACAAGAAGGGCCTCGACAATGTAGTGGTCGACGCTCTCTCTCATAGGTACGTCCTCTCTACTCATTTAAATGCTAAAGTTTTGGGTTTTTCTATGCTTAAAGCTCTTTATTCACAAGACCCCCTTCTTTGGCCCCATTGTTGAGGAATGTTCACTTAGAGGAGAGTTTGAGAGCTATTTTATGGATGCGGGTTATTTATATCGAGCCAAAAAGTTGTGCATCCCTAGCTCATCCATTAGGCACCTTTTGATCAAGGAGGCACATGAGGGTCGTGGCCACTTTGGTGTGGCTAATACCATTGCCGCCCTTAGAGAGCACTTCTTTTGGCTTAAAATGGCCCATCATGTCACCATGTTTTGCAAGGCGTGCATTACTTGCCATCAAGCCAAATCTAGGGCACAACCCCACGGCCTATACACTCCTCTACCCATTCCCTCGGACCCTTGGGAGGACATTTCTATGGACTTCATAACCGGATTGCCAACCTCTAAGAAGGGGAGGGATTCCATCTTTGTAGTGGTTGATAGGTTTTCTAAAATGGCACACTTTATCTTTTGTAAAACCACTAACAATGCTTCGAAAATTGCCTCACTCTTCTTTGATCATGCCGTCAAGTTGCATGGAATCCCTAGGACTATAATGTCGGATAGGGACCCCAAGTTTGTGACCAACCACACCTTAGGGGCCTTGCTTAAAGCCGTTCTTAGGGCCAACCCATGCATGTGGGAGGACTTACTTTCGTATGCTGAGTTTGTGTATAATAGGTCCATGCACACAACAACCAAGCTCACTCCGTTTGAGGTCGTCTACGGCCGCAACCCCATCACCCCACTTGACATGGTGCCTCATCCCTTGGGAGTCGTTGAGCACCCTCAAGGCGCCAAGTGAGCTGAATTCATCCGAGAGCTCCATGAGCGCACCTGGACTCAACTAGAGAGGCGCGCCGCCCAATATGAGAGACACGCCAACAAAGGCCGGCGCCGTGTTGTCTTTGCCCCAGGTGACCTTGTGTGGGTCCATTTGCGCAAGGAGAGATTCAAAGACCACCGCAAGTCCAAGCTCAACAACCGCGGAGATGGCCCATTCCAAGTTCTCCGACGCTTCGGGGACAATGCTTATGAAGTCGACCTCCCCGACAAGTACGACGCCCATCCAACCTTCAATGTGGTCGACCTCACCCCATATGTGCCACCGGAATATGATGAGGAATTGGGGACAATTCCACCTCAAGAAGGGGAGAGTGATGAGTGCCAACCACCCATCAACAAGGAGCCTTAAAGCCCGATGAATAGGGCCCGAGCCATGGCCTAAGCCATCACCGCCCTAGTCCACCGAGCCCTCACTAGCCAAGGCGCCGATGAGCCTCCAGCCCAAGGCTCGCGCCTACTCTTGTGCCTCACCGTGGAGGAGCAAAGGCCTTGACCACCAAGGCGCCGACACATCAATGTCACGACACTCAAGCATCGATGATCAGCGCTACTTTGTAGGGTTTAACTAGGAGTTGTTATCGGTATTTTGGGTGCTATTTAGAGACGTTTAGTGCACAATTGTAGAGATTGGAGTTGAAGAGTAGAAGTGTCGTTATGGTGGTTTCAAGTGCTTAAATGAAGACTTATAGAAGATGGAAGGAAGCCACCACGAGAAGACCGCAACAAAAGCGAGAAGAAGCTGCAGAAAGTAATCCGCGGGCGCGGATGAACAGTGCCGTGATCGCGGAATTCCAAGCTTGGTCGCGGAAGCTGGTCGCGGATAAGTCGAGAGCAAAGAGTCAGAAAAGGTATTTTCCGCGACCGTGGAAATTCTTCCGCGGTTGCGGAAATATGCTTCAGCGCGGCGTCCGAAGTTTTCCAAAGTTTTACTTTTATTTTATTTTTCTTTTATTTCTTTATTCCGGTAGGTTTATTTTATTTCCTTTTAGATTATGTTTGTGATCTTTGGTTTTAGGTTTAGATTATTTAAACCTAGTTCCATAGCCTCCAAGCATCATCATCGTTATTTTACATTCAGTATTGTTTTCCCTTTCAAGACTATGAAGAACTAAGCATCATTTGTTTAGTCCGACAATTGAAGCCTTCATTTGATTCATGATTGTGAGGTTATAACTCTATTTCCTATTCCTTTGGATTATATCTTTTCTCTTGAGCTTATTCCTATTGATTCTTATTGATTTGACTAGATTGATCACCTAGTTGATATTAGTAATTGTCTATTGCTAGGGTCTGGATATTTCGGGTTGAGATTCCTTATCTTGTGTAGCATCTATGATATTCTAGGACTGGTAGGACTAGTTTATTATGAAAGAGAATTGATTGTGTGTTAAATACTGTGAAAAATCGGTGTTACTTGTATCCTGGTTAATTCTTATGCTCTATGCTACTATTGTTCTAAATCTTGATGGTTTCTTATGCGTTCAATAATAAGGGTTGTCTGGACTGGTAGGACTGGTAACTATTTCAGAATAGGGACAGGAATAATCCAAGGAAGGAATAGAGATAACCTAGGACCAATCAATCGAATGAATGGTGGATATTTGTTTGGCTAAGTGTTTTTCCCAAATTGATTCACAACCTTTGTTTTGTTTTGTTTACTTTGCTTTGTTTACTTGAAATTCAATCAACCAACCAAAACCCCCCTTTGTTACTTTTGCATGCGAATTTACATTAAGAAAGACAACTCCTCCCTGTGGGATTCGACTCTTGCTTGCCTATTCTACTAGTTTAGGTTGTTAAGGATTTTACTTTGATTGGGCACACGACTTTAGCCTTATCAAATTGGCGTTGTTGTCGGGGAGGCAAGTTTTGTTTTTTTTTCTTTGTGTGTGTTTGTGTGCCAATTTTTTTTGTGGACCTATCTTATGGTCCATATCCGTGCTACTAATCTTCCACTTCTGAGTCCTAATACAGAGAACCAGCAATGAGAGATGGCCGCAGCTAGACCTGAGCAAACGCGGGCCGGCCCGCCCGCCCGCCAAGCAAAACGGGCTTGGACAGGGGTTTAAGCCCGAACGGGCCGGTTGGCCCGGCCCGTTCGAGCTGGCGGGCCGGGCCCGATAACAGGGTCAGGCCCGTACGGGCCACTCGGCCCGGCCCGCGGCCCGTATAAAATTTAAATTGTATAAAAATATATTTAAAAATACATTAAAAAAATAAATATAACCTAAAAAATAATAATTTAACGGGCCGGCCCGGCCCGCTAAATACCAAAAAAATATACCAAAAAATAATTTAAATATAAGTTATATGTCATGCGGGCCGGCCCGCTCTTCCGGGCGAGCCCGGTTAGCCCCTTGGGCCTGACAAACGGGCTCGGCCCGGCCCGGGCCCGCAAAAATGGGCCCGGATTTTGGCTAAAGCGGGGCCCGCGTTTGATCAGGTCTAGCCGTAGCCCTGCATGCTGAGATTAGGGAACTAAAGGAGATGATGCAGATGTATATGACAAACAGCGGACAACAGCAGGAACAGCGATATGACCCATACTCATGCGCATACACTCGAGGGTGGAGAGATCACCCCAATTCGAGTTATGGGAACCAACAATACCCTCTATATGGTCATGACCACCAGGAGTTCTACCAGGGGCCACAATCGTTCTATCAGCAAGGTGCTCCACAACAGTACAATCCAGCCTACGAGCATAGCCCATCGGTGTCCAATCCCTGTTCCTCCATGTCTACTGAGGATATGCTTCGAGCTCTCATGCAACATGAACAAGAGACGAAGTCCATGCTCCAGAACTTGGAAAAGCAGATGGAGCAACTGGCTCAAGCAACGAGCAGATGGGAGGCCGGCACGTCAGCGAAACTGCTATCGCACCCAGTAGTGCATCAGAGAGAGAGTGCCCTTTCGATGACCATACGAAGTACTGAGCAGTTGCATGTCGTCCCACTAGCTGAAAGGGAACAACAATTTTGTGCGACGGGAGCAGAATACAGCGAGATGTCTGCAGAAGAGGCCCCGAGACCGCGGAAGGTGCTTTCTGAAGAAGATTATTTCTGGGAACAGGAAGACTGCCGCGACCGCAAGGAGGAGAGCCGCGACCGCGAATGTATTGTTGAAGAAGAGCCAAAAATCGGCGAATTTCCGCAACCGCGGACGGATCTCCGCGATCGCAGAAAAGTCGCTACTGAAGAGGAGCTGCTCGATGATTTTCCACGACTGCGGACGGATATCCGCGATCGCGGAACAGCCCCTGGAGACGAAGACCCTCTCGAAGCTGCCTTCGACGCATATGTGCGGCCCAATTTTCCTCCGCTCAGTTCATTGAAGCCTCCCGCACCCTTTCCCGATGCTCTGAAGGACACCAGAAAGGTGGAAAACGACAAGGATTTATTTGAAACCTTCAGTAACTGCGAGGCAAACGTTCCCTTGGTCAGACTGGCAAACAGCATCCCTCGCTGCGTAGAATTTTTAAAGGCGCTGCGCAAGATCAAAAAGAAGCCGAAGGGGAAGCACAAGAAGGAAACTGTGATACAAATGGCGGATTTCTACATGCTGGATACGGGGCAAGACACGCATGCCGCCCATGAGATGCTAGGTAGGCCGTTTTTGAAAATGGCAAGTGCAATCATTGATATGAACAGCGGTCCACTCACCATGAAGTTCAGGAGAATGGGGGTAAAGCTCAACATAGAGAATACAAAGAGGCACCCTCCGGATGGAGACCCCGAGTGCTCAATTGATGTGAGCAACCCAAGTTGATATGGGAGAGTACCAGGTCGAGCCACGACAATAACTAAGGTGCTGTCCGGGAGGCAACCCGAGGTATGTATTTCTTTCCTGTCTTTTCATCCCATGTTTTTAGTTGTTTGTGTGTTATTTTTGTTCTTGCTTTTGTTTTTGTTTCTGCATTCGACTAACCTGCAGGTTGGAGACTCGGAGCCAAATTGAAGAAGGTGAACTATGCACCAGAGTCTTTTTCGTGGGCGCGGAAATTTTTCCGCGATCGCGGAAAAGTTACTGTAAGTCTCCTCATCCCTGCTCGAAAAAAAGGAAAAAAAAAGTTTTACCGAAGGCCAGCTGTCCGATTTTACATTGAGAGATGGTGCGCATCATGCTGCCAAGGAGGAGACATTCGCCCCACAATTTTATTTGGCAACGATGATGGCCCGACATTCAACAGCTGATGAGGAGGAACACCAGAGCCCACACCCCGTTTACATCTGGGCTCCATTATGTGTTCGTTGAAGGCCGTGCAACCCCGTTTCTTTGTTGTACCACTACACCTTACAGTGGATTCCTTTTGGTTGCACGGTGGAGTTTGTTTGAAGACCGGCGCGACACCATAGACATGTGATTTCATTCATATACCGCCAGCAACATCTTCCGCGTCCAAGCCAACTCAACGACGTTTGTGAGTTATTTTTTGCCCTTCCTTGTGCTTCATTCTTTTTTGTCTTTCATTACATTGAGGACAATGCAATGTTTAAGCATGGGGGAGTGTTCTATACTTGCTAGTCGTTGAGGAGAAAGAAAAATAATGAAAAAGAAAAAGCCACAAATTTGAAAAAAGGCAAAAATAGAAATCCTGGGATAAGTCGAAAACTCGAAAGGGCGGCTTAGGTAATAAGTAGGTGGCTTGGACTAGCATTAGGCTGGGGTAATAATTGGTCAAGAGTGATGTGAGTTTATGTGAGTCCATCTATTGAAAAATGAAATGAGTGGCTTGGTGAAAACCCGAAAGGGCGCCTTGGCAAAATGAGTGAAAAGAAGAAGAGTGATTATTAGGATTCCTCATTTTTTTCTGGCATGATGACATAAGAAGAGGTGATATAAGGAGGATTCAGGTAGGTCACTCTGGGAGGCATAAGAAGATAGATGGAGGCTAGGATTAGATTTTTATTCACTCTTTGGTGTTCGAGATAAGCTTGGGGAAAGTACTCTGCTTTCCTTCTAGCTTGGTTGGTGTTATGTGTTGTGTTGTGTTGAGCATATTGTATTGGTGCCTTGGAGATTCATGTTAGGTGCAATTCTTAGTGGAGAGAGTTTTTATGTGCTTCATGAGACCTTGGGGATTTGATTGGAGGAGTAGGTTTCTTTTAGCTTACTCGAGGACGAGCAAGGTTTAAGCATGGGGAATTTGATCAGCGCTACTTTGTAGGGTTTAACTAGGAGTTATTATCGGTGTTTTGGGTGCTATTTGGAGACGTTTAGTGCACAATTGTAGAGATTGCAGTTGAAGAGTAGAAGTGTCGTTATGGTGGTTTCAAGTGCTTAAACGAAGACTTATAGAAGATGGAAGGAAGCCACCACGAGAAGACCGCAACAAAAGCGAGAAGAAGCTGCAGAAAGTAATCCGCGGGCGCGGATGAACAGTGCCGCGATCGCGGAATTCCAAGCTTGGTCGCGAAAGCTGGTCGCGGATAAGTCGAGAGCAAAGAGTCAGAAAAGGTATTTTCCGCGACCGCGGAAATTCTTCCGCGATCGCGGAAATATGCTTCAGCGCGGCGTCCGAAGTTTTCCGAAGTTTTACTTTTTTTTTATTTTTTTATTTTTCTTTTATTTCATTATTCCGGTAGGTTTATTTTATTTCCTTTTAGATTATGTTTGTGATCTTTGGTTTTAGGTTTAGATTATTTAAACCTAGTTCCATAGCCTCCAAGCATCATCATCGTTATTTTACATTCAGTATTGTTTTCCCTTTCAAGACTATGAAGAACTAAGCATCATTTGCTTAGTCCGACAATTGAAGCCTTCATTTGATTCATGATTGTGAGGTTATAACTCTATTTCCTATTCCTTTGGATTATATCTTTTCTCTTGAGCTTGTTCTTATTGATTCTTATTGATTTGACTGGATTGATCACCTAGTTGATATTAGTAATTGTCTATTGCTAGGGTCTGGATATTTCGGGTTGAGGTTCCTTATCTTGTGTAGCATCCATGATATTCTAGGACTGGTAGGACTAGTTTATTATGAAAGAGAATTGATTGTGTGTTAAATACTGTGAAAAATCGGTGTTACATGTATCCTGGTTAATTCATATGCTCTATGCTACTATTGTTCTAAATCTTGATGGTTTCTTGTGCGTTCAATAGTAAGGGTTGCCTGGACTGGTAACTATTTCAGAATAGGGACATGAATAATCAAAGGAAGGAATAGAGATAACCTAGGACCAATCAATCGAGTGAATTGTGGATATTTGTTTGGCTAAGTGTTTTTCCCAAATTGATTCACAACCTTTGTTTTGTTTACTTTGCTTTGTTTACTTGAAATTCAATCAACCAACCAAAACCCCCATTTGTTACTTTTGCATGCGAATTTACATTAAGAAAGACAACTCCTCCCTGTGGGATTCGACCCTTGCTTGCCTATTCTATTAGTTTAGGTTGTTAAGGATTTTACTTTGATTGGGCACACGATTTTAGCCTTATCAGTCGACCATGCCACACCAAGGCACCGATGCTTCGATTCCAAGACATTCAAGTGCACGCCTCTATCCAAGCCTTTTAAGGCTTTTATCCCCTTTCTACTTTTGTCATTTCTTTATGATTGGACCTTGCTATTTTGGGTGTGTGAGGCCACTTGCATGTGGTCCTCTAACTCAAAACCCTAGGCCGAACCTAGTACTATATAATGTATATTTCTCCTTGTAAGCAAACTAGTTGAAGATCAAAGAAGTGGATTTATCCCTTGGGTTAGAGGAATACCTCCACAAGGCTCCCACTTAGATCTATCAACCCCAAGCAATCAAAACTCTTTCATTTCTCAGTTTTTCAAACCATTTCAAACACTCAAAACACTTGTTCTTAGGGGTGTTCAAAATCGGCCCGGACCGGAAAACTGGACCGGACCGGACCGGACCGGTGAAATTCCGGTCCGGTCTCCGGTCCAAGGTTTTCCCTTAATCCGGTCTGGTCCAAATTCGGAAAAAATCTGGTTCGGATCGGTGGACCGGATTTAAAAAAAAAAAATTTAATTTATATGTTTTATATGTTTTTTTTGGAGATTTATATGTATTTTTTTATAGATATTTTTTAAATTTAATAAGTTAGGAGTATATATGTTTTATAGATATTTTTTATAGATTTTAAATAAGAATTTACTTTATTTTTTTTAAATTAAAGTCCGGTCCAATCCGGTCTTAGACCGGACCGGAACCGGACCGGACCTATTCGATCTGGTCCGGTCTCCGGTCCACCATTTTCAAAAAATCCGATCCATCGGACCGGACCGGAAATTCCGGTCTGGACCGGATGAACACCCCTACTTGTTCTTGTTTCAAATCTCAAGATCCAAGCCAAGAATCCTCTTCCTAGAGGATTCCTTGGCTGATGTGACCTTGCCTCCCATGACAGTCCAAGACGAGGAAGAAGCCATGAGCCTACGCTCAGAAGGCCCAGTGACAAGGTCTAGGTCTAAAGCCATCTCCGCCTCCGTCGCGTCACTTGTCGCACGCGTCGTCGCTGGCCAAGGAAGCCCAGACGCCAACCCAAGACTCATCATCCTCGCCACCATCGGCATCGAAACAACGCGTTCATCACAACCAACATCGCGTGCACCCACTCGCGAGGCCATCGACCCTTAGTCGTCGTTCCTCACGGTGTTTGCATCCATACATTCAACGCGTCCTTTTGATAGTTTTGAGACATTTTCTATATTTGGTATTATTGCTTATTTTAGATAGTTTCCTTTTATAGTCTTTTCTATTTTTGGGTTTGTGCCTTTTTGCATGTTTGCATGGGCTAGCCCATAGGTTCGTTTCGGCCCAAGCCCATTAGGTCTTGGCCGAGTTTCTTTGGCTATTTAAAGCCCCCTTTGTTATTCTTATTTCTTACGTTCAATTTAATTCAAGGTTTCAAGTCGAGTGTTTATCCTCCTTCCCTTGATCGGACGTCAAAACCCTCTATCTTCGCATCCCCTTCACCCCGCCGCCGACGCTACGGCAATTGCTTGAACCCTCAAGCCAAGTCTTCCTTCGCATCTCCCTTCATCCGCAGTCGACGCTACAACACCAAAGACTTGTCTTTTCAAGTCATCTATCCTTCATCAATCGCTTCCGCCACCGCTATCCATTCACCCCATCAATCACTGCCATCGCACCAATCATCGCGATCTCTCGCTCGCGAACCGCCATAAACACCGCGTTCCACGACAGGCTTGACGACGCCGAGTGACTTCCCAACCAAGACTAGATCCAAAGGTGTCACCTTTGACAATTGGCTTGTCATCGGAGGCAAGAACACATCAACTGGCATCAGAGCCCAGCAGTCTTGTAAGTCACGAACTCAAGTTTGCATCTTGTTCACAAAAAAAAAATTTGACCCCCATCGTTTGCTTTCGTAAGATCTCGCGAGAAAGAAAGAAAAACCAAAGTTTCCATCTTTGCAACACCTCATCGGTTTCTACAAGATACTATCTTGGCCGAATTTTTTTTCCTTGTTCCCTAAGTTTTGGTGTGTTAGGTAATTTGTTATCTTGCATGCTAGAATATTTTGTTTCCTTATTTCACGTGTGGATAGAGTTTCCTTGTTTGCTAGAGTTTACTTTTTAGTTAAGTTAGCCGAATTTCCTTATATAAGATATCATATCAAATCTTATCTTCTCTCTCCTATCTCTAAATATCACACTTGTGATATTCTAGTTACTTAGACCGTTTTTTCTTTTGTTTCCTTTTGCAATCCAAAAAGATCAAAAGATAAGATCTCGGATATTATAAAAAAAAGATATCAAAAAGATATTCAAAAAAAAAAGTTTCCAAAGTTAGGTAAAGCCAAAATAAGGCAACCCTAACCCACTCTCAGTCTAAGCTCATCTTCTATCTCTCTCCGCCGTCTAGGTCAAGCTTCCTAGAAGGTATTTTCTTGCTAATTCGGTAGCTTTGTTTACGTTTGTTTTAGGGTTTCAATTTATTCTTGTTTGTTTGATTGCAACTTGCTTGATACACCATCTCTTGTGCAAGCCAATCCGCCCTCACGGCACACCAAACTAACCCTACCTACGTGAACTTTGTGACTTGACTAGTGATTTTCTTGGTTGTTGTGCTTCATTGTCTTTTGGTTCATTTTTACTCCCATGTCTGGCCATATTGTTATAGGTACCATGACAGTTGAACACGGTGAAGCCCAACTTGGAGTCGACCACACCAACCAACATCAACCAACGTTGGATCTACCCCAAGACCAACCACAGGTTGACACCCCATAACAAGAACCGCTCATCGCGTTGTCCGAGGAGCAAAGAGAGATCCAAGCCCTTCGACAAGAGAACGCATCTTTGAAAGCCCAACAACGCGCCGCACAACTCGTGCCCGCTCCAACACCCCTGAGTACTATGGACGCGCCGGCTCAACCACGAGCCACCGACGCCGGTCCATCGAAGACAAGAGTCGACAAAGGCAAAGGGATCATGCCTTCGAAATCTCATCATCCACCACAACTCAATCATATGCAAAGTGTCATCGAGAGTCGCCAAGGCTTCGTTTCGCACGCGGACCGCTATGTGCCCAGAGCCACAACCGCTGGCTTAGACACCGGCTCCGACAACGACCGCGATGCCGAAGACACTCAAGGTGAGTTTTCTGAACCATACAACTTTGATGATCGCTATGCCTCTAGGAGAACCCAGAGACGCGTACTGGGCTCAGGACCACGCGAAGGCCGACCTCGACGAGCCGAGCAAGCCGACGCGACGCCAAGGAGACCCAGTCGCCGACCAAGTGGGCATACGCGACGCGATGATCAATTGAGGACACCAACTACCCATCCATAGAGCCATGATGTATGCGATCACCTTCGACACCAAAGTATTCGGACTCCGCGTTATGGATCCGACGGCTACGCGTCGATTACACCAAATGTCCACGACGACTTCGACGAGTATGACGACAAGGAGATCGGGGACTCATGTATGGTCAACCCTAATTTTTTTCACCCCCCTCTTGGAGATCCACTTGAATTGCAAGATCACCCTTCGGATTGGATACCTCCACCGCATTTCCAGCCCCAAGGAGAACGCGTTCGTGACATTGGCGGCGAGCGCCGCGATGTTATACCAAGGGACATTCGTTGAGCCGAATACGATGACCAGCCACGAAGACGCCGATGCGACGATGCCTACGCGCCAAGAGATGAGTTTGCTCGCGGAGAAGATCACCTAGATCGCGATAGACGCCAAGTTGGATGCGATAGATCCCATGGTTTGCGCGCCTACGAGAATCCTTTCTACGTCGCCGCGCCAAACAACGCGTTCAACCAAGCACCTGCCCAACCTCGATTCCAATGACACCGAGTCAAGGTAAAAATTGAGCATTTTTATGGTGAATACAACCCCTCTGTTTTTCTTGAATGGGTGCAGGCTACGGAGTACACACTTCGATATTGTCGAGTGTCCCATGAGGAGCATGTCGACGCCGCGACACTTAATTTCCGCGGAGCCGCGCGAGTGTGGTGGCATCGCTTCGAGGATGACTGCGTCTGACGCCAGAGGACACGGGTCACGGAGTGGCACCAACTCGTGTACGTGATGACAAAGAAATATGTGCCTCCAGACTATAGGAATCAAATGAGAATGGAGATAGCCATGGCTCACCAAGGGTCGATGTCTCCCCTCGAGTTCTTTTCCAAGCTTGAAGACATGTATTACAAGGCCAACATCTCCGTTGCACCATTGACATTGAGGACGAAATTCTTGAGTGGCTTAAACACCAACATCCGTGATCAACTCGAGATTTTGCCCATCAAAGACTTGAACACACTCACCCACATGGCGATGCAAATCCATGCACAAATCTCTCGCCGAAAGTCTTACACTTTTCCAAGTGGCCAACAAACGTATTCTTCTAACCCTAGTGGTTTATCTTCTACTAACTCTCGCCCTAGTGCCTCTACCACAGCCGCGTCGAGCCAAGCCCCTAAAGCGAAGCCGTCGACGCCAAACACCGCGCCGCGCCAGAATGCGCCCAGACAAGCTCCAGTGGGCACCGATCGTGTGCGTGATCTTGAGTGTTACAAATGTGGTGGAAGAGGCCACTATAAGAAGGATTGCCCAAACGCTCGAAAGGTTTTGTTCTCCACGACCGTCGTGGGCTACGAATCTTGCGACGACGAGGACCAAACCCTAGAGGCCATCGATGAAGGCATCGAAGAGGAGGAAGACTCCTACGACTGCGAACCCGCTTCTCTGCACGCGGGCACACCATTGAGCTTGGTGACGCGTCGTCTCCTCACAGTCAAGGAAGCGAGCCTCCACGACCAACGCGAGAACTTGTTCCACACAAGGGCTCTCGTCCAGACGGCTTCCTTGAGTGTCATAGTTGATGGAGGATCATGTGCTAACATTGTCAATGAGAAGGTCGTAACACACTTCAAGTTGCCTACGACGCCTCATCCACAGCCTTATGCACTCCAATGGATTTCTTCTAGTCCAGGTAACACAGTATCTCGCCAATGCTTAGTTTCTTTTTCCATAGGGCAATACTGTGATTCTATACTTTGTGATGTCGTTGCAATGGACGCCACCCATATTTTGCTTGGGCGCCCATGGAAATTCGACAGAAGCGTGCTCCATGATGGCTATTTGAACACTTATGTGTTCAATTACCACGGGAAGCGCGTCACTTTGCATCCAATGTCTCCCCATGAGATCTTACAGGACCAGGTTGAACGTGATCGCCGGAAAGCAATTGAGGCCGCGTCTACTAGGTCAATAGAGTGTCCAGAGGCACTCCAGAAGCACACCTCCTCCACTTCTAGCACCCTTTTGTCTCCACCAGACACTGGCAAGAAGAAACACAACGCCATACAGAAATCGGTCAGCGCCTCGCCATCGACAAAGTTTGCTGATCCGTTGCCGAAGACGTTTCCTTTGCAAGGAAAATGTGAGCAACGCGTACTTTTAGCCAGACCCAGTGACCTCACTGCATGTTTGACAGGCAAGGCACCATGTTTTCTGCTTGTGCCAACCCCATGCATCCCTGAGTCGTCGAATGCCGCGTCTGTGCCGCCAGCCATCGCGACCTTGCTCGCCGCGTTCGACGATGTCTTCCCAGAAGAGTTGCCACCAGGATTACCTCCACTGAGAGGCATTGAGCACTAGATTGACCTTGTGCCAGGTGCTTCCTTGCCCAATCGCATTGCGTATAGAGTTGGCCCAGAAGAGACCAAGGAGCTCCAGCGCCAAGTGCAAGAGTTGTTGGATCACGGCTACGTAAGGGAATCTCTATCCCCTTGCGTTGTGCATGTGATCCTTATGCCCAAGAAGGATGGCACATGGAGAATGTGTGTTGATTTCCGCGCGATAAACCAGATCACCGTCAAGTATAGGCATCCTATTCCACGCCTCGACGATATTCTTGATGAACTTCATGGCGCCACACTTTTCTCCAAGATAGATTTGAAGAGTGATTATCACCAAATCAGGATGAAGGAAGGTGATGAGTGGAAAACCGCGTTCAAGACGAAGTATGGGCTCTACGAGTGGCTTGTTATGCCATTTGGGCTCACGAACGCGCCAAGCACCTTCATGCGCGTGATGAACCACGTGTTGAGAACTTTCCTTGGCAAGTTTGTTGTCGTTTATTTCGATGACATCCTTGTATATTCACGAAGCCTGGATGACCATGTCGATCACCTTCGCCAAGTGCTCGAGTGCCTTCGACGCGAGAGCTTATTCGCCAATCTGGCCAAGTGCTCATTTTGCTCCGCGTCCACAAATTTTCTGGGCTATGTCGTGAGTAGTGATGGTCTGCGCGTTGATGAAGAGAAGATCGCGGCCATCAAAGAGTGGCTGACACCAACGACGCCGACACAGGTGCGAAGCTTTCTCGGCCTCGCAGGATTTCATAGGCGCTTTGTTCGAGACTTCTCCTCCATTGTCTCGCCTTTTCATGAGTTGACGAAGAAGGGTAGCACTGTCTTGTGGCTTGAGTCCCACGACAAGGCCTTCTCGGCCTTAAAGAGGGCCTTGTGCAACGCGCCATTACTCCAACTCCCAGACTTCGCCAAGACCTTCGAGGTGGAGTGCGATGCCTCAGACATAGGCATTGGTGGTGTGCTATACCAAGAAAAGAGGCCCATTGCATATTTCAGTGAGAAGCTCACAGGGGCCACACTCATCTACCCCACCTACGACAAAGAGTTATATTCCTTAATCCACGTGCTAAAGACATGGCAACATTACCTTTGGCCGCGTGAATTTGTCATCCACAGCGACCACGCCGCGTTGAGCTACTTGAGGAGCCAAGCCCACCTCAATCGACGCCATGCGCGTTGGGTGGAATTTCTAGAGACATTTCCTTATGTCGTGATCCACAAGAAAGGAAAGGAGAACATTGTCGCCGATGCGTTATCTCGAAGGTATGTTCTCTTGACTCATGTGCAAACTAAAGTTTTGGGTTTTGCTTTGATTAAAGAATTGTATGCTAGTGATCCTTTCTTTGCCCCTATATTCGAGCATTGCCTAAGATCGCGTGATTTTGAGTCCTATTTCCTTTCTGAGGGTTATTTATACAAGGCTAGTCGTCGTTGCATCCCTAGGTCTTCCATTAGGCTCCTTTTGATTCAGGAAGCACACGAGAGTCATGGACACTTTGGGATTAGTAAGACCCTGGCCGCGTTAAGAGAACATTTCTTTTGGCCTAAGATGACCCACCAAGTGACTAGGTTTTGTAGAAGTTGTGTGACGTGCCAAAGAGCCAAAGCTAGGTCAAGCCCACATGGCCTCTACACCCCATTGCACATTGCTAGTGCCCCCTGGGAAGATTTGTCTATGGATTTCATCACGGGTTTGCCCCTCTCTAGACGAGGTAAAGACACCATTTTTGTGGTCGTAGATAGATTTTCTAAGATAGCACATTTTATTGCTTGTAAGACAACCCATAGTACTAGTGAGATTGCCGATCTATTCTTTGAGCATGTGGTGCTTCTTTATGGAGTCCCGCGTACCATGGTTAGTGATAGGGATTCTAAGTTCGTTGGTCATTTTTGGCAAACTCTTTGGGGTAAGCTTGGAACCAAACTTCTATTTTCCACTAGCTACCACCCCCAGACCGATGGCCAAACGGAGGTCACAAATCGAACCCTAGAAGCCCTCCTTCGCACGATGCTTAAAGACAACCCTAGGCATTGGGAGGACTTACTATCACTTATCGAGTTTTGTTACAATAGATGCAGGAACACAGCGACCAAGTTGACACCGTTCGAAGTGGTGTATGGCATAAACCCCTTGACACCACTAGATTTGTCGCCGCGACCACTACGAGACCCAGTGCATGTCTCCGCCGCCAATCGCGCAGAGCAAGTACAAGAGCTCCATCGACGGATCAGGGACCAATTGGAGAGAAGGGCCGCGCAGTATGCCTCCCAGAAGAACACTGGCCGACGCCGCGTCGTTTTTGCACCCGGGGACCTCGTCTGGGTACACATGCGAAAAGAAAGGTTCCCCTCGCGGCGTAAGCACAAATTGGCACCACGTGGAGATGGCCCATTCCGCATGATAAAGGCCATAGGGGACAATGCCTACCACCTCGAGCTCCCACCAGATTATGGAGTCCATGCGTCCTTCAACGTGGCGGACTTGACACCATATGTTGAGCCTGAGTTTGATGATGGTGAAGCGGGGACGCTTCACAGACAAGTGGGGGAGGGTGATGTGACCCTGCCTCCCATGACGGCCCAAGACAAGGAAGAAGCCATGATCCTACGCTCAGAAGGCCAAGTGACAAGGTCTAGGTCTAAAGCCATCTCTGCCGCCGTCGCGTCACTTGTCGCACGTGTCATCGCTGGCCAAGGAAGCCCAGACTCCAACCCAAGACTCGTCGTCCTCGCCACCATCGGCATCGAAACAACGCGTTCATCACATCCAACATCGCGTGCACCCACTCGCGAGGCCATCGACCCTTAGTCATCGTTCCTCGCGGTGTTTGCATCCATACATTCAACGCGTCCTTTTGATAGTTTTGAGACATTTTCTATATTTGGTATTATTGCTTATTTTAGATAGTTTCCTTTTATAGTCTTTTATATTTTTGGGTTTGTGCCTTTTTTCATGCTTGTATGGGCTAGCCCATAGGTTTGTTTCAGCCCAATCCCATTAGGTCTTGGCCGAGTTTCTTTGGCTATTTAAAGCCCCCTTTGTTATTCTTATTTCTTACGTTCATTTTAATTCATGGTTTCAAATCGAGTGTTTATCCTCCTTCCCTTGATCAGATGTCAAAACCCTCTATCTCCGCATCCCCTTCACCCCGCCGCCGATGCTACGGCAATTGCTTGAACCCTCAAGCCAAGTCTTCCTTCACATCTCCCTTCATCTACAGTCGACGCTACGACACCAAAGACTTGTCTTTTCAAGTCATCTATCCCTCATCAATCGCTTCCGCCACCGCTATCCATTCACCCCATCAATCGCTGACATCGCACCAATCATCGCGATCTCTCGCTCGCGAACCACCACAAACACCGCGTTCCACGGCAGGCTTGACGACGCCGAGTGACTTCCCAACCAAGACTAGATCCAAAGGTGTCACCTTTGACAATTGGCTTGTCACCGGAGGCAAGAACACATCATTGGCCCTCCTTTGTCTCGGCCAAACCGAGGCCAAGACTTCAATCTCTCAATTTGGTATGAGGATCTCCACCAAATTTGGGCCAGTTTGCACGAATGGATCAACATTGGGCCCATGGACAATGCAAGACTATCATCATTGCGCAGTGTCGTTGAACGAGCTCTTTGGAACGTTCTTTGTCTGATTGAACGAGCTCTTCGAACTGATGTTCTCTTTGGAACGTCCTCTTTGGTTGAACGAGCTCTTTGAACGGACGTCCTCTTTGGTTGAACGAGCTCTTTGAACGGACGTTCTCTTTGGTTGAACGAGCTCTTTGAACGGGCGTTCTCCTTGGTTGAACGAGATCTTTGATCATGATGCAACGTAGTCACATCATCCTCCCCTCCTTAAAAAGGATTCGTCCTCGAATCCAAGTGGATGGAAACAATCTTGATTTGTTTAAGAGTTAAATAAATTCAATTAGAAATCGAGACATTGTATCCTTCAAATTTCGATATTGAATAAATTATTTAATTATAATTTATTTATTGTGTATGATTTGGTACGTCTCGGAATTGCGTTTGGAACAGAAATAAAGCAGGGAGTCAATTTTCTTTTTGAAAGCAACCATCTCTGATACGCCGTTTATTTTCTTCGTGATTTAAGGCAAGTGGCGGTTCGCTCTTGCTATTTTATTTCATATTTTTCTTAATTGACAATTAATCTATTGTCTTAATTTAGTTGGGATAAATATTCTTAATTTTTGTTTGGGAACTTGTGTGATAAATTGGTGTGAATAATGAACCTTATTTATTAGGTTGTATATTATGCTAACAACGACCCTTATATATTATTATTATTATAATAATAATAATTATTATTATTATTATAGGGTGCTAGATGAACTTTGGTGTGGATTGTTGTGTATTGGTGTGGACTTATATGCTAGTTAGCACGGGTATTCGTATGAACATTATTTACCTTGCGAGGTTTTGTTGTTTCTTTATAACTTGGTATTAGGAGGATTATTGCCCTGATACTTTTTGGTCATGACCTACATTTATTCGAATATAAGTGGTGGTGCACTTAGCTAGTGCTGAAACTCGAGATTCGTCTCATGTTCTATATCTCATTGCGAGATTGATATAGATTAAAAGCTTTAACGTAAATGCACGTTTTGGAATTAAATAAGATAAGTGCCATTTTGTACATAATTAATATACCACTGGGTGAGAAGTACAACGTGGAACCCGTCTGGACTCTTGTCTAAAGTAAGTCCCCTTTCCAATCTGGTCGAGGACCCAAATATTCAAGGCCGGTTTTCAAACTTTGTGTGATGATGTTCCCAAACAAACATGCATATTCCTATAAGACTCACCTTCTTTGGAGTCTTCTCTTGTCGCATACCCTTTTCTATCATTTCAGTGATAGTATCCAAGTTATATATATCGTCTATCGACTATTATTCGAGAGACAATGATAGTAACTGGATACAATCACAAAAACCATTTTGTTTGAGCCCTTGAGTCTTTCATTAGACTGACCAACCTTTCTCTCTCCTTGCATGGTTGGCTGGTGTCATCCGTCCTATACGGCACATCAGTGGTTGGTCTCAAACGCATTGAAGTAACAAATCGAAGACGAAGGTTTGCAGTTGAGGATTGAAGATTTTAAGTAATATTTGTTTTAGTTGTCTAGTCTTCTTAAATAAATGTAAGACCTAGTTAAGTTAGTCATGTGTTAGGGTTTATTTAACAAGTCTTCCATTGTATTGTAATTTCGATTGTAAAATTTATCTCCTCAATTTACAAGGAAAGATCTTAATAAAGGTTTAAGTATTTGTTATAAAAGTATTCCGCTATTTACTCTTTATTATTTATTGTTCATCTATTTATTTAAGTATAATTGTTCCGATTAAAGCCTTGGGTGGCTTTGCACTTTACAGTCTGAAGTCAATGGCGTGTGGCACTACCGTCGTAAGTCGGAGGTGTTACAAGCACCTTTTGTAGTAGCTAAACCCTGATTTCCTTTCGATGCCCCATCCGTGTTTAACTTAGTCCATTCGACCTCCGGTTTCGTCCATGCAATCAAATTAACCCTTCCATCTTCCTTACAAAGGCAACCCGATCTCTGCACCTTCCACGCTCATTGAAAATATTTTTGTAATGCCGAATGCACCCTCCAATCAGGGTGGAAGGGTCGGTGTTTAAGCTTGGCGGGTATAATTACTCTTACTAAGTCGATTTCCTTTCGATGCCCCATCCGTGTTTAACTTAGGTCTTCTAATGCCGAATGCACCCTCCAATTTAGGTCGACAAACATTTTTTCAAGCCACCAAGTGCAATTTCCGCTTCTCTACAGTGCTTCCCTAAATAAAACTTCTAGCCAGCCGATCCAGTTTGTTAAAGAGTACTCGAAGGAAGAGCAACAGTACCCATAGAGTGAATAGGGATAGCCGACAACACCGACTTAGTAAGAGTAATTATACCCGCCAAGCTTAAACACCGACCCTTCCACCCTGCGAGTCGAGAATTAACTCGTTCAATCACCTCCAAGAACGTATCCTTATTCACCCGCTTTTGCAACACCGGCATGCCAAGATATTTGCCGAGGTCATGGGAGCACGCATCCTACTCATGTTGCTAATATGTCGGCTCATCTCACGACTTACATTGGCAGAGAAGAAGATCTTTGATTTCTCGAAGCTAACTTTTTGGCCCAACGCCACACAAAAATCATTTAGAATCTTCCTGATAATCCCAATTTGGCTACAAGAGGCTTCCGCAAACAAGATTAAATCATTAGCAAAGCAAATATGAGATAACTGCGGCCATGATCTAGATAACTGAAACGGCTTCCAAGCACCACTCCCAACCGATCTTTCAATCATATGACAAAGGCGTTCAAGACATAAAACAAAGAGGTATGGTGACAAAGGGTCACCCTATCGGATCCCACGCTGAGGAGTAAAGACCTCGGTCATCTCCCCATTCTGAAGCAGCCGCATCTATGGAGACGAGACACCCGCCATAATCCATTTAACCTAGTCAGTAGAAAACCTTGTAGCATGCAAAGTATCCTTCAAGAAATCCCATCTCACCCTATCATAAGCTTTATCAAGATCTAACTTGAGTAACATCCACCCCTTCTTTCTCGTCTTCCTTCTCATTGAGTGAACCACCTCCTGTACAATTACAATGTTGTCTAAGCTCAATCGACCCGGAATTAAACTTGATTGAGTGGGACCAATCGATTTACCAATCACTCCCTTCAAGCGATTAACCATGGTCTTTGTAATCACCTTAAATAACACATTACAAAGACTAATCGGACGTAATTGATTAATTATTTCCGGTTTAGCAACCTTAGCAATGAGAACTACCAAGGCATCATTCATAGACTCCGGGAGAGTACCAAACAGGAAGAAGTCACTAACAAAGTCTATCACCAAACTTCCCACCATGCACCTCCCAACACCGTTGATAAAACACGAGTTGATATCCGTCTGGCCCTGGAGCTTTAAAGCTCCCCATTCCCATGACAGCTTTTGTAATATCAGCATTTGAAAAAGGCTCATTGAGAGGTCTAATCTCAGACCTCGTAAGCTTCGAACATCCCGTGCTAGTAGATATATAGTAGATTAATGTCGGTGGATCAATTTAAAGCTAATTAAGATCCGTTATTTAGTTATTTTTTTGGTCTTGATCGCCTGGTTCGATCGGTCAGAGTCGCTCTACGTCCAGACCGGGATACTGTTGGCATACGAAGTGGTAGACTCCTTCCAACATCAATATTCCTTACTCGCGGTAATGAGAAACAAGGTTGATAGGGGAAAAGGATCAGTCGGACTCGGGCCAGGTTATGGGAGATCCGACAATGTTGGATATCCGGTTTGATTGACTGGATTGATTCGGATATCTAACAATAAACACTGAGTTAGCAGCCCTAGCTAGGATAGTAAGCTGTTGTTGCGGGTGGGGGCGGGGGTTTGGTGTTCTTACTTGATGACATCATTGACTTCTTAATCAAAGTGCACAAATGCAATTATTCATTTCTATGTTAATACTTAATATAAACAAATGAATTGTGCATAGTTATTCTAAATTAACTAATGTTCTTTCCTGGTGAGCCAACAGGCACCAAAGAACACAGGATTATCATAAAATTTTATTTTGTAATTTGTAATTTTCCTCCACAAATGCTAAAACGACCCTTCCAAGTTCCACCTTAACTTTGCCAATTGGTGCTTTCATTTCGTTCACGTTATTAGTACAGCGGAGATTAATACGGACATTCACCTTTGCATATATGAAAGTCCTTTTCATAAATACTAGACCATCGATCAATAACGAGTACATCTCCGATTGAAATCCAATTGAAGTTCCTTCTCTAAACTAAATACTAGACCAGCCATAGTGTTACGCACGGGTCTGTGTCATATTTAATTTAATTTTTTATTATTATTTATAATTAGATTAGTTGATATTTTTAAAATATTAGTGTATTTTATTAAAAAAATGCAGTCAAATTTATCATAATTTATGATCGGTTTCTAGATAGTGAAACGATATATATATATATGAGGTATTCTATTATACTTTACTAATTACTATGTTATTTATGTTAAATGAAATCAAACAAACTTATTTTGTCAACTTCATAACAAAAGTTGTATAACCCTATCTCAGATCAATTTATTATATAGAAGTTGTTTAAACATCCACTACTCACGTGTTATTTCAAGTATTATTTAAAAAAACATTGTACTTCTACCATCCATTTAGAATATTTATACAAATTTTAAATTCTTATTTTTGTTTATGATTGGATTGGTTAATCTTTTTGATATAATGTATAATTGTATAAAATAAGTGTAGTCAATATATTATCACATAACAAAAGTTGTATTATTTTATCTCATATTTAATTGCTATTAATAAGTTAATAAAAACTTCCATATTTTGAGATTATTTAAAATATTATGTAAGCATCATTTGAAAGAATCAATATGTACCTTTATTATGTTGTTATGAATATACATTCTTAATTTACAAATATGTAATATATATATTCAAAATTTTGTGAAACATTTGATTATGAAGGAGTTTTTGACATTATTTTGAAATATTGTAAAAAAACAACAAATATGTGGAGTTTATGATATCTGACATGTTGATAAATAGATTAATGTATATATACATTAAAATTATAAAATAATAACACCTTATATGAAATTGCTAATATTATGTTTATATTAATTTCTATATTCTTATTATGAATTCTAATATTAATTTTGGGCACTTATTAGTTAAACACTAACCTTACATTAGAAAATAAAATCCTAAAAAATAAATTATGAACAAAATCCTAAAAATTAAATTCTAAACAAAATTCTAAAAATTAAATTATAAACAATCTTTAAAATTTAAATTATTTTTACTTTTGGAATTTATTTATCTTTAGATCATTTTATAAAAGATATTATATTAAAATATAACAAATAACAATTTGTTGAATTTACATTTGTTTAATCTCTTCATCTTTAATTTATGAGATTTTTAAAATTTTCTAAATTTAAAATATATTTATTAATTTAAAATGTTAAATTTTTTAAAAATAAAATAGAGAAAATTTTATAAAAGAGTGGACATTTAATAGATGACATTTATTGCATAGTATATCAACTTTTCTTATTAGATAGATATGGCTTTTAATATACTCCACTATGTTATAATTGACCAATGTATTTTCAAATTAAACCAGAATTCTTTTTAAAATAAAATAAATACTATTCTAACTAATCAAAAATGTCATATGAGTAGACAATTTAAACCGATTAAATTCTCTTATGAACCCCCGAAAACGCTCCAAAACCCTAAACCTACCCCGCCGCCGCTCATACCGAAATCAAATTCCAACAATTCCACTATTACCCAATTTTTTTCACCATGAATCCATCTCCAGCATCCCTCTGTCTCGTCTTTTTTTAGATCTTACCATGAAATCTAAACTTAACCTACTCATATCCATCTCTACCGTCATGCTGGTGGCGCATGGGTGGGCTCTGTGGCTACCCCTTCGACATGGTTTTTCTCTAACTTCGACGTAATTTCGAAACGGCACCACCTTGACCAGATCTGAAGAGGCGTGCCTTCTTTTTTTTTTTTACTCGTTCATATGACCCGGTTGTGTTGAGATACACACTTTAGATGATGTAGCTTTCCTAAATGATGAATCAAGTTGTAGTCCGGGCATAATAGAGGATGATCATCCCTCCGGCGGTGTATCGTTTGTGTGTGCTTTACTCACCTCAATTTTAGGTTATGTGTCTTCTATTTATTGTTCTCCTTTGTTGTTGTTTTTTCTTTTCTTAATTGTTGTTTGTATTGCCGCATTATCCGGATACCGAAATCTTTGGCCTCTCGAAGGTGTACTTCACACTTGTTTGCAACTTCAAATTATTACTTTATAAAAAAAACGATTAAATTCTCAACGAGTCTCACATAATTTGAAATAACACTTTTGCACAAAATTAATAGTTTGTTAAAACTCAAGCCCGATTGGATACCTTGAAATAATATATTAAAGTGTATTATTTTATATTAAATTAACAATTTAATGCAATATAATATATTATTATGGAGATTGAAACGGACTCTTATAACCATACGCACCCAATTAACCAACTTCTTATTGTCATAACCGTTATCTTTATTTTAAGGGAGCAAACTCATAACAACTCTACTCGAATTATGTTTATCGGAGTAGTATGTACAATAGTTCCTGCTTAGTCTTACATAAATAGTCTCGAAATATTTATGCCTTAAATTAGAGCATTGTCTTCTCATCATCCCAAAACTACTTGGAATAAATAAAATGGTTTTTCTAATATGTGTCGATGGGCACATACTAAAAGTTTAATTTGAAAATTAATTTTAAATTATTCTCTAAAGTAAAAGGAATAAACTCTTCAAAAAAATTAAGGAAAATTCTTGTTGTTGTCCCTCAGTTTAGGGTTAGTCTTGTTGGTGTCTCACGATTAAGTTTTTTCTGGTTGGTGCCCCTAAGGTTTGAGTTTGTTTGTTTCGTAACCAAACTTTTTCATGTTTGTACTATTTCAGTTCAAATTGATTAAATCTAAGTCCACCATTGTGTTTCTCGTCCTCAAATTAGTAAGATTTGACTCCTAAAATACCCAAATCTATGTCCGAACCATGTCGATTTGAATTTCGAAGCAACAACCCGTTTCCGACCTTAAGAATTCAAATCGGAATGGTTCGAGTATGGATTTGATTGTTTTAGGAATTGAATTCTACTAAGTTGAGGTCAATAAACATAATGATGAGCTTCGAATTGATCAATTCGAACCGAAATGATACGGATAAGGAAAATTTCGGTTACAAAGCGAACAAACCAAAACCTTAGGGATACCAACTGGAAAAAACTTAATCGTGAGACACCAACATGAATAATCCTAAACTCAGGGACACCAACATGAATTTCCCAAAAATTAAATTAGTAACTAAAAAATATTATTGCTAAATATGAAATTTTCTAAATATGAAATTTTTATTGTGTGCTCATAAAATAATACACATAGTATATAAGGGTAAAAGGTTTGTTCCTAATATTTAAGGATGCCTTTTTCTTGGAAATCATATTTGAAAACCTCATTTAAAGAAGAAGAGTCGCTTATAATCTGACCTCGATGTATTACGATTTCCTATTTGAAATTCTTTTATTTTATGGGCTAGAAATAGATGAAATATATAGCCATTATGATTTAAGTTCTTTTATTTTATGGGCTAGAAATAGATGAAATATATAGCCATTATGATTTAAGTTGCCATTTGTCCCTTTATTGCCCTAGTTGATTCCCACACATGGTGATTGAAGCCTCATGGAATCCCTCAAATGTGGCAGACAACATCAAAACTTCTCCCACATACTAGCACAACATTAGTTAATTAATTCTTTTTCAACTAAAGCAATACAATTAGTGGGCAAATGGAGGGCTAATAAAATATGCATGATAATTCTGTTGATTAGAATCTCAAGTGCTCGTTTGGTTGAATAGGGAAAGTGTAATTTCTAGGAAATTATTTCATGTGAAATCAAAATATGAGAATTTGAATTTATGGGAATTGTTAAATTATGTTTGGTTAAAATCTAAATCATGGGAAATATGGGAGAAGAAAATCTTACCCACCACTTTCTAAGTGATTGCACTTTCTATATTTTGTAGGAATTAAAAAGTTCATGAATTACAATATCTGAATTTTAAAAAAATAAAAAACCACACATATATTTGATATCACTTCCCAAAGTATTTAAAATCATAAAAATTTACTTCTGAACCAAAAGAACACCAAGTCTGTGGACTAAGGCGCTGTGCACTCATTCCATATATAAATTACATGTCACCATGACATATCTCCGTTAATCAATTGAAGTTTATAATTATACTTAATGGGTTGATTGAGATGGGAGATTCTAGGTTTAGGAGTTTACCCCACCTTTTATGTGAGAAGATGCACGTCAAATTATTTTTTCAAAGAATAAATTGATTGTATCATTTTAGTGGAGGCAGAATCTTTAATTTGGGTGGTTGATTTGAATAATCATGTTTTGCTATAACAAATTAACGTATGATGTGCCATTTTTCATGTAGATATTTAGAGGTCATCTTTGTCCCATACCCATGTAAATCCATA
This sequence comes from Rheum nobile, assembly GCA_027886185.1. Classification (NCBI taxonomy): domain Eukaryota; kingdom Viridiplantae; phylum Streptophyta; class Magnoliopsida; order Caryophyllales; family Polygonaceae; genus Rheum; species Rheum nobile. The sequence continues at coordinate 7,074,942 of WOAB01000020.1, forward strand.
CATGTCAATAGCATGAGCATGTAAATGTACATGAATGACTCAACTTGAAAACCTGACCCAATTCAACATGATAATAATGGGGTTTAACAATAATATTTCAGCCGAAAACAATTAAAAAGAAAAGAAACAAAGTCTTAAAAAAGATGAGCTTAAAAAATGTTTGTCTATAATAAAATTATAAAAATACAAAAACTTCATTAAAATAACCCAACTTTTGTGTTGATGGTAAAAAACTAACCCAACCTTTCAAAAGGTAAAAAACAATAGCCTATACTTTAGGGTGTGTGTTTATATATTAACCCATCTTATTTTCTTGTTATTTTTTTTCTAAAAATTGATGATGTGTCAATGTAATTAATGATGTACGTGGCATGTTAATAAGTTAATTGATTTGGCATCCTAAGATAGAGGGACGCTCTGGTGTATATATCTCTTAAGATACACATAGAGAACAATTTTCCACCATAGGATGAATAAGATGGACGGTCCAGATAGAACTAACCATGGAACAAAAATAAAAAGCAAGCTTGTTAGATAAAATAAAACGGTGACATTTTTGAAATTTCGAACAAAAAAAAGGACAGAAAGACGATTTTACCCCTCATCATTAAAACAACCCAAAAAATCTCACACGCTAATTCTTTCTCCTTCCTTCGTTCCTGATTCTCCCCTAACCCTAAGCAGCTCTTCGCCTTCTTCCTCGCTCTCTTCCTCCGCGTCTGCTCACCCTCGCCCATTTCCCTACCGTCTCTCTTTGTGGCAACGATTCCAATCCCGATCCCCAAACGGAGCAAGTTCCGCCATTGGTGGTCATAACCATGTCAATCTGTAATTTAGGTTTAGTAGCTTAATTTCGCTTAAAAAGAGAAAGAAATTAGCAGCATAATGATTTGCACAATTGCATTGATACGAAGAAATTCCAAGGTTTCAGAAATCGCAATCAGAATCCACCTCCGGCACCCAAAAAAGGGGGCCGAAAACAGTATACCATCAAACGCCAAATTGACAAAGTAACCAGAGAGTACTGAGAATCGATCGCCACCGGGAAGCGAGCTACGCGCCGGTGGACCTTCCTCCCGATCCGCCCTCACGCGTCGTCGCCACCAGCCCTAGGTTCTGAAGATTCAGCTTTATAACGGTGTCCGAGGTGGGTGCGATGTGGGTTCTGGGAGCGACTGGACTCGACGACGGGGGAGAGTCTCAGCATGAGAAGATCATTAGGCATGCCTCCTGCTATTTCTTTTCTACTTGAGCCTTTACCTTTCCATCTTGCTAATTTCTGTTGATATTTTGTAATGCAGAGGTATAGCTTTGGGTATAGCACTTACAGTCATAAACTGGAAGAGAAGAAGAAGCTGATGTGAGTGATGATGTTAGGCGAACAACAGTTTAAGTCTTGGTTTTGTCCTGTCATTTGATTAATTAGCATGAACCTAGCTAGTTTTTAATAAAATCTAGGTTATTTATACTCTTGGACTTGAATGTAAAACTTTGATTTTGGGTTTGTACAATTCGTCTTTCATGTTCTGAATTTGAATGACAAAAGGATGAAATTGTGTATTGGTTGTCATAGCCTATTAGCTCAAATGGTAGAGCAATGTGTTTATTCACATGGATGTGGGTTCAAATCCCTCATAGGCTACATTTTAGAGGTTCATAAACCCTACAAGAAAAGTTTAAGCTGATAATCTTACAGGTTCATGAGTTTTTTCTTGCAGGTTCATGCATTTGAACTTATAGGTTCATGAGTTTTAACTTGTAGGTTCATTAGTTTTATTTTACAAGTTTATGAGATTTTTCTAAGGTTCATGAGTTTTAACTAGCAAGTTCATTACTTTTGTCTTACAGGTTCATTACTTTTTCTGAGGTTTTTGAGTTTTTCCTTACAGGTTCATGCATTTGAACATGTAGGTTCATGAGTTTTAACTTGTAGTTTCATGAGTTATGGTATATAGGTTAATTAGTTTTATTTTACAAGTTTATGAGATTTTTCTAAGGTTCATGAGTTTTAACTAGCAAGTTCATGAGTTTTGTCTTACAGGTTCATTACTTTTGTCTTACAGGTTCATTACTTTTTCTGAGATTTTTGAGTTTTTCCTTGCAGGTTCATGCATTTGAACATGTAGGTTCATGAGTTTTAACTTGTAGGTTCATGCGTTATGGCTTATAGGTTCATTAGTTTTATTTTACAAGTTTATGAGATTTTTCTAAGGTTCATGAGTTTTAACTAGCAAGTTCATGAGTTTTGTCTTACAGGTTCATTACTTTTGTCTTACAGGTTCATTAATTTAGTCTTACAGGTTCATTACTTTTTCTGAGGTTTTTCAGTTTTTCCTTACAGGTTCATGCATTTGAACTTGTAGGTTCATGAGTTTTAACTTGTAGGTTCATGAGTTATGGCGTATAGGTTCATTAGTTTTATTTTATAAATTTATGAGATTTTTCTAAGGTTCATGAGTTTTAACTAGCAAGTTCATGAGTTTTGTCTTACAGGTTCATTACTTTTGTCTTACAGGTTCATTACTTTAGTCTTACAGGTTCATTACTTTTTCTGAGGTTTTTCCTTGCAGGTTCATGCATTTGAACTTGTAGGTTCATGAGTTTTAACTTGTAGGTTCATGAGTTATGGCGTATAGGTTCATTAGTTTTATTTTACAAGTTTATGAGATTTTTCTAAGGTTCATGAGTTTTAACTAGCAAGTTTATTACTTTTGTCTTACAGGTTCATTACTTTAGTCTTACAGGTTCATTACTTTTTCTGAGGTTTTTGAGTTTTTCCTTGCAGGTTCATGCATTTGAACTTGTAGGTTCATGAGTTTTAACTTGTAGGTTCATGAGTTATGGCGTATAGGTTCATTAGTTTTATTTTACAAGTTTATGAGATTTTTCTAAGGTTCATGAGTTTTAACTAGCAAGTTCATTACTTTTGTCTTACAGGTTCATTACTTCTGTCTTACAGGTTCATTACTTTTTCTGAGGTTTTTCCTTGCAGGTTTATGCATTTGAACTTGTAGGTTCATGAGTTTTAACTTGTAGGTTCATGAGTTATGGCGTATAGGTTCATTAGTTTTATTTTACAAGTTTATGAGATTTTTCTAAGGTTCATGAGTTTTAACTAGCAAGTTCATGAGTTTTGTCTTACAGGTTCATTACTTTTGTCTTACAGGTTCATTAATTTAGTCTTATAGGTTCATTACTTTTTCTGAGGTTTTTCAGTTTTTCCTTACAGGTTCATGCATTTGAACTTGTAGGTTCATGAGTTTTAACTTGTAGGTTCATCATGAGTTATGGCGTATAGGTTCATTAGTTTTATTTTATAAATTTATGAGATTTTTCTAAGGTTCATGAGTTTTAACTAGCAAGTTCATGAGTTTTGTCTTACAGGTTCATTACTTTTGTCTTACAGGTTCATTACTTTAGTCTTACAGGTTCATTACTTTTTCTGAGGTTTTTGAGTTTTTCCTTGCAGGTTCATGCATTTGAACTTGTAGGTTCATGAGTTTTAACTTGTAGGTTCATGAGTTATGGCGTATAGGTTCATTAGTTTTATTTTACAAGTTTATGAGATTTTTCTAAGGTTCATGAGTTTTAACTAGCAAGTTTATTACTTTTGTCTTACAGGTTCATTACTTTAGTCTTACAGGTTCATTACTTTTTCTGAGGTTTTTGAGTTTTTCCTTGCAGGTTCATGCATTTGAACTTGTAGGTTCATGAGTTTTAACTTGTAGGTTCATGAGTTATGGCGTATAGGTTCATTAGTTTTATTTTACAAGTTTATGAGATTTTTCTAAGGTTCATGAGTTTTAACTAGCAAGTTCATTACTTTTGTCTTACAGGTTCATTACTTCTGTCTTACAGGTTCATTACTTTTTCTGAGGTTTTTCCTTGCAGGTTTATGCATTTGAACTTGTAGGTTCATGAGTTTTAACTTGTAGGTTCATGAGTTATGGCGTATAGGTTCATTAGTTTTATTTTACAAGTTTATGAGATTTTTCTAAGGTTCATGAGTTTTAACTAGCAAGTTTATTACTTTTGTCTTACAGGTTCATTACTTTTTCTGAGGTTTTTGAGTTTTTCCTTGCAGGTTCATGCATTTGAACATGTAGGTTCATGAGTTTTAACTTGTAGGTTCATGAGTTATGGCGTATAGGTTCATTAGTTTTATTTTATAAATTTATGAGATTTTTCTAAGGTTCATGAGTTTTAACTAGCAAGTTCATGAGTTTTGTCTTACAGGTTCATTACTTTTGTCTTACAGGTTCATTACTTTAGTCTTACAGGTTCATTACTTTTTCTGAGGTTTTTGAGTTTTTCCTTGCAGGTTCATGCATTTGAACTTGTAGGTTCATGAGTTTTAACTTGTAGGTTCATGAGTTATGGCGTATAGGTTCATTAGTTTTATTTTATGAGATTTTTCTAAGGTTCATGAGTTTTAACTAGCAAGTTCATTACTTTTGTCTTACAGGTTCATTACTTTTGTCTTACAGGTTCATTACTTTTGTCTTACAGGTTCATGCATTTGAACTTGTAGGTTCATGAGTTTTAACTTGTAGGTTCATGAGTTATGGCGTATAGGTTCATTAGTTTTATTTTACAAGTTTATGAGATTTTTCTAAGGTTCATGAGTTTTAACTAGCAAGTTCATGAGTTTTGTCTTACATTTTCATTACTTCTGTCTTACAGGTTCATTACTTTTTCTGAGGTGTTTGAGTTTTTCCTTGCAGGTTCATGCATTTGAACTTGTAGGTTCATGAGTTTTAACTTTAAGTTCATGAGTTATGGCGTATAGGTTCATTAGTTTTATTTTACAAGTTTATGAGATTTTTCTAAGGTTCATGAGTTTTAACTAGCAAGTTCATTACTTTTGTCTTACAGGTTCATTACTTTTGTCTTACAGGTTCATTACTTTTTCTGAGGTTTTTCCTTGCAGGTTCATGCATTTGAACTTGTAGGTTCATGAGTTTTAACTTGTAGGTTCATGAGTTATGGCGTATAGGTTCATTAGTTTTATTTTACAAGTTTATGAGATTTTGCTAAGGTTCATGAGTTTTAACTTGTAGGTTCATGAGTTATGGCGTATAGGTTCATTAGTTTTATTTTACAAGTTTATGAGATTTTTCTAAGGTTCATGAGTTTTAACTAGCAAGTTCATGAGTTTTGTCTTAGAGGTTTATTACTTTTGTCTTACAGGTTCATTACTTTAGTCTTACAGGTTTATTACTTTTTCTGAGGTTTTTCCTTGCTGGTTCATGCATTTGAACTTGTAGGTTCATGATTTTTAACTTGTAGGTTCATGAGTTATGGCATATAGGTTCATTAGTTTTATTTTACAAGTTTATGAGATTTTTCTAAGGTTCATGAGTTTTAACTAGCAAGTTCATTACTTTTGTCTTACAGGTTCATTACTTTTGTCTTACAGGTTCATTACTTTTTCTGAGGTTTTTGAGTTTTTCCTTGCAGGTTCATGCATTTGAACATGTAGGTTCATGAGTTTTAACTTGTAGGTTCATGAGTTATGGCGTATAGGTTCATTAGTTTTATTTTACAAGTTTATGAGATTTTTCTAAGGTTCATGAGTTTTAACTAGCAAGTTCATGAGTTTTGTCTTACACGTTCATTACTTTTGTCTTACAGGTTCATTACTTTAGTCTTACAGGTTCATTACTTTTTCTGAAGTTTTTCAGTTTTTCCTTGCAGGTTCATGCATTTGAACTTGTAGGTTCATGAGTTTTAACTTGTAGGTTCATCATGAGTTATGGCGTATAGGTTCATTAGTTTTATTTTATAAATTTATGAGATGTTTCTAAGGTTCATGTGTTTTAACTAGCAAGTTCATGAGTTTTGTCTTACAGGTTCATTACTTTTGTCTTATAGGTTCATTACTTTAGTCTTACTGGTTCATTACTTTTTTGATGTTTTTGAGTTTTTCTTTGCAGGTTCATGCATTTGAACTTATAGGTTCATGAGTTTTAACTTGTTGGTTCATGAGTTATGGCGTATAGGTTCATTAGTTTTATTTTACAAGTTTATGAGATTTTTCTAAGGTTCATGAGTTTTAACTAGCAAGTTCATTACTTTTGTCTTACAGGTTCATTACTTTTGTCTTACAGGTTCATTACTTTTTCTGAGGTTTTTCCTTGCAGGTTCATGCATTTGAACTTGTAGGTTCATGAGTTTTAACTTGTAGGTTCATGAGTTATGGCGTATAGGTTCATTAGTTTTATTTTACAAGTTTATGAGATTTTTCTAAGGTTCATGAGTTTTAACTAGCAAGTTCATTACTTTTGTCTTACAGGTTCATTACTTTTTATGAGGTTTTTGAGTTTTTCCTTGCAGGTTCATGCATTTGAACATGTAGGTTCATGAGTTTTAACTTGTAGGTTCATGAGTTATGGCGTATAGGTTCATTAGTTTTATTTTACAAGTTTATGAGATTTTTCTAAGGTTCATGAGTTTTAACTTGTAGGTTCATGAGTTATGGCGTATAGGTTCATTAGTTTTATTTTACAAGTTTATGAGATTTTTCTAAGGTTCATGAGTTTTAACTAGCAAGTTCATGAGTTTTGTCTTAGAGGTTTATTACTTTTGTCTAAGAGATTCATTACTTTTGTCTTACAGGTTTATTACTTTTTCTGAGGTTTTTCCTTGCTGGTTCATGCATTTGAACTTGTAGGTTCATGATTTTTAACTTGTAGGTTCATGAGTTATGGCATATAGGTTCATTAGTTTTATTTTACAAGTTTATGAGATTTTTCTAAGGTTCATGAGTTTTAACTAGCAAGTTCATTACTTTTGTCTTACAGGTTCATTACTTTTGTCTTACATGTTCATTACTTTTTCTGAGGTTTTTGAGTTTTTCCTTGCAGGTTCATGCATTTGAACATGTAGGTTCATGAGTTTTAACTTGTAGGTTCATGAGTTATGGCGTATAGGTTCATTAGTTTCATTTTACAAGTTTATGAGATTTTTCTAAGGTTCATGAGTTTTAACTAGCAAGTTCATGAGTTTTGTCTTACAGGTTCATTACTTTTGTCTTACAGGTTCATTACTTTAGTCTTACAGGTTCATTACTTTTTCTGAGGTTTTTCAGTTTTTCCTTGCAGGTTCATGCATTTGAACTTGTAGGTTCATGAGTTTTAACTTGTAGGTTCATCATGAGTTATGGCGTATAGGTTCATTAGTTTTATTTTATAAATTTATGAGATGTTTCTAAGGTTCATGTGTTTTAACTAGCAAGTTCATGAGTTTTGTCTTACAGGTTCATTACTTTTGTCTTATAGGTTCATTACTTTAGTCTTACTGGTTCATTACTTTTTTGATGTTTTTTATTTTTTCCTTGCAGGTTCATGCATTTGAACTTATAGGTTCATGAGTTTTAACTTGTTGGTTCATGAGTTATGGCGTATATGTTCATTAGTTTTATTTTACAAGTTTATGAGATTTTTCTAAGGTTCATGAGTTTTAACTAGCAAGTTCATTACTTTTGTCTTACAGGTTAATTACTTTTGTCTTACAGGTTCATTACTTTTTCTGAGGTTTTTGAGTTTTTCCTTGCAGGTTCATGCATTTGAACTTGTAGGTTCATGAGTTTTAACTTGTAGGTTCATGAGTTATGGCGTATAGGTTCATTAGTTTTATTTTACAAGTTTATGAGATTTTTCTAAGGTTCATGAGTTTTAACTAGCAAGTTCATTACTTTTGTCTTACAGGTTCATTACTTTTTATGAGGTTTTTGAGTTTTTCCTTGCAGGTTCATGCATTTGAACATGTAGGTTCATGAGTTTTAACTTGTAGGTTCATGAGTTATGGCGTATAGGTTCATTAGTTTTATTTTACAAGTTTATGAGATTTTTCTAAGGTTCATGAGTTTTAACTTGTAGGTTCATGAGTTATGGCGTATAGGTTCATTAGTTTTATTTTACAAGTTTATGAGATTTTTCTAAGGTTAATGAGTTTTAACTAGCAAGTTCATGAGTTTTGTCTTAGAGGTTTATTACTTTTGTCTTACAGGTTCATTACTTTAGTCTTACAGGTTTATTACTTTTTCTGAGGTTTTTCCTTGCTGGTTCATGCATTTGAACTTGTAGGTTCATGATTTTTAACTTGTAGGTTCATGAGTTATGGCATATAGGTTCATTAGTTTTATTTTATAAGTTTATGAGATTTTTCTAAGGTTCATGAGTTTAACTAGCAAGTTCATTACTTTTGTCTTACAGGTTCATTACTTTTGTCTTACAGGTTCATTACTTTTTCTGAGGTTTTTGAGTTTTTCCTTACAGGTTCATGCATTTGAACATGTAGGTTCATGAGTTTTAACTTGTAGGTTCATGAGTTATGGCGTATAGGTTCATTAGTTTTATTTTACAAGTTTATGAGATTTTTCTAAGGTTCATGAGTTTTAACTAGCAAGTTCATGAGTTTTGTCTTACAGGTTCATTACTTTTGTCTTACAGGTTCATTACTTTAGTCTTACAGGTTCATTACTTTTTCTGAGGTTTTTCAGTTTTTCCTTGCAGGTTCATGCATTTGAACTTATAGGTTCATGAGTTTTAACTTGTAGGTTCATCATGAGTTATGGCGTATAGGTTCATTAGTTTTATTTTATAAATTTATGAGATGTTTCTAAGGTTCATGTGTTTTAACTAGCAAGTTCATGAGTTTTGTCTTACAGGTTCATTACTTTTGTCTTATAGGTTCATTACTTTAGTCTTACTGGTTCATTACTTTTTTTGATGTTTTTTATTTTTTCCTTGCAGGTTCATGCATTTGAACTTATAGGTTCATGAGTTTTAACTTGTTGGTTCATGAGTTATGGCGTATAGGTTCATTAGTTTTATTTTACAAGTTTATGAGATTTTTCTAAGGTTAATGAGTTTTAACTAGCAAGTTCATTACTTTTGTCTTACAGGTTCATTACTTTTGTCTTACAGGTTCATTACTTTTTCTGAGGTTTTTCCTTGCAGGTTCATGCATTTGAACTTGTAGGTTCATGAGTTTTAACTTGTAGGTTCATGAGTTATGGCGTATAGGTTCATTAGTTTTATTTTACAAGTTTATGAGATTTTTCTAAGGTTCATGAGTTTTAACTTGTAGGTTCATGAGTTATGGCGTATAGGTTCATTAGTTTTATTTTACAAGTTTATGAGATTTTTCTAAGGTTCATGAGTTTTAACTAGCAAGTTCATGAGTTTTGTCTTAGAGGTTTATTACTTTTGTCTTACAGGTTCATTACTTTAGTCTTACAGGTTTATTACTTTTTCTGAGGTTTTTCCTTGCTGGTTCATGCATTTGAACTTGTAGGTTCATGATTTTTAACTTGTAGGTTCATGAGTTATGGCATATAGGTTCATTAGTTTTATTTTACAAGTTTATGAGATTTTTCTAAGGTTCATGAGTTTTAACTAGCAAGTTCATTACTTTTGTCTTACAGGTTCATTACTTTTGTCTTACAGGTTCATTACTTTTTCTGAGGTTTTTCCTTGCAGGTTCATGCATTTGAACATGTAGGTTCATGAGTTTTAACTTGTAGGTTCATGAGTTATGGCGTATAGGTTCATTAGTTTTATTTTACAAGTTTATGAGATTTTTCTAAGGTTCATGAGTTTTAACTAGCAAGTTCATGAGTTTTGTCTTACAGGTTCATTACTTTTGTCTTACAGGTTCATTACTTTAGTCTTACAGGTTCATTACTTTTTCTGAGGTTTTTCAGTTTTTCCTTGCAGGTTCATGCATTTGAACTTGTAGGTTCATGAGTTTTAACTTGTAGGTTCATCATGAGTTATGGCGTATAGGTTCATTAGTTTTATTTTATAAATTTATGAGATGTTTCTAAGGTTCATGTGTTTTAACTAGCAAGTTCATGAGTTTTGTCTTACAGGTTCATTACTTTTGTCTTATAGGTTCATTACTTTAGTCTTACTGGTTCATTACTTTTTTGATGTTTTTTATTTTTTCCTTGCAGGTTCATGCATTTGAACTTATAGGTTCATGAGTTTTAACTTGTTGGTTCATGAGTTATGGCGTATAGGTTCATTAGTTTTATTTTACAAGTTAATGAGATTTTTCTAAGGTTCATGAGTTTTAACTAGCAAGTTCATTACTTTTGTCTTACAGGTTCATTACTTTTGTCTTACAGGTTCATTACTTTTTCTGAGGTTTTTCCTTGCAGGTTCATGCATTTGAACTTGTAGGTTCATGAGTTTTAACTTGTAGGTTCATGAGTTATGGCGTATAGGTTCATTAGTTTTATTTTACAAGTTTATGAGATTTTTCTAAGGTTCATGAGTTTTAACTAGCAAGTTCATTACTTTTGTCTTACAGGTTCATTACTTTTTATGAGGTTTTTGAGTTTTTCCTTGCAGGTTCATGCATTTGAACATGTAGGTTCATGAGTTTTAACTTGTAGGTTCATGAGTTATGGCGTATAGGTTCATTAGTTTTATTTTACAAGTTTATGAGATTTTTCTAAGGTTCATGAGTTTTAACTAGCAAGTTCATGAGTTTTGTCTTAGAGGTTTATTACTTTTGTCTTACAGGTTCATTACTTTAGTCTTATAGGTTTATTACTTTTTCTGAGGTTTTTCCTTGCTGGTTCATGCATTTGAACTTGTAGGTTCATGATTTTTAACTTGTAGGTTCATGAGTTATGGCATATAGGTTCATTAGTTTTATTTTACAAGTTTATGAGATTTTTCTAAGGTTCATGAGTTTAACTAGCAAGTTCATTACTTTTGTCTTACAGGTTCATTACTTTTGTCTTACAGGTTCATTACTTTTTCTGAGGTTTTTGAGTTTTTCCTTACAGGTTCATGCATTTGAACATGTAGGTTCATGAGTTTTAACTTGTAGGTTCATGAGTTATGGCGTATATGTTCATTAGTTTTATTTTACAAGTTTATGAGATTTTTCTAAGGTTCATGAGTTTTAACTAGCAAGTTCATGAGTTTTGTCTTACAGGTTCATTACTTTTGTCTTACAGGTTCATTACTTTAGTCTTACAGGTTCATTACTTTTTCTGAGGTTTTTCAGTTTTTCCTTGCAGGTTCATGCATTTGAACTTATAGGTTCATGAGTTTTAACTTGTAGGTTCATCATGAGTTATGGCGTATAGGTTCATTAGTTTTATTTTATAAATTTATGAGATGTTTCTAAGGTTCATGTGTTTTAACTAGCAAGTTCATGAGTTTTGTCTTACAGGTTCATTACTTTTGTCTTATAGGTTCATTACTTTAGTCTTACTGGTTCATTACTTTTTTGATGTTTTTTATTTTTTCCTTGCAGGTTCATGCATTTGAACTTATAGGTTCATGAGTTTTAACTTGTTGGTTCATGAGTTATGGCGTATAGGTTCATTAGTTTTATTTTACAAGTTTATGAGATTTTTCTAAGGTTAATGAGTTTTAACTAGCAAGTTCATTACTTTTGTCTTACAGGTTCATTACTTTTGTCTTACAGGTTCATTACTTTTTCTGAGGTTTTTCCTTGCAGGTTCATGCATTTGAACTTGTAGGTTCATGAGTTTTAACTTGTAGGTTCATGAGTTATGGCGTATAGGTTCATTAGTTTTATTTTACAAGTTTATGAGATTTTTCTAAGGTTCATGAGTTTTAACTAGCAAGTTCATTACTTTTGTCTTACAGGTTCATTACTTTTTCTGAGGTTTTTCCTTGCAGGTTCATGCATTTGAACTTGTAGGTTCATGAGTTTTAACTTGTAGGTTCATGAGTTATGGCGTATAGGTTCATTAGTTTTATTTTACAAGTTTATGAGATTTTTCTAAGGTTCATGAGTTTTAACTTGTAGGTTCATGAGTTATGGCGTATAGGTTCATTAGTTTTATTTTACAAGTTTATGAGATTTTTCTAAGGTTCATGAGTTTTAACTAGCAAGTTCATGAGTTTTGTCTTAGAGGTTTATTACTTTTGTCTTACAGGTTCATTACTTTAGTCTTACAGGTTTATTACTTTTTCTGAGGTTTTTCCTTGCTGGTTCATGCATTTGAACTTGTAGGTTCATGATTTTTAACTTGTAGGTTCATGAGTTATGGCATATAGGTTCATTAGTTTTATTTTACAAGTTTATGAGGTTTTTCTAAGGTTCATGAGTTTTAACTAGCAAGTTCATGAGTTTTGTCTTACAGGTTCATTACTTTTGTCTTACATGTTCATTACTTTTTCTAAGGTTATGAACCTGCAAAAAATGTTATGAACCTGCAAAAAAAATTATGAACATGCAAAAGAAAACGCATGAATCTGCAAAATATCATTGTATTTTCATAAGCATGATAGTCCATTTTCACAACCTGGAAGATATTGTTGAATTGCTTCCCCGAACTTTAGTATTGGGAAATCTTTATCATCTTGTAGTTCCAATTCATTTTTAAAATATATGGTCACACCCATACAAAGCACGGAGACACATGCTAGTTAATAATGTAAAATAGTAGCATAGTTCCCTGAGCAAGCTACAAGCAAATCCTATGTTGATGGCAGTCTCCATCTTATCTCCTGTTAAAACCCAAATCTTTATCCCTGCATGTGCAAGCTTGTCGATCAATGCACTCTGGAACCCCACTTTGAAGTTTGTCTTCAATAGCAGTAGCACCAAGAAGAATCAACTCCTTCTCAACCATCTCTGTTGCCTGATCAATCAACGAATCTCGGTCTACAGAGACTGAATTCCTGGCTGAGGTGAATTTCTCATTGAACTCTTTGTATTCCTCCACACCGAGCTGACGATAAGCAAGTATCAAGGTCCTAAGACCAGTATCAGCATACTCGTTGACATGATCTCTGGTTTCTTCCTCATTCTGTGCAAGATGACAAAGCTGATGTTGTATTCAACCCTGTTTCCTAGCTGTAAAATTTCATAGTTGCATATAGTTTTCAGGTTAGTAGTTGCACAATTATTGATTATTTCCAGCCCTAAAATTCTACAGCAACACCAAACAATGACATTCAAACCTGAGCCTTGTGAAATGAATCAGAAAGCCCTGATCATTCTGCAAGAACACACATCAACATCTTTCATATAATGTTATGAACAGGCCTCATTTTTATGTGCATTGTAACAGCTGATCTTCCTCTGATCTGCAAGAACACAAGGATCACAGATGGTAACAAAAAGACAAGACTAACATAAGCACAACCCTGTGTTTTCATGGTTTGCACACGATCACAAAACACGGTAGTAGAGCACATGGGTCAAGTGAATAGAGTTTTAACTAGCAAGTTCATGAGTTTTGTCTTATAGGTTCATTACTTTTGTCTTACAGGTTCATTACTTTAGTCTTACATGTTCATTACTTTTTCTGAGGTTTTTCCTTGCAGGTTCATGCATTTGAACTTGTAGGTTCATGAGTTTTAACTTATAGGTTCATGAGTTATGGCGTATAGGTTCATTAGTTTTATTTTACAAGTTTATGAGATTTTTCTAAGGTTCATGAGTTTTAACTAGCAAGTTCATTACTGTTGTCTTACAGGTTCATTACTTTTGTCTTACAGGTTCATTACTTTTTCTGAGGTTTTTGAGTTTTTCCTTGCAGGTTCATGCATTTGAACTTGTAGGTTTATGAGTTTTAACTAGCAGGTTCATTACTTTTGTCTTACAGGTTCATTACTTTTGTCTTATAGGTTCATTACTTTTGTCTTACATGTTCATTACTTTTTCTGAGGTTTTTGAGTTTTTCTTTGCAGGTTCATGCATTTGAACTTGTAGGTTCATGAGTTTTAACTTGTAGGTTCATGAGTTATGGCGTATAGGTTCATTAGTTTTATTTTACAAGTTTATGAGATTTTTCTAAGGTTCATGAGTTTTAACTAGCAAGTTCATTACTTTTGTCTTACAGGTTCATTACTTCTGTCTTATAGGTTCATTATTTTTTCTGAGGTTTTTGAGTTTTTCCTTGTAGGTTCATGCATTTGAACTTGTAGGCATGAGTTTTAACTTGTAGGTTCATGAGTTATGGCATATAGGTTCATTAGTTTTATTTTACAAGTTTATGAGATTTTTCTAAGGTTCATGAGTTTTAACTAGCAAGTTCATTACTTTTGTCTTACAGGTTCATTACTTTTTCTGAGGTTTTTCCTTGCAGGTTCATGCATTTGAACTTGTAGGTTCATGAGTTTTAACTTGTAGGTTCATGAGTTATGGCGTATACGTTCATTAGTTTTATTTTACAAGTTTATGAGATTTTTCTAAGGTTAATGAGTTTTAACTAGCAAGTTCATTACTTTTGTCTTACAGATTCATTACTTCTGTCTTACAGGTTTATTACTTTTTCTGAGGTTTTTGAGTTTTTCCTTGCAGGTTCATGCATTTGAACTTGTAGGTTCATGAGTTTTAACTTGTAGGTTCATGAGTTATGGCGTATAGGTTCATTAGTTTTATTTTACAAGTTTATGAGATTTTTCTAAGGTTCATGAGTTTTAACTAGCAAGTTCATTACTTTTGTCTTACAGGTTCATTACTTTTTCTGAGGTTTTTCCTTGCAGGTTCATGCATTTGAACTTGTAGGTTCATGAGTTTTAACTTGTAGGTTCATGAGTTATGGCGTATAGGTTCATTAGTTTTATTTTACAAGTTTATGAGATTTTTCTAAGGTTCATGAGTTTTAACTAGCAAGTTCATTACTTTTGTCTTACAGGTTCATTACTTCTGTCTTACAGGTTCATTACTTTTTCTGAGGTTTTTCCTTGCAGGTTCATGCATTTGAACTTGTAGGTTCATGAGTTTTAACTTGTAGGTTCATGAGTTATGGCGTATAGGTTCATTAGTTTTATTTTATAAGTTTATGAGATTTTTCTAAGGTTCATGAGTTTTAACTAGCAAGTTCATTACTTTTGTCTTACAGGTTCATTACTTCTGTCTTACAGGTTCATTACTTTTTCTGAGGTTTTTCAGTTTTTCCTTGCAGGTTCATGCATTTGAACTTGTAGGTTCATGAGTTTTAACTTGTAGGTTCATGAGTTATGGCGTATACGTTCATTAGTTTTATTTTACAAGTTTATGATATTTTTCTAAGGTTCATGAGTTTTAACTAGCAGGTTCATTACTTTTGTCATACAAGTTCATTACTTTTGTCTTACAGGTTCATTACTTTTGCCTTACAGGTTCATTAATTTTTCTGAGGTTTTTGAGTTTTTCCTTGCAGGTTCATGCATTTGAACTTGTAGGTTCATGAGTTTTAACTTGTAGGTTCATGAGTTATGGCGTATAGGTTCATTAGTTTTATTTTACAAGTTTATGAGATTTTTCTAAGGTTCATGAGTTTTAACTAGCAAGTTCATTACTTTTGTCTTACATGTTCATTACTTTTGTCTTACAGATTCATTACTTTTTCTGAGGTTTTTGAGTTTTTCCTTACAGGTTCATGCATTTGAACTTGTAAGTTCATGAGTTTTTCCTTACAGCCTTTCTGGTGCAATTCCCCACTGCTTTGGGAATTTGCCATTTGGATCAAAGTAACTAAATGTTCTGTTTACGTTGGACTTGGAATTTGCATATGGTCATTGGCCTAACAAATTGAGTGTGTACATAGAGGGTAATATGGCAATATCACAAACCGGAAGACAAGAAGAAGTAGAGTTTGTATCTAAGAGTATAGATACAACTCCTACAAGGGCGGTATCCTTTCGATCATGTCAGGGTTAGATTTGTCATGTAATAAGTTGACCGGTGTCATACCTCCTGAGCTTGGAGAGTTGAGACTACTCCATGCTCTCAACTTGTCCCACAACGGCTTATACCCGAATTCTGATTTGCAAATTCTGATTTGCGAGCACATAAATATCATCTTAAGATCAAGAAATGGACACAAAGCAATTGCACCGAGTCACACCAATATTCACATAGCCAAAATTGAAGATGTAGATGCAGATCTAGTGGTGCAAAAGCATTATTTGAAGTAAAAATGATACTCAGCAACTTCATTTCAAGTCAAATGATCTATAAATCAAAGGCGGCCATGGCAGAAGGTTAACTGATCCTACATTTTGCAACACTTAAAACACATTTAGCAATACAACCACTAGTGGAAAAAACACTTTTTGAGGCTCCCTTTTAGAGGCGTACATATTTCAAAACGCCTCAACAACGACCTCCGCAATCAGTTTTTCGGGTTTTTGAGGCGGATAATTATTTTATACGCCTCAAAAAAATCTATTGAGGCGGGCAAAAAATTATACGTCTCAAAAAATTTCCGAAAAAATATTCCCGCTAAAGTATTAGAGGCGGGCCAAAGTTAGGCTCGCCTCTAATGGTATATAATTGAGGCGGGCAAAAAAGCCTGCCTCTATTAACTTCAGTTGAGGCGGGCCTCTTATAGACCGCCTCAACAAACGTACCCAATAGAGGCAGGCGTAAAGAGGCCCGCCTCTATTGCCTCACTTATAGAGGCGGGCGTATTAGGCCCGCCTCTATAAGCTAACCCTAATTAAAAAAAAAAATAGCTAAGCTTTCTTCACCCTGCGTCTCCCAAATTCCTTCCTCTGAGAAATCTTTTCCCATGGCCAATGCGTGGAGAAAAGACAAATCTACCAAATTCCTCACCTCCAAGTCACTCTTACTCCTCTTTCTCCCTTTCCTCGCTCTCACTCTCTTATTCTTCTCCTCCCGCCCCTCTACTAACCCTAACCCTAATTACAGCTTCTTCGTCAAATCGCAATCTCCCCAATTCCGCGGGATCGAGCCCTTCGATTGCTTCAAATCCCTACAAGCTCACCCGGTAATCGCGAACGTCGTTGAAGGAGTCAGTCCCTGCCTGCTCGCGAACCCACACCACCTGTTCGCCGATGGAAAATCGGGAGGAAGGGGATGATGATGTGCTTGGATCGAGCTTGACAATGGAAAAAGTGAAAGCCGCGAAGAAATTCATCGAGAATCACTACAGATCCCAGATGAAGAACATGCAGGAGAGAAGAGAGAGGTAATTGATCTATGTTTCTGTTAGAATTAGGGGGGGAATATTTTCCTGCTTAATTTGTGCATTTTTCTGCGGAGTTAGATCTTCATATGCCTGGAGGCCGTGATTACAGCATTTGATTTGCGTGGTTTGATTGAATTTGTAGGGTTCTCTAGTCTTAGATTTGTTTTTTAATAAGTTGGATTGATTGCGTGTATGTAATGTTGGAATTGAGTGATTCCCATCCCTGCTATCTCTGCGTACTTGGCAAGTTCAATTGAGCGATTGTTGTTAAATTTCTGAAACTCTGATATTGTTTGTCAAATTTGTGGAGAACAGGATTTTATTGTGCAAGGAGGGGATCCCACGGGAACTGGAAGAGGCGGTGAATCGATTTACGGGTATGCCACTGTCTATACATACTACTGCTTCTTTGTTTATAGTTTTAAGGTAATTTTATGTTAGGTTTTGGAGAATTCCTCACTTTGTAGTTTGAAGTGATTACATTTGGGGTTACGGATTCTAGCTGAGCTTGATTGTTTGAAGACAAGTCAAAAGGAAGGAAAGGGAGTCAGTCTACTGAGGTTTAGTGTTTAAGCGAGTTTGAAATTAAATGACTTTTGGGGTTTTGGTGTGATTTTAGGGCCTTATGCTTGGGTTAACCATGTTCCTGGAGAGCATGTGCTTCCGAGCCAGTCGAATCAAGGGAGCGTGAAGCTCCAGAATGAAAAGAAGTGTCGTAGACAACGCCGTGAGTTTATTCTGGTGAGTGTTTCTAGACTGGAATCTATTCTTTCTCAATTTGAATTGAGAGTGGCCATTTTAGGAGGGGTGGTTTTAGCATTACTGAGCAGCTGGTTAATGTTATTGACAATCTTAATCTTATGGATGTAAATCATGAATGCTAGTTGCTTTATGAGGTTCAGATTTAAGCTGTCAAATCTCAAACATTATGAAGTTTGTGATGAAATTAGTCCAAAGAAATTAGTCCAAAGATATTGATGAAATTAGTCCAAAGCTGTCAAATCTCAAACATCATGAATGCTAGTTGCTTAGTTATCAACTCTTTTTCATGAGCTTGATAGGCTTTTTTGTATGAGTGCAGCTATAGATGATGCTCTGCTTCTTCAGGTTTATGGAAGTGTTGTTATACATTTTTCATGGCATGTGCAGGCTGAGAAAAAGAAGCGAAAGGCTCTGTTGTGTCGAGTCTTGTTCGTGCATATGTCAATAGCCAAGCAATCAAGTTTTCAACACCTCTCAAGGTAATATAAATTAAAAAGTAACTTCCTGTATAATATGTGATGCAAATTCTAGTATTCCTGGCAAAGATGCAATTTGTTTCTTGTGGAATACCTGCCTTCTACATCTTTTTTTCCTGTTTCGAGACACTGTAAACGCATCCATTTGACAGATCAGACATACATCTTGTTTATTTTGTGCTGTGTTCTTCAGGATTTAGATTCTCAGTTGAAATGATGTCATATTGTTCATGAATCATGATAATAGCTTTAGGGTAGTCATCTGTCAATATTTCCTTTAATCTATGGTTTTAGTTTGCAGTTGGCTACAATAGAAGAGGGATTGACCAGACAGAGATGAAATTAGTGAAAACCAGTTCCAGTGATCCCAATGCTCTAGCCATACTAGAGCGTGACAAGTGATTTGCGATTGTGGCCGCAGCAGTTAAGGGTGTCGTACCCGATGCAGTTGTTGACCTAAAATCTCCAGAGGTGCAATGCTCTTGCCTCTTCTTCCCATGTCACCTCTCCCTCTTTTAAGATATTTCAAGTTTCTTGTACGCTGACTCGAATACATTCACAGGTCTGTATTCTGATTGAATGTATATCCCTTTTTCGAGTTCCACATAACTCATTAGTAGCTGCTGTATCGGTCCTCCCTCAGTCGCTAGTCTCCATGAAGCCGAAACTAATATCAAGGCCTTGATTTCAGACTCCAAAACAAGCAATGGAGGGCAGTTAAGGGCGTAACAATTTGTGAGTTCTGTTTTCCTTGAGAAAAGGTTGTAGTCATCATCAAAAACTAGCTTGTTTGTAGTTTTACCTATATAAATTATGACCAAAGCACCCTTCTTCAGTTGCTCTGCTCTGTTCTGTTTGATGTTCAATTTTTCTTCACTTCATATTACTGATGTGAGAAATGTAATCATAATTGTAGTTGCTTCTTTGACCATTTAATAAGTACACTTGTTGTGTATTCAATTTTGAATCTGGAAGCTGATAATCTGCTGAAGATTCGGGGCCAGCTGATTTTTTAAAAAAAAAATCAGCAATGGGACCCCGGTATTACAAAAAACCGGGGTCCGGATTTTTTTTTTTTTTTAAATAGACTTTTTGAGGCGGGCCTATGGAGGCCCGCCTCAACAAATGGCTTTTAGAGGCGGGCCTTAATATATACGCCTCTAAAAGTGCCTCACTTCGGCGCCAATGAGGCACTTTTAGAGGCGGGCCTATGGAGGCCCGCCTCAACAAGTGGCTTTTAGAGGCGGGCCTCCATTTATACGCCTCTAAAAGTGCCTCACTTCGGCGCCAAAGTGAGGCACTTGTTGAGGCGGGCCTATAGACGCCCGCCTCAAAAAGTGACTTTTAGAGGCGTATATTGCCCGCCTCAAAAAGGGTCCCTACTTGTTGCAGCCCCCTCACTTGTTGCGTATGATATCCGCCTCAATAAGTGTCAAAACGCCCGTCTCTAAAAGGGTTTTTTCTACTAGTGAACCATCAACATTTTACCTGAAATACCTATCTAAAGAGCATCAGTAAATGGACTTTGATAATGAAGGTGGTCCAAACTTGATTAGAGTCTCCAAAACTGTCATTTAATCCAGTGCTTGGAAAACAAAGCAAGGAACACAATTCCTCATCCCCATCAATGCAGCAACATAAATAATTTACCCAACCAGATGTTAAGAGTTAAAACTATAGGATAATACCCAGCTAGCTTAAAGCTTTAGTCTTCCTCTTGACAGAAACAATCCTGCAACAGCAGCAATCTCCAAATCAGAAAGTAGATTTGCTAGTGCAGCAACAGCTGCTTCAGCTGCATGCATGAAAGAAGTTTTATCCAGTTTGAATAGTGGCTTGACTTCTCCTCCTTCAGCAACAAAAAACATCTTGCCTGAACTCCTTTGCCTGGTATGCCTGGACAAAGCACCTAAGGCTCGAGCTGAATTTGTTGCCACAACTTGCGTCTTGCTGGCTAGAAGCTTCATGCACGGTTGAACAATCTCATCAGTTGCAAGAATGCTACAGATATCTTGTCTGGCATTGAAAATATCAGCTAGCACTGATGCGGCAGTTTCTTGGCTTTCTTCACTAGAAGCGTGAAGAACCTTGACAAGGGATTTTAAAGCTGTGTTTGCTGTAGCTCCCTCCTGCACGAGATCATTGTGTGATGCCAAGGTAAGCAAGTGTCCTAAAACCCTAATTATGTGAACTTTTGAAGCTGGGATGTCACCTAAGAGCATTGCTAATAGCTGATTAATGATCGAAGAATCAACAATTCGAACAAGCTTTTGAAGTGCTTTAGCTGACACTTCTTGCCCTTTTTGGCCCCCACTTCTAAGAAGCCACAACAATGCTGGAACAGCATCTGCACTTTCAACACATGCGCATATGTCTTCACTATGACAGCACAAATTCCATAAAACAAGTGCAGCATCTACATAATTACTATCATATATTATGGACTCTCTGATATTATTATCAGGCGATTGTTGTAGATAAGAAATAGGTTCACCTGCAAGAGAAGCTCCAATATTGCTGCAAGCTGTAGAAATATTGCTGCTAGCTCCAATATTGCTTCAATTGTGTGAACTTGAAGGGTGAAGCAACAGTTAAACCTTCGGCTTCGAGCATGGGAAAGGGCCTTCAAGGGTTTCTTCCAATTCCAAAATGTCACGGCCGATAGAGACACGAATCGGTACTGAGAGGCCGTGGAAACGACGATTGCTCTGGCTATAGAGGTCTACCCGGTGCTCGGTGGCCCCCAGAGGACGATGGAAGGGAGGCGATTGCAGGTTATTGAGGAGCGAAGTGGGGAAGTGGACCCCAAAATGTGGTCTTGGCCGATCACGTCGTCGATTGTTCTCGGGCGCATGCGCTCAGCTAAAGGCTGATTCGGAGGCGACGATTGCGACGGAGAAGGAGGAGACGGCGATAATTTCCGGCGCTTCGGGAGAGAGGTATCCGGTGCGGCATCCGACGGCGACGGAGAAGATGAAGCTTGAGCAGATGGAGGGGAATCAATGGAGGATCGCCCATGGCAGCAACGACGGCGAGAGCGAATTCGGTTTCGATGAGATTTGCGGCGTGGAGACGACAGAGAAGGGTTTCAAATGAAAAATTACGTTTATACCCTTGAAAGCTTTTAAAATTTTTAAACACGCGTTTTATCCCATCCGTTAGATGGCGATGATCCAACGACCTACAAATGTACTCATGGTTTACAATAAGCAAGATGCGCATTTGATCCACTCTCTCCTAAGATAAATGACTTATTCACATATCAAAGTAAAATAGCAAGCTGGAACCGTGTGTATAACAGTAGTGAAATTGGGATTTAGGGTTTGTAAGGGATTTGGCAGCAAATTTGGAATTTGACAGCAATCTTCATTTCCACATCTAGTGCCTTCTTCATTATCTTCCTCGTCGTTGTCGATCCTTCTCCTAGCTCTCGCAAAACGTCGTCGTTTAATCGTCATCTCCTGAAGCCTTTTCTTTCTCAAATTATTCCTCCCTGGAAAGCAACATAGACATCGATAAGGAAACCGACCCGGATCGTCGTCCCATCCTGAATCCCCTTGCCACTTTCCACTGGGAATACAATTTCCCTCCATCCATGAATTCGATGAGCCTCGAAGAAGAAGAGAAGAATGCAAGAGGTAAAGACACTTTTCAATTTGGAATCTGAATCGGTGAATTGGGGGACGAGTTCCGAGTTAACCACAACGGTTTTGGGGGATTGAGATGAAGATAAGGGTTTGAGGCAGCGGAATCGAGCGCCAAGTTAATGGGAAAGACGAAGGAGAGGTTAATGGAGGAGATTTGACATCACATTATGCCACATCATTGTTTATATTAACACATACTCAATGTTTTTAGCAAAAATAAGTAAAAAAGTAACAAGGGTTAGTATTTAAACACCATCTTTAAAAGTATAGGTTATTTTCTTACTTTTTTTAAGGTTGGGTTGGTTTTTTACCATCTATCTAAAAATTGGGTTATTTTAATTATTTTTTTCTAACTCAATCAATCAGTTCGGACCCAAGATTTACACATATTTATATCAAGTAATTCCCTTAAAATAACAAAAAAAAACTTCAGATTATTGGTTAGTAGGTTCTCTTAAATATCTATCTATTACTATATATTAAAGATTGCTCATTTTAAGCCTACAGAGTATTTTTAGGCTCGGGTGGTTGAGATTTGATTTTTTAATTAATTAATTATTATATATATATATTAGACCTATATATTTTTAAGCCACAAAAACGCTTGTGGACCCACACTTGTAATAATACGTCACTATGCACATATTCACCTATTATTAAAGAAATCCATGCACTATCTACAAGTAGACCTGATCAAACCCGGATCCGGGCGGGAATCGGGCCGGACTTTAGACAAAAATCATGCCCAGATGGGCGGGCCGGATCCGGGCAAGCCAAGGAAACGGGCTGGGGAGGATTTCTGGATCCGCCCGGACATCCGGACCCGGGTAGCCCGCGGGTCCCATTTAGTCCGCGAGACAAGACAAATCTGTCATAAAACGTAACATAGCAAATATAATTTAACGCATAATACCCATAAAAAGTGTCTTTTATTACAAACGGTAAACATAGTTATTGTTACAAACTTGTCATAACAAATTTCTCACAAAATAACACAACATTACACAATTAAGCAAATTTCAAAAGAAAATGGAGTTGGTTGTCTTTTTTTGTTGCCTCCAGCTGGTTGTCTTGTGGGTATAAATATTAGGTTGTTTAGGGTATAAATATTTATTTATTTTATATAATAATTTTATGAATTTTATTATATATAAAAAATTATTTATTTTATTTATTTTTAAAAATTAATTCGGGCTTCCGGGCGGGCTATCCAAGCTAAATAGGATATTATCAGTGACCGTATTCCGCCCATATAAACGGGCGGACCGGGCTATCCGGACAAAATGGGCAAAATATAATAACCTTATCCGTCCATTTATGCCGGACGGGCGGGCGGGTCGGCCCGCGTTTGCTCAGGTCTACCTACAAGTGATAAAGAACTTCAATATAGATGGATCAACTATATATAAAAATATATTCCCTTTTGATCCACCAGACTATTCTGAATCCACTTCATATACGTGTCAGTTTATAATATATAACTACATCAATAATTTCAGCCTGATATGATAAAATCTTGATATATTAATTATGACTAACTAAACCAATTTCGTATCTGATACAAAAACCAATTAAAGAATTTAAGTCTTTTCATATAAACTATTACATTTTTTATACAAAGAAAAGAAATAGATCTTATAGGGATTTGATTTTGTAAATGATGAACTATTACTAATGATAGTAACAAACTATTACCTTTGATCATTTTCTAATTTTTTAATCAACTATATATTTAAGATGCTAAGAAATAAAAACTCAATAATCAGACTCTTTTTTATAATAATAATAATCGATTATATCTCCTCAAAAACAAATCAGTAATATTTGTAATAAATATCTAAATATTAGCATTAAGCAAAATCATCAAGATTTTTATTATTATTTGATCATTCAATCATTGATCATGATATAATAATAAATTAATATATTTTAAACTAAGAGCGTATGAGCATCGTATAACAAAATTGTATAGGTTAAATGATAATGTTCAAAAAATAAATGAAATTGAAAATATATAATATTAGTTACCTTATTTGTGTCTTTTTTCATTATTCTCTGGATAACAAATAATAATGCATCTATAATTGTAAATTTAAACTAACAAATCTTGATAAAGTAATTTACATAATTATTTAAATCAACCACCATATCAAATTCAGTTGAATGATCTTTTCGTAATATTTCATGGTCGATTCTAGAATTTTTCTTTATTAAAGTTATTAATATTATTATATATTGTTAGTTGTAAGATATTAAGATAAAAAATAATTTCAAATAAACTCAAATCTAATGTTGTCTTCAATAGTTGTTAGATATTACTTATTAGAGATTGTTAGTTTTGTGATAGATTTTTTCAACTTTTATAGATATTAAAGTCGAATGTTCTTTTAGTTAGTGTAGATAACTTTTTCTACTTTAATAACGTTTTCTAATATCTATGAAAATATATATTTTAATGGATAACTTCAAATTTAATTAGTTATAATTTTATTATAAATTAAAACAATTTAATTTAAAATATATAATTTTATTTAAAAATATTTCAACGAGGCCTATATATATATATCCACACGCCACATCCTAATAAAACCCTACATCAATTAATATTTAACATCATTCTAATTTAGTACTTCTTCTTTATTATGGTTTTGAATTTATTGTTTATGTATACAAACATTTTTTTCACATATTATGTATATATTGTTATGCCAACAAATTGGTTCCATACTAATAAATTTGGTGTTTACCAGTTTTGTTTCATACTCCATCTAATCATTAATGATTTTTTATTTGTAGTCAAGAAAAGCCTATAATTTTTTTACTACTACTATAGTACTATTACACCTCAATAACCATACCAATTGGAAGATTTGAGTTGGTTTTATGCATATCATAAATTATTAATATATTCCATCATTTAATATTGAACAATCTTTTACTTACAATTTTATGGATTTTTTTTATATATCATAATACATGATTGTTTTTTTTTTTTTTGGGTTCGAGTTTAAAGACCACTAGTTGTCCTCTAAGCCATAAAATCATTGAATAACACTTACTCGCGATGCATTACTATCGTTGGTACGAAAAAAATTCACACGTGAAAGAAATCGAACACGAAGTCTTACACAACTACATCAACTTATTAGGTTTGATTATTTTATTTCAAATAGCCATAACCAACGTAACAAGGATACTGTACTATTTTTGTTGTTATGTATTTACTTAATTTGATATAGCATAATTTTGAAATATTATAAAATATAAATTTCATATATGCATGAAAAATGGTGTACATGGTCCAAATGTCTATCATTTGTTAGATTTTTTTATATAAGCTAAGAGTATTGTTATAATTTTGAGATACAATTGTTATAACTCATATATGTATGAGATATAATATTTTGTATTATGATAAAATAATTATAGACAATTTTTTTCTCAATGTGATGTGAAACAATAATTAATTATATATCTTATTTTAATTGATTAAAAAATATTGAAAATTTTAAAAAATTATTGTATTTTTATAATATTGAATATAATTTTTATAATTATTTAATGAAAATTCAACCTTGTGCTTGACACGAGTACTGAACTAGTTGATTATTAATTGCCGAATATACAAGGAACAAATCTCAACTAGAAAACGTATACACACATAGTAAAAAGCATAATTATACGCTTCTTATTATATGTGCATCAGTGCATATGTTTATTGAAAACATGTGTTCATATATTTTGTAGTATGTGTGCGTATATTTTGTGATATGTGTGCATATACTTTTTTAGCGTGTGTTCATATGCTTTATTTGTTTATGATCATATACTCTTATGTGTGTTCATATGCTTTCTATATGCGCATACGTTTTCATATTGAGTGTACATGTAAGGAAACAAACTGATAGGTGTCATTTCATGCACCTTTACTAGCAATTATTAGCATCATTTGGAGGAGTTTAGGATGAGATTTGAGGCTAAGTCTGTGATCCAGAAGTTATGGAGAAAAGTGAAAATATCCAGGGATTTACAGCTTAGATGGAGATGGAGATGAAGATGAAGATGGATGAGGTTCTGCTAGAGTTTATTGGAGAAGGCTACCAACACTTGGTAGTAATGAAGAGCAGAAGAGAAGAAGAAGAGGAGCTGAAGAAGGAGTGGGCGATTTCACCGCCCCGCGCCAGATGCCACCGCGACCCGGCGGTGGATCTCAGAGAAGTGTTGGCCGCGCCAGAAGAAGCCACCGCCCCGCGGTGAGGCACGTAACGCCCCGCGGCCAGAAGGATTTTATTTCCTTTTATGCATTTCGGATTTCCTTATTTCTTTTATTTTATTTCCTTTGTTATTTTCATTAGGTTAACTTATTTTTCCTAAACCTATTTAAGCCCCTTTTCTAGGTTAAGAAGAGACACACTCTGAAATCACGTGACTACTTTTACATTACACAGTTTTACTTTTTAGGGTTTCATTCACCTCTGAATGGAGAACTAATTTCCCTTTGTTCTACTAGACGTTTGAAGCAATACAGTTGATGTGTTTGTGAGATTTCTATTCCTTGTTCCTATTCTTATAAGTGTTGGTTTGATTCTCTTGTTTATATTGAATATTGATTTATTGTTATTCCTCATAGCCTGATCAACTAGGTTGAATACTATTTATCAATTACTAGGATTTGCATATAGTGGAATACGAGTGCATATCTAGTAGCATACACGATTGTTGCATATAGTGGAATACGAGTACGCAATCGTGAGTGAGAATCATTTGCATGTTAAGTAGTAAGGTTTTCTTCTATTTGCATATATCCTATATCCTTGTGTGCATTGCTATTGCTTTATTGGTGGTAAGGTTTTCTTCCATTGATATTATGATAAGTCTATCAACAACTGTGAGAATTGGTAGTACTTAAGATCAGGGTGGGAACAACCATAAGAATAGTGAAAGAACTTGGATTGAATAGATTTCAGTGATCAAATTATATCTCTGTATTGTGGATCTCGTTCTAGTGGAACTCTTTTCCCCAATCATATTCTCAATTCAATCAAACTTGTTTGCTTTGTTCTTCTTGATAACTAAAACCCCCTTCCTTGTCACTTGTCAATCATAATTGCATACTTCATCAGATCTTCCTTGTGGGTTCGACCCTTACTTGCTTACTATACATCCATTTAGTAGGTCTGTTAGGACATTTACTTTGACTAGGTCATTCAACGATATTTGCATTGCATATTTCGGCCACGTCACAAACCGATCAAAGTGTAAGATGTAACACCCCCAAATTTAACCCCATTTGAGAACGTTACTGCCGATGACCCCGGACGTAAACCCCGAAGTCACCCCAGGCTTTTCCGACATCATAACTGACTTAAAACATAGTTACAATACTAAAATCATAACTTTTATTAAACCACATGGTCGCGGAATTACACGATTCCAAAAACGACCCAATTAATCAAATACAACAGCGAAAGTCTTTAACAAAATACAAAATAGCACAGCGGAAAACTTGTAAACAAAGCGACAAAACAACTTGTCAAAACACCGTTCATCTTCATAGTCGTTCTAGCCTTCTCGGATCTTCAACACACCTGATGTGCCGAATCGGACGGATGACACCAGCCAACCATGCAAGGAATATAACGGTTGGTCAGTCTAATGAAAGACTACGCAAGGGTACAAAGCAGAGTGGTTCGAAGCAGTCGTATTAGGTTAGACTCATCGTCCCTCGAATAATAACCGAGTACGCTAGTCAACCATCATACTCCTACTAGAATAACAAGAGGTATGCACAAGAGAAGATTCTGGAGACCGAGTCTCACAGCAATCAATCCCAAAAGAAGACTCCAAATGAAATGAGCCTTATAGGAAAATATGACAAATGTTGGGGAACATAAACAAACACACACACACACACATCACGTTATAAGCTTTTAACATCTCTCTACAAGAGATAACACGAGGAATAAATCCCAACCGGTGGTACTTTAACAAAATAACGGGGAATGAATCCCAGGGAATAAATCCCATCCAGTTGCATTTCTGCGTGCACGTATCCTCTATTAGGATAGGGTCATGACCTGAACAAAACTAACGGGGAATAAATCCCGGGGAATAATCCCAACAATTACGTTACTACACACGGACTGTACTAGCAGTCAAACACACAATCACAACACAGAGAACCATCACGGCTCAACCTGAACAACTAACACCCTAGATTTAATAATCTAAACACACACGATAAATCACATCAAAGACCCTTACGGCCTTCACCTGCACAAATCTAGAATAGACTAGCGTCGGTTCTAGCAGAATATACAACCTAGTATAATAACTTCTTTTAAACACATAAGGTTATCAAAACAATTTCCAACATAATTCAGAATCATCCCAAATTAATTAACAACAAAACAATTGATAATTAATAAAAGTATGGAATGATGAGCAAGAGCGAACCGCCACTTGCCTTGGATCCGACAACTTCGAATCAAGCTGAGCAACGTCTAGTTCCGGGATCTAAAACTGGAGCAGATCTTGGATATTAAATCCCTAAGAAATGGCCCATAACAAGACCCTAAGTTAGATTCAATACACTTATATATGAATCTAAAAGAATACAAGAACAAATCAAAGGAAACGAGCCAAGCCCAAAGCCAAACCACAAAACACACACTCGGACGCCCTCACCGCGATCGCGGCGAGTCGCGGCCAGTCGCGGTTTTTGTGTGGCATGACAGTGGCGAAGCTCGACAGCTTCCATGGAGAATTTCTTACCCAAACCGATTTGTTTGCCTTCGATTTGTCTATGGTTCGATCTCCCAACACCTCAAAGCTTCCAACAACACTCAAGAGCACCTTCTCAACTCAAGAGACACTCGAAATCTCCCACACACGAAGCTCACAAGCTCGGCTTTAATGGAGAAAAACAGAGGAAAACAGAGGAGAAGAAGAAGGAAGAAGAAGAGAGCTTAAGCTTCGGTCTTCACCTCCTTTTATAGCCTCAATCCGAGTCACCACTTGGGGAACAAGGGGACAAAGGCGAAGGGCAAGTTGGCTGCCCACTTGGCCTGCCCAAAACTGAGCCAAAACAGAGCTACAGTAACCGCCACGCGAGGAAGACGACTCTGCCCAGATCTTGGCATTACCACGATCGCGGCGAGTCGCGGTTAGTCGCGGCATCTCGCGTCAGGTCGCGTCAAGTCGCGGTTTAAAGGCCGACTTCGTTAACTCTTATCCAAACTTGGTTTGGATTAAATTTCTTAACTCTGGGTTAAATATATTCCTACATTAACGATACATTAACCTCGAAAACACCTCAACTGTATTATATAATGCTCGGAAAATTTTACAGAGCTCAGACCCCTATTGAGAAGGTCCGAGACTCACTGAATTAAATCCGTCTAGCAAAACGAGCATAAGAAAAATTTAAAAATAATTCAAAATGCTCTTAAAAGTTACGGGGTGTTACATAAGATCTGTCATTGGAGCTCGATGGATAGGGAAGAAAAGGGTTAAGGGAAGAAAGAGAGAGGTTGAGAGAGGAAATGAGATTCTGTTATTTGGATGCCATAGAAGGTGGTTACAATTCAGCTTAAGTACGATGTGATTTACACACGCATACCACATTTCCTTCTAATTACAATAAGTGTCCCACATTTCTCAGTTCCTAACAATACCCTCCCCTTAAGAAACCTTGAACAAGGTTTCACTGAGAAAAGGCAGGAAACTGATGCAAAATATGTCCAGCCGGCTCCCAGGTAGCTTCCTCCATAGGCAAATTGTAATTTAATGAACCACTCAGTGACCGGTTCATCATTGGCAAGATGGTGAACACAAGTGTCTAAAATCGCTTCAGGGGCAACAAAAATTTCACCTCCAGTCGTGGCCACGGGTGGAGTGGAAGATGTGATAGTATGAGAGCCCAACTTGAGTTTCAACTGTGATACATGAAACACAGGGTGAATCTTAGCCTCTACTGGTAAGGCAAGTTGATAAGCCACTGTACCAATACGTTCAAGGATCTCAAAGGGACCATAAAACTTAGCACTCAACTTTAAATGTTTCCTTAAAGCCACTGTAGATTGACGATAAGGTGGAAGCTTGAGATAAACCCAATCTCCTACTGCAAAGGTCCTCTCTGTGCGGTGTTGATCAGCATATTGTTTCATGCAAACCTGAGCTTGCTCCAAATGAAATTTACATTACTATAACATATGAGCACGTTATGCTAACCATTCCTCCACAGAAGCAGTAGTCACATATCCTGTGTGCACACCCAATTGAGGAGGAGGATACCCATACAACACTTGGAAGGGAGTCATGCCCAAAGCAGTGTGATAATTTGTGTTGTACCACCACTCTGCCAAGGGTAACATTGGCCCATTGCAAAGGCTTGTCAGAAGACATACAACGAAGGTAACTTTCTAGACACTGGTTGACTCTTTCTGTCTGACCATCGAACTGTGGATGGTAGGCAGAAGTCAAATGTAATGAAGTGCCCAAGCTCTTGAACAATTCATGCCAAAAATGGCTCAAAAAGACTCGATCCCTATTAGAAACAATACTTTGTGGCATACCATGCAGCTTATGAATGTTGCTCATGAATTCATTAGCAACTTTAGCAACAGTAAAGGGATGTGATAAGGGGCAGGAAATGAGCATACTTAGATAGTCGATCAATGATCACCATAATTGTATCTTTACCATGAGACTTGGGAAGGCCTTCGACAAAGTCCATGCTTATCTGACTCTAGGCATGGTCAGGAATGGGCAAGGGCTGCAGTAAACCTGGATAATCCACACGCTCAATCTTGTTCCTCTGACAAGTATCACATTCTCTAACAAAGAGTTCAGTTGAATGTTTCATTTTAGGCCAATAAAAGATGGCTTTGAGCCTCTGATAAGTACCATTGACACTAGAATGTCCTCCTACCGCGTTTAAATGCATACTTGTAATCAACTGAATTCTAAGGTCAGTACTGACGCCAACAAACAACCTGCCTTTGAATCTCAAAATGTTGTGCAAAAATGTATACTGAGAAGAAGTATCCAACAAACTCTGACTAATCAGCTCCTGCACAACTGAATCCCCTTTGTAGTTGTTCTCAATTTGAATCATCCAGGTATGAGTAACTGAAGAAATGACTGAACAAGCAGCTGCAGAACTTTCAAATCTTCTAGATAAGGCGTATGTTACCTTGTTGTCTTGACCCTTTTTATAAGAAATGGAATAAAACAATCCCAACAATTGTCTTACAGCTTTCCTCTGCAAATGAGTAGTAACATGTTGCTCTAAAAATATTTCAAAGAGTGCTAATCAGTGCGAATAAAGAAATGAGCAGGTTCCAAGTAATGCCTCCATTTTTAAACTGTAAGCAAAATGGCTAGAAGTTCTTTCTCATAAGCAGAAAGAAGCAAGTGTTGTCCATGAAGTGCCTTGCTAATATAGGCTAAAGGTCGCCCTTTCTGCATCAAATGTTCAAAACTGCCCCAATACCCGAGTCACACGCATCTGTCTCCACCTCAAAAGGAAGAGAAAAATCTAGCAGTTCCAATAGAAGTGGTGAAGACAACATACCTTTCAATTGTTGAAAAGCCTGCTATGCCTCATCATTCCAAAGGAATGATTCCTTCTTAGGCAATTCAGTCAAGGGCCTGCTAATGATGCCATATCCTTGTATGAACCTTCTGTAATAGCCAGTTAACCCCAAAAAACCCCTTAACTCTTTCAATGATTTAGGAGAAGGCCAAGATAGCATAGCTTGCTCCTTTGCTGGATCAGTAGTTACTCCCTTACCAGAGATTATATGACCCAAATAGTCAATCTGTTGCTGAGTAAAAGCACACTTGGAAAACTTAGCATACAAGCAGTTAGTTCTCAAAGCATGTAGTACTAATGACATATGATGAACATGCTCTCCAAGGGTACTGTTGTAAACCAGTATATAGAGCTGTCAAAATTTGACCCGACCCGCAAACCCGACTCGACCCGACCCGTGTTTTCTGGGTTGAGACCCGACCCGAAAAGTATTGGGTCAAAAGTGACCTGACCCGTTCGACCCGAAAATTTCTGGGTTGAGTCATTGACACGTTGGGTCAATATAAATGTGTTTATATTTTATATCTTAAATATTATATTATAACTTATTATTAAAATATTATATAATAAATAAAAAATTGATTTATTCTTTTTTTTTTTAAATTAAAATATTATTTTAATATTCATTTTATAAAATTTTGACAAGGCGATTTCGACCCGTTAGGTCAATCCGAACCCATACCTAACCCGCAACGACCCGACCCGCAATCAACCCGCAAATTTTGACCCGCAATCGACCCGACCCGTAAATGACCCGACCTAGTACGCTTAAACCCGAACTCGATCCGTTTGACACCTCTACCAGTATATCATCAAAAAATACTAAGACAAATTTCCTCAAATAAGCACCAAAAACTACATTCATAAAATACTGGAATGTAGCAGGGGCATTGGTTAATCCAAAGGGCATCACTTTGAACTCAAAGTGACCATGATGAGTACGAAAGGCAGTTTTTGGAATATCATCATTAGCCATCCTCACCTGATGATAGCCAGCTCGAAGTTCAAGCGTAGAAAACACTAAAGCATCCTTCAATTCATCCAGTAATTCTTCAATGTGAGGAATATGATATTTATCCTTAACTGTAATATCATTCAACTGTCTATAATCAATACAAAATCTCCACGTGCCATCTTTCTTTTTAACCAAAAGAGTAGGAGAGGCAAAAGGGCTATGGTTGGGTCTAATGTTAGAATTTTGAAGCATTTTAGAGACTTGCTTCTCAATTTCATTCTTTTGTAAATAGGGATACCTGTATGGTTTGGAACACACAGGTTGGGCTTCAGGTTTAAGGTATATATGGTGCTCATGATCCCTCAAGGGAGGCAATCCTTTAGGCTTATCAAATGTGTCCTTGAACTGATCCAAAAACTGAGCAATCTCCATTGGCAGTTTCACCTTTTGCTCCTCAATACCATAACAGTGAGCAATCTGAGTTATGAATAAAGGAACCTTCTTCTTCATCATTTTTTGCAATCTATTGCCCTTCATCATCCTGACTGAAGCCTGTTCTCTGAACCCAGACAATTCAATAGTCCTGCCTTCCTTCATAAAAGTCAGTTTCAACTGTTTGAAATCAAAGGTCAAGGGACTGAACTTCCACAACCAATCAACACCCAATACCATGTCACATCCTCCCAACTTGAGGATTCTAATATCAAACCTGAACTGATGTCCTTGCATTTTCCATTCAAAGTTCCTACAAGATTGATGGCTAAACATTTTGTTGCCATTAGCCACAGCTACAACCATCACACTGGACTCCATTAATTCAAATGCACCTTCCTTAGCCACTCTAGGATCAAGGAAACTATGTGTATTCCCATTGTCAACAAGGATCACAATACTTTTACCTCTCACCGTGCCTTGAATCTTGATGGTATTGAGTGGGTTACTGCCTGTCAAAGTGTGTACATATACTTCAAGCTCCTCCTCCTGCCAGTTAGGATCAACATTTTGTTCCTCACCTTCTATTTCACTCAAGTTAACTGTAGGAACCCCTTCCATCTCAGTAGTGACCAAGCTATGTAAGGTTTGAGTCTTACACCTGTGCCCAACAAAATACTTATCTCCACACTTGTAACAAAGTCCAGGTGTTTTTCTTGCCTCTACCAACTGACCTGAAGACTGAGAGGATGTGTTTTTGGAAGGGTAAGAAGAATTGGAAGGTGAAATATTAGGTGCATGATTTGGTTGGTTAAAAGATTTGTAAGGAGGACGAGTGAACTGTGAGTTATGCCTGAAGGATGACATATTGTTTTGGGGATTAAATGGAGGTTTCCATTGCGGTTTACTCAATTTTAGGATAGCCTGAACAACCCCATAATGTAGCTTAGCCTGCTCATAAACCATCGCCAAGCTTGTAGGTCGACTGAGCTTAACCAATGACTTGATCTCATCTCTCAAGCCACTGATATAACTCGAAACAAAGTAAGACTCAGGTAGTGTAGGATTATAAGCCAACATAAACGCCCTCGAATCCTCAAATTTATCATTGTACTCCTCTATATCATCCAACTGCACCAGCTTATTAAAATCCTCTACCACATCTACACCCTTCTTTTCCACAAAACGAGTACAAGCCGCATCACAAAAATCATCCCAATTAACATCCTGATTCTGCATCAATAATCCCTGTGCCCATACATTAACTTTTCCCTGCATATACATCACAACTATGCCCACTCTCTGCTCATCCAAGATTCCAAAAATACTAAAATATTTCTCGCATTTCTGCACCCAACTACGAGGCTTTGTTCCATCAAACGTAGGAAAATCAACTTTGGGAAAGCGTCCATTACCTCTTGAATGATCAGTTTCTGAAAAAGAACCTCTATCTGCGATATTACGGTTGAATTCTCTTGCTGGATTGCCATTGAATCCCATAGGATTCATTCTTGGTGTTGAATTGGCCCCGGATTCCATCGGATTCTTTCCAAGATTGACACCCGAATTAGTTCCAAGATTTTCTCCTCCAAGATTGACTCCTGAATTCACATAAACTCTTGGTTCAGATGGTTCTTGATCCTTCTCTCGCGTCATGTTCCGTAGCATGTCTGTCAAATTCTACAGTCTCTGCTCAGTGATCTTGTGAAAATTCTCCATTTTATCATCTGACTTCTTGTGTAAATCTTCCATTCTGACGCAATTCTCTTTAATTCGAGTTTGAAGACCATTCATCTGATTGCTATGATCTTCAAATCGCCGGCGTGTTTCCTCCAGACCTGAGCCTGAAGAATTCACCCAATGTTCAATGACGGCGCCTTGTTGTTGCACCAAAATCTCAAGCTTTTTGAGATTCTCCTCCATGGATTTCATTCTAGTTCCTTCTACCATTGCCGAGTATACTCAGCTCTGATACCAAATTATAAGAAAACGAACCGATCAAAGGATAAGAGCAATTGGAGCTCGGTGGTTAGGGAAGAAAAGGGTTAAGGAAAGAAAGAGAGAGTTTGAGAGAGGAAATGAGATTCTGTTATTTGGATGCCTTAGAAGGTTGTTACAATTCAGCTTAAGTATGATGTGATTAACACACGCATACCACATTTCCTTCTAATTACAATAAGTGTCCCACATTTTTCAATTCCTAACAGTACATATATTTACTATGTGTGTATATGTTTCATTATTGTGTGTGCATACGCTTTTTTTTACTTATGTATTCATATGAATATGTCGTTCTCAGGTTCACACTTAAATGTCCTTATTATCACCCCAATATATATATGGGGTCAACTTTTTAAACATAAAACGTGAATTGCATAAAATCTATTTTCGTCGGGTTCAAGATATATAGGAACAAAAAACAAAATCAACATCCGTCATTTAGCATTAGCCACTTGCTTAACTGTACTCCCCAATTTCCACACTGGAATTTCATAAAACGATAACAAGTTGCAAACATAAAAGTACACTAAACAAAAGAATAGATGATAACAAGTTGCAAATATATAGCTCCAATAGTTGCAAACACAAAAAAAAGAGTAAACTAAACAAAAGAATATTGCAGGAAAAAGAGCGTTATGGGCCAGCCCATTAGTGCACAAACATGACTTGGCGGCCATAATCAGAATACGAATCAGGGTCAACCCGGCCCGTACCAAGGTTTATTTTCTGGCGACGAGCTTCAGCCTAAACTCTTCAGATCGATCTCTTTGTGCTCTCACAGCGAAGTTAGAGAGAACTGCTCATGGCGATCAGAGCTATTATCATCCTCCTCTTCTTATCTTCCTTTTGTAGCGTCTTATCTCTCTATGAAGATCAAGTTGGCCTCGTTGACTGGTACCAATTTTGTTCTCTGCCTATCAATCGTATTCGATGACAGTTTGCTTTTGTTTTTGGATGATTTCATTTGAATTGATATTGGATTGAATTGCAGGCATCAGCAGTATATTGGCAAAGTGAAGCACGCGGTGTTTCAAACTCAAAAAGCTGGTAGGAAGCGCGTTGTGGTTTCAACGGAAGAAAATGTCCTTGCTTCTCTCGATCTTCGACGGGGCGAGATTTGTAAGTCGAGGAAGAGTATTTTACCTTGTTGTTTGTTGTTTTGAGGAAGTGTGAAAAAGTTTGTGCTAATTCTGGCATTGGATGCGTGCAGTTTGGCGCCACGTGCTGGGTGATAAGGATCCTGTTGACCAGATTGATGTAGCCCTCGGAAAGTGTAAGTTAATGTATACGGGGATCTATTTTTGCTTATATGGATGGATAATTTGTCTGAAATTTCAGACACTTGAAAACGAGAACTAGAATGCAACGCATTATCTTTGTTGCTTATGCAAATGCAATTGACATGGGTTGGGTATTAATTTTCTTTGATCTTTGCCATCGTAAAGAAAAAATTTGATATCGTAAAGTTGAAGCAGGTGGTTTTTAGGCTTTAGGAGAAGGTGTTCTGAACTAGTTTCCTAGATTCCAAAGCAATTAAGTGAAGTGATGAATCTTGCATAGAAAAAGCCTCCCTGAAAGCCAAGCCAAATCTGTTCCTGCAGTGTCAATGTATTCTCACTCTGAAAGCAGTTAAACTATGCACTCTATAGTAAATGAATGTGGTTTTATGTCTGCATCTATATCATTTTGGTTTACAAAGCATCTTTTTTTTTCTTGTTGTACGCTTTTGGTGTAGTCTTCTGTTTCACTTAAATTAGATTTCAATATGGAATAATCTCCAGCTTGAAATCCTTGGAAGTTGGAAATTGAAGAACATTATAGTTTAGAGCATGTGCCTAATAGCAATAACGAAATATGGAAAAGAGTGAATTTTTTTTCTTTATAAAATTAGCCGGAAGGTTGAGGTTGGGATTTATTAAATATATACTTCATGAAGCTTGAAAAAACATGGCTATCACATGATCAATGTTATTGTCTATGCTAAATGTGCTACATGCTTTCTCAATTCTCAGCCAGCTTAATTTTATGAGCTTGGTATGCGTAGCTATGCAACGTTGAATATAATATTCTCATCATATGATAATGAAGTTGTTCAACGTTAAATTATTTCTTATCAATGTATCATCATGTCTTCTGTACCCAAAGGTTGGTAGACATAAATCACTAATGAAACTGGGAAATTATGCATATGACAAGCTTAAGATGCATAAAAAATTATGTTTTGAACATTACATTTTTAGAATTCTATTTTTTGTCTGCAGTCATACATAAAACATTTGATTACATGAATGTGGCCTGGTCTTTGCTTAAACATTTTTCTATCCTAAAATGTTTCAAAATGTAGCATAAGACATTAGAATTTGACATGGTTTTTTACGTATTTATCTCCTTGCATTATGTTCCTATTATATATTCTAAGGTCAATGAGGGTCTCTCTATCTCTTCAGATTTCCATTTAAAAGCACATTCCGAGGGATGGAAGTGGATGATATCATAACTTTTGTCTATTTGTGTAACTCTTTATAAGTCACTATGACTATAGACGAAAGGTTTTTGTGTTTTTTTTTTCTTGTAGATTGTCTTATGCTTCTCTCCTCAACTCTTCTTCTTGCTCTTAAGAAAACCCTTCCTTTTTTCTCTTTCTCCTTTGCTCACCTAATCTGGAAGGTCACAGTATCATCTAGATGGAATATAAACTAGTATCAACTCTATTTATTTGTTGCAAATCAGAGGAGCTATTATAGCTCTTTCTTTACATAGTTGTATCATGTGCTGTTGTGCTGCCATGATGTAGACAGCTGTCAGGATTTGTTCTCAGCCTGTCTGATTGATTGCTCTTAGTGGTATTTCATATATACTGTTGCTCACTTGCAAGTCTGATATGGATTTTGACATAACAAACATGAGAATCATTGTGGCCCTGTGCTTATTACATCAAATATCAGTTATATGTACATCACCTATCCAATATTAGATTTATGGAAGATATTTTCATGTGGGTTTATGTAATTATCATGTGATTCACAGTGAGTTTTTGTACATTATATGTCTAGATGCGGCAAAGAACTTATTGTGGCTATGTGCCTAAATTATCCAATATTAAATTAATAAGATATTTTCATGTAAAACTCTTGGGTTATTGTAATTATCATGTGGTTCACAGTGAGTTTTTGTGCATTATATATCTAGATGCGGCAAAGAACTTATTGTGGCTCTGTGCCTATTCTGCAGGCTGTGAATAGGTTTAATAATCTAATAGCTCAAAGCAATAATCAGTGTCTGTGTACTGCTTATAATAAAATGGAGCTTGAGTCTCATCATGAACTAAAACAAAAAATATTTAATACATGATTTTCTTTCTTTTGTAACAGATGTCATTACGCTATCATCAGAGGGAAGAATTTTGAGAGCATGGAACCTTCCTGATGGTCAGATGGTGTGGGAGACTTCCCTTGCAGGGGAAGAATCCTCAAAGTCCTTACTATTGTTTGCGGTTGGTTGACAACTTCTGTGTTCATTTAAAGAGTGGAACCAATCTGTGTTGCTTTTCTCACTGCTATGAATTTTACTTGGCTTTTATCCGCACTCTCTTTCTAATTTCTCTTCTTGTATTTGGTAAATATGCTTATTATACATATCTTAAATGGAAATAACATTCGAGCAAACATGGCTAACTACATTTACTGGACTACAACATTGTTTGACATGTATATTACTACTTGAAATACATATCTTAAAGAATGGGTTTATATTTCAGCTGTAATTAGTTAAGTTGTATTCTCACTTATACGCGCTAGGTAGTTGTTTGCACATCCGTATTAGTTTTGACATCATCCAGTGCTTGCTCTCAGTAATTAGTACTTTATACTTTTTCATTTGCAGCCTTACCAGAAATTAGACAGGGGGAAGATCCTTGTTTATAGTAATGGACGTCTCCATGCTGTTTCAACTGTAGATGGAAGCATGCTTTGGAATGTGGAGTTAGTGGCTGACAGGTTTGGGAATTATATGATTGTGTATAGCTGTTTTGTTTTTTATTCTTCTCCATCTACTATTAATATGCCTTGTTTTCTATCTGCAGTGTGAAGGTTCAGCAGTTAATTCAGCCGGATGGTAGTGATATGGTATATGCTATCGGATTTTCTGGTTCATCCCAGCTTCATGTACATGAAGTGAGTGTTAAGAATGGGGATTTGTTGAAACATGAAGTGGCAGAATTTTCTGGTGGCTTCTCTGGAGAAATTTCAACAATTTCGAGTGACACTTTGGTAGCTTTGGATGCTACTAATACAAACCTGGTAGTAGTGCACCTGAAAAATGGAAATATTTTCTTCCATAAGAAATATATCCCTGATATTATTCCCGAATTTTCTGGCACGGCTTTTATTTTACCTGCAAAACTTGTAGGAATGTTTGCCATCAAGGTCAATTCCTATATCGTGTTTGTAAGGGTCAAAGACGATGGCTTCATTGAGATATTGGATAAAATCAGTCATCCAGCTGCTATTGGTGATTCTCTCTCACTAATGGAAGAACATGCTTTTGGCCTTGTTCAACATGAAGATGGAAAAATTCACCTCTCGGTGAAACTTGGTCAGAACTGGAGTGGTGAATTATTGAAGGAAAGCATTAAAATGGATCAACATCGTGGAAGTGCTCAAAAGGTTTTCATTAACAATTACATCAGGACAGACAAGTCTCATGGATTTAGGGCCTTGGTTGTCATGGAAGATCACTCTCTTTTATTATTGCAACAAGGTGAAATTGTTTGGAAGAGAGAAGATGGTCTTGCTTCAGTTATTGATGTAACAACATCTGAACTACCTGTGGAGAGGAAAGGTGTGTCAGTAGCGAAAGTAGAGCACAGCCTTCTTGAATGGCTTAAGGTATGATCAGTGAAATTGTTCTAGAGGTACTTCAAGTTTTTTTCTTTGTTCTTGGGAATGATATCATTCTTCTTGAACTGGAAAGGAAATGCATCTTTTCTCTTGGATATTTCAGATATTAACATATTTTTGGTTACTGTCTCAGCTAAAAAATGAGAAGTTATTTATTTGTTAGTTTTATGTTAAAAAAAAGTTAGTTTCTTCCATGTGGTATTTTTTCTGCTCATTTATTAGTGATATTCTCCTTTGTAATTTTCTTTGCTGAAGTGCTTCTGTTTTTATTTTCCCTACGTGTTTTTCGTTGTGTAAAGGGGCACATATTGAAACTCAAAGGAACTCTGATGCTTGCAAGCCCAGAAGATGTAGCTGCCATCCAAGCATTAAGATTAAAAAGCTCTGAGAAAAGCAAGATGACCCGTGATCACAATGGCTTCAGGAAGTTACTCATAGTACTCACTAAAGCAAGGAAACTTTTTGCGTTGCATACTGGAGATGGACGAGTTGTTTGGTCACTCTTGCTGCCCTCTTTGCGCGAATCTGAAATATGCAAAAGCCCTAGTGCGCTCAATGTTTATCAGTGGCAGGTGCCTCACCATCATGCATTAGACGAGAATCCATCTGTTCTTGTTGTTGGCCGCTGCGGATCTAGTGAAACTGCTACTAGTGTTCTATCATTTGTTGATACCTACACCGGAAAGGAGCTTGAATCTGCAAGTCTTGCGCATTCTGTTGTGCAAGTCATCCCACTGCAATATACAGATTCAACAGAAAGGAAGCTTCATTTAGTAATAGATGCAAATGGGCTTTCACATCTGTACCCTAGAACTGCTGAAGCTGCTGCCATCTTTCAGCGTGTGTTTCCGAACCTCTATTGGTACTCAGTTGATGTTGGAAACAGCATTATTACAGGGCATGCATTAAAGAGTAAGGAAGGTGATGAATTTTGTTTTGATTCAAGAGATATGTGGTCAATCGTTCTTCCAGCAGATGCTGAAAAGATAATTGCCACTACTACAAGAAAAACTAATGAGGTACTTGAATGTTAAAGTCTTGTAGATTGCTTTTAATTTTTGGACGAAACCTTCTCATTGTTGTCTTGTTGATGATCTTGATAGTAACTGTCTGCTGGTGCTCCTACTAATTTAGAACAGAGAAACCCCTTCTGAAATTTCGCCTCTTTGTTCTTTTGAGCTTCTGATGCAAATGTCTTTCATCAACCTTACAAATTTGTTACATATTTTTGTGCTGGAGTTCTGTTTTCTTTTTGTCTTGAGATTTGACTATTTGAGAAGTGTAAGAATAAATTTAAATGTTGTCGCATCTGTCAGCTTCTGCCCTCTTTGGGATTTTGGTATCAAAAGAGCAATGTCATGGATTATATCTTCACAATATATATTGTTGACATACAGGTGCTTTGTACGTATGATTAATAGCATGATTGTATGGGTTTTCTAATGCACAAGAATAGTTCTTTCCCTGAGATTATGTTATCCATGCTTATGAACAACACATTCAGAAAATCATTTGATTGTATTCTCATATCCTGCAGGTAGTGCATACCCAAGGAAAAGTAATGCCTGACCGAGATGTGATATACAAGTATATATCAAAGAATCTACTGTTTGTGGCCACAGTTGCACCTAAAGGTGCTGGTGATATTGGCACTGTCACACCAGATGAATCATGGTTGGTTGTTTATCTTATTGATACCATAACTGGTCGGATATTGCACCGTGTGACTCATCATGGTACTCAGGGCCCTGTTCGTGCAGTAAGTAGATATTTGCATCCACCCTGTCCACTGAATTTTCTTTTTGAATACGGAAGTTTTTTACTCACTCTATCGAGTCTCTTTCGCTCTGTTGATTGTTTCATTTGTGTAGGTCGTAAGTGAGAATTGGGTTGTCTATCACTACTTCAATCTCAGAGCACACAGATATGAGATGTCTGTCATTGAGTTATATGATGAGTCCCGGGCGGTATGAGTTTGTGTTGAAAGATTGTATACACGTCTTCTTCCTTTGATGCTTAATGTGGATTAGTCTAAATGTTGTGTTGATGCCATTTCAGGACAACAAAGACATTTTAAAGCTCATTGTTGGAAAGCATAATCTCACATCTCCTATGTCTTCATATTCTCGACCTGAAGTTACAGCAAAGTCACAGTCTTATTTCTTCACTCACTCTCTAAAGGAAATAGCAGTAACATTGACTGCAAAGGGTGTAACATCAAAGCAAGTTTTGCTTGGCACCATTGGGGATCAGGTCAGTGGTGAACTTTAACTAAAGATTTATTGGCACTCACTGAAGTAGTATTATGCATTTATGCTGATTCATATATAATATCTTACAGATTTTGGCACTTGATAAACGGTATCTGGATCCTCGTCGTTCTGTCAACCCAACACAAGCTGAGAAGGAAGAAGGAATCATTCCTCTTACAGATACTTTGCCGATCATTCCTCAGGTATGATACTATGATTTATTGTAGCTTCTCTTGAAATTAGTTTGTCTATTCTCTACAGTGAACAAAGTAGCAACTGTGATGAGGCCTTTCTAAGACCTACATGCTTGCAATGAGATGTCTTAAATGGACAATCACACATTTTCTAAGCATTTTCACATCAGTATCTCTCAGCTGAATTATACAGTACTATTTTTCTGAAGTAAAAGTGTAATACTGAATCTGATATCTTTCCAGATGAGATAATAGATAAGGGTTGGAGCTTGTGAGTGGTGACAGTATAGTGATCATGTGGAAAACGTGTACGACTGATTGCTGCTTCTTGAGCTAAATCATTATGCAGCAGAACTTTCTATTTATGCAGTGTACATGATAGTATGCATATTTCTCTTCGCTTACACATTTATACCAACTATTATACTTTGCTCTTTGCAGTCTTATGTAACCCATGCGCTGAAAGTGGAAGGCCTTAAAGGCATTATCACAGTACCTTCTAAGCTGGAGTCAACCACACTCATGTTTGCCCACGGAATAGATTTGTTCTTCACCCATCTGGCACCATCTAAGACCTATGATTCACTGACCGAGGATTTCAGCTACGCTCTCCTCCTCTTGACAATTGTTGCCCTCGTCATTGCAATCTTTGTGACTTGGATCATGTCGGAGAAGAAAGAGTTAAGAGACAAGTGGAGGTAAATTTGTACACTTGCCTCTTTTGTACGCCTACAAAGTGAAGTGCTTTTTGATCAATTGAAGGGGAACACTTGGTAGTTTTTGGGAAACCTTCAGACATACTTGGCGTCAGATTTGAGATTTTATTATTCCTCTCTTAACTAACAGTTGCTGTAGTTTTAGCTTGATGGTATAATAGGACAATCTCAAAAGTTTCAGATTTAGGCATAATTGTATGGAGAATTCGCTGTTACGTTTTCTTTTCGTGCATTGTTAACACTTATAATCGATGGTTTACTCTATTCAGTCTGTCATTGTCATGTTCTAGTTGTGATGTTGTCGTATGGGCGTTGTGTTCCCCTAAATGCTTGAACATCTCCAAAATGTTCCCTCCATTTTTTGTATGTAACAACAATCAATCTAGTTCTTGTAGAAATGAAGATAAAATAAAAAAAAACAAAAGGAATCCGAAACCCAACATAAACAAACCCGTATAAGACCTAGCGAGGACCTGTGCGGGTGTTGTTGTGTGACCTAATGAGGACTCCATCAAACTTGGGTGAAGTGTGAAAATATTTCAACTATTCATCGTGGAGATCAAAAGATCATCGGAGGGATAGAACTGAGATACGATGAATAAATCTGGGTTCGCTTAATTTAGCATTTAACCGATTTAATCTATATGCTGGTTGGATTGATGGGTTTCAGGGCGAGCCGTACCCTCCAATTCTGCATCCGGGGGTAAAATTCGCACCTTTTATCACTTTGGGGGGAATGTGCTTTGATAACTAAATTTCGTTGTGCCACCTCAATAAAAAAGATTGATAAGTTAACTCTTTGGTCAAATAGTAGAAAAATAATTTTATTGACTCTACACACGAAATTTCACCTCAGGTATAAATGATCACCACGGTGTGTCGTAGACACGGGATAACTAATAGAGACAGAGAATAGAATGGGAGCGACTAGCGAAACGCCAAAAATGGGAATTTAGAAAGAAAGAAAAAACAAAGGTAATTTTGAAAAGTTTAATGGGACATGTATATCTCCATAATTTATTTTACATTCCATTTTTATGAGAATCAGGAGTACCTATTCACTAAGAATAGAGGCAAAAGTCACTAAGAATTCCTTTGAACTTAATACCCTTAATAATTCGGACCCTAAAAATAAACAGTGACAAATCAAACGAGAATGAGAATTGCTTCAACTGCAAATTTGATTTCAAATGACAAATTAATTGAAAACTCTATTTTGTATTCCTTGTAGGCCTATGATTCTTCCTGCCATTTCCTTCAAATATTCTAAATCTAGCACGAATGTTTTTTAATTGGATTTGGACTTGTACTCGAGTTGTGAACACGAGTTCTTCCAGGACATGAAAGTGAAAAGTGGAGAGGACTTAAGTTCGGTCCCCATTCTGGACATGTTTCACAAAGGGTAATATTGTCAACAAAGTAACAAAGTGGAGATGTAGGCAGACAATTCAGAAGATGGTTTAGCAATCATGATGTCGAACTCTCATAAT
This sequence comes from Rheum nobile, assembly GCA_027886185.1. Lineage (NCBI taxonomy): Eukaryota > Viridiplantae > Streptophyta > Magnoliopsida > Caryophyllales > Polygonaceae > Rheum > Rheum nobile. Next base: position 7,119,287 of record WOAB01000020.1, read on the forward strand.
ACATATAAAGGAAGATCAAGGGGGGCTTGCTCGTCATTATAGACTGAAACAAAGCCAGCCAAGTTTCTAATGGAGGACTGCAGATTTGTGTATAAATAGAGAGATAGAGGGGTTTACATGAAGTCTTCCTCGAGCTCTTGCAGCGACTTGTTTGCGGAAGCAATCTGCTTGTTTGAAGTCATCTTATCAGATACCATTAAATTCTTGTAGCTCCTCATTTCCGTCTGCCGCTCCTTTTCAAGCTTCTCCATATCCTCTCGTCGTTTCTGCAAAGTCATACCACAAATCATGATACCTGGCTAAATTGCACTTTCCTGTCCAACAAATCAGGTTGTGTGGTTGGTAGCTTAGGGTTTGGATTTACGAGTTTGGTTGTTTTAGGTCACAGGTAGAAAAATGTTCAGCTCTATGCCTCTATCCACAAGCAAACTTCCCAGCTTAGGTACGTTGGTTTGACTGGGTTCATAAAGGTTATGGCTTTTGTAGTTCTAAACTTGGTCATTTTCAGGCTTCAAGCTATTTTAGGTTTGGTTATTTTCTAGATGGGATATTTTCTAGTTATAAGTCGGAAAGAGCTCAACCTTCAAGCTAAAAATCCTAGGTCAGGTGAATCAGGTTCTCGGATCAGTCAAAATTTGATGGATCCAGACCTAGACACTCTAGTACATATGCAAAATTTCATTGTAAAATCAATATGGTGACACCATTCTCTAGTTGCTGTTGCTCATAATATGTCTATTATGCATGAAAATTAATAAACAAGCTAGACATTTGCAAAAAGGTCAGGTCACACCAAACATTCTAACACGGATACAAATGGTAGACTGACCTTTTCTCTCAGCTGTGCCTTTCGTTCAGCCTTCTCAGCATTGCCATAAGCTTCTCGCTCC